>JAWNOM010000484.1:14487500-15087500 GCA_035045965.1 Drosophila aldrichi | reverse complement strand
AAACATTTATTGCAAAAAAAAAAAAAAAAAAAAAAATTAAATAAATAAATAAACAAAAAATTAAATAAAATAAAATAAAAATAAATAAAATAAAATAAAAATAAATAAAATAAAATATAAAAATAAACATAAATAAAAAAGTAAACTAAAATAATTAAATAAAAATTAAAATAAATAAATAAAGTAAAATAAAATAATATATAAATAACAAAATATATAAATATAATAATATATATAAAATATATAAATGTATATAAATATAAAAAAAAAAAACAAAATAAAATAAAAATAAGATAAAATAAAATAAATAAAAACAAAATAAAATCAAATAAAATAAATACATAAACAAACAAATGAAGTAAATAAAAAAAAAATAATAATATTAAAAATAATAATAATTAAAATAAATAATATTTTAAAACTGAAGCTTAAGATATAGAAGAGCAGAGCTAAACATTTTTTGCAGCAACATTTATAGTTTATTATAGAAATCTAGTATTTAATTGTAAGCTTCAAATTTGACGGCATAGAAGCCACAGCAAGTTTTCAGTTATACAGTATCTACGAGTCGTGCACACCCGACCGGAGCACTCACACTTGCTCAACTGAGTGTCTTCTGTCAAAGTTGGGCACTTACCTCAGTCTTGCTGCCTGGCGCTAAGTTTCTGTTCGTTTCCTGCTCCTTTTCGCACATCCTGCCAACTCTCTCTCTTTCTCTCTTTCTTTTTCTCTGTCTATATGACTGTAATTTTGCAACTTTTAAACTGCAGCACAACTTGGCGGCTGGTCTTTGACAGCTGCATATACAGCCGGATTCTGGCGCTTTATCTTCTGCATATGCTCAGCGCTGCCTCCTCCTCCTGCTTTCTTAGCCAGCTGGCTAGCTTATGGCCTGCAGGTGTGCGTGTGTGTGTGTGTGAGTGTGTGAGCTGGCACGTCAAGTTAACAACTGATGTCATCTTCTTTTACCGTAGCCCTGCAATTGCGGCTGCTTCTTTAACATGCAGTCAGTCAAGTTGGCAGGCTACAAAAAAAAAGAAGAAGAAAAACAGAAAGAAAAAAAAACTACTTTTAGCCCAAGCAAAAGGTGTTACATGTCTGTGCTTGCAGCCTTGCAACGGCAACGGCAACAGGAATAGCAACAGCAACCAAGCAGCTGTCAAAATGACAGTTGAAAAAACAAGAAGGCGTCGGCAGATGCCAGGACCCGTTAGGAGTAGGTGGCGCGGGCAGGCGTCATACGCAACATTTGATAAACTTTTCACAAAAAGAAAGAGAGAGAGAGTGGGAATGGGAGAGAGAGCTGCAGTTATCTGTGCTCAGTTTCGTATGCAACACATTGCTGGACGCAAAGAAAAGTGCAAGAGACAGAGAGGGAGAGAGCGAGAGAGAGAGAGAGAGAGTAGGGGTATAGCAAAATAATAAAAACAAGCCAAGCAGCTGCCGCCTACAAGTTGAGCCAACTCGAAGGCGCTTGCCACAAGTCAACTTTTGACTAAACTAATTATATGCGCAAAAAGCAAAAGAAATCAAAGCTGGTGAGGACTCGGGCCAGGACTCGAGTGCTCATGCACATACACGCACACAAGTGGGCGGCACGCCCACGCCCATATTGGACAGACGTTTGATGTGCCGCACAAACTCCAAAAAAAAAGAAGAGAAAAGGCGATCGCCAACGTGGCAAACAAAAGGCGCAAAATTCAAAGCGAACGCATCCTTCCAGGCGCAAGGAGCAAGGGCCAAAGGACCAACAGGCACTTCACATCGACGGCGGCGGCGGCTGTGAAAATGCTCAAGTGCTTTTCGCACGCATTTTCAATAAATTTTTATTTCATTTTTGCTGTTTTTCTCCTCCTTTTCTTCCACTTTTCTGGCTCCGTGTTCCTTGCATATTTCTCGCTGTTTGGCTTTGCCTCGCCACTCGAGTCCTGCTCATGATTGTTGTGTTATTGTTTTCGTCGAGCAGCCTGTTGTGGTTCAGTGGTTCAGTGGCTGATGGCTCTTCTGTTTGCCAGCGCGCTGAGCCAGAGCAAATCTATTATTGTAACGAGCCAGCTCGTACAACGCCATTGAGCTGGCATTAAAGAATCAATCGCTCAGCCTCAAATGCTCCAATCAACAATTGTTATTTATACCCAGCCAAAAGTTTGCTCAGCTTGTGTTAGCCAGAGGGGGGGAGAAGAAAAGTAAATGCGAAAAGTGATTTAATTTTTTTTTTTTTGATTTTTTACTTGCTTTAAAAATTATGTTTATGCATTGGGCACGGCTCAGTTGAAGCCAGTTGAAGTCAGTTGAGGGAAGCATCACTTAAGGCTTAGTTGAGGCTTCACTTTTGTTATTATTATTATAATTATAATTATAATTATTTTTATTTTTATTTTTATTTATATTTGTATTTTTATTTTTATTTGTATTTGTATTTTTATTTTTATTTTTATTTTTATTTTTATTTTTATTTTTATTTTTATTTTTATTTGTATTTTTTTTTTTTTGTTGTATTTTTATTTGTATTTTTATTTTTATTTTTATTAGTTACTTAAATCATGATTTTTAGTTGAGCAAGTACAGTCTGTTCACCTATTGACAAACCCAAAGGAGACTCTTTGAATTACACACTCTCAATTTTATCTGTTTTTGTGTTTCTGTCTTTGTGCTCTGCTTCTTCTACTTTCTAGTACTTAATGATTAAACTCTCATGTCTCAGTCTCTACGCAGCTGAAATATTTGAGTACAGCCTCTTGCGCCCACTTGATTGTATTTCAATCGATTCGCATGGCTTTCGTTTCGTTTTGCTTTCGACATTTCTGGGAATTGTCATCAGGCAGCTTCGCTCCTCAGCTGTGCCCACCTGTTGCTGCTGTGCGTTCTAGGGAATTTCGGCAGAGTCTTACGCACAGACCGAACTTAACACCAAATCAACCATGCAAATTTCCTAAGCTTACCGCAAGACAGCAACGCCTTGCAGCCGCCTCCTCCTCCTGCTCCGCCTCCTGCTCCGTGACTTCACTCAGTGGCAGCCAAGGAGCAGGACCAAAGCAAAATAGCCAGCCAGCCAGCCAGCCAGCAAATGCGTCAACTTAATTAGCAGCGTCACGTTTATGGAGCAGGAGTCGGGGCTGCCTCTGAGCTGCCAGTTGGGCATATTGTTTAATATTGTTTCGTTTTTTTTTTTTCGGTCGTTCGTTCGTTTGGCAGCTCTCCTTGCCATCCTCGCCCCCCTCGCCCTCTCCACCTCTCTTGGCTCAGTTCGGTTCGGTTTCGTGTTAATTGTTGCGCCTCACAGAGAAAATTAATGAACTCAAGTTGTTTGTGTTGGGTTTTTATTTTCGCTTTGCGGATAGCGTAGGGTATTATTATTTTCTTTTTGCCTTAACAGAAATTGATATGGCTGTGGGCGGGGCGTGGCTTGTCATTGCCTTGAATGACATAATCTAATTGAAAAGCCATTTAAGCGTGCTGCATGATAATTTTTTTGTTGTTCTTCCGCAGGGCTCGAGTGAAACAACCCACCCACCCATCCACCCCCCTGTTTTTGGAGTGAAATGTGAAGCCGAAGACTTTTAACGTGATTTGAATTGATAATTTGCAACAATTAGGCAATGCCTATGAAATTTGTCAGACAGACGGCAAAAGTTGATGGGCGATTCGCGCATGTTTTAATTGAATCGAATGAAGTTTGACAGTCGCTTGAGCTGGGACTGCCTGGGGTTGGTGGAACGAGTGGAATGGGAATGGGTCGACTTGAAAGTGACATCTAAATGAGCGCAAGTTAAGTGTGTGCTGCAAGTTGTGCTGAAACTTGCTCAACTTACATAGTAGTAGATGGGCAAATTGTTGTTGCTTTATTTCTTTTACGCCGGCTACGTGCGCCACCTGCCGGCCGTTGGCTGCAACTGTTTGCTTGGCGCTGTCACGTGACATACGATATTTGAGTTTTCGAGTTCTTTTCGTAGCTTTTAACTTGATTTCAGCTTTGCTTTGTGCACTCTGTGCCCCTCTTTGCTGAGACTCGGGCAATCCATTGTTCAGCCAACAGCAACGCCCACAGCCCACAGTCCACAGCCCACAGTCCCCTGCCACAATCACAGTTCCACTTTGTCTGCTTAGCGCGCGTCCTCGTCGTTTCCATCCATGAGGTGTTAATGCTTTGTAAAGTTTACACAACAAAAAAACCAAACCAAAAAAAAAAAAAAAAAACTGAAAACAAAGTACAAAAAAAAAATATATATATATAAATGTTAAAGCACAGCGTATGTGTCTGTTGAAGGACAGAGACAGAGAGAGCCAGAGAGGGGGAGTCAGAGACAGAGCGAGAGCGAGAGCGAGAGCGAGTTGTGCTTGGGGTTTTGGTTAGGGTTCTTAAATCTGATGACGAGGTTAGCGCAAAAAGCTCGTCGAGCTGCACAATAAAAAATGCCAACCACAAAGCATTTTTATGAGTTTCGTGTAGTATGTGTCTGTTGCTCTTTTCTTCAGCTCTCTCGTTTCTTTTATACTTCACTTTGTTTATTTGTTCCTTTTTTCTTGCGTACTTAGTATGCCAAAACTCTGGTTAGCTGCTCTGTATTGTGGCAAAGCAGCAGACCCACTTGCATCTACAAATAGAGCCAGGCTCTGCCCTAGACACTCGATCGACAGAGAAACTTTTAGAGAAGCATGTTTAGCAAAAGTAAAGCTCATTGTCAACTGATCAACTGATATGGTAGAGCAATCAGTAATTGCTCAGAGAGCAGGGGCTCTAGCTTTGGTTAGGTTTTTCGCTGGTCTTCAGGTGAGTTTTTAGTTTAGAGTGTTGATTGATTAGTAACTGATTAAAATACAGTAGAATCCGGTTATAGCGACACTCAAGGGACCGTCGCTTTTGGGCCGTTATAGCCGGATGTCGCTATAACCGTATAAGTTTGCTCAGAAATGTTTGTCTGGGGACCAGACGCTTTAAGCGGAGTCGTTATAACCGGATTCTACTGTGTTAATCAAAGTTTAGATGCAGCAACAGCTAAAGCTGATGATATGTTGTAGAAGTGCTTCTCTTGCTTAACTGCTTAAGTATATACAGTATTTCAAAGTGATTTTATTTATTTTTTATTTTTATTTATTTATTTTTTTTTAAACAGTACTTATAATAATAATATTTAGATAAATAAAATGAAATAGTAAAATAAATAAAAAAAAAAATAAGTTTGTAGATTAATGCTTTAACAAAAAAGAAAAAATTAAATACAAAAATAAGAAATAAAAAAATAAAAAATAAATAAATTGTATCACAGTTATTTTTTAAATATTTTATAAAATTCAAAATAAAAAAAAAAAAATAAATAAATAATAGTTGCACAGCCAGCGTCCATCACTTACAAGTTAATCAATAAATTTTAATCACTACAAAAAAAAGGAAAAATAATAATAATAATATTTAAATAAATAAAATGAAATAATAAAATAAATAAAAAAATCAATTTGTAACAAAATTTAAGTGGCAGTAGCTAGTTTAATGCTTTAACAAAAAAAAAAAAAAAAATAATAATACTAATAATAATAATAAAAAAAGAAAAAAATAAGAAATAAAAAAAATTACTAAAATAAAATAAATTAATTGTATCACAGTTATTTTCTAAAGATTTTATAAAATCTATAATTAAAAAAAAAGTAAATCAATAAATTTTTATCATTAAAAAAAAGAAAAATAAAATAATGTTATATTTATATTTAAGAATCTTTATTTTCCAACAACTTAAATTACTCGAATACATAGACAATAAACTTGGCATCCTTTTGGAATCACACACACACATACGCACACACACACACACATGGACCAACTCAAGCTGATTGCCAAGATTGCGATTAGGATGAACAATTTTAAAGCCGCATGCGAATAACATTTATTTAATAACATTTACGCGTAATGTTGCCCATTTACGAAATTTGTCGTTGTCGCATTTTGGGCAATTCTTTGGGTTGGCATGGAAAGGGAGTTGGGGCTGGGAGCTGGGCGCTGGGAGCTGGGAGCTGGGGCACACACTTAAAATAGTTTTATTTCAATTAACAACAGAAATTCGATGAGTTTATTTGGTGTTGTTGCGTTTTATGCGAGACAAGATAAGAGCGATGGCGGCAGCAAAACATTTTATGCCCGGCTACGGTCCATGGGTCCAGCCAATGGGCACCAAATGAATGGGGGAGCAGCGCGGGAATGGGATGAGGAAGAGGCAGAGGCAGAGGCAGAGGCAGAGGGTGAGGGATTGGGGTTGCGTGCTTAACTGCTGCACAGTAAGTCCTATAAAACCGAAATGTAGCTCTCTCTCTTTCTCTTTCTCTGCATGTGTGTGCGTGTATGTGTGATAATGTTGACAGATAATAAACTCGGAAAATTACAAAATTACAATCAACTTATACAGAGCAAAAGAAAGGGATACACATAAAAGAGAGAGAGAGATGGAGAGAGAGAGAGAGAGAGAACACGCGCATAGTGGGACTATTGCAAAAATGTGACATGCATGGGGACGCTGCTAATGGCGCGCCATTGTCCTCTGGCCCGACTCTGGGTATGCCCAATTTTATGAGTGGAGCCTGAGCCTGGGCCTGGGCCTGGGCCTTGGCTTTGCGGGCCATTTTGGCGTCATGGCGAACGTAAATTTGCCACCACAAAACTATTCAATTGAAAGTTATTTACGTTTATTGTTTTATTTCATTGCCAGTTGGCAAACATTTCGAATGGCCCCCAGCTCCGACTATGCAAACAACGCAAATATTTCAAAGTCAAAAGTTATGTTACACTGAGAAGAGAGAGAGAGAGATGGATAGAGAGAGGGAGAGCGAGAGAGAGAGATAGAGTGAGCTCTCTGAAGATTCACTGATCAGCGCAAAATTAAGCTCTCTTTATCTAACCCATTTTATCTGTCTCACTCATTCGTTGGTCTCTGCCCCTCTCTCTCTCTCTCTCCCTCTCTGCATGTCAGCTTTAAGCCCTGCCACACAATTGAGAGACGCTTTGATTTATGGCCAAATGCCATTAGGCCCGGGCTGCCCATCGATTAGCCATAGTTTGCCGTGCGCCGTGCTCGAAATCTATACTTCCGTTGTTAATCATTGGCATCACTTAATGGCCCCTTCCGTTTTCCGACACACACACACACACACACAGATACATAGACAAGCTAACGTCGCCGTCGCAGTCACAGTCACAGTCAAGTGGCTCCGTGTTTCGGCGCATCGATGAGGGGCAAACAGCGAACACGCCCTTCAATTACAAATCTATGCGAGCCGCCTCTCCTTTGACTTGCCAGCGCAGATAATCTGCTAAAGGACTTCCGCCCGGTGCGTGCGCTGCGTGCAAAAAAAAAAAAAAAAAGGAAAAGAAGAAGAAATATTTGAAGAATATAAAGGCAACAACTCAATGAGCCAGGCACAGTGGGCTCTGCATATTTGTATTTACTTAAACGTTAAAGCATTACGCATAGCTGCGGTATATTTTTAATACTAACGGAGCAATATACATATATTTGACAAATAATTAATTACTTATAATATATATTAATATTAATATATGTATATAATATTTGAATCTTATTATATATTAATTTTATTATTCGACTCACGTTGTTTTTAAAATATTGAATTTTTTTGTGTAGTAAATCAGTAGTGCTACTACTAATACTATTTCTTGCCCCGGGTGTATATATAAAATACTACATATGTCTTATAATTTAAATACATTCATTAATATATTAAATATATTTTATAATTGAATTTTATTTTAATTTATAATTTATTTATTTGACATTATTGACATATTAATATTTTTAGCACATTTATATTATATTTTAATTATATTTCATGTTTATATATTTGATTTAGCATTCAGATAGACTTTAAATAAACAACATTTTTTCTGGAGAATTATTGTGAGTTTTTAAATTTGTTTTTCTTTTTTATTATATATACATATAAAGCTGTAAAACAGCATTAGATAAGATATATTATAGTATATTATTATTATTACTATTATTATAAATACTATTATTATTATTATTATTATTTTTATTATTTTATTTTTATTTTTATTTGTATTATTTATTTATTTTTTTATTATTATTATTATTTATTAATATTATTAGAATTAGTATTTTTTTTTTATTATTTATTATTTTTTGATTAGTATTATTATAATTATTTTTTTTTAATTTTATTTTTTATTATTTATTATTTTTTATTAATATTATTATTATGATTTTTTTATTATTTATTATTTTCATTAATATTATTATATATTATTATTTTATATTATTATTATTATTTTTTATTATTATTATTCCAATTATTGAAAACCCCAATGATTTGCTGTTGCTTTTCGCTTCTGGTTCCACGGTGCATTGTTGCGCACTGTAACTGAAAACGCAATGATATACGGCCGTGAAATTGAATCGTGGCATGAGAGAGAGATTTCATACACACACACACACACACTCACACACACACAGACAGGGGAAGGCTTTAAGTGCTTGCCGCTGTTTTAGTTCTTTCGCAGAGTCATGCCACTGCAACGACTGCCACGGCTGCCATTTACGGTAACGGATCTTTGGCAAATTCCTTGGACAAACTCAACAGACTCCAACACCGACTCGAAGTCCAAGGAGTTCATAGTCGCGGTCCTTTTGTATGTGCATTGGCTTGGATTTGTTTTTTTTTTTTTTGGCGCTGCAGCCAAAATTTATTGCGCCGCTGCGCCGTGTTGCGTGTCCGCACAGTCGCAGACGATGGCTGCGGACAAAGACAAAGACAAAGACAAAGACAAAGACAAGGACGAAGACATCCAGCCCAGCGGGTTGCATGTCCTGCCCGGCTCGTCTTGGCTCGGCACGTCGCCAGCTCGTTGGCCCGCCTGCAGCTTGGGTAGGCGTTGGCATTGCGTTTTCGCCGGCCGTGTTGAAATTGACAGCAAAATAATTGGTTGATTATTTATGAGACAAACGAGCGAGACGACTTGGCCCACACTCGGGCCCACACGGGCTGCCCCCCAAAAGTTTGTTTAGGCCGCATTTAAATGAATGCAGAAAAAGAAAGAAAGAAAGAAAGTTAGAAGTACACGAAAGCCGTAAGACTTGGCAGCTTTACGAGTCGATGGGGCATGGGTTGACCAGACGCACAGACTTGAAAGCAGGGCCAGGAGGCAAGCACTTACATACATTTATATAATGCAATCGGGCAGCAATCGGCATGCTATAATTCACTCTTAGACCTGGAATAGTTATAGAATAGTTATGCTTATCAATGGGGCTCTCCGCAGGTCGAGTTGAGTCTGAGCAGGAGTTGGGCTGGTTATGGCCAGCATGAATGTGGGCAAGTGCCTCGAGTGCCAAGTTCATTAGTCAAATAGAAACTAATCGCACGGTGCACGGAGCATACGACTCAGTTAATCCCCAGAGCAGGAGCGGGAGGGAGAGGGAGAGGACTTAAGGCCATGTCAGAGGCGAGGCGGCTTTGGCTTTGATGTTGCACGAGGCATACAACTGATTGTTATCCAAATAGTTATTTAAGCAATTCAAATTGTGGTAATTAAAAATGGCCAACACAGCCCACGCACACACATGGGAGAGGGAGAGGGAGAGGGGTCGTATGTACGTACCTAGACAATGGCTGTTGCGGCTGGTCCTTGACATATGGAGCCGGGGCAGCTGAGGCACATGACTTGGGCCCCATTGCCGGCGGCTGGCTGTTATTATTTTTGTCACTGACAAAGCAAATCACCGAAAACCAACAAAAGCAAATGCCGCACAGGAACACACACACACACACACACGCACTTCCAACAGGAGTAACAAACGATGTCGCCGGCAGCAGAAGGCAAAGGCACAGCCTCATCCCAACGCACTCCCCCTCTCCCCTTCTCCATCACATCCGCAGTCGAGTGGAGCCTCTGGCATAGGCCTATGGAGGAGCCGTCCGTTGTCCATTGCCAGTCCAGGCAATTTTCCTGTTGAATTATGAGGATATTTGTTTCGTCATGAAAGATTGGCCCCAGCCCGGCAGCTGCATTCACTCTCTCATTGTAATCCTTACGCAACGGGCCAACTGCAAGGTTTTTATTCTTCTTTTTTTTTCTTTCTCCCTTGTTTTGTGCCCTGGGATTTGAAGTGCTCCTTGTGGTGTGGTGGCATTTTCAATTTGTTGTTGCTGCTGTTGTTGCTGCTGTCGCTACTGTTGGTGTCGCTGGTGCCGCAACAGAATCGTCAAGTTAGCCTTCGTCTAGAGCTCACCAAATGCACTGTCGCATGCTCTGGGGGCGCTGCAAGTGAAATGCACTCCGCTGACTCCAGGGGTTGCGGGATCAGGGCACTGGGTTAGGTGTCATAAGAGGAGGCAGACACACACACACACACACACACACACATACATAGGACTTGGTATATCTGCCACACAGAGTGTAACACATGAGTCTTAGCTGGACCACGGGCTGGCCCGATTTCATCTACAATTCATAGAAATTTCAAACGATGCGTAAACGAAAACGGAAAATACACAGCAGCCGAGCAGTAGAGAGGGAACTAGAACGTAAAGGAGCAGGAGCAGGAGCAGGAGTAGAAATAGTAGCTGGAGCTGAGCAGCAGGAGTCGGCAGAACGGCTCAAAACGTGGCAAGCTCTTGGTCATCTTTTTAGTCCAGAGTCCGGGGTCAAAGTAAACGAAATTGTTCAACGCAATGCAATGCAATGCTTCTGGCCAAAAGGACCAAAAATTGCGTTTTTGAAATGCATACACAAGACAGAGAGAGGGAGAGAACAAGAGCGAGAGAGAGCAAGAGCGAGAGAGAGAGATACCAAGAGCGAAGCAGGCAGAGTTAGTTTGGGCCAGGCAGCTAGCAAATCCGACTTTGGTTGATGATGAGTGTCGTTATCGCTTTTGTAGAGCTTCGTTTTTGTCATAGCTCTCCGCAAGTGGGCGACTGCCGGGTCCGCCTGGCCTGCTCTGAGCAACGGCTGCGGGGCTTACGAGTATTTCAACTGCAACTTGAATTTACATTTCGATATGTGGCCAGGCACAGCCAGAGCAACAGCAACAGCAACAGCAACAACAACCAAAACAATCAAGAAAAGCAATTGGTGTAGTTTCTGGCCAGGCTCTCAGCCGGAAAAGCGTCGCAGTCGTAGTTTTGGTCGGACGATGATGTAGCTGCACGGATTGATTTACGTTCGAAAAGATTTCTCAAGTGCGACAGTGTGTGCATAGCACAGTTATACAAACACAGCTTACACTGCTGCCACACCCACCCACCCACACTCTTCGCCTTTGCTCAGCCTCCGGCTCCGGCTCCTGCTCCTGCTCTTCCATTCCATGACTGCACATTTTTCTATATGTTTCTGCATTTTGACTACTTGGCTTTCAGATTGAGAACGAGCGAGAAAGAGAGATGACTGAGATTTATCAAAAGGTAATTTATACATGTGGGTGTGTAATTTATATATAGATATATAGGCGACCCCCATACACACACACACACACACACACACACAGACAATCTTTTGGGCTTGTTTACTCTGCTGTCTGTTGGCTAGCTGGCCGCTCGTTGTGCAGTTGCAGTTGCATTTGGAACTTACGCAACAATTTTAAGAGTATTTCGTTGATAATAAATCGCCTGCCCAAGCATGACATACGACCGAAGAACCCTCTGGTTCGGAATCGGAGTCGAAGACAAAGGCTGCATAGAAATTACCCATCGTCGGCCAGCCCGGACATGATTTTCATGTCACACAACAAAACTTGGATTCCAAATTTGAATTCTCAACAGGGATTCTGTGCATGCGAGTCATATAATTATGCAGTGAGCACCAGACGAGTGTCCTGCCCCTTGAGCAGAGGCTGAGATTAGACTCCAGCTTGAGCATAAACTAGAATCAGTTGAGTATCGAATAAATTGATAAATTGATGTATATGAAAAGAGTTAAATAGAAGTCTGGAAAGCTTGTATAACTGATCAATTAAAGGTATTTTGGTATATAAGTTGATTTTGAATTTGTGAAAAGTCTAATCATAGGATCCCTCGGACAAGTATCTCTCGCAGAAGGATTCCTCGCACATATATCCCTCGGACAAGGATCCCTCAGACAAGGATGCCTCTGAAAAGAAATCCTTGGGCAAGGATCCCTCGTCAAGAATCACTCGGACAAGGATCCCTGGGAAAAGGATCCCTCGGATAAGGATTTCTCGGACAAGGATCCCTCGGACAAATATCCCTCGTACAAGGATCCCTCGGGCAAGAATCACTCGGACAAGGATTCCTCGGACAAGGATCCCTCGTAAAAGGATTCCTCGGACAAGTATCACTCGGACAAGGATCCCTCGGACAAGGATCCTTCGGATAAGGATTTCTCGGACAAGGATTCCTCGAAAAAGGATCCCTTGGATAAGGATTCCTGGGATAAGTATCCCTCTCACAAGTATTCTTCTGTATAAGTTCCAATCAAACAGAAATTTAATGCTGATTGAACATGGTTTGGCTTTCACTTTAGTTAAGTAAACATTAAGCTAATATCAATTCCGATTGGTTTTATTTAACATATCTGGCACACAGCCAGCAGAACGCTGGATGTGTCAGCTGCAGATCCTGTCACCGTGCCGAGTTCTTTGCGAAGTGCGGATATGAGAAACATGTCGGCCAGGAGCGCAAATGCATAAATTCAATTTTCGCATGGCAAAAGAAAGAAAAAGTTGCATAATTTAACGCTGTCTATGGACGCGACTGAATGTCGGACGGATGGGTGAGTTCATGTGGATGTGGTCGTCGTTCGCTGTTCGCCTGTATCAATGGCTGTAATGGAGGCGCGCTGAAGGGCAGCGATATGATGTAAAAAATTGCAAATCGAATCGAGCAGCCAAACGAACGAATGACTGAAGGTGGGCAACTGACATGAAGTGCGGCAGAGGCCGGAGCTGGGCTGGGTCAAGCGGACCAGCTGGTCTGCATACCGAAACGTCAAGAGCACTCGCACGGCAGTTGCTCGCCTAAGCTCCCGCCCCGCTACCAACCAACGAGCTGCGAGCCCGCAGTCGAACCCCAGGCAATGGCCACGGTATAAACATTGTTGACATTTGCCAAACCTACTTTAATCACTTTTTAACCCCATTTGATACAGTGTCAACATGCATGGGGCGGCGGCTCATAAAATGGACAGTCGACAGTCCGTAGTCGGTAGTCGGCAGTCGACAGTCGACAGTTGGCAGTCGGCAGTCGGCAGTCGGGCCGTCTGCAGTCCGATAAGGACAGAACCTGAATGCAACGCACAAATAAAACGGCAAAAACTGCGCCGAGTGACAAAAAATGCCAATGACAAACGTCGAAATGGGGCGGAGGGAGGCAAGTGGAAACTGGTGGAAAAACAAAAAATGCTGGGCGAAAAATATATGTATGTATATCCAAAAATGGGAGCGCAACAGTAAAAGGACATTCTGGCCACGTTGACCCTCGTGCCGTAACCCGTGCCTGGCCCACTGCCCGGACGCCTGGGCATGGTCAACGAGCCGAGCTGCCAAAGCAATTGATTTACTGCACTTTGTTTGCCAAAAATTAATTGAGTTGATGACAAGTGCAATTGATTTATGCGGGACTCAAATGAGTGTGGACAAACGCATGGATGAGCGGACTACCGAACGGACGGACGGACGGACGGACGGAAGGACGGATAAAAGGATGAGCTGATGGATGTGCTGACGGAAAGAAGCTTAAATGGATGGATAAGCAAAAGGCCACTAATATGCGGGCCACTGTCTCCAGTTCAGATATCCAAGACCCTCTAAAAAAAAGTAAAGAAGTAAAACAAGAAATTCTAGACTAAGGTTGTACAAATATGTGTGCAAGTAAAGTTCTTGAGGATATGTCGGAAGGAATAAAATCTCAAAATCTCTGGATGGGAGAGGGAGTGAGAGAGAGAGAGAGAGAGACAGAAGGCGATTGGGAGAGAGATAGACAGGGGAGAGATATAGAGAATAGAGATATATAGAGAGAGGGAGAGAGATAATGAGAGAGAGAGAGAGACAGAACGAGAGAGTGAGAGAAAGAGTGACAATGAAAGGGAGTGAGAGAGAGATAGAGATTCAGAGCCAGAGAGACAGAGCGAGAGAGAGAGAGAGAGAGAGAGAGAAGAATTATATTTAGTTGAACTGAAAATATATTCGGTCTCCAACGCTAGTTAGACAATTGATAAGAATTAATGAGAATTGATGATCTCATGAATTGATGATGTTAAGTTGTTAGAGTGCCAGGCAGAAAGAGAGGGAATAAGAAGTAAAGAGAGAGAGAGAGAGAGACAGAGAGGCAGACAGCTAAAAACTGAGCTTTCATCTCTACAGATAGATCCCACATATCTTACGCATTCCCTTACATTACATAGACAAAAATTTGTAAATCATTTCTCTATTCTATATAATATCCTAATAGTACATATTACATTTTAGGCCCTACTAATTAACTAATGCAGTCGCCATCGTCCAGCACGCTGCTCTATCACGTTTCCTACAACGCCTTTTTCCAGTCTCTCGACTCGCACTCTTTGAGGCCGTTGTCGCACAACGACAGGTGTCAAAGGCAACGGTGTAAAAATGTTACCTGTGTGTGGGCCCCCATCTTGGTTCCATGTTCTGTCACGGAAGCGTGCCGCGCACACATGTCAGGCCGTGCTCTCGACCAGTTGGTTGGCTGGTTGGCTGGTTGGATGATTCGCCGGTTGGCCGTTTGGTCGTTTGGCTGGCGTTGGTTTAGACCAAAAATGAGCGACGCAACGGAAATAAGCGCCAAGCGGATGCCGACAAACGAAGCAAATGATTCATTTCCGATGATGCGACAGAGTTGCGCGCCCGCCTCTACTCGCCTCTACCTGCCTCTACCCTCTACTCTACTGTCCGCTGTAGTGCGCCTTGTCATCGTCGACGGTCGCTACCAAAAATTTGCATGAAATGCAAAATCAAACGGGTCGCGGCACACCTAGAGGATGTGTGTGTGAGTGTGTGTGCGTGTGGCAGCAAGGCGTTGCTGGCCTGGCATCACGCGTCACGTTTCACATGCCCCGTGGAAGTTGACGACCGACCGACTGTTGCCACTGTTGCTGTTGCTGTTGCCGTTGCCATATTTTATGAGTCCGGTCTGTGGCGCAGCGTGTGTTATTGATATGCTAACGGTAAATGTCATTGGGCTGTGGGGCAGGAGGCGGCACTGGGCGGTGTGGGGGGCCTTTGCTCTGCATTTGACGGCCGGTGCCCCATGCGGAAGTGGTTAAACCGAGCCATAGGCCAACGCCAACGTCAGTTCTGACCGGGGCGACATATGTCGCGGCCAAACGTGTGAAATTTTAAGCCAAATTTTGCACAGGGCGCGCCCCCATTTATAATGCGAGCAGCCCCTGGATACATGTGGCAGACAACATATTGGAAATCAAAATGTTGACATGCAGCAGGCAACATTTTTCAATTAAGCCGACAGCAACAGCGACAACAACCTGGACGCGTCTAGTATGTGGAATGTTATCTGACCAGGTCAGGATGGGTGAAGATGGCTAAGAGTGCAACAACAACAACAAGAACAACCAGCAATGAGTCGCATAATGGAGGCTGTTTCATCAACTCTAGCTCGTTAAGTACTCCAGCAAAACAAAGAAGAAAAAAATTTAAAACAAAACTCATTTCGATATTTTTTAAAGAGTTTACTTAAATTTGAATTAAATTTTCAGTCTTGGGAGGCGATAGATGGCATAAATCTCACATTGTCGATTGGCTTAAAATGGAAATCCGAGAAATTTCAATCGATTGCCTATATAAAACCAAATGAAGACACTTACTTGTCTAGCACAAAGTAAAACTTTAATAACACTCGACTTAATTTTGCATTTGAATGTGGCAAGCCGGCGTAAAGCTCAGGCGGGTGGTGGGTGGTGGGTGGAATATGGAATGCCGAATGTCGTAGATTGAAGTAGTAAGATCAACTAACTCTAACTGTACCCTAAATATACATATTTATCTCCCTCTCTCTCTCTCTTTATGTATATAGAGAGAGATATATCTAAACGTATTGTAACGTATTTTTTTTTTTTGTTTTTGTTTTTTTGCTGTAGACAATCCCGGTTCCTGGTTCCACAGCTGAACAGGAATAGCTTGGGATTGTTGAGTGATGGGCGTGGCTGTTGAACATTCCGGCATTCCTTTTAATGTATTATTTGTTACTGTAGTATTAGAAGTGCGTTGCATTGCATCATCGGCGTTAAACAACGCTGGCCAGGATGACGGTTATGTCGTCCGGTTTGCCGCCCGGCGCATCGATGTTGTGGCGCCTGGCGTTCTGGGTGAACGGCGACTCGTGGTGAGGATTGAAGCTGAGCGAGCGGGCCATCAGTGCCACCGAATTGGCGTACATCTGCAGCTTGACGGGATCTGTGACGCCGGCCGCATGGCTGAGCACCTGCAGCAGCTGCTCCTCGGACACATTGTCGTAGACACCGTCTGTGGCCAGCATCAGAATGTCGCCCGGCTGCATCTCGAACTCCAGGAGGGCGGCGCACTCGGGTCCGTCTGTCAGCACGTTGAGGCCCTGTCCTGGTGGCGGCACGGCCAGCTGGTACGGCGTATTGAAGTGATGCTGCTGCTCCTCGGAGCGGCAGACCACGGCTCCGTTGCGTATGACCAGCAGGCCGCTGTCTCCGATGTTCGCCGCATGGAGGACGCCGCTCTCGCGGTGCAGCGTCAGCACACAGGCGGTGCAGCTGCCCAGGATGGGCTGTTTCTGCTCCAGCAGATTGCAGTAGGCGCGGGCGAGCAGCTGCTCGGGTCGCGTCGCCTCAAAGTCCGAGTTGTGGGCCAGGCGCTCGCAGGAGCGCATCAGGAAGCGGCTGAACAGGCCCGGATCGATGCCGTACACACGCCAGCCGCCGACGCCGTCGGCCACGCCCAGCGTATCCGCCTTCGATGTGGAGGTCTTGAACCAGGCATCCTCGCCGTACTGCCCCTTCACATACTCGGGATACATGACGATATCCTTGGGGAATCCACACACCACGCTCACCAGTCGCGTTTGCTGCTCATCGAAGGCCCCCGTTGACGGCGAGCTTAGATCCGTGCTTGACGTACGCCGCAAGTAGGGCGTCGAGTCCGCTGTGGGCATGACATGGGCCTTCAGGCTCAGCAGGCGGCCAATTATATGGGTGCCGGTAGTGGCGGCCAGTTCACCGGCTGTGCTGGCCACCGTCGATAGGGAGTGGTAGCTGCTGTTCATCGCCCGTTGAATGCTGCGCCTGGCATTATCTAAGTATTCATTCATGTTTCTCACAAGTCGACGATCAGCAATGAAACAACGGCCTCGTTTGTAGGTATGTATATGTATGTATGTATGTGTGCGAATATATTGTCTTGTTGCCAATTGATATTTACCTAGTGGAGGCGACACATAAGTACGAAAAACCAGACACACGAAAAAATATAATTAAAAGTGATTTACAATGTTTATTGTGTATGTGTGTGTGTTTGTGTGTGTGTCACGAATAAAAGCCGAAGTAAAACTAACTGACAGCCATACTCCATTCTCCACATGAACAGATGCGAGGCGACGCCTACTCAAAAGGATCCCCAAACGAGCCCACACGAGATCCTCACACGAATGTGGCCAAGTCGTAGCTGTCCCATCTAATACATGGGCATACTTTTGGCCCAGCTGCTGGGCGTTGAATTGTGAAACATTCTCTATTTTCGGCTGACAAATTCAGATGGCCATGTGGCATATGTCACACAACAATTGACAATACTAAGTGTGAGTAGAGCTTAAGCTGAAATGTCTAAAAATATTTTTCTGAAGAAGATTCCCTGCAAACACAACTTCAGATCGAGCCACGCCTATAAGTCTGAGCTGAGCTCTGGCCTGTGAGTGGAGCAATATGGAGGCGAACCACCCGAGGGCAGCTTGCGATTCAATTATTCCATATTCCACAAGCAAAAGGTATTTATTGATGTTGAATTTCACAAATTGAGTTCATAGCAAAATAAAAAATATATAAAATGAAATAAAATCTAATGAAATATTTTAATATACCGCATCAAGCGCATATGCAATTATTATATTAGGCAAATATTTTGGTTTTCATTGAGACATTGATTCTATGTTTTTATTCACACTTTGAAGCTGCAAACCGAATTTATAGCTACGTGAAAAAAATGTTAAAAATAATAAATAAAATTAATAAATATTTTAAAACAAAGAAATACCAAGTTGTAAATTTAATAAATATTTTTTACTTTTGTCTGGGCAAACTAACTTGAATTGGGAAATATATGCAGTTTTTTTTTAGATATACAAATTGGCATTTCTGCTAAGCGACGCTTACTAAGCGTGTTGCAGCTGAGCATTACCGACTTCATGATACTCATTCACATTGCCAAAAAGAGTTTAGTCTATGTTAAGGGATTAAAGAGGGAATCTGCCTTATCAGATCTGCTAGCTCGAAGCCTTTAGAAGACATAGATTTCCTTTTGATTTGCCACGCCTTACTTGAGTTTAAATATATATACTATATTTTCTATGTTATTATATATTATATATACTAATTTGCAGTCTCTCTCTCTATCTCTCGCTCTCTCTCTCTCTCTCTCTCTCTCTAATAAAGAAACGGAGGACACCAAGGCGGACAGTAACCTATATAGTCTGTCACTTTCAAAATGAGCATGAGAAGATAAGGAACCAAAGGTAATACCTATATTCATATATGTACATACTTACTCACATACATATTCACATACATATTCACTTTTCGAATTTCGAATAACCTACATTTTTACCACCATCACTAAAAAACTACAAATAATGCAAGAAATATCGAATATCCAAATGCCATTTAATCGATTTAAAGAGTTGTAATCGCATCAGGCTGGCGTGCTGGTACTGAGGCCATAGGGCTGCCAAACAAAAACAGTTGCCTACTTACGCACATCACAGCGCAGACAGCCACTCGAATCTGACAGTCAATCAGTCAGTCAGTCAGTCAGTCCTCTAGCTGGTAGCTCCATCTTCATGTCTGTTTGTCTGCCTGGCTGGTTAGTTGGCTGGCTGGCATGTGTATCTGTTTGTCGCTCTATTTGCTTCAACACCCACTGCAAATTAAATTCATTAGTCAACTTCCGGTTTCACACACACACACACATACACAGACAGAGAGACAGACAGTGCGATGGCTGGAAGCTGTAGCTGAAGCCGTTGCCATGTGTTGCCTTGCCTCAGCTGACTGCCTGTCAATTCAGACGGATTTGAAGTCAACTCAATTTGAAATCAATAGTGTGTGAATAATCCTTTCACACCGACGTGCCTCAATACACCCACACAGCCACACACACGCACACCCGTAGCTATCTCTAGTTGTGCTGCAGCTGGTGCAGTGGCTGCATCTGCCCGCTGCCTGCCTCGCCTGGATGCCTGCCTCGCCTGGCTGTGTGTACTTGAAAACATTTTTGCATTGATTGCACTTCATATCGCTCGCTCGCCCGCTCTGCCACCCCCCCGCTCGCCCGCTCGTTCACTCATTCATTCGTGCAGTTGCACAGGCCGTTTATTCATGGCCTGCCATTGGCATATGTTGCTTCATTTTGGGGCACATGCCGCATGGCAACCAAAAAAGCGACGCTGCCTGGCTGGTCGTCTCCCGCCTCCTGCCTCCTGCCTGCCGCCTCCTGCCAGCCAACCAGCCATTAAGCCAGCGACTCCTCTGCCGCATTACCAAAAGTATTTAAGCAATTCAATGCCATTTTGACAGCAGGCACCACGGCCCGCCCCCCCTATACCCGCCCTCGCTGCATTTTACAGCTGCACTTCAGCCACGTCGAGTGCCAAGCAATGAGCTATGCATGCAATTTAAGCGCCAGCCAAGTGCCGCCCGTCTGAATGCAACTGCATTTGTTTGCTGCCCCACCTTACAAGCCACACATACTGTCTCTCTCTCGCTTACTCACTCGCCCTCCCTCCAGCATAAAGCCCCGAAAAAAAAGGGAAAAGAATTCATAGCAGGAGGCGCCACTAGGAGCTCTGCCAACGGCTGCTGCTGCTGCTGCGGCTGTCATTGTAACGCGCAGTTAAGTTGCCTCAGGCTCCTATTAAGGTCGTTTGGCTATTAAATGGGGGCCCGCTTGCTGCATGCATGCCCCGAGCCTCTACGGCCTCCAGCCTCCAGCCTCGCGGCTCACCTCCACACGGCCACTTGGCCTGTTTGTGTCTGTAATTGTGCATAATTGAGTTGAATTTGGCTGCCACTTGAGCGGGGCTGCCTATAAGAATGGGCAGTTAAGGGCGTGGGGGCGTGGAGGCGTGGGTGCTGATGCAGATGCGTTATGAATTAATGCAGCGGCTGCTTATGGATATATTTATGTATGTATTTGCGTGTGTGTGTGCATGCGTATACATATGTGATTCCTGTTTGAGAGACAACATCTCGTGATCAACAGAGCAGTTGCACTTTCGCACTCGCACTTTCCTCTGGTTGAACGTTTGCCGATGTCTGCCAAGAAATGTTTTTTCCCCACACTCTGAGAAAAGACTCAGAGAGTAAACGATTGCATCGGTTCCTTAACGATCGTTCACAAATTGAGATCAGAAGCTGTAGCAGATCTATATATTACACATTCCCCTTGCCGATTTCACTGATCTTAAATACCAAGGCAGTTATTGCAATGGAAAGAGAAGAGGAAGAAGAGTGAGCTTAGCCTAAATTGTGATTGACAATTGCTGTGGTCGAAATGCTGCAAGCAGCTGCAGCTGCTCTACATGCAATGCCAGGCTGTGGCACTTTCTGACTCACACTCACACTCACACCCACACCCATACTCACATTCACATTCACAGATGGACAACATTCAGCCAAGCATTTCAATTAATTTCATTAGATTCGTACAATTAATGCATAGCAATGGGCAGTCGGACGCACTGGCTGCTCCCTTGGGCTGCCACTCAACAGAGCCACGGACAAAGGCAACAAAGGCAGCTGTAAAGGAGGGGGCGCTCTAGCTGAACGTCCAGCCACAATTGTTGCTGACCAATGATCAATTTAATAGGAAAACAATATTGATAGCCCGGCACAGGGAGCCAGACGCAGCGCAACGTCGCCGGGGACTCGGCCGGACAAGACACTTGACGTTCAACTTGAAATGCTGAATGGAGGCGGAAGTGTTGCGGTTCGGTTTGCGAGGGGGGGGGTTTGGGGATTGGGTCTGTTGTCGATGGACCAGGGGGGGGGGGGGTCTGCGGGGTTTCACTACACGCATTCAGTGGCAACGGGCCAGGTTCTATGCTTTGTTTGTTTGGAAACTTGCTCGAAAACTTTTGGTGTTGTGTTGTAACTAAATTTCAGAATATATACATACGCACACACACACACACACACACACGCACACACACGCACACAGTTAAGCAGTTTAAACTGCAGCTAGTTGGCAACACTTTCACTTGTGCGTTGTCTTTGGCCAGTGCCCGGGCTCTGTTTGGTTTCTTGTGGTTTATTATTCACGCCTGAATTGATTGTAAATTAAAGTTTGCCGGCCGTCCTCGGTCCTGGTAGGTCCTTGGGTCCACCCGTCCACCGGTCCGCAGGTCCGCAGGTCCTTGCCAGTCAGCGCTCGTCGTTCGTTGTGCATTTTGAGGTCAGCCTATGGCAAAGTTTTCTTTTGTGTGTGCGAATTGGTTACTTGGGCTCACAGCTCTGGCTCTGGCCGGCGCTTCTGTCCTTGTCCATTCTGGCAGGTCCTTGTCGCCAGTGTTGTCTGTCGCCTCGCTGCCCATATTAGAAGCCAAAAGGCATTCAAGTGCACATAAGACGATTACACATCATTTAACCGACGCACAGCAAAACTATGGGGCCATGCCTCGCCCTCGCTCTCTGGTATCCGGCGTCTGTAATTGTTGCTCCTTGGCAAGGACTGTGCGGACTCCTTGGGCCGCCTTTATTGACTGCTGCATATTGATTATTGTTACAATGCCGAGCGCCCAGCTCTGAGCCAGAGCCAGAGACTTCATTTTGCTGCTCTTTTAACATGACTTCACTTGATTGCCGGCATTTGTCCTTCTTGTTTAAAATTCAATCGTTGTCCTTACAGACAAACACACATACACACACACACACATACGCACGCACAGATAGCAGACGTGTAGACATGTGTATATGCGTGTGCTTGCCAGAATTTTAAGACAAAATTAATTTGGTGTTAATACAGTGAAAGTGTTTGCAACTTAAGAGTTTAAGTTTACACGCAATAGTTTTGCTGTTCGCATAACTTTAAGATCTGAGCCGCCTGGGAGTTGGTATATTTTGAGCTTGATTTATGGCTCGATATGAGTTCCTTAAAGTTGCGAGTCTCAATAGACGATAGCGGGCGGACTGAAGTCTTATATAGCTGGGATGTTGATTTATGGCTAAGTAAGAGCTCTTTAATATGTTATTTTGAATAATCAATCAACAATCTAGTTATACAATAAGATAGAATAAAAACAAGTCTGAAATCTCTAGTCGACACTGCTCGACTAGGAGATTCCCTGAGCTATACGGAGAACTGATGTTTCAATTATTCCTCCATTTGAGACAGACATTACTTGAGTAAACGTAAAAGGAAGTAGAGAAGTGCAAAAGATCATTAAAGTTGTCTATGTGTATGCAGCAGCTCTCATTTGGTATTTGTATTTAAATAAAGCGAAGTTAGAAAGCTCACAGCAACAGAGATCGTTCCCATTGCTCACTTGAAGGTCAACTGCAAAGAGCTCTACCTGCCGTCGGTAAAGTGGCCCTATATAAAGGGCTGCAGCTGCAGCATTTCTTCAGTCAGTCTTCAGTCGTCCAGGCCTGGTGGGGGTCAGCGCTATGAAGTGAAGTCGAGTGTGTGAATTATAAGCATTAAAGACGTAGAGGAATTACGTAGAAGAATTACGTAGAGTAAATGCGTAAAGGAAATAAGGAATAAGGAAGAAATACTTTGAAATACGTAGAGGGAAAATTGGAAAGTAAAAAAATAAATAAAATAAAAACTTATTAAACTTATTATTACAAATAAATAAATAAATAAATACATATTTATCTATTCAATAAATAAAATAAAAATTAAATTAAATATAGAAAGTACCTACTTATGCATGCCTTTCTCCTGCTGCCATAGAGTTAGATTTTAGGTGAAATGTGGAGTCGGAAGACCAAAAGGGGGGCGAGTGAGAGATGAGTGAGTAAATTAATGGGTGACAGAATCTAACACGGAGACTCTACTGTGCCTGTAGTGTACTTACCTGTAAAGCTCGTGCTGTGTGTGAGCGCGGGTCAGCTGCTTGGGTACGAAACTTTTTGCCACTTGGCCAGATTGCTCAAGTGGCCAAGAAGGGCAGTCGAAACTGGCAACTGGCAACTGGCAACTGGCCGCTGCCCTGGCATGCACTTGGCGATAGTTACTCACCCAAAATGTTTATCCCACTAACGCATGCCATACTTTGTGGAGTGCTAGTCGGGACAGCCAGCGTATGGTAGCTGGCCGTGGGGCTGGCTGGCTGGCTGGCTGGCTAGATGCTTGGACATCAAAGTTGGCAAGTTTCGGCTTGAGGAATTTTCGACAAGGCGACTTGAAACTTTTGTTACTTTGCAGGTTGTGAAGATACCTAAGCACAAAAAAAAAAAGAAGGAAAATAAAAGAACCAACAACAGGCAAGAACAAGAGCCAAAAAAAAAGACACCACGAAACTGGGCACACAGCAAATGGGCTAAACAAGACCAGCAGCAGCAGCAGCAGGAGCTCGAAAATGTAGCAGGATTTAATTGTTGTGTGTGTGTACTGCTGCACCGTAGCTACCTGCCATATAAATTTGCCGGGGCAGACAGAAGGACGCTCAGGTGTCCTTAGTGGTGTTCTAATTACTAACAAACTTAATTTCCTACAAGTTATTTGCCCAAACCCTCGACGTTCGCTGTGCGACCAGCCGCAGCGTCTTAAAACCACTCGACTGCATCTCGTGGCTCTGGTGGAGCTCGACTTGTAGCTGCTGGCTTAATGTATTGCCCGCTTGCCTCTGCTTATAGGCATCCAAATCACTCGAAGTCTATTGTAATTGTAATGGGGTAGGGGAAGAGGGTTGGGGTTAGGCTCCAGAGAGGAATATGTGTGGTCAGATATTTCAATAATTCTTCTCGTCTGTTCAAACCCCCCCCCCCCCCCCCCGAAATAGTCGAAAATTTGGAAAGATACTTTTGTAATAAAATAATTACTTTATTTATTGTAGAACGAAATGGCGAAAACAAGTCGGAAAATAGACATTCTTTTGTAGAAAAAATATTTGAAATTTTTATATTATTAAGTACGAATATGTGTAATTAATATTTAATATGTGCTCAATTCTTCCAATGAATGTCGCAAAAATAAAACTTGAAACTTGAGTTAAGGCAGCTGCCTGACAAAAGCTGACTGCTACAAGACTCGATGTAAGGAACATCTATGCCAAAGACATCTTTGAAACTGCTGGAAGTATTTATCTTATTTGCTCGCTAAATAGACGTCCTAGCCTTATAATTGACTATGAATGTGTGCTCAAATCTTCCAATGAATGTCGCAAAAATAAAACAGGAAACTTGAGTTAAGGCAGCTGCCTGACAAAAGCTGACTGCTACAAGACTCGATGTAAGGAACATATACTACATACATATATACTATTACATATATTTCAACAAAACCATTATACCCTGATTTTTCCATTTTCAATGGGTTCAGGGTATAAAAACTGCAATAGAGAGAATGTGATGTGACGAAACGTAGACTTATGAATTTTGAGTATATTTCTATCGATAACTCTACTTTCTAATGTTTTTTACTCATTTTTAGCCATCTCGCTTATAGAATACCATAAACAGTTCTCAATAAATCAAAAATCTTGTGCTGCAGTTGAGTTGTATTTAGTCTAAACTATTCAATTTGCTAATTCAAGCTCAAATTTTTTTATTACGCATCAAATCTGAAGTATATATGCTTTAATATTTCAATAGATACTGAGTCACGTTCTTGATCCACGTCCTAGCTGAGCAGAGGAGATGCAGCTGCAGCGCCGAGTGCCATATCAATGTCCTGGCAGGAGTCGGGAGTCGGGAGTCGGAGCAGGCAACCGAGACTAAGATGAAGTCCCAAGTCCTGCCGGCAGTCTGTGGCGCGGTCAGCTTTAAGCACCGTTAGACCGACCAAAATGTTCATTGTAAATTATGCGCTTTGGTTTACAAATTGCATGTGCCGGCCAGGCCGAAGGATGTGGCAGGTCATTCGGTTGCCAGCGACAAGAGAACTTGACTTGACTTGACTTGGACTTGGACTTGAGAGGCATCGCAACGCAACGCATTGCCCCTACCCCGCTACCTCTCTACCAACCCTTGCTCAAACCCAAACTTCGTGTTGTGCTTTTATGTTGTTGTGTAACTAATGCGTGGTCAAAGTTGTTGCCATGTATTCAAATGAGCTGCGTCGCACAGGCTGCGGCTGCAACTTGTTTGGCAACTTCTTAGACATACTTTTCTTAGACTCCTCACTCTCCCTTTCCAGCGCTCTCTCTCTCTCTCTCTCACTCTCCCCCTTCTCTCTGGACATCAGCATTGGAGTCGCTGGCAAATATTTTATGCTTTACGTGGTCAGGCTATGGCAGCTTGAGAAATTACGTGGTGTTCCGCATGCAGGCCTGCCTTACAATCAGCCCCCTACCCCACCTCATAGCCCACCCACCACATACACATTGTCTTTTGTTGGGGACTTGCATTTAGTATTTAACATGCGCCGCCTAAAAGTATGCAAAGTTATTTCTTGCAAACCTTTTTGCGCCCCGAACTAAATGCTGCTGCGTCTAACTCGCAACGCCTCAAACTTGACTTTTTATCTCTGACGACCAAAAGCACCACCCTCTGCCATCACCACACCCCCCTTACCCCCACTCCCTGCTCGCCCACAATGTGCACTGTCCAGCAAAAGCTTTTGTGTACTTAGCTGAAAGCGCCGAAAAAAGTTGTAAAAATCGTGTAAAAAATTTGCGCAGAGAAAACGTGCAAAATGCGTTTAGTTCAACGTAGTTGCCACGCCCAACGTCCGACTTTCTCTAATAATTTATTTTAATGATAATGATAATGCATAGCAGCTATTCGGGGTCGCATAATGACCGACATCGTCTCCGGGCTTAACTAAGTGACTTGCTCCACTGTGTCACAGTCGTCCGCTCGGATTAGGCTGGGGATGGGATTGACGTGATGGGCTGGGACGGTCTTGGCTTGGTTTTAAGGTGCGTGGCTCGCGCCTAAAACTTTTCTACTACACCAATAACTAGCCGTTGTCCCGTTCAGTCTCTCCCACGCCCACACCCACACCCACGCCCACGCCTATATAAAGTGCCTATGCAAGGGTCGACTGCGTGGGCGGGCGGATCGCTTGTAGCGCATCATTGTAAAACCCTTTCGGCGGCTACAAGACAAGTGCAAAGTTTTCGCCACAAAAACTTTTATAGAAGCATAAAACTTGTGCATTTTTCTACAAAACAAAGAAGAAACAGAGCAAAAAAAAAAAAACACAACAAAAATTGTTAAAACAAAAAAGTGGAAAAATAGGAAAAGAAATGGGAATAAACACCATTGGTCTATGTGCTTTTTTTTCGTCTCCCGCTTAAAACAAAATGCAAATAAAAAAGTTTTACTCGCTTTTTTTGTGAACTTTTCTTCTTTTTTTTCACGAAGAACTAGCTGGGCGCGGGTTGGACTAGAAGTGACCCATACGTCTTGGCCTTGTTGCGTCCCCAGATCGCACTGCTGCTGCTTCTTCTTCTACCAATCTAAGCGCCACTCGGCACTTGTTGTTGTTGTTGTTGTTGTGGCTTCTTCATGAAGTGCGACCCTTTTTTATACCACGCAATCGGTGGCCAGCAGCAGGCAGTCACATTTAGGCCATAAATATGCTTTTAAAGGTACTTCTAACCCCCAAGAGTAGCCACATCTTGGGAGTTTTTTTTTTTTTTAATGTTACACAGCTTTAATTAGGATTAATATATTTATACTTTATTATAATAAAATATACTGAATATCTAAACATTTTTTATTATTATATTTTATATTTTATATTTTATATTTTATATTTTATATTTTATATTTTATATTTTATATTTTATATTTTATATTTTATATTTTATATTTTATATTTTATATTTTATATTTTATATTTTATATTTTATATTTTATATTTTATATTTTATATTTTATATTTTATATTTTATATTTTATATTTTATATTTTATATTTTATATTTTATATTTTATATTTTATATTTTATATTTTATATTTTATATTTTATATTTTATATTTTATATTTTATATTTTATATTTTATATTTTATGTTTTATATTTTATATTTTATATTTTATATTTTATATTTTATATTTTATAAACAAATATTTTTATTCTTAAAGATTTGAAATAGTTTTTATGCTATGATAGTAATCAAAGCTTTATTTTAAAGACTTTTTGAGCATTTCATATTCATAGTTGATTTTTCTTTAGAGCAGTTTGCACTTAACAGAAATAGTCTTAAAACTTATTAAAAAAAAAATAAAAAAAACCAAATATAAAAAAAATAGGCTTATCTTAGAGCAATACAGTTTTTATAACTTTTTAGATTGAATAAATAAATAAAATATAAAATATAATATAAGTATATAAGAGTATATGATAGTTGTAATTTAAAACAGTTATTCGGAATATATAGTGTGGATTTATTCGCATAATAGCATATGGTAATATACAGATGAGCATATATATAAGGTAGTAGCTGATGATTTACTCAAAGTAATATTCAATCTGCTGATTCGTTTCCGCAATTCCATGTGGCATAGTTAACTCATCATGAATTGATTAAATTTTACAAATGACTGATAAAAACCAAGAGATGAGCCAGCGTATTGGTCTTTCGAAGAGAGTTGCTTAGCTTAGATCTCAGCTTATCAACAATAAGCTCAAAATAGCCATGCTTAAAGATATAGATAACATATGGTTATGGTCTGTATATAATAAGTTCGATATAATGATCTCTTATCTGTCCACATCAGGAGTATTGTATTGACTATTTCCGCTTGATCACCTCCTGCTTCTGCTGCGGCACCCGCTCCCACAGCGTGCGAAAGTGTGCGTCGGCCTTGCGTGGATTGAAATTTGCGATGGTGTCCTTCGAGTAGTTATGTAGAATCGGGGGCAACTCCGCGGAATCATCAGGGTCGTCTGCAGTGCCATGGCCCAATGACTCTGACTCATCCACATCCATGAACTCCAGGGCATGCGACTAGACAATTATCAAAATAGTTCGTTTGGGTCAGCGGGGGCCGTCTCACCTTCAGCCCGAGGGGCTGACTTACATGATGGCTGACGAGGAGCGATAGTAGAAATAGTGTGAAGAGCAGCGCTGGCAATTGCTGCCGCCACAGCCTTGTGCATTGGGAGGCCATCAAGAGCAACAATAACAAATACAGCCACAACAACAATGCGCAATAATAAAAGCAACAATAACAATAAAAAATCGCAAAAAAAATATATATATTGGCTCACAACATTTTACGTTGACCAGCGAAACGCGACTGGCCGCAGCTCGTCGTACGTCCAACTGTCGGAGCCAAACAACACACAGAGAGCAAGCACGAGAGAGAGAGAGAGAGAGAGAGAGAGAGAGTGTAAGTGGGCAGTGAGATCCCCCTACTTACCGCCCTCTCATGGCGCTAGCACCTGGCGTTTGGCTACACGTGCACCGCATACCGAAAAGCTTGAGCTGACCCTATCGCACTTGGTCTATTTATAGCGCAGTGCGTCATTCGTCATGCCCCACCCCAACCCCCAATGGAGCTTAGCTTTTGCAAATGTGGGCTTTTTCTATTTTTTTGTTTTTGTTTTTGTTTTGTTTAATTGCCTCCTGCCGCCCACCCTGCTTAAACATATTTTCAATCCACATCATGAAAATGTTTTCGATTATTATTATTATTCTTTTAAAAATTTTTTTGTTTATTCAACTGTTCTGACTGATTAAGCTTTGGCTTTTGGCTTTCAATTTGGGTATTAATGCATGCGAAAATTATGAACCAGAACACAGAGTTGAGTCGGAACTGGAACGGGTTCCGGGAATGCGAGAGGCAGGGCACGAACCGGAAGCTCCTATAGCAAAAAAAAAGCGATTAAGCGAATTTGTGACTAATCAATCGAATTAATGAGAGTTTTACAATCAAGCAAAGCTGGCAAATAATTACAGTTATAATTGTTGACTATTCAGCTGTTTTTCAGCTGTTTTTCTATGGAATACAGTTGGTTTACTTTGCTGTCTTTAGATGCCAGCTTTCGATCAGACTAGTGAGTAGTAAACGCATTTACAGACCCATTTATCAGCATATATAATATTGTACCTACCCCTTCCCAACCCCTCTACCCCAGCCAACCGTTAGTTATTGCCGTCGTCAGGGCACGCAAATCGCCCACACACACCTAAAAATTCAATTAATTTTGGACTTATCAGCAAATGCAATCGCGGCTGGCTATGAACTCATCCATATGGTCGCGATAGGCTGGGTCCATGATGTATCTCTCTCATGTATTTAGTAAACATAGTTAAAGATCGTTATCCAATTAGTCAAAAGCTCATGTAATAAATTGCCTGAATTAAGGTGCGGAATTTTAATTACATAATTTACGCGTGTGCTCCATATAAATGGAGTAGAAGGAGGAGCGAGAGGAGTATGAGGAGGTGTATGGGTTGTATTAGAAGAAAATATGGGCAAGTAATGTAAAAAAGTCAACGTAATGAAATAATTTGATAATTGTCTAGCTGAATACTGAATACCCTAACAAATTAATATTAATTTACTTATATTAGAGTAAATTTGAATTCCAACTTTTTTTTAAGGGATGAAAGTCAGCGAAAAATGAATTGTGGAACTACGAGTGTGGACTTTCATATTATATATATATATATATATATATTTAGTTTTTAATTTTTTAATTTTATATTAATTTTAACCTATAACCTATAATAAATATTTTTATTTAAATTATTTACAAATTAATAGGAACAGTTTTTTATTTTATTTATTTTTTATTCATTATGTATTATTATATTATATTGGAGTGAAACGAAAATGTAAAGCTTTCAATGCAACATCCACATATGTATGAAGGGCAAAGTCAAAGGAAAAATTGAGATAGAACCATGAAACATAGCAGATCTGTAGATATATATAGGCTTAAACAGGTTTACATATTTGGATATGAATAGAAAAAGTTGGAAGTGTAATAATTGAGCTATGCTCACTTCATTGCTCTCAAGTCGAAGACATTAAGAAAGTATGTATATCTATATCTATTGTATATCAATATATATTTATCTATACCAAGTCATTTCCACTTTCATCAACTCATACAACTTTCTCAATTTAGGGTATTGAGCAGAACAGAAAAAACAAACAAGCTGAGAAATCAACGAGACTGTAACGCAATGGTTGGGCTGAAGTCAAAGTGCGTTTGATAGGTCATCTTAATAGAAAAGTACACGCAATTTGTGTGCCGCGTGTCATTTGAAAAAATGACAGTAATAACGATAATTATGAATTTTATCCGATTAACCGCCGCCCAAAAAGGTGCGTGGGCCAAGTGACGGGGCATAAGTCAAAAGCCGCTCTTGCGGCACATACATACATACATATGTATGTGTGTGTGTACGTACGTAGGACTATTCAAAGTATTAAGTGCAATGCGTGCCATTGAACAATTAATTCTTATCTACTTAGCCAATGTCGAGTGGGGCAGGTTGGTGGTGACTGATGCAACAGTCAGTCCTTTGACTCTGCTCCCACTCGCGCTGTCACTAAACATTTCCAGTTGTATTTCCATTTTCATTCTCATTTTCATTTTCATTTGCCTTTTCATTTCCATTTCCATATTCAGTTCGAGCACAAGTTTATGTCCCTTGCAACTAGCCAACTGTCAGGTAGTAGTAGTCAGACTCTGGCCCGCCCACCTTTCAATTTCCCACCTACTGGCTGACATTTCTCACGTGTCATCGTGAGGAGCAACTGTGAGCTCCAATTGCGTGTCAAATGCGCTCAATTCTGTTATGACAATGCGATGTAATTAGAGGCCACGCATAGGCTCGCCTCATCATAATGATAATGATAATGCTAATGATGATGATAGTGATGATGACAATGACGATGGTGCGTCCCGGAAAGCCAACTAATATATGACGGCCCCTAGCCCTATCTGGGTGTGTGCCACACTTGATAAATATTATTGTAAATGGGCCCGAGATGACACACACACACACACACACACATACAAATGACATCAAAATGGGCACACTAGAGGCGTGCGCTCCCTGAATTTGCATATGACAAGTAGCCAATGACTAATACACTCAAACACACACACAGACTTGACTACTTTCATGCCCGAGCAGTTGCAGTAAATAGTTGATTTCTTTCTATTAAAAATCCTTGTATTTTCTCAACGATCTGGCAACGCCTAAACTGAACTGCAATATATGCAAATTATTTTGTGCCTATTTTTTGTATTTTGGTTTTATTTGCTTTAATGTGAGAGGTAATACTAGATCAATTTTAGATGTAGACGAAGTACATTATGCACAATCGATAGAATCCATTTCAAATCGATTAAAATCGATATATGATATTCTCTTTTTAAAAGTTGTATACGATGTATTTAATCTACTACCTCTACAATGATATAAAACACTGGCTGATCAGAGCTTCGCTGTTCAAATGTTTACCAAACAAATATTTCTTATTCTACACATAGCTTACCTCTATTATCATAGAGCTGAGTTTTGACAAGCTTTCATATTCAGCAGGAGTCCTCTAGATTTTTTCTGTGTTTTCTTGTAATCAACTTGATAATTTTGTTTTTTTTTTAATTAACTATTTAAAGTAGTCTAAGCTATCAGAAAAAGCAATACCAATTAAACTAGACTAGATAATATCCCCATCATGCGTATATACCAGCTGCACGACTTTTGCTATGTCGTGCTCTTATCTAAAAGTGTAGCCTCTTTTCACGATTTCAGCAACTTTTAGTGCTCTACAGCTGTCCAGGGTGAGTATATATAAGCCTAGGGTTCATTTCAAGTTTCAGTTCAGATTCAATAACCTGAAGAAGACAATACTTGACATCATGCAGTTCCATTGCAAAAATTCAATGAGCTTTGTCGCCTTGGCTGTGGCTTTTCTCTGCCTAGCGCAGATGACGCCGAGAGCCAGTGCGGTACGTGCAGAACCAGTTCAGTTCCAGAACAGAATTAATTAGAGATTCCTCATTTGCAGCTCTGCACAATTGAACAGCTGAGAGCGAAAGCCGAATTAATCTGCGGAGCGAGCATATTAACCGCGATTCCCTGTAAAATCATTGCCGATGTATGTCATGGAAAGAGATGAATAGATTTTTGGGCGTAGTATTTCCTATCTGTCTGATGCGAACTTCTACTTTCAGAAAATTTTGGATCAAGTGGATGCCGTCTGTTCAATTGGTGAGAGCAACAAACAATCGACTACAGCGGCCACGCCCACCACAGCGCCCCCAGCCTAAGATGGCGCCATCATGATGACCTTTCCTTGGCCGACTCTATGCTCTATCGATATTTGTTACCATGTAAAACCTTACCATTTGTACGTACAGCTTGCCTTGTAAAGAAATATATTTTAAGTCCTTGCCAGCATAGATGCGGTTCGTGTGTATATGTATTTGCTTAGAGCTGAAATACTGGGGCTCACGGATGTTGGGAATTGGCCTGCAATCATTTTTTTGTAATTGCGCTCGCTAGCGCGATTCCTGAACCGCAGAAGGCCGGCCCGAAAACCCGTTAGGGCAACTAATTAAAACCACTTTAGCAATGCTTTCTCAACTGTAAAGTTAGCTATAAACAACGACTCAAAGCAGCTGAAGGTGCGCATGTGTGTGCGAGTGTGTGCGAGTGTGCGAGTGTGCGAGTGTGGGTGTGTGCGTGTAGATTAAGAGACATATGAAACATGAAACAAAATTAAAATGCAAATAATATTCAGAGCATTTCAGCAAGGGCGCAGCGCTAGAAAAATTCCAACATAATTCCAAATAATATCACAACACCTGCAGAAGCGTTTTAAGTGCACAGACGCATACATTCACACACACACACACACACTCACACTCACAAGCGCCGAGTGTGTGTATGTAAAAGGGGGTATTTCTTGAAAAATCGCTGCACTGGAATTAATTAATTCGCTGCTGCCGTTTTAGTACCTAGCAAAAATATGTATAAAAAGAAAATTATTCAGGCTGTGATATCAAAAAAAAAAAAATTAAAATTAAAATGATGTGCGAATCGAGTTTAGTTCGGGCGATATGCGACCCAAAGAGAGCGCTACAATAAACGATCAGGAAAAAGAAATTTGAAACGATATTATTTGCCAATTTTTGATTATGTTATAGTATTCAAGCATTGTATTCATATTTAAGATCATGCACGAAGTAGATAACTGAAATAGAAATAGGGAAATGAGAAGAAATAGCGATTCATGCCAGAGCTAAATTATTATATAATAAATATAATAAAAACAAACTAATATGAAAAATGATAATATCTAAAAAAATTAAAAAATATTGATAATAAATATTAAAAATATATATTTTATAAAAATTAAAAAAATAATAACAATATGTATAAATACATTCATAATAATTGTAATTACCTATTTATTTTTTTACAATGATTATTCAAAATAATAATAATTTTATTAATCATAACTAAAAAATAAAAACAACCATAAACATAAATTCTTTAAAAATGATAGCAATATAAAAAATTAATATTATAAAAATAATAGGAACTAAAAAAAAAAAAATAAAAGAAATCAAATTGCATTTATTTTTTTTTTTTTTAGTTCCTATTACTTTTATATTATTATTTTTGTTTATATTTATTTATTTGTTCGCGTTAAATATAACATTAATTAATTACATTGGATTATAAATAATCCAAGTATTTATATTCTTTGCTGCATAGATCGTTTTTTACCCTCTCATGATTCGTATAGTCATTCGTAACACTCATTTCAAAGATTCAGCATGCGTCATATGGAATTTTTGATTCTGATAAAAGTCTGAGCTTACCTGAGTGTATGTGTGTGTGTGCATGCGTGTGTTCGCACCTTTTTGCTATATTTCGCTCTCACTCTCTCTCTCTCTCTCTCTCTCTATGCACGGTCTATGGCCTTCTCTGTCACACTGCCGTGTGCTGTAGTGGCACTTGCTGCTCATTTTATGCCTCGATTGGCAGCAAAGTGCAGACGCTCTTTGCAGTCGCAGCTGCTGCTGTAAAAATAGCAAAAAAAAAAAAAATACAAAATGAATAAAAAACTGAAAACGCATTGCAAACGTTAAGTATAGAACATGACAGACAGACAGTGAAATGCTAAAACAATTTCAGACATAAGCAATTCGAACAAAACTGCAACGCAGCAGAGTCTCCCTATCTCTCTCTCTCTCACACTCTCATATTTGTAGCATATCCGCGGGCTGAGCAACCAAATGTTACGTTTAGGGTGACCATATATGAACATTTTTAACTCGGAATGCAAATTAATCAATTATAAATTCGTTGAGACTAGCAAATACCCTGTGTTTGCTAAAAAGCTGTGACTGTTAAATACCCTTTGGTAGTTTATTTGTACTGGATAAATAGCTTGTAAAACTTTGCTTGTATATGGAATAGAAAGTACAGGGTATTAAAGGTTTTTAGTTTGCATTTGAATAAATATTTTTCTGTTTTAGTCTCTAATCTTTATATGAAAGAATCTTGTTGAACAATCTGAGGCTCCACAGGCTTTACCTAATATCTATCTAACTTTACATATCTATATTAACATATATATTTAACACACACACACACATATATGTATATATATTTAATTTTTTTTTCATATATCTCCCATCAGTGTCACAGCTCATTTGCTGCTCGTGGAAGCATTTGGTCGACGTTTAATGGTGTAAATTGAGCAGAAAATCGGTTCGATTGGTCTGTTCGATCTATAAAAGCCTGGACACATGCTGATGATGCTCAAAACTCTGTCTATCAACCCAATGGCTGCGACCTGGTTCTACATTGGCTGCCCGTTGCTGCTGCTGTGCCTTTGCGCCTTAGCCAGCGCAGCTCCCTCGGTCAGTGACTTGGAGCAGCTGGGCGAACTGGAGCGCACGCTCAAGGAACTGGCCACCTCGGTGCTGGCCATGAATGGCGGCATCACTGACGGTGGTGAGTCTGATCTAATTACTCTAGGCTAACCAGATTCAAACTGAGCCACACTTTTCACAGCGTCAGACGTCAATGCTGGGGATATGGAGAACGATCTGGAGCTGGACACCGATAGCTCGACTATACTGGAGTATCTGAACAAGCTCTCGCTATGAGGAAAATGGGCACAGCTGGCGGTGCACAGTTCTCGGTGGTGCTAGACCAAAGTTTAGCTGACCTGCAGCAACCAAAATTTTACACAAAATAGAAACAATTTTTTTTCCATTTTTTTTTTTTTAGTGGATTTCATAAAAAACCCCGAATAATAATTGAAAATAATTGATTTGTCTTACTCAAGTGCAGTTTGTGTGCAGCGTTTACAATAAGGTCAAGTTCTGAGATTGGCGCAGATTCTTTGATTGAGATCGCAGTTAATCTGAAAATAACCAAGGCAATTTCGTCAAATTGACTCCAATCCTAACGACTAAAACAAAGTATATAGATGACTGCATATGTGTATATACATATATGTATGTATATTTATATCTGTGTCTCGCTGGCAAATTATGAATTCTAAATCTGGCACATTCTGTGGCTCCGTCTCGCTTGTGCGTCGGCCCACATTGGCCGAGCTCGCGCCAATTACTGAGCTCAATTTGCGCGCTAAATCTAATCAAGTTAGTTTACGCCAGTGATTCCTACACATTTGGCACCCCACAATCCATCCAGACACTGACCCAAAACCAAAGACAATGTCTGCCACCAGCCTTTGAGGATGAGGATGATCTATGGTTCCGCTCGTGCGATGCAATTGACGCCGACTTGGGGCCAATTGCGACCTGAAGACAATGGACGGGCGGGTGATTAGATGAGCATCAAGTGTCAGCTGTTCTCCCCACACGCTGTGCATGTAAAGTTGGAGTTGATCAGCCAAAAAAATACCCTGTAAATGAAAAGAGTTGTTAGGCTCGTGCTAGAATAACTTAAGGATTTTATGATTCTATTTAATCAGATAAGAGAGATAGAGAGAAACTTAGCGCGACCAACACACCCGCTTGGCGAAGCACTGCGTGCACAGGGTATTCATGAAATAGTAGACGAATTGCCATTATATCATTTATAGTAATAGCTGCCTCAACGAGCGCGACAAGTTCGCTGCTCACAGCTGGCAACCGAAGTCCGAGACTGTTAAGGCAAATCTAAATCTGAATCTGAATCAGATTCTGAATCAGATTCATGAGCATTTAACAGGCAGCGCGCGCAGTTTGAGCTGCCCGCGCGTTCGCTCAGCTGTGCCAGCGGACCCGAAGACGAAGTCAGCTCAATCCATGGATCTCTCAGTTGCTCTTCATGCGTCCAACTGTGCGGTGGCATTTCACTTGATTCGTTTCATTTCGCCTCTTCACTCTTTTTTTTCTGTGTGTGTGTGTGTGTGTGCAACAGCAACAGCTGATTCGATATAGCTAGAGATCTATCTGATCTATCTGTGATTATTGTGGCGCAAGATGCATGTGGACGAGCTGCGCATCAGCCTGCAGAGCTTCGGCTGGCCGGACTATGTGGTCTTCTGCCTCATGCTGGCCATCTGCGCCATCATCGGCATCCACTTCTGCCTGCAGCTGCGCCGTGAGTCCCGCCAACTGAAGGCCACCGGCTCCGAGGAGGCGGCGAGCAGCGCCGCCTCTTACCTGGTGGGCGGCAGAAAAATGAAAATCTTTCCCATCACCATGTCGCTTATCTCGAGGTGAGTACGAAATGTCTGAATTTACTTAATTTGCTATTGCGAATAGGCCAGCGGAGCTAAAGTTGATCTAGTTCATTTCAAGGAACTTTCAAGCTAATGATTGGAAGATCATCTGTTGTTGAATAAAAATGCAGTACAGAGTTCAAAATGTTTCAGATCCTCCGAAATTTCCCTTTCTTCGATCTGCGATCATATCGCCAGATCTTTGCATTTATGTATATCGCTTGAGCTATTCGGTTGATCGAAGGATCAAGTTTTGCTTAATCGAAATTAAGTTCTGAGACAGAGTTAAAAATGTTTTTGATTATCCTGAATTCTCCTTTGACTAACAGTATATTTGATCAAAGATATCCCTAAGAGGAAAATTAGTTTTCAAGTCTTGTTTTACATAAATCTTAAGCAAATCAGACGATCGAAAGATTATGTTAGAATGTAGAATGTAGAACTATTGTAAGTCTCATTGGATTGATGAATGATATTTCGATGTAAATTACTTGTAGATTATTAGTTAATTCCATATTCTCACTTATGTATATTCTTTGTAAATATATATGTGAATCGAATTGGTTTTCCAGCTGTTAAAAGTTCAAGGTATCAGTCGGTCAAAAGTCGTATAATTCAAGCTGAATAATCCAAATTTAATGATATATTAGATTTACGCACATATCTTACACTGCACTTCGGATACGCTTACAGACTTGAGTTCGCTTCTGCACACATTCTCCTAGGTTGAGCTAATCACAATAGTAACTATTACAATAGGCAAGTTCTAGGGGTTCCATGGCGCTCGATTCGCGCTGAGCTGAACTGAGAGATTGCTCCACTTACAGCTAGTTACAGCTGGAACTGTGTGAACTGTGTGCACACCGCAGCAAATCAAATTGTGTCATATTTTCTCAAATGTCTCAAATGAACTCGTGGAAGAGCAACGACTGTAACATCCACACAGCTGAGACCTATGCCCGTATGTAGCTGGCGACAGCGCACAGTGTCGCTGTTAATTAAATTGCATAAAACGCTCTTTGATCTCCCCAGAAGAGGTTTTTCTTTCAATCTCAATTTTTTTTTTTTTTTCGGCTGTCGGCGGAAACGAGTCCGACTGAAGGTCAAGCGAGGGGTCTACGAAGTTGATTCTTGTCAATTTATCTAATATCGCTGTCTCTGTCTCTGTCTCTCTTTCGTTCCATTCTCGCCAGCTTTATTTCGGGCATCACTCTGCTGGGCACACCCACCGAGGTTTACCTGTACGGTGCCCAGTATCTGTACATCATGGGCTCCCTGGTGCTCATGGGCCTCTGCATGTTCTACATATTCTTACCAGTTTTCCATGAGCTCAACCTGATATCCACCTACAAGGTAAGTGTTCTTAGCAATCATATTTGACTGAGCTGAGACTGAAGAGTGTTGGGGTTTCTTCTATTTCATGTAGTACCTGGAACAGCGCTACAATCGCAGCCTGCGACTCTTTGGCTCGATTATGTTTATAATGGCTTCGGTAAGTGTGCGATGATCTTCTTTCTATTGCTTCTCTGCTGACTTGCCACAACTCTGTGACCTCGCAGCTCCTGTGGCTGCCCATTGTGATCTATGTGCCGGCGATAGCCTTCAACCAGGCGACCGGAGTCAACATCCACATCGTGACGCCCTGTGTGTGTGTCGTGTGCATCTTCTACACCTGCATTGGCGGACTGAAGGCCGTCGTGTGGACCGATGTGGTGCAGACGCTGATCATGTTTGGGGCCATGGCGCTGGTGCTGATCAAGGGCACCATGGACATCGGGGGACCGGGCGTGGTCTGGCAGCGCGCCAAGCAAACGGCTCGCGTCGAGTCGCCCAACTTTACGTTCGATCTCAGCGAGCGTTACACCTTCTACTCCCTGGTGCTGGGGGGCGTGGCCCACTGGCTGAAGTCGAACGCGATCAGTCAGAATATGATACAGCGATATCTGTCGCTGCCGACGCTGCGGCATGCGCGCATCGCCATCTGGACGTTCATAGGCGGCGTGCTGGCTTTCCTGGCCATCTGCGGCTACACGGGCCTGCTCATCTATGCGACCTATGCGGACTGCGATCCGCTGGAGACGAAGCTGGCCCAGCGCAACGATCAGCTGCTGCCGCTGCTGGTGATGGAGACGCTGGGCACCTATCCGGGCCTGCCGGGCATCTTTGTGGCTGGGGTATTCAGTGCGGCGCTCTCCTCGCTCTCCACTGGCCTCAATTCGCTGTCGGCCGTCGTGCTGGAGGACTTCGTGAAGACCTTTCGGCACGAGCCGCTGACCGAGGCGCAGACGGCGTTCGTCATGCGCAGCGTCGTCGTCGTCTTCGGCGTGATCTTTGTCGCCCTGGTCTTCATCGTGGAGAAGCTGGGCGCTGTGCTCCAGCTGACGATCACGCTCACCTCCGTGGCCAACGGGCCGCTGTTGGGCATCTTCACGTCGGGCGTGCTGCTGCCCTGGGTCAACTCGAAGGGCGCCCTGCTCGGCGGCGTCAGCTCGCTCGTGGTCATGGCCTGGATGTGCATTAAGGCGCAGCACGATCTGGTCACGGGAGACTTGGTCTATCAGCGCAAGCCTTACTCCACGCTGGGCTGCAATTACACCTTTGCGGGCGAGCGGCGCGCGTTCAGCAGCCTGCCGCTAGATGGCGCCATCAGGTGAGACGCAACACTTTCATTTCGCACTCAATCATGCCCATCAATCTCGCTTTGCAGCGCCGCCTCGGATGCGCCCTTCCATCTGTATCGCATCTCGTACCTGTACTTCACGCTCTTCGGAGCACTACTGACCATCGTGGTGGCGCTGGTGACGAGCCTGCTGCTGCGCGAAACGGACCTCGATGCCCTGGACAGCCGCCTGCTGACGCCGTTCGTGCGGCGCTGGCTGGAGCGGCGTCGCAGCCGGCGCTCGCAGCTGCCGGCGCAGGAGCTGGCGAAACGGGCCAAGCTCAAGGCGGTGCAGGAGACGGCAGCGTGAGCGTGAGCGTGAGTCGGTCTGCCGGCCGAAATGTTCCTTTTCGTAGCTTAGTAAATATTTAAAATTAAATAAAATACAATTCATAATTATTTGGTCTTTGTGCCGTCTCCTGCGAACGGGTTCAAAGCAGCTGCTTTTTTGTGTAATTAGAGAAAGGCCCGCAGTGATGATGAGCTGGAACAGTAACGGGAACTCGAAACGGGACCTTTGCCAAATCAAAGCGAACTACTAAGCAAATAAACAAAAAAAGAGCTGGAAATAAAATAAAATATACAACTAGAATTGTGGCTCATAACTCTGGCTTGGGCTATGGACGGCAAAGGGTTTGTTAATTGAATATTTACTGTTTTTCATGTGCTTATGTGTGTGTGGGTGTGCGTGTGTTTGGCAAGTCTACTACTACTTATTAGCAGCCACTGCCAGCCCCTTGGCCCTGCCTCGCCTCAAGTCTTTGTCTCTGCTCGTCTGTTTATTTGTATGTTTAGGTCGTTTATGCAGCAAATTGAATTGTTAATGAGCTGACAAATGTTTGCGAAATTAGTTTTCACCCGTACAACAACAACAACAACAACAACAGCCAGCAGCCGAAATCTATACAAACTATAGCAGAGCATAGAAGTCGGCCAAATTATAGAGTTAACCATACAATTTATTGCTGGAGATCATTCGAGAAGAGCCACAACTGAAAGAGAGATAGAGAGAGATAGAGAGAGAGAGAGAGAGAGAGAGAGAGAGAGAGAGAGCGAGAAAATACTTTTAAAGAAGAGAAGAACAAAGTCTAAGTGGAAAATACTTGACTAGAGTATAGTCGCATGGGTTTACTCGCTTGCGGTCGTCTTCCAAATATACTCATATTTATAGATATACATATGTATATGTGTTTGAGCATTGCTGGTATTGCTGCAAAGTGAAATTAATGATACTCAAAGTCGCCAAGTACTCGGATTTACTTTACTTATTACGCTTAGAGCAGAATAAGACAAAAATGTAGACAAAACGAAACGAAGAGCGAGTAAAAATCAAGAAAATTGTACGATTTACATATGTACCTATTCCTATACCTTTACCTATACCTATACCTATACCTATACCTATACCCATATATATATCATCTATACAATCTACCGGACTTACACAAAAGCATTCTTTGGCTTCCTTTTAGTCGTTTGGGGGGTACACCCAGTCTAGCCCAGCCCAAGTAGCCCGCTCAATCCAACTGGTACACTAATATGCTGTATAGAATTTCCATTGCTAGTTGGCTGGCTCTTAATTAGCCGCTGCTAAAATAAGCTCGCACAAAAGACAGCGGCGAAAATGTCATCAGAATGCATAATGACAACGGTTCGTTATGGACACCATGGGTTGGGGGAATGGGGGACCTGGACTGGGTTAGGGCCTGCGGCCAGTGGGCTGGGTTTTGTGGGGCTGGCAGTCCAGGTGCAAATCTCAAAAACAGACATGGCACATGTGCGCCACCTTGCGGCGCATTCAAAGCTACGGCTCTGGCATGCATGGCCAGATCCAGTGGCAGAGCCCGGTGACAGCGGCAGTTGTCATATGGGTGGATTGTTTTTTGGCCACGACGGAAACGGAAGCTGCCTCGCTAACGTGCCTGCCATACGCCGTCACCAATAACAGCAGCAGCAGCAGCAGCAACAGCAACAGCTACAATAGAAACAACAACAGGTACAACAACAGGCACAAAAGCTGCTCAGTTAACTTGTTTATGTCGCTGTTTGCTTTTGTGTTACTTTTTATGTTGGCATATAATTTCTGTGCCTTTTATTTTGTTCTTTTTTTTCAGTTGCAGAAGCTTATTAGCTGCTGGCTGTGTTTTGCAACACTGGAACTAAAGAGTGATGATATTTATATGCAATACAAAATAAAAAAATAAAAAATAAAAAAAAAATAATATATTAACAAAAAATAATATTATAAAATATATATATATATTTAAGAGAACTTGATTCAATTCATTTAAATAAAATTTAATAAAAACAAAAATTAAATAAAAAAAAATATGAGAACTTGATTCGATTCATTTAAATACAATTTAATAAAATAATAAATTAAATATAAAATCTTAAAAAAGTTCGATTTTAAAGAGCTCGAATCTCTAAGTGATCATTAAAATATTTTAATTAAAAGAATATACAAGTAACAACTATTATAAATATTTTACTACGCTCGTTACACTCAACTTCTTTTCTTCTTGTAACCTTACCTCTTGCTTATCTCTCTCTCTCTCTCTCTCTCTCTTTTGCTTACTCCTAATTGTCTTCTATTTATTATCATCTTATATGCCTACCTTCATTTACTCTCTACTTTGTACTATTCCCTAACTACTTCTACTTGCTTTTGATCTTTTGTGTTCTACTCTTACCGTGTTGTACTTCAGAAAGAGAGAGAGAGAGAGAGAGAGAGCGAGAGTATTACTCTTCGATTTTATGTATTCGTTCTACACTCATTTCTAATGCCTTCTCATTACATTGTTCTACTCATTCATTTGTGGCACTCGTACTCATTTTTTTCTTGGCTCTACTCTTTCAAATGCCATCGAGCGACTCGTTTCATTGTAGCGCATTGGAAGAGTAACAAATTTCAACTTCAAACAAAATGCTCGCATACTAATGCAGCTGTTGACTAGGCTGCCCTGCCGGCTATAAATGCCAGTGACAATTTGCAGTGGGTCTGCAAGTAGCTCCGCCCAAACGCTCACTCTACTTTCCCTTGGCTTCCTCTCTCTCACTCTCACTCGCTCGCCACCTACACAGCCAATTCTAAGCCAACCCAAACACCGTCTAGCGGACCTGGTTGGGGGCGTTTGAGGCGGCTGCTGTTGCTGCGGCACAAAAGTCATTTTTGATTGTTTTCATGAAAATGAACATAGAAAAATTATAATTAAAATTCATATGGAAATTGTCGAAAAAACAGAGAGGGAGAGCGAGAGCGAGAGGGGGAGAGAGTAAAGAAAAAAGAAAAACATATTCTGCTCGGGCCCTGTCCGAACAATGGAACGTTAGCCTTGTTGTTGTTGCTGTTGTTGTTGTTGGCGCAACTGCAGGCCAAAAAAGATTTCATCTGAAAAACCTAAAGACCAAAGAAATGCAACTGGGGGCAATGGAAATTTGTATTCGGGGTCAGGTGGCGAGAGGTTGGCGAAACGGGCCAACTGAGCTGCGGGCGTATTGTTTGTGGAACATGTGTTAAGCACACACACACACACACACCCACACACACACACACACACACACACACATACACAGACACTATGTAAAACGACAACAATGTCAGGTCTAACAATATTAGGAGAACGGCCTCTCCACCTGAGCCCAGGCTACACAGAGACTACCATCCCCTTGCGCGCCCCTTGCCATTCTCTTAATCCTTTGCCCCTGCCCCACTGCCAGCACCGCCCACAAGTATGCAAAGTGGTCAGGCCAACGCATGCCGGCTGCTCATTTTCTTGTTGTCGTTTCATTTTGGCACTTTTCCTACACTTTTATGCGATAAAATATTTAATTATATTTGGCAGCTTGTTTGTGCATTGTGCGGTTCGCCTTTGCCTTTGCATTTGCCATCATCCAATTAACATTGCCCTGGGGAAGCACCAACAGCAGCAGCGCCAGTCACTGTAGTAATGTGAATAGTGGAGACGGTGCGGTAGCTTAAATCAGCGATTGGAATGGGCACAAAACTTCGGAATGCAACTCATTTATATCTATATAATGATTGAGAGATGTCGACACGAAACATTTGGAATTGAAACACTCATTTAATAGCTGCCGCTTAAAAGTATTCAACGTTTTTTTGTTCAGAGCTCACTTTATTTCAAACAGCAAAAGAAACGGGAAAAAAAAGAAACAAACACAGACACACACACACACACACACACACACACACACAGAGTCAACTTTTCGCTTTAGCCAGGCGGCATTACGGGCGCAGTTGTTGGTGCCGTTGTTGTTGTCGTCGTTGTTGTAGTCGTAGGCGTGGTCAATGGCCGTTTAATGATCGTCACACGTATGCAGCCAGCATGATCGACATGCTCGCCCACCGGCGCCGCATGCAACTGCCCCACGAGCGAGAGGGGGAGCAGCAGCAGCAGGAGCAGCAGTCCAAATATGTTGAAATAGCTGCGCATTGGGCTATGTTAGCTGCACCACTGCACCACTGAGAACCACTCAACTTGTTGTCGAGCTACAACTGTGGGCAACACTCGGCACTCGACGATGATTTATAGTTGTCTTCGTTGCGGAATTCAACAATTATTGGCAACTTTATAAATGTATATATGTATGTATGTATATGTGTGTGTGTATATGAATAATCAAGTTTTTATGGCAGCTGCAGCTGCAGTTTAGTTTCATTCATATGATATAGCCAGATGCTTAGATAAATAATACGTTTACAATGAGCATTGTGAAATATTGTGAATGCATTGGGCGAAGCTTTGGCTCAATTCATTTTATCAATGAATGCATCCACATGAATATATATATATATATATATGCATATACTTGATACTTGATACTTGATCATATCATAATCATCTCACAAAACATATCTCTCATCTTTATCGATCTCAACTCTCTGTTATCTCTGAATGCCGCCGCAAGTTCCGCTCGTAAATTGTTGTGAATGCCAGTGACGATAAGCCCATTTATTACAAACTGCCATTAGGACTATCAAGATGTGGCTCAATGATGTCATTTGCGGTAAATTCCCCAGCCACGCAAGCCGGCAGCCTTCGGCCTGAAATGCATTCATATGCATAGTTTTGTGTGCCTTTGTTTTTTTTTTTTATATGTATTTCCAGATTCGCATCTCGCTCAGCTCACTGCAATTACAATAATATTCTCCTGGGGCGTTACCAGCTTTTTACATTCATCAAAAAAGCAAGAACAAATAAAGCTTTTAATTGCAACTATTTCACGTGAATCGAAATTACATCAATGGGCACTGAATTTCACTATATGATTAAACGAAATTTTGATTTGTGGCTGCCTTGGTTTAGTCATTTGTTTTATGTTTATTGTATTCGTTCAGAATACAAAACATAGACCCATGAATGCCTCAGAAACAAAACTTGAAACTTGAGCTAGGACAGCTGCATGACAAAAGCTGAATGCCACAAGACTCTGTGCATGATATATCAATGCCAAAGACTGAATAATATAAATTCTTTTCTTTTCATTGGCAAACATATTCATGATTCACATTAATATAAATGCTCTTAGTTTAGATCTTCTACCGAATTTATGGTAAAAGCTAAATTCTCGGAGACTGCATGACAAAAGCTGAATGATATGGCACTCGATGGATGGTACATCTATAAAACTTGTGGAAATATTGATCAGAAGTTGCTCGCTAAATAAAATATATTGCCTTATTAATGATTTAAGACCCTGCTCAACACTTCTAGTAAAAGTTACAGAAAGAACGCTTGAAATTTAATTTAAGGCAGCTGATTGACAAAAGCTGAATGCTACAAGACTCGGTGTATGATATATCAATGCCAAAGACTGAATAATATAAATTCTTTTCTTTTCATTGGCAAACGTATTCATGATTCACATAAATATAAATGCTCTTAGTTTAGATCTTCTAGCAAAATTGAGGTAGAAGCTAAATTCTCGGAGACTCCATGACAAAAGCTGAATGATATGGCACTCGATGGATGGTACATCTATGAAACTTGTGGAAATATTGATCAGAAGTTGCTCGCTAAATAAAATATATTGCCTTATTAATGATTTAAGACCCTGCTCAACACTTCTAGTGAAAGTTACAGAAAGAACGCTTGAAATTTAATTTAAGGCAGCTGCTTGACAAAAGCTGAATGCTACAAGACTCGCTGTATATGGTACAGCAATGCCAAAGACTGAATAATATGAATACTTTGCTCTTCATGGGCAAACATATTCATGATTCACATAAATATAAATACTCTTAGTTTAGATCTTCTGACGAATTTATGGGAAAAACTAGATGCTCGGAGACTGCGTGACAAAAGCTGAATGATATGACACTCGACAGATGGTATATTTATTAAATTTCCCATTTTCAATGGATTCAGAATTGGTTTAATTATTTAACAATAATTAGATTTAATTTATATGCTAAAATACAAAAATAATTATTCATAAATTTGTATATAAAAATCAAATCAAATAAACTTTTGATTTAAGGCAGGTTGAATTGATGTAGTTTAATTCATTTTAGGTTTGTTTGAGAGTAAAGAGCTCTTTTTCTTGCATTTCAATAACCTTAAATCGGGATGTCTTAACCAGGTCCATTAGCTCTGAGCCTGCTTGACAGGTGAAACACACGTTCGCTTGCTTTTCGCTACATTCGATTTATTAAAGTGTGACATATGTACAATACAGTGCAAGGATAAAACATTTAGGTTTGTTTATTTGTGGTTTTCGTAGTTCTCCGGGTCAATTGATTTGGAATCAGCGCCGAGTTCAGCCCGAGCTGGAGGCTGTGGTGGTGCGTGGCGGCGGCGGTGGGCCACCGTGCGGCGGCGGCTGTCCGGACGGAACGCCAGCTAAGCCGGCCGCCGTGCTCAAGCGCTGATGCTGCACCACATCCTGATAGGATGCCACGCGAGCCGTGGCCAATTGCTGAGTGCGAGATAACAGTAGTCAATGCATATCGCTCGTGGCTAGTGGATCGCCACTGCACTTACCAATACGGCCAGCAGGGTCAGGGCCAGGGCTACGAGCAGATGGAGACGCATGTTGGCAGCTACGATTCGTTCAGCCAGTGATGCTGATCTGTGTCGAGGTTGGCGCTTATATGGAGCGCGTAATTGCAGCAAGCGCAGCAATTAGATGCGCGCATTAAAATCTAATTGAGCTACGCGTGTGTGTGTGCGTGTGTGTGAGTGCATTTGTTTTTATGTAAAACTAATTCAGTTGTGACTTTGTTTATTCACGCCCCTGCGACGTGCCACACAATTATCTTGTGCAGTGAAGCCATCTCTTTAGCTTTACACTCGTTTTTGCACTTGATTTTGATATTGACTTTGAATTTGGCTTTGGTTCAGTGCTTCGCACTCGCCGCGAATCACCAATGGTGAATGCCAAAAAATACACGTAAAAAGCTCAAGGTGTCCCTATTGCAAACTGAAAGAACAAAACGATTATGAGATGAGCCAAGCACTAATTGAAGTGCTTCTCATACATACACTTCAAATGGACTGTACTATCGAGCTTCACATTTCGATTCTATTGCCCATATTGCATAGACTCCTCGGAGCTCTCGTCGCTATCCAATTGGATATCGGAGGATTCGTCCAGGAAGGGCGCACAGATGGTATCGGAGGAGTGCTTGCGACACCAACGCGCCTCGAAATCCTTCAGGTCCATGGCATAAGACATTGTTTGACTGTTGCAATCTCTATTTAAAATATTTACTTAAAATTTATATAGTCTCTGTGAAAGGTTGTTAAAAATTTCTGAGTAAATCTACTTTTGTTTCAGTACATCACAAATGACTTTAGACGCTAGGCCTTATTGATATCCTCAAAGAGGAGCTTCAATAATTTTCTGACTGCTTGAAAAACAGAAGTGAATAAAAACTTTACTCTCCAAATGCAACCTCAAACTTCCATTGAGTAATGGATAAAGAGGGCCAGTTTTTCATTTGTTTATGTCATTTATATGGTCCTCCAATGTAAGTCGCTTATCCAGTCAACATCTAGTAGTACCTGACATTCGCTGAAACCTAGAGCTATCTCATTCTCACGCCAGAGAATTTGCCTCTGCTTCGATCTACTCTAAACAGTCTATGGATAAGTAAGTGCTCTAAAAGCTAGCGCCATCAATAATGATCTATGTAATGCGTAATGCCAAACTAATGAAATGTGGCCGGAGTCAGTGAAGTCATTTGCCAGAGGCTTTTTATAAGCTTTAAGCCAGCGAGAACTGCTTGGGCTTGTCCTCCATTTGATCCACTGTGGCGCCTGATGATGATGTTTGATGTTTGCCTTATGTTCGGGCCGAGGGATGGATAAACATAAACGTGTCGAGCATCTTTTATTGCGATTTCTTTATACGAGCTGACTGAGAAGGTGTGTGAATACACTGAACAAAATTCTAGTTGAGAAAGCTAACATTGATGGGTGTTTATTAAAATGAATAGATGAATAGACAGAGATGACAACAATTTAGTCGTTTTAGTAGCTTTCTAATGTGCCCAAAGTGTTCCAGCACATAATTACACACATTTTGTTTGCAGTGTATGATTTGATTGTGTGGCATATGCGGATGGTTGGGCAAGTGTCATGTAACAAAACTTTGACAGATTTGCCACAGGATATCGTACAAGCAGAGTGTGAGAAAGATAACGAGAGAGGGGGAGGTAAGCAACACATCGAAAAGGAAAAGTCGTAAACTACAACCAAAGATGACGATGATGGAGGGTGAAGCAATACCAAATCGTAAAAGGCCAAGCCAGCAGACAACATTTCAAATAAATATGAAACAGTGTCTGTGTGTGTGTAGGTGTGTGGGTGTGTGTGTAGTGGCAGCAGCATTTATTGGATTTTTATGATAAGCAACGACAGGTCGACGACAGTCACTCAAAGCTCCAGCGCGGTTTCTCTGATTTTGATTTTCTTTTTTTTTTTTTCTGTTTGACAACAATTTTGGCTGTTGTTGGAAAGCACTTAGAGGGCAAATTGTTGCTCTTATCGCTAATAAGATGACAAGCAAACAAAAACAACAAAGAAGCAGAGAAACCTGTATAGATAGACTGTGCTGCTGGCAATTGTTAAACTTAGCTGGAAGCATCCTTGCGCCAACTCCTGTCAAATGTCGCCACGCACAATGCAAATCAAATAAACAATAAATTCAGCGACGGACATTGTCGCATGAAACAGATACAATTGCAATGGTCAGCTAGTGCTCCCACATATATGTAGTACCTGACAGCCATACAGCTGCCCAACTTCCCTGACTTCCCTGATTCGCCCCGCCTGTCCTCCAAGCAGACAATGGCGCACACCGGCAGTAAAACGCATGCATATCCTATAAACATTAAGGATATCCTTGAGTAGATGCAATTTTCTAACCAATATAATTCATAAATTTATTTTCAATCCTTTCCGCACATAAATTTTCATATTATGCACACACACACACACACACACACACACCCACACACATGCATAGATGAACGCTGCCTGCTCGTAGGTCTTTGAATGCCCCAGAGTAGGTGTTCAGGTGGGGTATATTGGTTTTTGTGTGAAAGTAAAAAGCATTACTGTTTAGAAAAGACAATTTGAAGAGACTGTAGAAAGCATAGTCTATACTATATAGTTATTGCTAAGTCCTTTCTGGTGCATAAGGGAAAATATCCATTGATTCAGAGTCGAAGATTAATAAACATAATTTCTTCTGTAATACAGATAATTTAATTTTATTCCAAATATTTCATGTATCATATATACAGTCTTTAATCTCATATCAATAAGTACACAAAATTATAAGAGAGACTGTAGGAAGCATGTTTAATCGTATTAAAGAGTCGAAATATGTTTTAGTCAGCTTATTTTTACTGCAGATCTGAGTTCGAGCTTCAGCTAAAGAGATATGATAATATATGGAAGGGGAACATATATATTTCTCTATATACATTTATATGCTATACAACTCTCATTTATTCTTACCTATACAACCTTTACTCTCCTATCAATAGATTTGCCAAAGATCCAGCTCAATTGAACTACGACTCTCAGAGCCAGCAAACCTGATCTATGGGCTCTCTTTACAGTCTACATACAGCTATAAAGTATCGATAGTCATATGGCAAGCTCATTTCAGTCAGCTACTCGCTCAGTGTATTATACAGTCGTGCATAGCCGCTCACAAATCGTACTTTGTTGCTTTCTATAGGCCTATTGTATTGCATGTCCTGTGTGAGTGTGTGTGTGTGTGTGTGAGTGTGCGTGTGTGTGTCTGTGCATTATTATTTGTCGTCGTGCTTGTCATTATTTATATGGCTAGGCAAGAGATAAGTTGCTGCAACGTTTTGCTGCTAAGGCGCAAGAACAACAACAACAACAGCAGCAACAGCAACAGAGTGCAGCTAAAGCTACAGCTCCTGGCAATTACGCACACACACACACCAACACACACACACACACGCACTCAGTTCGATATAACATTGCAGCAGGCATGTCCTTGGGCCTTCTAAGGTTTGTTGGCCCAACATTTTGATTTATAAATGCCAACGCCGACTTCATCTCCATCTCTGACTCCAACTCCAACTCCGACTCCATCTCCGCCTCCATCTCCGCCTCCTGCCCCACCTCCGATTTCTAATGCCAACTCTGCGGCACAGTCTGGAGCCCAAGTGCCGAGCCCTGAGTGCTTTCACTGGCGCCGGAAGCTGCAGCTGCTTTTGCTGACTGGCTACAGTGATGCTCCAGCCCCAGCCCCAGCCCCAGCCCCTGCCCCAGCCTGTGTGAGGTAGCCCAAGTGGCCATTAATATATCAGTTCAATTCATATTTGAAATTTTGCATATTCTAACACGCCAGTGAGCAGAGCCCAGAATCGTCCTGCCAGTTGCCAGTTGCCAGTTGCCAGTTAGCAGTTCCCATTGCACACGCATACGATTATGATTTGTGTCTTACTTAATGCACAGACAGATGGGGTCAAGAGGTTGTTGTTCTTGTTGCAGTTGGTGTTTGCCCAGCCTTGGCCAGCACACAATTGGACAGTGGACGGACAGACGGATGGGCTGGCCCATCGTCTCAATCTGATTGATTTAGAATTCCAATTGAGACTGCATGAAATATGTTTGTCTCGTGTCTCTAACTGCCTTCTGGCTGCAACAACTGCCCTCCCTCTCTCTCTCTCTCTCTCTCCCTCTCTCTCTCTCTCTCATGCACCTTCTCCTTCTGGCCTTCGTGCAAATGTCTTCTGGCTCTTTGGCTGCTGTCGTCTGCTGAATGCCATTTATGCATGGGCATATCCTTTTGCGAAATTAGCATTTTCCAACAATTGCAGCAGCAGCAGCAACAACAACAACAACAACAACAACGACTTATTGGTATTTCATTGATTTATGACACTTGTGAAACAATTTGGAAAATCACAGATTAGCAGGCCAGGCCAGCCAGCCAGGCCAGCCAGGTGGCTCGTAAGCTGCACTAATTACACCCAACGCTTCATTGGCCCAGCCGCCCATTCCCTAGCCTAATATGAACCATGTCAAAGGAATAGTAGCAGGAGTAGCAGGAGTAGCAGGAGTTGCAGCAGTTGCAGCATTTGTTGCCAGCCCAAGTCTGAGGGGTTAATTGGTCAATTTAATTTCACTTGATTTTTGAGCAACATCAAAACAAAGACTAACTACAGGGCATCCACAATCAAAATATTCATAATCACCACAAATACTGCAGAGAATTCGCATTTGAGTTTCTCCACCGAAGCGAATGCATCGGAGTGCATTAAATTGCAATTTTCGCACAGCTTGGCCGAATATTTAAGCCATCATCTTACTAAGTGTTAGACAAACTGATGAAATTATTAAGAATCTATTGGCTATAGTAAGTCGTGTGAAATCAAAGTAAGCTAATAATTGCTCTATATATTCACAAAATAATCATTCAATCAGTTTTTATTAATGATTTGTTAATGATAAGTAAATTTATGAATTAATTTTTAATTTTTTCTAAGACATATATTTTTTATAAATATATTTTTACCTATTTTATTTTGAATTAAATAATGTAATAATCAGCTAAATATATTTGATTTAATTATTAGTTATTTTAAATTACTATATTTTTTAAAACTTAAATGAAATTAGTAACTAAATAAATAAAATTATTTATGACTACTTAATTAGGTTAATTAAATGAAAAGCTAAAGTTATATATAAAAAATAAATAAAGAAATATATATCTTAATAAATAAAAGAGATTCATTTTCTTATATAAATTTAATTGTTAATAAAATAGTCTTATAAAGTTTGTATAAAATTATTAATGATTCATTTTTTCATATTAATGTTGTTGTATTTTATATTATATTTTAAGTTAAATGAATATTTTCTTTTAATAATATTTGTTTCTGTTTTTTTTTTCTCTATTATTCAGATATAAGTTATATTTATAATTAGAATTTTTACTGATATTTCAATTAAATTTTTAAATATTATACTATTATGTAATTAATTTATTTAAATTGATTTATTATTGTTTATTTATTTTTTGTATTTAAATTCACTCTCAGTTTTCAGCTTTGCTCCCTTTTTGCAAGACCTTTTGAGCTATTCAAATTTAAGTTTAAATCGCTTGAATTTAACTTTCTTATCTGCTATTTAAACACCATTTCATCAATAAATCAATCAGTCTCACCTATGGCTAGGCCCGTTAATCAGAAACTCGCTCGAACTTGCTTGAGAAATTATCTTAAATTAACTGAACAATCGAACTCTGAACACATTTGAAGTGTTTCGACTGAGAGATTTATATGTTAGCCCACATATACATATTTGCGAATGTGTGTGTGTGTGACCAGGCCACATTCACATACACATTCACATAGACATTCACATAGACATTTCGATTCAGATTCAGTTGCAGATTTGCATCCTTTTGCCGGGCTTCCGCTGGCTGTTGAACTAACGTGCAGTGATTAGGCTGTGAGGCAACAAACGATTTGTTGCATGTTGTTGCAATTGATTGTTGCAATTTCAATTTTGAATTATGAGCCCTGGGCCAGCCAGAGGACGAGGCCAAGCAATGCCAACGGCAATGGCAACTGCATCCTTTACCATTGCATCCGGTCGCTGCCCGCTTCCGCCCGGCTGTGTGTGTCTCTCTCTCTCTCTCTATCTCTCTCTGTATGTGTGTGTGTGTGCGTGTTTATGTCGTTTGCATGTTAATCCCCCGTCTCAGTCGCACTGGCAGTCACACCCCGCCCGCCCCGCTGCCTGGCTGCAAGTGTCTGCAATGTGTTGCAAGTTGCATTGGCAGCGTCATTCAAGTGTTTAGTGATTTATTGAATGCCGTTAGAGCCATAGCTGTTGTTGCACCACCCCAACCTGCTGCCCCGCCCCTGCCCTTCATCGAGATTAGCACAATGGCTTTGAGCACTTTTGACAGCTAAGATTTGTTTATGCGCCGCCGCCGCCACCGGCCCCCAGAGGTCTTATCTTGGTTCAAGTCTGGCTCGGAGTCTGGCCTCTGATTCATGTCTTTGCATATTGGTAACAAATTTGTGGTAATTGATTTGAAATTGATTAATTAAGTTTTGCGGCACAGCCACGTTGTTTACCAATGGCTTTAACCAATTGCCTAACTACCTCTCTCTCTCTCTCTCAGTCACTCAGTTTGCATGCCAAGGTGCAACCGCAAATGGCGGCCAGAAGTGCCAGGAATCCTTCAATGCAACGAGCTGGGGCTTGTTTGAACGTTATCGACACGATTTGACATATTGAATACAGTTGAAACGTTGCAGACGACATGTCTGCCGGGTCTGCTGAGTGTGCGGCTGTCTGTCTCTGTCTCTGTCTCCCCAGATCCCCAGCTCCCCATCTACCGGTCTCACTCTGATTACCAGCTTGTATCCTTGTTGGCAGCCTGCCTGCCTGCCTGCTGTGTGTGTGCTTGTGGCTGCCTTTTGGCATTTGGCTACCAAATGGTGCATGCGGCTAGATACACATGCAAAAATATGGCAAATCGGTTTAACAAGGCAGCTAACAGGCGGCGGCACTCCAGACGACATCGACACGACGACGTCATCAACGAAAATATTTGTTGACATGCCAGCCAGGCAGGGGCTCGCTCTGCCACTCTGGCTCTGGGCTGCGAGGTCGTCCTTGTGCGTATGTGTGTGTGTGTGTGTGTGTGTGTGTAGGCGCTGGGTGTTAACATACATCAAATATTGACAGTTTACTTAACACACCCTCACGCTGCAGCACCAAGACACTTGCAATCGACGCCCGACGCACTTTAAGCGCCAGAGAATCCTGATGCCAAAATATCTGCGGTTGCTGCCAACCGCAGGCCTGTAAAGCCAAGCGAAGTCAAGTCAAGCTCAGACAAGGCAAGGCAAGTCAAGCAGCTATCGTCCTTAATAAACACTTATTCATTAGATCAAATCAATCCATTTGCTATTACGTCGCGATGTTAGCCTAATGCTATGTAATGCCAAGTCATGCAATGAGAATGTTTGAGAGTGTTGCATACTTTTGAGCGTAGGGCGAATTACATGTAAAATTTTGAAATAAGTGTGAAAGACAGAGTGAGATAGAGAGAGTAGGGGAGAAAACGATATAAAGAGTTTGACAGCAGAGCCTAACAGCAGAGCCTGACAACAGAGCCCTTCAACAGAACCTGACAGTAGAGTCTAACAGAAAATGCTAACAACAGATCCTAAGAGCGCAGTCTAACAGCATAGTCTAACAACAGAGCCGAACAGCAGAGCAAAGCAGTAGAGTTTAACAACAGATCCAGCTAGCAGCAGAGCTTAACAGTAGAGCCTAACAGCACAGTTTAACAGAATAGTTTAGCAGCAGAGACTAACAGAAAATGCTAACAACAGATCCTAACAGTAGAGCCTAACAGCAGAGCCTGACAGTACAGTTTAACAGAATAGTCTAGCAGCAGAGATTAACAGAAAATGCTAACAACAGATCCTAACAGCAGAGCCGAACAGCAGAGCTTAACAGCAGGGCCTAACAGCAGGGCCTTACAGCTGGGCCTGACAACAGAGCCTGACAGTTGAGTATAACAGCATAGTCTAACAGAAAATGCTAGTAACAGATTCTAGCAGTGCAGTCTAACAGCAGAGCATAATAGCAGAGCGTAACATTACAGTTTAACAGCATAGTCGAACAGCGGAGACTAATAGAAAATGTTAACAGTAAAGTTTAACAGTAGACCTTAACAGTATAGCCTAACAGCGGAGCAAAGCAGTAGGGTCTAACAACAGAGACTAACAGAAAATGCTAACAACAGATCCCAACAGCAGAGCCTAACAGCAGAGCCTGACAGTAGAGCTTAACAGCATAGTCTAACAGCAGAGACTGCTAGCAGCAGAGCTTAACAGTAGTCTAATAGCAAAGTCTAACAGAATATGTTAATGTCACCGTCTAACAGCAGACCAGCAGAGCCTCACAGTAGATTCCTCTTCATTCAGTCTCTTAACAGTAACTTAAGACATCTGAGCCAATAATATTCGTTGACATTTGTTGAATATTCTTCACTTTGGCTGCTGCAATCAGAGGAAATGCAAATCGAATGCCTTTCCGCCGGACCCTTTTTGGGATCTGTTGAAGGCTGCGGCCCTTTGTGCGCCGCAATAAATCTGTGCGGGGCATTGTGGTTATGATTTATCAATGCTTTTAAGTGCAGCCAATACGTGCCGCTCTCTCTCTCTCTCTCTCTCTCTCTCTGTGAGTGTGGGGAGGGGGAGAAATTTACATAAGACGCTGGAAGCTGGCAAATGGAAAAATGTCAATTGAAGCTGCATAGAGAAAGTGGCGCGCCATGATTAATGGCTGTGATTATATTTTGGCTTTGCGAAAGTTTTCACTTTTTTGTTTTAGAATTTTTCATTTCATACAGTTGTGTCGGTGTGTGTGAGAGTGTTTTCTTTCTCTTTTTTTTTCATATTATCTCTGTCGAGTTGAGATTGCAATTTAATTTAGAGCGATTCCCGTGGCCATTTGTGATTCCTTGGCTCTATGCAAATGAGCGGCTTTTGTCTCTTAAGCCCAACAACCGGAGCAGATGGCGGCGCGACGCGTCGGCGCTGGCTGAGATGGAGCGAGACAATTGTCAATTGCATATCCTTTTCGCATTAATATTTCATTAACAACATTTGCGGAAGTTTGATCTTCTGCATCAATGGTTTGTAAAATTGACTTGGGCCCAACAACAACAACAACAGCAGCCTTGTCAATGGGAAGCTAACAAACTTTGTGGCCCACTTGCCAAGGATAACAACAGGACGACGACGACGATGACGACAATGTTGCCTTATTAGATTAATTTCATTTCGGTTTTTTGTTCAGCTCTCTCTCTCTCTCTCTCGCTCGCCCTCTCTCGTTGCTTAGCTCGGCGTAATCATCCTGTTGATTCACAACATTGCGCCCCACCCACTCCCATATAAATCACTCGAACCACCCAAGAATTATGCAAATTTTTTTTTTTACTGCTCCGTTTTTTAATTTTTTTTCTCTCTCTCTCTCTCTGTCTTTATTTTTTGGCAACCCTCTGCTCTACATTCAATTTTTGCAGCTCTTCGGCTCCGGCGTAATTTTCATTATTTATATTTTTTCCATTTTACTGATTATGATTTAAGACTCGCTTCGCTCGGGCTTTGGCATCGGCTTGGGGGATTGTCGCACTGATTGCCGCGTATCAATTTCCAGCCGAAGCCAGTTTTGCCAATTTCTCAAAATGCGCCGCGCCACAATTTTAAATAAGCCATTAACCGCAGTCGACGGCCCGCCAGTCGCCACTGTTCAATATATCAAAAGATGTTGTTGCCGAAGACCCACTTGGGCGGGGTAGGGGGTTGCCGACGTGGGCTGCAACGAAAGTTTGTTGAGGCCCAAAATGAAGAGGCAGATAACAGCTGTTAATTAGCTTAACAGTGTGCTAACAGTTATGTTGTTTGATGGGCCCAATTGAGTAGCTAATCAGAGAGTAGTCCACAGTTCTAATCAACTTTTCGTACTACCTATGCAGGGAAGAGAGTTATCTAATCATTATCGTTTAGCTCTGTGAAGTTTTAGCTAATTTATTCTACTTTCACTTCAATTTTCATGCATTTTTCACGCATTTTTCACTGAATTCAGGAAAATTTAGAATCATTTAAAGACAAATAAAAAGAAGAATACGATTCATGTATATATATCTCTATTTATATATACATATGTTTTACTACTTCCACAACATCATCTACTTTCTCGTTTAGCTCTTCCCTCGCACATTTGCTCGCCCATTGCTTGAGCAACCCTCGCTGCTCTGGCAACATGACTGATATTTGCATTTGATGCTGATGCCCGCTAACTACGCCTGTCAAGTGGGATTTTGTGCGATTTTTCTTGCGGCTCGAGCGCGTACCACGTATTGAACAGCAGTCCGCCCGACCCGCCCGACCCAACGACCCTCCCCTCTGACCTCGCTCGACGGTGGTTTCGCTTTGATGGTGGTGTGGTGCTGCGACTGGCGGCATGCATGCCGAAAATTGCGTTGTTTTGCGTGTAACCGCGCGTGGTAATCAAACACGCGGCAAGGCTCGCGAACAGGCGTGGGTGGTTTGGGTGGGTGGCGTTGGTGGAGCACGGCCAGCCTAGCCTCTGCAGCAATGCGCGGCAGGAGGAGGAGGGGGATGCTTCACATGCCGTTGCCGTGCACGGCTCATGCTAGGCTAGCAATTTTTTTTTTGTTTTTTTCTCAGTTCTTCTTCGCCCATATGCCGCCGGGCTGGGTGGTGGCAGCTGTTCGGTAGGGGGGGCAGCGGGTGGCATTCGCGCGTCGTGCTGTTCGCAAATATGTTGCCAATTCGACGGCGCATTGACGTTTGCCTTTTGTTCGCCGTCGTCGTCGCCGTCGTCGTCGTCTCAGCTTAAGTTGCTAACGAGCTGCGCGGCTTTTGGCCGTCGGCAACATTAATAAAAAATTTCGCAATTTTTTGTGCTTCTTCTTATGGGTGGGTGGGTGCTCGCCTGTGTTTTTTTTTTTTTTTCTGTTGTAATTTTTCAAATATTGTTCAATTTGCAAACGCGCGTTTAACGATGTGTGCGTAATTTAAGTGCCCGCCGATGCCGCTGCCAATGGGGGCGTGGCCTTTGAATTTTCACTTTGATGGCTTGACGCACGACAACAGCGACGCGACGTCATCGCTTTTGTGTAATCGCTTGTGCCATCAATGGAATATGATTTAATTATTTTGATTAAAATTTTTAATTGTATTGATAAGAGCGCAAAAGGTGCAAAGCATGAGGAACTGAAATGTGGCAGGACATAAATATTATGTAAATAATATGAAAGTGTAGATATATAATCATACCGTCCTTCCTTTACGTATTCCTCGACGTATTTCCTTTACGTATTTCCTTTACGTAATTCTTTAACGTAGTTACTCTACGTCATTAATGTTAGCTAATCGATCACGCACTCTACTTCGCTTTAGTGCGATGACCCCCAGCAGGCCTGGACGACTGAAGAAGTGCTGCAGCTGCTGCCCTTTATATAGAGGGCCACTTTTACTCAAGCACTGTCTCTCTCTCAAAACTTGAGCCCGATAGGAACGCTCTCTGCTGCTGTGAGCTTTAAAGCTTCATTTTACCTAAATACAAATACCAAATGAGAGCTGCTGCATACACATAGACAACTTTAATGATCTTCTGGACTTTTTCTCTTCTTGCTTTTGCTTTTACTCAAGTACTTTCTCTCTTAAATGCTGAGACTGTGCCTGCTTATGCGTGCGTGCTTATGTGTGGTCTATGCATGTGTGTTTGCGTGTGTGTGTGTGTGTTTCTTTTGTAAGCAGAAAGACGCGAAGTATTATTGAAATATCAGTCTCGACTAGAGCTTTCTTACTTGTTTTATATTTATTGTATATGAAAATGCTTGAGAAATGTAAACGTTGCCAATTGATATTTAATAATGTATTTTAATTGCAAAACTAAATTGCTTTGCTTGAAAATATTTATATTTATATTTATAATATATTTTTTCTTTATATCTATGTTTATTTAATTTTTTTTTATTTTATTTTATTTACTTATTTATATTGTGACTTTTTCAAAAAGTTTTACAAATATTAATTATTAGTATTAATCTTTGCATTAATTAACAATTGTATTTATTAATTTTTATGCTCTGAACCCATTTTCTACTTATTTCCTTTACCTAATTCCTCTACATATTTTCTCTACATATTTCCTCTACGTAATTCCACTACGTAATGCCTTTACGTAGTTACTCTACGTCTTTAATGCTTAGCTAATCGATCACGCACTCTACTTCGCCTTAGTGCGCTGACCCCCAGCTGCTGCAGCTGCTGCCCTTTATATAGAGGGCCACTTTTACTCAAGCACTGTCTCTCTCAAAGGTTGAGCCCGACAGCAGGTAGAGCTTTTTGCAGTTGACCCTTAAGTGGCCAATAGGAACGCTCTCTGCTGCTGTGAGCTTTCTAGTTGCGTTTTACCTAAATACAAATACCAAATGAGAGCTGCTACATACACATAGACAACTTTGATGATCTTCTGCACTTTTTCTCTTCTTGCTTTTGCTTTTACTCAAGTACTTTCTCTCTTAAATGCTGAGACTGTGCCTGCTTATGCGTGCGTGCTTATGTGTGGTCTATGCATGTGTGTTTGCGTGTGTATGTGTGTTTCATTTGTAAGCAGAAAGACGCGAAGAATTATTGAAATATCAGTTCTCTGAAGGGCTGATGGTATCTTCTAGTCGAGCAGTCTCGACTAGTTTTATTCTGATTTTCATATATATTCTTCTAGTTTTATTCTGATTTTCATATATATTCTTCTTTCCTTCTCTTCTCTCCAGATCAGCATTATGAAACATGTTCAAGAAATCAATTCTTGAGGCGCAGAGATATCTAAGAGGATCTACCAGTCCACCTCAGCTGAGATAATTTCAACTTCTTGATGGTCATCGAATGCCAATTCGAAGAGGGGAAGACTCAAGTGCTGTCATCCATTGGATCTGCTTAGGAGTCTTCCAATGGGACTTAAATAGCTCAAGCTTTGGCCATGCAACGCCGGTTAATTACAGCTAGAGTTTCGCTTACATGCGAATGTTTTTGAATATCAAACTCTGCACTCTCTCTTTCTCTCCCTCTCTCTCTCTCTCTCTCTCTCTCTCTCTCCCTCTCTTCACATACATCAGTTGGACTGCGTCTTCCGTTTGGCGCCTGCATTTGCATCTCGAATGGCGCTCGGCCAGTCGCTGATTCGGCGGTCTGTGGTCCGCTTTCGGCTTTGGCGTATCTGGCAACCACTTAAATAGTTTTTATCATGTAATTACCGCTGCTGTCGTCTACCAGACGCATCCTTGCATTCTCACATCCTTTATTTCATTTTTTACTATATACATACATATATATATATATATATTTTATTTTTTTTTTTGGCTTTTGGAACTTTTTCTGTGGCGGCTTCCGTGATTTGTGCAGCCGACCGCTGTGGCAGCTGCCCCGGACTTGGAGCCCTTCTCGATTGTGCATGGGCCCAGCCACATGAGGGGGCTGTGTGGGCGTGGCCCAGCTGCCCATTGCGTGTATTACAATAATTTTTAATTACCGGCGTAAACGTAATTATGAATTTTTATTTCGCATTTCTCTGCTGCACAATTTCTCTCTCTCTCTCTATATATATATATATATATATATATATATTTGTATATATGTATGCATAATTTTTTATTTTTTTTGTGTTGTGTGCGCCCTTTGGGCCCGCCAGCTCTTCTTTTATTTTGGCCTTTTTGTTTTAGCCTCGTTTGGTAGTTGTCGCTGGCGCTGATCCGGTTCGCGATATGCACAAAGGCTTCACAGTTGGTTGAGGAGGCCCGTCTAAGGGCTTCGGGTTGCGCCTTTTTGCATGTGTCACTTGGCTTGGCGCTGGCGTTGGCGTTGCCAGATTTTGCGTTTCTTAGAATTGCTGCCGTGACTGTGTAGGCCAGGGGCTAGGTAGATGGGCTCCGGCTACTACCCGCTACCGGCTGCACGCAATTATCACAAGTGACGTGGAGCGGATATGCTGCCGTCGTCACCAGCCTGCAGCTTGCCGCCTGCCGCCACCCATCGCCCATCTTCCGCCTCCTGCTGCACGTCTCCAGCATCGCCTTGCTCGTTGGCGAATAAAACAATAAGTGCTGCATGCTTTCAGGCATCGCGCGATGGCTGCACTGCGCCAAATGCTGGCCGGGGCAGTCAAATGGCGTGCCCAGCTAGCTGTGGCAGGAGGTGGCGGCAGCAGCGGGCAGCGGCTGGAGCAGGGGTTTCGGGGTTTGTATGAGATTTTTATGGTTGCCCGCAGCGGCGGGCGCGCTCATTACGCCGACTGCGGGTCGACAGCGTCAGCAGCATCAGCATCAGCTCATCAGCCTTAACCCTTTTTCCGTGCCCAACATCCTAGCAGCACCCAGCCCCCAGTCCCGCTCCTGCTCACTTAGTGTCGCGCTCTTTTTGTAGTTTAAGCTGTCGCCGCTGCTTCTCCTCCTTCTGCTCCTGCTGCTGCTCCTCCTCCTGCTCCTCCTGCTGCTGCTGCTGCAGCGTTGCATTTTTAGCTTCTTCATTGCGCTTAAGGACTTTTGACTTTTGTTTTATTAGTTGTGAGCCCCACACTCGCCCTCCGCCCTCCGCCCTCTGCTGGGTGCCGTTATTTAAGCATTTGCCATGGCTACTCTCAGCTTTCAGCTCGGCCAGAGTCTCCGCGCTCGCGCTCTTCCTCTTCTGCATTACTTTACTTGTGTTTTTTTTTCGCTCTCTCTTCTTCGTTTCGCCGCTTTTTTTCCCATTTGTTTTGTGTGTTGTTCTTCTTGTTGTTGTAGTATTTTTTTTTTTTGCTCTGTACTATTTCTCATATTTTTAATTTCTGCACTTTGTCCCTATTTATCCTGGCGTTGGCAGTTTTTAATTTCTCTGCTTTTCCGGTGCAAAGTTAATGAATAATTGTGCGCACTTTTGCGGCAAACGGCGACGCAGACGCAGACGCAGACGGCGACAGCGACAGCGACGCAAACGGCGACAGCGATGCAGAGAGCAACTGCAACGGCGACATTCCCACTGTGTGTTGACGCCATTTTTATATAGAGCCGCGCGCGGCTGTGTGTGTGAGTGTGTGTGTGAGTGCGTGAGAGAGAGAGAGAGAGAGAGATAGGGGGGAGACCAAAGCAGAGTGAGCAGTGTGTGTGAGAGGGCGGAGAGCGAGTGGCTAGTTGAATGGCGCAAAGTGTGATTGCATCCGGCGCCTTAATGAGTTCTTGATTTAATTCTTTTTCCAGCTGCGTTTCGTTTGGCTTCATTCTATTTGAATACCCTGTCAAAAGTGGAGCTAAGCGAGAGACTAGCATGGGTCAGGCAGAAGCATGTGAAGCCAAGATATTAATAAAAGTCTTCAATTTGTTAGCATTTTAATAAAAAGCAAAGGAATTGATCATAAATATTATATATGAAATATATATGCATATTTTTAATTTTTTAAATTATTTATTTTATTATTATTATTTTTTTTTTTTTTTTTTTGCATTGCGAGCGATCTAAATATTTTATTTTTCATGAGCAACTTTTTTATCCAAAGTATTTGTAAAAAAAAAAAAATTGCTTTACAGCAAACAAATATGTATATGGCTAATAGGGAAAATTAAATTTAAAATATATATTAAAATCTTTTTTTTATTTTTTATTTATATATATTTTTTTCATATTTTTCACAAGTATTAAACAAATTTTTTTCTTTTTTGTGATTATTAATACTATTTTATTATTATTATTATTTATTTATTTATTTTTTTTTTCTAAGCATTTTAATGTCTGTACAGTTTTCCTGTCTAGAGTCTATCTTAGGCTTCAATTACATACAATATATATTATTATTATTATTATTTTTTTTTTTAATATATATTTATTTTTGTTTTATATATTTTTCATACTTATTTCTTTTTTTAATATTTTTTTTTTTATATAATTTTTTTTATAAAATCAAATTAAATTTTATTAGTTTTATAATTAAAGATTTCTTCATAGGTTTTCTATAAAAAAATACTTAATGAGTAGGTAATACATTCTAGATTTTGGTGTAATCCATTTCATATATTCATTTATATTGACTACTCACTGAGAACTCCACTTGTTGATAGTTCCTAGCGAATCTACCAGTCCATCAGCTCAGTTTCTTTGGCTTCTGCTCAGCCCTGCTGTTGCTGTTGCTGCTGCTGAGCTGACGTTGATTTCTTGCCATTTGCAGGGTCCAGCGCCAATGTCGCCTCTCGGTGTCATTGTGACTTGAAATTGGTTGACGTTTCTGTTCACCGTTCAGCGCGCCAGTCACAGTTAGACAGCGCAACGGAGAGAGAGAGAGAGAGAGAGAGAGAGATAGAGTGGGGCATGGAACAGAAGCAAAGCGGAACGAATGCAAGCAACCAAATGTTGCTCACTCTGTTGAGAGTATGTTAAGTTGCTGTTAATCTACAGATCAGTTAAAGAAGATAGGGAAAGATCTTAAGGAATACATTCAAGAATCTAGATAAGTCACTCTCTTACGCTCTTTCTCTTCCTCAGCTCAAAGTTTGTAGAAAATGAAAGGCAAATCAAATAGACCATGCTCTACTCTCTCTCTCTCTCTCTGTCTCTCTCTCTAACTTAAGCAAACTCTAGGCAAAGATCAAAGCATCAGTGAAAGAGAACTTAATAGACTTTGACTTTGGACTTGCCCAGCCTTCACTCCTTTGGCACGCACTGACAGTGGGCAGTCGCTATGTTGAACCTTTTGACTTCATCGACACTAATTTGTTTTCAATGACTCGCAAACACACTCGAGTGGAGCGCGTCTCAGTTTGTGCATTAATTGCCGCAGCGCCAGGATGCCAAAAGGTGCGTGAGCAAAGCAGGAGGGGGCGGGTCGAGCAGGAGCAGCGGAAGAGCGGGTACAATAGAACAACAGGACAAGGGGCGAGCTAAACAACAGGACGACAACATGGACAACAAGGCAAAGCCAAGCAGCAAGCGAAATCAAACTGAAGTGCCAAAAGGACAACAAACGCAAAAAACCAGAAAGAAGGAATGAAAGGAGCAGGAGCGGGAGCAGGAGCAGGACTTAACCAAGAGCCAAAGGACAGCAGGCAGCTGGCAAAGCCAATGCGTAATCAAAGTGCCAGCGGATCAGGGAGCTGGGAGCTGGGCACGGGCACAGACAGACGACGCCAACAGCCACGACGTCGTCGTCGTCATCTTAGGTGTGTGTGGCTCCAACGGATCAGCAATGCCAACTACCTTCCAATCTCACTCTCTCCCTCTCCCTCACTCTCACACACACACTCTGGTAGCTGCTGCAGCTTTCCCAGTTGTCCCCAGTCGCTGTTGCTATTCGTCCCTTGCCCGCCGCCTGCCTGTCAGACACAATGAGCATCATTGTGTTTTAAGTGCGTTCGTTGTGTCCTGTTCCTTGTCGCCCGTCTGCTCCCGCCTGGTAGCCAGCCAGTCAGCTAGCCTCTGCCCGCAGCGGGTTGTTTATTTATTCTTTTTCGTCTTCCTTGCGGCCCGCTCTCCCACCTCGGGCAGCTACATTTTTGGCATCGGTTTGGCCATGTATTTCCGATTGTCTCGAAGGTCTCGCATTTTCGGGGGTCTCTGCAAGAAAGTGGCCAGCGACCAGACCAGACCAGACCAGGCCAGGCCAGGCCAGACGCTTTCGCATTGTCCGCAGACAAGCCGTTCCCTTCCCCTAGTGCCACACCCACTCAGCCGCCTGCCCGCCTGTCGCATTGCCAATGAAAAGCGTTTTCAAATTAATTGATTAAAGTCCATTACAAGTTGGTCTCCTTGCCCCGCTGGCAGGGACTCGCCTCCTGCTCGCCTGGCTCAAGCTCAGGCGACAGCCAAATGACAGTGGCAATTGTATGAGAAATGACTGTAAAGGACTCGGCCAGGACTCACTTTGCCGCCCCCTAGGTGGTCCACTTCAGGGCTAAGAACTATCACAGGGCTACCACGGCCCAAACTCCGACAGCCGGACATCGGCCGCATATGGCAAGGCTCATTGATTTTGTGGGTTTCCCTCGGACATTTAGTTATTGTGGGTTTCTGCCCGAAGGAGGAGAACAAAGTGGCGCAGGAATCGTTACGTTTATGGCTTACTTTGGCGGGGGTAAAGCGACCATGATTTTGATTGATTTTCCTGTGAAGTGGACAGTCCGAGGATATGCGAAGCTTAACAATTCTGATCGGGGCATATGAAGAAACCTCAGTCAGCAGTTCATATAGAAACAGTCGGAATTTAACTGCTAAACAATGGGATTATGTGAATTCTTGACTTGAGGAAAAGGGAATTCTGGGTTGTAGATCTTATCATTATTAGCCTTATTAAAATATTCGGAATTTAACTTCTACTCAATGGGATCATACGACTTCTTGACTTGAGGAAAATGGAAATCCGGGTTGTAGACCTGGGAAATCTGATCTTATCATATATAGTAACTTCATCAGCTTACCTAGGACCCGTCGGTTTGATAGGAATACTCACATTCTTGGCCAGAGGAAGATTATAAGCCTGGGAAATCTTGTCCGGCCTGTAAGTCTGAAAAATCTGATCATATCTTATATAGAAACTTCATCAAGACTCACTCTGAGCTTAGCTACTACTCAAGCGGGTGGTACGACTCCTGCCAACTGCCATAAAGTCGAACGTCTCTGTTTTATGACTGAGCACAGAGTAAAGTCAAGTTAGACCATTAAAGTAAACCTAATTTAGCTTAGATCCTCACAAGAAGATCATCTGATGGAATATTCAAGTGCAATTGTTCGCCAATTTGTTATGCCTGAGTCTAAGTCAAAGTCTCAGCTAAGCTAATCAGTTTTAGGCCGGACAAACACACACAGACAGAAGGAGAGAGAGAGAGAGAGAGAGAGAGGGCGAGTGAGGGAGAGCGAGTATAAGGTAAAAGTTTTGTGCCTGGGCACACGTTAGTGTGTTTAATTTTATTTATGTACGGCTAGCCAAAAGAATGCCTTGGCCATTTCTCAAGGTCTGGCGAGCGTCCAGTCAACGTCAGAGAAGGAGAGAGAGAAAGAGAGAGCGGGAGAGAGAGACCTGTGCTATCTGCAGGAAGTGAAGTTGGCACAAATCAAACTTGTAAATTAGCAATACTCATTGACAAATATTTCATTCATGTCGGACAGACCCTCCAGACCAGGACGGACCAGGACCAGTCACTCACTCAGTCAGTCACTCACTTAGTTGGCTTTCTGGGTGCTTAGTGGAGCTCACTTCCTGGCGGCTGGCGGCGCGCCTTGTGGTTCGGCAAACATTTTTGTTTTGCCTCGGCGGAGCTATGCAATATTTCAAACACGAACTTTGCGCGCCAAAGATTAATTAACTTATGTCAAAGTAATTTTCAACGTTCGTTAAGGCGACACGAGACCGTGAGGCCGACGTTGAGGCTCTGCCCTCAGTCCAGCGCCAACTCCAGCTCCAGCTCCTGCTCCAGCTCCAGCTCCTGCTCTGCCCCAGTGGCTAGCCAAATTGATTGTCAGTCATTCAAAGACATTTTTTCTTATTTCGCTGCCGGGCAGCTCAAAGATATTGGCTTTTAATGGGGGTTGGCCACGCTCGCCTTGCGGCTTACTCTAGGTCAGAGAGCCAAAGACGGCCAGGAGGCGGCTGAATATTGTTAGTTATTTCAGGGGGAGGGGAGGACGACGACGACGACGACGACGTCGACACAGTCAATAAGTAAATAAATGAATGTAATTACAAGCTAAATAAACACCAATGCGATTAATGGCTCAAGATCTAGTGTCAGGCACCAGATGAGCCCACATGTCCTGGCCGGGCTTTAATGCCGGCCTTTAAGCCATGTCGCTGTGCGGCATCAAACGCATTGCTCCGCAGGCATTTCACATTTCTTTTCCCATCCCTCCCTCCCCGCCCTCTCTCTCCCTCTGTCTCTCTGCTTTCATACATATTCCTGTTTTGTTTTCGGGCTTCTTTTATTTTTTTTTCTTCCTTGTGAAATGGGCAAAAATGCTAAGAAGTCGCGGCCGCTGCTTTAGCATAAAGTAGAAATTTACACATTCTTAATAAAATAAATACAGCAGCTGCAAAAGAAAAGGAACCTGGCGCGAGAAAAGGTACAAAAAAAAAACACATCATGCATATTTTGCAAATGCTAAAAAAAAAAGCAGCCAAGAGTGAAAAAAATCAAGAGGAAGCTGCAGTTGGGGCCAAAACCACACACACACACACGTAAAGAACTTGAGAGCTGAAATTCTTATAATTTTTACACATGCCCCCAGCTTCCAGTTTCCTGCTCCCAGCTCCCAGCTCTGGCAGTGTCCTGTGGCCGCGGTAAGCGACGTTTTTTCTGAAAGGCTTAACAAAAAAATGCTTTTTAACATTGGCGGGGTGACGGAATGGGCGGGGCAGGTGGGCGGCGGCGGAGGCGGAGGCTGAGCTTTAAGAAAATGCCGCAGCAAAAAGATTTCAGCTCGTCATTTATGCGTTTATCTCCGACCACCAACAAGGCGCGCGTTGTGGCAACGGTTTTTTTTTTTTGCAGTGGTTACTACTCTGCTTGCTCTTCTTCTTCTTCAGCTGCTGCTGCTTTGTGTTAACTAGAGCTAAGCCCAGGCAGCAGGCAGGCAGGTGTGTGTGTGTGTGTGTGTGTAGTGTGCAAGATGCGGCATTTCCACAAATTGAGTGACCAAAGATGATGATGAAGAGGGAGACAGGGGGAGAATGGAGAGTGGGGAGTGGAGAAAAAGAGATGTTCGAGGATTAACAGTGGAGAGGAAGAGCAGACAAGGAATTCCCAGACAATTAACAGGCTAGGTTTATCAATCATAAGAAATTTTGATGGGTAGAGGCGCAACTGAAGTTTGTATCGAACATATTTTTATTTACATATATTTATTCTAATCACGCCTGACTTGCAGCAATCCAAATGCATCTGCTTTCGATTGTAGCGACAGCAGGACCTGAATTTGTTTAACCAAAATAAAAATATATATATAAATAAGTAGAGGTAGAGGCTGAGGACTGGCAGGGGTAGAGGCAGAAATTGAAATAAAGGTAGAAACAGAGGTAGGAACATCGGTAGAGGCGGTGGTAGAGGCCGAAATAGAAACAGAGGTAAGCATAGTGGTAGAGGCAGAGGCTGTGGTAGAGGTTAGAGGTAGAGCTAGTGGTAGAGGCAGTGGTAGAGGCAGTGGTAGAGGCCAAAATAGAAACAGAGGTAAGCGTTTGGTAGAGGCAGTGGCTGTGGTAGAGGTTAGAGGTAGAGTTAGTGGTAGAGGTAGTGGTAGAGGCAGTGGTAGATGCAGAAGTAAAAGCAGAGACAGCAGCAGAGACAGTGGTAGATGCAGAAGTAGAGGCTGAGACAGAGGTAGAGCTTGAGGTAGCGACCGAGGTAGAGCCCGAGTTAGAGCTATATGCAACTGTAAAGCCCAGCTGAGGCTGTTGCGGCAACGGAACAGCAAGGACAACGCGTCGGCTCACACATGCGACCGCTGGCAAATCTTTTCTTGTGCAGCAAAGACCGCGACACAGCCGAGCGGAAGGACAAAGGACAGCAAACTAGGGAGCGGCAAAGAAAAATACGCGAAAATTATATTTAAGATGACATTTTATTTGGCTGGCCGGAGGCGAAACGATTTGGTCCAGCCTGCGGTTGAAGCTGCGTGGCGTTGCCTCTACCTCTAGCACCGTACCCCTCTCTCTCTCTCTCTCTCTCTCTCTCTGTGTGTGTGTTGCTTGTTAACCTGTTCGTTTGTTTACCACTTTGTGTCTGTTTGGCAAAAAGAAACGCTGGCCAATTAAGCGCCGTCGCGGGCCAAGTTAAAGGCGAGCGAGCCGCGTCCTTAATTAGGCGTGTTTATGTGCAGCGTTTTTTAAGCCGCTTCTTGGAGCCGGCTGACTGCTGCCACGCACCGTCCGCAATTGTAACAGTTGCAACGGCTGCTTTTTAATTAACATTTAACACGTTTGCCATGCCCACCTACCCACCACCCACCGCCCACATGCATGACATACATCAAAAGACAGACGGACAGCAGATTAGCAGCAATAGAAAAGGCCAACAAGGACTCGCTGTATATCTGTTTGCTCCTTTCTAGTTTTGTTCTTGTTGCGGGGGGGCGTGGCTGCCATTACACGCGTTAATTTCATTAAAATTAAACACATGCATGGCCAAAAACAAAGAGCCGGCCCTTCACTAAGTAGCTGCCGTGTTGCGCGTAATATAAAAATAACATTAGCCTCTGTCCTTGCCCAGGACACCTTTTGCCTGCCACCTCGCCACCTCGCTCAAGCACTTTCGGTCAGGCAGTGGCCTGTATGCGTCTGTCTGTCTCTCTCTGTGTGTGTGTGTGTGTGTGTGCGTGTGTGTTAGCCCACTCGAGCCTCACCTGTCAGCCAGGCAGCCCCACTCTGCGCTGCGCTTTTTTGTCAAATGCTGCTCTACCTTCTCTCCTCCCCTCTTCTGTCTTCTCTTCTCCTCTGTTCTGTTTGTCTGCCTGTCAAACGTGCACTGCATACTTTCAGGCCGCGTTATTATCATTTTTGCTTCTATTTTTTTTCCTCTCCTGTTACCGTTGCATTCAGCTGCTCAAAACCCAAAACCGAGACCTCAAATGTAATGCACAAATCGCGAACGCGTTCTGCGGACTTACATGAGCTTAGAGTCTGCATGGCCTGCTGGCTCTCTCCCTACCCCCCTCCATGTGCCTTCCCCGGTCGAGTGCTGTGAACTCACATCTATTTGTACAACAATTTAGCAGGAGTGTTGCAATTTGATGCACTGATTAGCCAAGGGTTCGGAATGGAGCTGTGAAGGGGGCTGAGACGGGGCTGTACATGTACCTGGGGCACTGCTTGATTTCATTGTTAGTTGTTTTGACTTCCCTTAGCAGTTCTAACTAGTAAAACTTATGATCTAAGCAACTGAAGACACAGCTTATCTATCTAAACAGTGGCGTAGTGTGGTTGTTGAGAAGGAGCAGGAGGGGGCTTATTGATTTGCCGACTTGCAACGTGTATTTGACAATGGCTTGAAGAAGATTTTTCCTTTCAAATATCATCGGCTAGACTATCGCTAATAAAACTCTTCGATTGTCTAATTAAATTGAATCGAATTGAATGAACTCGTATATTAATCATATTTTAACATATTCAAATTACAGCACTCTTTAATCTCCCTCCCCCTTAATCACTCCCCCATAATGGCATAAGAAATGAAAATTTGTGAAACGCAGCTGTCAAATGCATTCGATAGTTCGAGCCTAACTCACGCACAGCTAGAGCAAATGGCAAACTCTGCTTTAATAAATAAAAGGCCAAAGGAAGGGGTAGTGGGTGGTTGAGGGGGAGGGGGGGTGACTCAATAGAGTTGCTGTAAGAAACAAAAGTTGATTTTCATATTCACATTTAGTCAGCTTTGATTTGGCAGACGGAAGGCAAATGGGAAAGAGTGAGAGAGAGATGTATGTGTGTGTGTGTGTGTGTATGTGCTGAAAAGGTGCGATTAATGGAGAAGTTGTGCGAGCATCACTTGTGCAGCGCATTAATTCAATAGCCCAGCTAGACGGCGTGTGTGTGAGTGTGTGTGTGTGTGTGTGTGTCATATACACAACTAATATACATATGTGTATGTACGTATGTCTGTTGGCGTCCCTTTTTTGGACGATTTAGCCTTGGATAATAATAATAATCAACGCGCTCCAATGCATGCGGCTAGTTTTTTGTTTGTTTTAGTGCGGTTACCACCCCTCCCCCCCTCTCACTCTCTCGCCCCCTTTGTCTGTCTGTGTGGGCGTATTTTCATTGATAATAAAAGGATAATAATAAAGTGCGCGTCGCGGCAAATATTTGGCTGAAGATTTGCCTGTGGCAACGCAGGACCCAGACGAATCCTTTCATCTAAAACGCCTCCAACTATGCAAAATGCCTCTCTCTCTCTCTCTCTCAGTCTCTCTCTCACTTTCTCTCACTCTCTGTGTGGCATCCTTTTGCAAATTTATTGTTTTCGACATATTTGCGGCTGTTTATTTGGCGCGCACTCGACCTAAACTCAGTTGATATCATTCTTGCCTTTAAATTAACCGAAGCCTCTCAGGCCTTTTAATTGTACACTGAGAGAAACGAGAAGTCGTTGGCTGAGACAGTCGAATATACATACATACATATGTATGTAGTTAGCCAATCAATATATGGTGTCCATGCTTATATAGAAGAAATATGACTTATAATTTATTGTTTTTTACTTAGCAAAAAATTGTAAATATTCAACTTGTTATTCATATTTAAACTCTTTCATTTATTCAAACTAAAATTCATTTCAAGATTCCATAGAACTTTATTAATAAATATCAATAAAAAAACATTTTAGATTATATTAGATTGAAAAGAATTTTGACTCAGGCTCAAGCTCAGTCTCAGACTCAACTCGGGGCTGTACAGGGTATCTGTTGGTCGTGCAGCGATCTTCGGTTAGTCCGCCTGGCCGAACCCTGCGTCCGGGCCAATCTGTGTGCTGCGCATTGTGGACAGCGGCGGTCGCTGCGCTGACCTTTCGCTAAGCTAGTTGGGATCGAGTCGTGTGCCAGGGCTGCCAAATGCGGCGAATGCGACTAGGACAATGGAGCCAGCAGGCAGGAAGTGGGCAGAGCAGACGGCAGAGCGTTGACAGTCGCCGACATAAATTAGCCAAAGTTGTATTTAAATCAAATGCGATTAACATCTACAAGGGGCCAGCAGCAGCAGCAGCGATGCGCCATCTCTCTCCCTCTCACTGTTTGACCCATTTTTGGTGGCCAGTGAGCCACTCAAGCACTCAGAGCACTTGTCGACTCTCTTGTAGGCCTATCGCGGCGAGCAGATGCACATTTTTGGCCAATTGCCTTGGCCGGGGCCAGGCAAAACATCTATCAGCGGCAGCCCCATCCATTTATGACAAATTGATAATCGTTTACAAGTTGCCACAGTTGCCTGTGGCACGCACCACAAATGTACTTGCCACCGCATTTGCATACAATGCAGCCACCGAGCCACAGAGCCACGCACTTGTCGCTAAATTTGATCTTGTGGCTAGCGAATGCGATAAGCCTTGAAAGCCCAAAAAAGAGTTGAAAGATACAAGAAAAAATAAATAAAAAATAAACATAAAATATAAAAATATTTTGTCAAATAATCAATTTAAATTCATATAAAATATTATATTCAGAGCTGACACTCAGCGTCGGCGCCGCCATTTGCATTTGGAACTAACGGATTTGATGAAATCGGCTAGCTGTCCGCTCGTTTGCCCAGGCCCTGCCCCCTGCTGCCTGTTTGAGTGAGTGCGAACAACGTACAACGCACTCAGCTGCTCCGACTGCCGTTGCTATTGCTGTCTTGCTTGCGCACTCGTTCAGCCAGTTGCGTGCTCGCTCGCACGCCGTCTCGTTTGCACTCAAGCTGTGTGCCCCTCATTGAGCGCACACGATTTTCGAACTCGCTCAATGTCGTACGATTTCCCCAGTTTTCGAAAAACGTTCGTTGCGCGAGCGGAGAAATTGAGTGCGCTCGACGCTCTTGAGTGACTAACGATGGGCGAGTGACTCAACTTGGGCAGCGACAGGTTTGACTGTGGCAGAGCGAGTGGAGTGAGTTAATTTGAGTGTTTTTTTCTTTTTCTTTTGTTGTGCTGCGTTGTATATAGAAATGTGAATGCGAAATGTGATTCAATGAAATATATAAATAATTTTATTTATATTTATATTTATATTTATTATGCTAAATATTTTCTTAAATTTGTAGTTCACTTTATATTACATTTAAATTTTTTTAAATTTTATTTTTATTTATATTTATTATTATTATTTTTTTTTTACATTATTCTTCTTTTTCAGTTCTCATTATGCTAAGCGCGACTTGTTGAGCCGCAAACTGACTGCCAAATGTTTATAGGCTGTTGCTATCTCTCTCTCTCTCTCTTTCTCTCTCTCTGTCTCTCTTTGTTATCATAATTTTCGCTCGTCAATTGTCACAAAAGTTCATTAGGCAACGCGGGCGTCCGTGGCACACATGTGGCATGCGAGGCCAAGGACACCAAATGCTGCAGCTTCTGCATAGCCAAAGGACCAGAACTACACACACACACACACGCAGACAGACAGAGAGACGGACAGGCAGACAGCTGGACAGAGTCTGTGCGGGTACACGAAATGTCAGCAACATCATTTGTCAAAAACAAAAACTTTTTGACGTCGTTGCGTCGCGTCGCAGCGAAAGTGCGTGCCGCCCGCCCCGGCCCACGCCCACATTGTCGCATCATTGCCGGCCGCACTTTGTGTGGAGTCCTTGCAACACACATCCGAGGCAGCTGCCCCACCACGCCCCACTCGGATGTCTATCATTATTTCGTGTCCACTTCGAAACAGCTCCAAAAACTGTTCACGGCGCCTTCATTTGCAATGTCAGCCACGCCTACTTGCATGCAGCGCCCCCCGCCCACCCTCCTACACACTTTCACTCAAATCAAGGCGAAAGATGAAGATGAAGATGATCAGAAGGAGGCGTGGCAGAATAAATACAATAAATATTTCATACAGCTCTGAATGAATAATAGAAAGTGAAACAGAGAAAGAGAGAGAAAGACTGAGATGGAGAGGGAGATGGAGGGAGAGACAAAAAGAGAGAGAGAGAGAGGGAGGAAGAGAGAGTGAGAGAGAGAGTGAGTGAGAGAGAGAGAGAGAGAGAGAGTGGGAGTGAGAGATAGATAGAAGACGATAGTTGGGGAGTGAGTGAGAGAGAAAGAGAGAGCGAGTGCATTGATCCACATTACTTGCACACACACGCACACACACACACTCCCACACACCCACACATATGTTCGCTGACTGCGTTAGCCAAATTTGCCACACGAACATGCCGCATGCCTCATGCCGCATGCCGCATGCCACATGCCACATGCTGCTGTTGTTTGTGTATTTTGTGTTGTTGATTTTTGGTCGCGTTTTTCTGGCTTTTTTCGCTTGTTTTTTTTGGCAGTCGCCAATGTTGGCCAATGTTGGCGTATTAGCGGTTTTCGTGGCCGATTATATGGAAGCCCATTTGATTTGGGTGTCGCCAGGACATCTATTAATTAAACAGTTAAACGCGCTCACTCGCCATCTGCACTCTCTCTCTTTCTCTACCTCTCTCTGCTCGCTCTCTGCTCTCTGCTTCATTCCTTTCAATTCATTTCATAATTACAACAACACAAAGTTCGCCCCATGGCCACAGCTCAAAAACTATGCAGAGCTATGGACACGTAGTGACTTGTGGGTGGGTGGGGGAGGAAGGGAGCTGCTACCCGATCCACTCACACTAAAAAATTGTGCAAATTATTGTACAGCAGCAGCAGCAGCAGCAGCAGAGAAATGAAAATAAAAATAGAAATCGTTGCATACTTTTGAAAATGAAGTCATCGAGCTGAGAGTCACATACAGCAATAGTTCTATCTCCCTCTCTCGCTCACTCTCTCACTCTCTCACGCTGTGTGTGTGTGGCACATGGAACCCTTAATTAAATAAATTCAATATGCGCAACGGGCAGCAGACACTCAGCCACCCAGCCACCCAACCACCCAACCACCCAACCACCCAACCACCCAGACAGCCTCCACAGTCTGAGCTCCCCTTTGCGGCGGGCCAAACTCGAACCAACTACAAAATTATATGGCGAAAATGTTCCGTTGGAAATCGTCATGGATTTTAATATTTAAAAGCGTTTTGCACAAAACTGTCCCAGCAAGTGCCACAGAGGGGAAGGGGGTGGAGCAGGGGGCTGAGCGTGTGCTGTTGACCAGCACGTGGGCTGACCAAAAAGTGCCGCAGTTCAGAGGCCAAACGCATCGACTGCGCCACATCAGCCATGTCCCAAAAGAAGCCATCCCCACCCCTACCTCCCCCCCCCCTACCTCCCCCCACACACACACACAAAACCCTTGGCCGTTCGACAGGCAACATTTTGATAAGCGACGTCCGTGTCCATGGCCATGCCCAAGTCCCCAACTGCCCCCCCCCTCCGGCAGTCCCCTCCAGCAAAGGATATTATTTAATGAGCTAAACTTAAAGCGTTGGGCGCTCCACTGGATTGCTTTGTGGGCGGAACGAACTCCACTTGCGACTGACCAAATTGAGTTGACCTGTTTCAACTGTGTGTGTGTGTGTGTTGGTGTGTGTGTGTATGTATTAGTGTGTGTGCTGCATAGTTTTTGGTGGCCAGACTCTGTCTCGCTTGGCTTGCATATTCAATTGAAGCCAAGAGCTGAGCGCCGCTCTATACACCAGACTCCTTTACTCCTTGACTTCCTCTCCCGTTCCCTGCCCTCTCCTCTACTCCATTTTAGCAGGGGTCAGGCGTGTGCATGATTAAAAATTCAACACCCGAAACGAATGTGGAATTGAACGGCAAATTAAATGAGCACTCAGCTGGACGGCAATGGAGTTGAAGCTGCAGCAGGAGACGGCCAATGGACAGCAGAAGACGGGCGGCCATTCAGCTGCAGTGGGTTGGAGTGGCATATCCTTTACTTAAACCTAATGGCAGTTGCTGACTATTTAAACTCTAACTCACTCTTCCACTCTATTTCCTTCTCTCTCGCTCTTTCCTTCTCTCTATTGCCAACTCTTGCGCGCTCCGTTAATCGATTCATAGATTTATCATATTTCTCAGAACTTCTCGAAGAAGAGATCCAGAGAATGGACTGAACTGAGCTGACCTCGCACTGCTGACTATTTAAACTCTCTCTCTCTCTCCCTCTCTCTCTCTCTCGCTGTCTCACTCGCTCTCTCTCCCTTGTAATAATCATAGAAAATCAATTATTATTCTATATAAAGCCTTTACTTAAACCCAATGGCAGTTGCTGACTAACTCTACCTCTACCTCTCCCTCTCTCTCTCTCTCTCGCGCTCTCTCTGCCTTGTAATAAGCGGTTCATTCAAATAGCGAAGCTTTCACACTCCCTACTCATTCATTGGCTGAGTGGCAGCTGAAGCTCACAACAATTGACACATAGATGGCGCTATGCAGATCACGCACATCAATCCAATTCGATTCCAGTTAATGCTGTAGGCAAATCCAATTGGAATATTTTTGCGTATGCTTTTAAGACATTCAAAATTTATTGAACTTGATCAAGTTTACAGTTAGTTGAGCACAGAATATAATAGTGTACAATGGGAAATATATATAAATGCATATATATGTATGTATATATGCATGTGTGTAGGTATGTGTGTGTGTGTGTGTGGGTGTGTGAAACGAGATAAACCGAAATTGTGAGAATTTACAGTATTCTCGCTTAGCCCGAGGCGACAGTAGTCGAGATTGGTGGTGGGCAGCGGTCATCAGGTGGTGGACCCGATGGCGGCGGTCCACGAGCCGGTGATCCACTGGGCGGTGGACCGCACGGACTCTGTGGTCGGGCGATCTGCAAAAGAGAGAGAGAGGGAGAGAGAGAGAGAGTTAAGTTAAAGGTGAATAGGTATATATATGCACTCTTCACACTTACCACTAACGCCTGGCCGCAGATCAGCAGCAGGAATAGGCTTATTAGGTGGGTTAGGCTTAGACGCATCTCTACAGCTTTATTTCCAGTCGAGAAATGTAGTACCATGCCACGACGCCTCTCGCTTATAAGCGTCAATCGCGTTTGGGCAGCCTTCCATGTCGAAATGCTAAATGAAAAGAGAGGGAGAGAGAGAGAGAGAGAGGGAGAATGAGAGAGTGATTTAGATGTAGTGTGAAAATTTGTGAGCAACAATTATTAATTATCTCTCCAATTACAATCCGATTATTATTATTATATATTTCTATATACAATCCCCATTCAAACGGTTCGGCTCGACTGCCCGAACTCTGATTAGATCGTAATTTGACCATGTGACAGCCATTTGAATGTCATTCAATTAGTAATTCCGTCTATTATTTTATTCGTAATAAATAAGTCATTATTTGGCGTTAGTTGAAAGTGCTAGCCAGTGACTAGTTTAGTTAAACCATTAGTGGATGGCTTTAGGCTGTCAACTAATTCCAATTGGAGCTGAAGATGATAATCATTATTTCTATTGAATGAAATAATCTATATAGTTCTATGGATTTCCCTTGTTTCTCACTATCCTAAAATTTCTCTCTCGTTGTTTCTCTTTGGTTTTCTCTGCTTTTCTTTTGCTACTTTTTCTTTAGTTTGTTGTCTTTCATATTCGTTATCTTTGAAAGAGCAGCGTTCCCTTAGTAGAAACTTCCCCCTTTCTCTTCTGTTTATTCGTTATCTCTCGTTCTCTCCCTCTCACTCTCACACTCACACTCAGTCTCTCTCTCTCCTTCTGTCTCTCACTTTGTCGATTTCTTTTTCTATCTGTCTCTCGGTCTCGCTCTCTTCGTCTCTCGTATTCTCTCTCTGCCTCACCCTATTCATTTATATCTATCTCCATCTCTCTTTGTCTCACTCGCTCACTCTGTCTCTCTCTCATAATGATTCTCACTTTGTTTCTTTCTTGTTCTGCATGTCTCTCTTTCTTTCCTCCTATCTCTCTCTCCTTCTCTCTATCTCGCTATGTCTTTCTCTCTTCTATCTCTCTATGTCTTTCTCTCCTCTGTCTCTCTTTCTCTCTCTCACTACCTCTCTCTATCTCAGAATCTCACCCAGTCCATCTCTCTCTGTCTCTAGAATATCTATCTTTTCTTATTCGCCCTCTCTCTTTCCCACTTTCTCTTCTCTCCTATACCATCTACCGCCCTCTCTTCTCGACTTTTCTCTATAAGAGTGAATCACATTCTTATTCGTCTGCTCTCTTTGCATTTGCTTCCCCTATTTCTCGCCCGTAAGCATATGTTATGATATGATATATTTCCTCTCTCACTCTCTCTCTCTCTCTCTCTATCTGTCTCTCGCCAGCTTACCCAATTGTGCTCGCGCTCTGTTGTTGCTCGCTATAATTAACTGAATATTTATTACTGCGGTAGATAAAATGTTATGCGGCTATTATTTTAGTTTTATGGGCGAGCGAGAGACCAGCCCGGCCAGGTGGGCTTAAGCCAAGTCAAGTCAAGCCAAGTTAATGGCCATTGCAACTTGAACACAGAGAGAAAGAGAGAGAGAGAGAGAAAGAGCACAAATGAGTGAGAGAGAGAGAGAGTATGAATCCGAGCCATGCAAAATGCATTCACACGCACTGTCAGCCGAGACACAAACCATTGAGCGAACGCAACCAATTAAGACAACAACCGCGGCCAGACTCCAATTGGAATGCGGCTTGGGTTGCTCGCGCTGATGAAAAGAAGAGAGTCGACTATAAATAAATAAAATAAAATTCCGTCGCTAATTGTTTTAAGGCCGCCAGCAGCAACAACGCAATAAGGTGTGAAATTCAAGCGCATAAATCCAAGACGCAGCCCAACGTCGACGCCCAAAAAGTTTCGCCGGCTGTCGAGTTGCTCGAGTTGCGCGAGTGGGTTCCTCCCCCACCTCCCCCATCGCCTCCTCCTTGCAGAGCACGCCTTCAGCCGGCAGCTGATAAGACCAAGGGCAACTCCAGGAGCTTGGCGCTCTGTTCGCTCGCTGGCCCGTAAAATAATAACGACAAGAAAATTACGCATACGCCGTGTTGTTTTACATTGTCTACGTGCGGCGGCCAAATAAGACGGCTTATTAATATTATTACTCATACGCCACCGGCAAGCCCAGCCAGCCGTAGCAGCTGCTGTTGCCATCTAATTATAATTGTTTAATGAACTGCATGGAAGACCGTAGCTCGCATCGAAGCTGAGGCCAGTCGAATGCGACAATATCTTCAAGTATTGAAGGTACGCTCTATATAGTGGATACATATAAAGGCAGAGGAGTGGGGGCAGGAAGAAGTTAAGGTGGCTCAATAGCGGAGAATTCAGATATTAATGGAGAAAGAGTGAAATACTTCTCGAAGTAGAGTCTACTCTATAGACTTAAAACCGAATACTAGTCATTAGTTAGGCCAGCTGACAGACGCTTTCTAACACTGTCTACAGTCTATTATAGTTTATAGTCTATTATAGTTCATGAAAGACTTGCGATCTATAATCTTTGGCTTAGATACCATATGATATCCATACGAAATAGCTAAAACGTTGACCAAAACAGCTGTCCGGTAATATTTATACCAACTAACTGCTGTTTACCAACACTGACATCAGATCAGTGATCGTATATATCATATGATACTCAAGACTAAAGACAATATGAATAACATTAGAAGATCGTTGCCCAATACTGCTATGAGGCAATATCTATATCAATTAACTGCTGTTTACCAACACGGACATCAGAACATATCACTAATCATATATAATTTGGTATTCCATAATATGGATAACAGCTGAGGTCGTTGCCAACACTGCTATCCGCCCATAGCTATACCCACTAACTGCTGTTTACCAACACTGACCTAAGAACATATCAATGATCATAAATGATAAAGAAAGTGTGAATAACAACTGAAAATCTTGGCCCAAAACTGATGTCCGAACAAATATATACCAATTAACTGCTGTTTACCAACACTGACATCAGACCACATAGTGTTTATATATAATTTGATATTCAAGACTAAAGATAATGTGAATAACAGCTGCAGATCGTTGCCCAATACTGCTATGAGGCAATATCTATGTCAATTAACTGCTGTTTACCAACACTGACATCAGACCATTTCAATCTATGCTATTAATGAATTGTTGCAATCTATTATGTAGAACAACGCACCAATTCATTTTCTAACACTACTTCATGGTAACAACAGTTGCAGTTTAAGAGTGTTGCATAATACTGCTGCTAGGCAATATTAATGGAAGTCTTCCAACACTTCTGCAAGTGACTTTCATTAACAGTTACAAAGTCGCTTTCTAGTACTGCTTCTAGTTCACAATTATTGTGCCAATACTTTTGCAAGAGCAAGCTCAAGCACAGTCAAATAAGTCGTTAGTCAACACTAGTTTGCGGCTGTAAATCGTTGCCCAACACTGCCGCCATGCAACAAAAATCTGCTGCAATGCAATTGTAGTTGCACTTCCATAAGTCGTTGTTTACCAACACTGCAGACGAGAATATTGTAAAGGCTTCATGTACATACCTGATAGCACCGTGTTGCGACATTCCTATTCGACCTTCAGAGCGTGCAGCAAAATAATTCCAATGATCACCAGAACGACGATAATGATAATAATATAGGAATAGATGCACATTGCAGCGCCAAGCTACAATACATGACAATGAATTTGGAAAAGCGCAATTGACGATGTTGTTCTTGTTGGTCAAAAAGTCAATGAAATGAAAACTGAAATTTCTATTTAATATTATTGTGTAGCTGTGCTCTGTGCTCCGTATTGTAAAACAGTCGAATGACAATTAATGTGGAGAGCTCTACTCACCGAACTACCAACAAAACAAACACATCTATTGCATGGCCTACTTACTACTCAGCTTTTCTCCCAGCAAATTGAGACAATGGAGTTTTTTGAACAATGTAGGCCATTCCCAGTTCCCATTCCCATTTCCCATTTCTCTTTCCCATTTCCATTCATGCTCATGGCACCATTGGCTCGACTCGACATAACAGTTAAAATTTGTGTGGCACAGCCAACGCCGCCTCCTGCTGCTGCTCCTCCTCCTGCTGCCTGTACTTAGCGGTTATAATAATTAAAATGAGCCAAATAATTTTTGGCCAAAAAGCATCGATGAAAGGCTCAAATGCTCAATAAATGGCAGCAGCGAACTGGAGGTGCCGACAAGCAGCAGTAGCAGGAGTCGGAGCAGCAGCAGCAGGAGGCGGCGGCAGTAACTCAATGCCCGTTGACAAACCTCTTGAGCGGTGGCGCTGCATGCCCTGGGGAGCAATTAAAGCGCATAAAAAACGCAAGCCAGGAAAAACTTGGCCAAAACTTTTGCCATCGATGATTCGCCTGACTGTTAACAACAATGCATGAGGATGGGCGGTGGGGGCGGGGGGTTGGGGCAACGTCTATGCTCAGCCATGTGATATCGATGTCATCCACTAGGCGAGCGTGTGCCAGCCAAGTGGGCGCCCATGGCAGTTTGGCAATGCGTAAAAGTGTTAACCAAAAGCAGTTAAAATTACAAAAGGCTGTTGAAGCCATGGCAATGACTGAAGAGGGGGGCAGAGAGTGGGGGGTGGAGTGGGAGTGGGGGGACTGCTAATTGGGAGTGGGTAGGTACTTTGAAAAATTAACACCTAATATCCGCAAAATCGCATCAAAGTATTGTTGTTGCTGAGTGCCACACCCCCCACTCACACACTCCATGCCACACCCATCACCGCCCCCTTCCCCACGCCCAGTTGCGCCTTTTGTTGAATGGAAAACTTTGCAATTTCTTAAAAGTGTCGCCCCGCCCGCCCCCCGGCAGCTGCTTATACTTAGTTGTAGGCGTTATTAGCAACACTTAAGACGGTCCACGTTAGCGGTGGGGTGGTGCGGCTGGGTGGTTGGGGTGGTGGCGGGTTGGTTTTGTCTTGGCTGGAACTTGGTTTTTTCAAAACACCTACGCAACCAAAAATCGCAGACAATGGAGCGAGTGGCAAGTGGGGCTCTGGCATTTTGTTGGCTGATTGCGTACTGGGTGGTTTGGGTGGTTTGAGTGGTTTGGGTGGCTCGGCTTGCTATTGTTTTACAAGCAGCTGCGCTGCTGTTTTGTTGCCATTGTTGTAAATTGACACCGCAGCAATGAGTTAATAAGGCGATAAAAATTTCCAAAACACAGTCAAACTTGGCCAAGCGCAAGATGGGCGTGGCAGCGACAAGGGCGGCTGGAAGGTGTAAAGTGGACTGAAGTGTGCCTTAGAGCCTTAGAGCTAAGTCAAGCGGCGTTACGCGGCAAATCTATGAGCGCTCTGATCTAAAACAGGCGTAACCGGAGTCTGTGTGTGTGTGTGTGTGTACGTGTGTGTGTACGTGTGTGTGTATATATATGTATATGTATATTCTTTTTTTATACATATTTTTTAATTATTTTCATTTCATGTCTTTTAATTAACATGCCTAATAAAACACAAGGCAATGATGGGGTGGGCATGGCTTTAGGGGTGTGAGAGAGAGAGATATATGTGTGTGTGTGTGTGCCTTACGTGTTTGTACATGGCAAAAGAGCATAAAAAGATATTGTCGGCAGTCGACAGTCGACAGGCAGGCATATCATACATATCAGTCTGATGTATGCAAATAACACCCCACCCCCCACCCCCCACAGCAGCACACACACACACACACACACACACACACACAAAGCCTTTGAATCGTGCGCTGCCTGCTAAAAATCCCCAAATATAAATAATTAAAAAGAAAATGTTGCTGGCAAATCAAGCGAGCGAGCAGAACCAGTCGAAAATAAAAAAGAAGAAGAAGAAGAGGAACTGGGAGAGGAAGTCGAAGAGGCACATGAAGTAGAGAAATACCTAACCGGGTAACACACATGGAACATGGCTGAGACGATTCCTGTAATTATGTGGCCTCAGCCTCATGACACCCCACCCTCCCCCTCCCCCTCCCCCCTGCTGTGGCTTCTCCAAATGCATAATGCTGATTAGGGGCAATAATTTTATGAATTTATGTAAACGTTCGAGGTGTGCCGCTCTCTGATAAGCAGGATAACTCATGTACATATGCAACTCCCTCACTCTCACTCTCCCCCCTTTTTGGGTGTGCCTATAAACTCTTTAAATGTCCTGCTATCTGCAGTCAAGTCTAACATAAGAGTCTATCTCTCCCACAAGTGCCATAAATTTGCCAAGAAATTGCCAAAATTTTATAACATTCGCCTCAACTTCCAGTTTTTTCTTTTTGTTTGTTCTATTTTTAGTTTAGTGTAATGTCAAGTTCTTTTCAGATACCTCTTTTGAATAGCTGCGAGGAGTACCCGAAAAGTTTTATGCGAAAATAATAATAAACAACAAATGGTATTTGTTTTAAACTCGAAATTGGGAATATATATAGCATCTGAAGATTGACTAGCATTTAGATTGCAAATATCTCAAGATCAAAAAGATATAACGAAAATATCTACGTCCACTGGGCGTGTGATGGGTCGGAAAAGAACTATATCTTCAATAGTTTTCGAGCACTGTTAAGATACTCTAGAGATCATATGATATGGTATTATATAAAGATATGTCGAAATTCTGTTATACTTTGAGACTTGATATACAAATATACAAATTTACAACTTAGGATCAAAGATAAGATAAGGTAAGACGAATGAAAGTCGTAAGAACTATAAACGAAAACTACAAAAACCTTTGATTGCTGATCTTTACGATTGATCTATTGAAAATTACATACATATGTATATACAGTTGTCATATTAGAGAAATTCCAGAAAATTGAAGTAGCTTTATCAGAAAACCAGCTCAATCTCTGTTGTTCCATGAACGAGTATTGTGCAGTCGTTGACGGCCGACTCGACTGCAACAGTTTCTTACCTAGTTGAAATTCGAATTTTCGTTAAATTTCGTTCAAGCTGTGTTTTGTGTGCGAACAAACTTCAGATATTTGTTGTCGTTGACATTTGTTAAAATCGATTTCAAAATTTATTGCTTCCCTGTGTGGAGAATGTCTGAAGACTTTCTGACGTTCTTGCAATTCAGCATGCATTGCTTTAGGTATCTCATTGTGTACTTTGTGTGCATGCGCATGTTGGCCATAATTGCTCATGGCCCAGAGCGCGAGTCCGATTGAGGATGGCACAGCCACTGGAGTTGAAGACGAAGTCAGGCGTGTCCACAATGGAGCTGCCCGGAGTTTACAAGTCTTAGCGAGTCGAGGGCGAAAATTGTCGGCCCTAAAAGCTTTTGCTATTCGATCGATCAATTGTGGTAGCATCTGAATATTAAACTGAACTCATGAGAGAGCAATGCAATTATATATATAATATATATTTATTCTTTTTATTGGATAGTGAATTGACAATTTTCACATAGTTTTGGAGAGCGAGTGGAGATGCGCACGCCACTTAATTGATCAAGTCGTCGTCGAGGCTCCCTTGGCTTGGGCTCATGGGAGCTCAGATGCCACTCAATGAAGGAAGCGAGCGAGCGCAGTGCCGCCAGGCAATCCAAAAGACAATTTAGTACACTTGATCCGAAATCGTGTGGGGGCCTAGGTATCGACAGGGTTGTCTCTACATTGCCGGAAGTACGAGTACGCGACTAGCCAGAAGTAAACGCTAAACACTGCAAAGTATTAGAGAGATGATTGAGAGTGAGAGCTGAGCGCTGAGAGTTGAGAGTTGATTCAATTCAGATACTCGCATATGTTGATTGCTTGAATGCAGATGGTAAATATCGTATTCTGCCAGCTTTGGGCCCAGCCATAGGCCGAGATGATGAAGAACAGAAATTTGAGTACGTCCGTCGTTAGATAAACTAAAATCAGCAGCGAAATTTGCTGCAAATCGAATGCAAAGAAATATAAATAAAATATATTTATGTATATATATAGTATATATAATATATTTTTCATTTCATTTTTGATGCGGGCTTACGACGGCGGCACTGTAGAAGAGCATCAGACAGCCCACGAAATGGCTCACATAGATGAAGGGCTTCAGGGCATTGAAGAACTCGTCTGTGGAACTGATTCACATTTAATGAGGATCGTTCTCAGCTGTCGATGTGAATGTGATTCGATCGATTTGCTTACGATTGCCAAACTCAATGTGCACCGCATGCATTAAGATGTCAAAGAATACAACCAGAAAGCAGCCAAGACGCAGATCGATGCAGTAACAGCATTTGGACAGTTGAAATTTCATATTGAGTCGACGGCCAACTCCCAGCTAACTAAACTTTTTACATATTTCATTTCATTCGAACAGACACTGTACTCGAGTCAAGCCAGTCAGCTCAGATCCCTCCCCAACCCCCCCCCCCCTTTCTCCACTAATTCCCTAGCCAATTGGCGCGCCAGTTGCTCCTTTGCATATTTCGAACTTTACGCTAGTTGCTTATACAAATTCAACAGTGGCTGCTAAAAATATAACGCCCACTGTCTCCCCCCCGCTACAAGCTTCCCCCAGTCGATATTAAAAATGATAAAGTTTTATTTGCTTGCGCCTTCGTGCACAGCGTCTGAAAGAGCATTTGGTTTTAATAAAAACTTGTCTAGAGCAACTTGAAAAACTCGACTACGCATCGAAACGAATATTGTTTGCTCTACATGAAACTCACATAGAAATATTCGATATAGCATGAACTCTCTCTCTCTCTCTAAATTCAAGGGTTTTATTTATTAATTCATGTAATTATTATTATTATTTTATTTTATGTACTGCATTTATTTATTAAATATATTTAAATGCATTTATTTATTAAATTAATTGAATTACTTATTTACCATTTATATTATTTTATTTTTTTAATTTTTTTATTTTTTCCAAATGAATTTATTTACATTTACTTTTTTTTTTTGTATGTTTATTTAATTATTTACCTTGTTATTATGATTTTTTTACTTTTAATACATATGAATTTATTTATTTTTTATTTGTATTTATTTTTTTTTATGTTCATTTTTAAATTTATTTTAAATTTTTCAGTTTTATTATTTATTTATTATTTTTCATTATTATTAATTTTTTTTTTAATTTTAGGTTTTTTTCTCAAAATTATTTATTTATTTATTTTTTGTATATTTACTTAATTATTTACCTTATTATTATTATGATTTTTTTACTTATAATACATATGAAAATATTATTATTTTCTTATTTTAAATTTTATTTATTTTTTTATTTTATGTGAATTTTTGATGTTATTTTAAATTTTGCAGTTTTATTATTTATTTATTATCATTAAAATTTTTATTTTAATTTTAGGTTTTTCTTAAATGTATTTATTTATTTAATTTTATTTTTTTATTTATTTATTTTCTTCTTTTTATTATTATCACTATGATTTTTTTTTTAATTTTAGGGTTTTTCAAATATTTTATATATGTATATATTTATTTATTCATTTATTATTGTTCATTATTATTTATTTATTATATCTCATTAATTATTATTATTATTATTGTACTTTCTTTTGCATACGTATTTATTTATTGGTTTATATTTTTTTAGAAATGTATTTTTTTTTATAGATTTATTTATTTATTTATTTATTTATCGTCTCACTCCCAGTCAGAGGTCTATTTATAATATTAATTGACCATCAGCCCTTATTTGGCAATAGCTTAATCATAATTTTTTTCAGACTCTTGTAAATGCAATAAATAATTGTTAAAATAAATATGGAAAAAAATGGTAGATTTATAAATTTATATAGTTATTTATATAATAATAAATTGAATTGAAAGCAGACAAAATTATGTCGAAAGGGATGCGAAAGGCAAATGTAATAATTAAATTGCATTTGCGTCTGCGGCCGTTGTCCTTCAACAAAATGGCGGCGGCAGCGTATGCTCTCTGTGTGTGTGAGTGTGTGTGTGTGTGTGTGTGTGTGTGTGTGTTGGTGTGTTGTAAAAATATTTATGTGACCGCCGCACAGTCATTGGTTTTGGCCGTATTTTTTTCCGTTCAAAGGACGCCTCCACACAACCGCACAATTTACAATATTATTGCTAGCGCCATCTCTGTTGCACATGCTGACTGAGGCCCGCGCTCTCTCCCTCTCTCTGTCTGTCTTCAACATCAGTCTGTCACTGTTGCTCTTGTGCTTATATTTATGCATGGCAGTGCTTAAATTTATTTATCATTCAATTAAATATTTAAAATACCAAAAAATGCTTTCACCACTGGCCACACACACACACACACCTTTAATATTGAAATTGAAATCATAAATAAATGAGCAAATTTGTGTTGCTGCTGTTGTTGTTGTTGTTGTTGCTTTTTTCTCTGTATTTTGTATTTTGGTCTTCTGGCTTCCATTGTGCGAATGCGAACGGGTTTATTTGCTTTGGCTGAGGCGCCACGCGGCGTATGCGTAACATGTGTGTGTGTGTGTGTGTGTATTCGCTACATTTTACTGTTATTATAACATTCGCTCTGTTTTTTTTCCCATTTTTTTTTTTTTTAATATTTTTTCTTCTGTTTGTTTGTTTGTTTGCTGTTCACGCAGTGTTTGTAAAATTAATTGACATTTTATTTGTTAATTAATTGTTATAGCCGTTGGTCGGCCAGCACAAATGGCCAAATGTCCAAATGGTCAAATGGCCAAATGGCTTTTCATTATTGTTATTACAAATGCCGTGGCCATTATTATTTGCTCGTTATGTGTGTGAGTTTGTGTGTGTGTGTGTGCGTGTGTGGCGCAATTTAATGCATTTGTAATTTAGTTGTAGTTTTAATTGCAAAAATTGTTAATTTTCTAATAATTTATTTATTTACATGACGCAAATTACAACAAAGCTCGACGATTGGCTGACAATTGAGATGGGTTAGGCTGGCTGGCATAAAACGCGCTGAGCCGGAGCTCTATGTCATCCGAATTGCGACTTTACTACACGAGCTTCAGTCTTCGAATAAGTATGCAATGCCATTATTCAAATGATCGAGCTTATGTCTATTAGCACTTGCATATACACACACGCACGCACACACATAGCCATACACTCTCCCGCACACACACAAACACAACTGACCAATAGCCTTCCCTCACTTTTACTTAGTCTCCCACTCAGACTACGCAGCACAGAGAGTGAGAGAGAGCTCGCAGAAACCGAAAAAGCAGAGCAGCAACAACTAAATTGCAAATGCATACGTGTACACACACACATGTATACGCTTAAGAGAGCGAGCTTGCCTAGATTTGTAAAAATACAGCTGATATCCAATTGAGTTTGCATTTTAGTTGAGCGCTGCTTGAAGAGAGAGAAAGAGACAGCGAAAGCCAAGCTAGCTGTTGCTGTATGTTGTTCTAGCTGCTGGCGAGTTAGAGTGAGATGCCTATAGGGCTCTCCTGCTTGCCAGCACAACTGATTGGTCACTTAAAGTGAAGAAGTAGAGAGTGAGAATGACAGGCCTATGCATTTATACATGCATATGTATATGTAAATAAATATATGTGTGGAGAGAGCTTTCTGTGGAAGGCGATCAACACACAGAAAGCTCAGCGGCACAAACCACTGAATGAGCTTTTGTATAAGAGCTTTCTTATTAGTATTCTTCTGTTCTTGTTAGCAAGTGCAGCTGAACATATAAAACGACGCGTGAATAAATAAAATCATAATTTGCAAATAAACTAAGTAAATAATAATTGCATTTATTTAAGCTTGGGTTAAACACGGGTCATTACAATATGTATATATATATTTTTTAAATTTATTTAATTTATTTATTTTTGATACAAATGCACATATAAATTGTGCCCATCCTGTGCCAAGTCGATAGCTTTAAGAGATATCAGCAGCAGTAGGCAGCAACAATATAATAATGGCTGATGGGCATGGCTATGGGGCTTAGTCTAAATGGAGGAAAAGCCAAAAGAAAACTGCAGCCGCTGAAATGAAATGAAAGATATATAAATATGGCTACATACACATAGATACATCTGCATATACATATATATATATGTATATATTGGTATGTATATATTGGTATATTTTTAAGGGCGCAGTTATCCAGAGCTGAGCAGCCAGCGAGGACTCATCAATTTTTACAACTTTAAATACCAGCAGGAAGTAACTTAAAAACGAGCTGGCTCCAGCTCCATCTCCTCATCTGCATGAGTTCTGCAAGCGGCCACGCCTTCATTGTCCCACCACCTACCCAGCGGCCTCCCATTTCGAATGCGTTCGAGAACGCGACGAACGGCGAAAGGCAATAAGAAAAAGTCATAACAAAATTTTACGACAACTTTGGCGGCGTTTTCATTTGGAGCCCGGCGTATGTATGTATGTACGTATGTATGTGTATGCTAGTTGCTGAAGTCCTCGGCCGGGCAGCTTGTGGGCGCTGCGGTGGTTGCCCATTGTCGGCTGAGGTGAGCTGCAAATGCAAAACAAAAGAAAATTACCAGCCGAAGCGGAGCACAGACAAAATATTCTAATGGGCTGCCATCCCGCTGCTAGGGCAGTGCGGCGGGCGGGCGGGCGGGGCCAGGTGCCCGGAATGGAGGGGAGGGGGGGGGGGGGGTAGCGCGGTGGGCATATAATAATCATCTATATTCATGGATTAGGATTCAATTTTTATGCCACACGCAAAAGCTGTGGCAACACAGCACAGCAAAAAAAAAAAAAAAAAAAAAAAAATACATTCAGCGCAGCGGCAACAACAATGAGGGTTAAATTGAAAATAAAGCGACGAAGCGACTTTGCCCAAACGATGCCAAATATGAAATTATAAAGACTCCAAAAAGAGACAGAGACACAAACACACAGGAGAGACAAAGAGAGAGAGGGAGAGATTGAGAGTAGAAAAAAAAACAAAAAATGATTCAAAAATTTATGCAAGAAAATATTACCAAAGAGCTAATAATTTTCTCCCGCCTTTCAAGGTGGCAAAAGCGCTGCATGAGGCGCGCCTTTGTCTGTGTGTGTGTGTTTGTGTGTGTGTTAACTGCGCTGAGCTGAGCCAACGCCAAAACGTGGCGGGCTTCTATTAATGAATAATATCGCGGCTAAGGCATCGGCATCGGCATCGCCATCGGAGGATTCAGACGCTCGAGCAGGAGTCGGAGCAGGAGACGGAACAGGAACTGAAGCTGGAGTTGTGGCACGCCACAGGGGTTAATAAGTAATCTGCATTTTTTGACATTTATTTATGTCTTCAAATATGTGCGGCCTGCCCTCAGCCGTCTCGCCCCTTCTCAAGGGGGAAGGGGGCGGCAACAACAAAGAGCCACAGAGTCGAGAAATATAACAGCTGTTAAAAGTGTCATTAGAGAAGGAATATATATATACTCGCGTCTCTCTATACGCCGTGGCTCGACTCTGTCATTATCCTCGTATCGCTTGTAGCTAGTGACAACTGTGTAAAAGTCTTAGCCGCGCTGAGCTTTAACCTGAAGCTTTAATCTATAATTGCAATTGACACACACACAGACAGAGACTCACACATACATATGTTACTTTCACTTTTCTTAGCTTGTTGTCTCTTTAAGCAAGTCCATCAGCGCTCGCCTTAACTCATTTTTCTCCTGTCATGTGACAAAAGCTGACTGCTATGAAATTGTCAACAAACTGAAACTGCTATGAGACTTGGATTAATAATTAAATATATCTATTAGCTAAATATAAAGCATAGCCATGTGAATGAGACTGAAATGAGAGACACATACATAGCTCACAGCTCAGCTCTTCTAGCGAATGACTGACAAAAGCTGAATGCTATGACACTCGCTGGAGGGTATATTTAGGAAACTAGTGAAAATGTTGATCATCCACTGTACACTCTTACGAATAGACAGCATAATCATGATTCAAAGAAATGGATATACTCTTAGTTTAGATCTTATAGCGAATGGCTGACAAAAGCTGAATGCTATGGAAGTGCATGACAGAAGCTGGATGATATGACACCCAATGGATGGTACATCTTTTGAAACTTGTGGTAATTAAATCATGTTGATCATCAGTGCTCGCTAAGTATAAAAGGCGTAGCCACATAAATGTCTCAGAAACTGTAAGCCAACTCTTCCAGTGAATGTGAGAAAAACAAAACATGCAACTTGAGCTAGGGCAGCTGCATGACAAAAGCTGAATGCTACAAGATTCGGTGTATATGGTACATCAATGCCAAAGACTGAATAATATGAATTCTTTGCTCTTCATGGGCAAACATTTTCATCATTCACATAAATATAAATGCTCTTAGTTTAGATCTTCTAGCGAATTTATGGTAAAAGCTGAATTCTCGGAGACTGCGTGACAAAAGCTGAGTGATATGACACTCAATGGATGGTACATCTATGAAGCTTGTGGAAATATTGATCAGAATTTGCTCGCTAAATAAAATACTTTGCCTAATTAATGATTTAAGACTGTGCTCAACACTTCTAGTGAAAGTTACAGAAAGAACGCTTGAAATTTGATTTAAGGCAGCTGCATGACAAAAGCTGAATGCTACGAAACTCGTTGGAGGGTAAATTTATGAAACTAGTGAAAATGTTGATCATCCACTGAAAACTCTCACGAATAGACGGCATTATGCCGTGATTTGATTCATGATTCATTAATCACAGAAATGGTGTAGCCTAGCGAATGGCTGACAAAAGCTGAATGATATGACACTTCATGACAGAAGCTGGATGATATGACACCCAATGGATGGTACATCTACGAAACTTGTGGCAATACTGATCAACAGTGCTCGCTAGGTGTAAAAGGCGGAGCCACACGCAAATGTCGATCATCAATGCTCTCGAATAGGTGGCATAAATATGATTCAAAGAAATGGATATACTCTAAGTTTAGGTCTTCTAGCGAATGTCTGACAAAAGCTGAATGCTACGACACTGCATGACAAAAGCTGAATGATATGACACTCAATGGATGTGCATCCATCCATCTATCTATAAAACTAATGGAAATATTCATCAACATTGCTCGCTAAGTATAAAAGGCATAGTGAATATGAATGACTCTGAACTCTCTTCTAGTGAAAATGTGAGAAAAACGAAACTTATGCTAGATTTAGGGCAGCTGGCTGACAAAAGCTGAATGCTACGAAACTCCAAAAGTGAATGCTACGAAACTCCAAAAGTGAATGCTGTGAAACTTGTGGTAATATTTTTTAATATATCGTAATAGTAATATCGTAATAGTTCACGATCGTAATAGTTCACTAAATAAATGACATTTGAAATACGATAAAAGTCGAATGCTATGCAACTCGAACTTATAATCGATCATAACGGTTAGCTCTTACCTGTGCAGAGTGGGGAGGGGGGGTATTCCTACAGAAGTAAATTCAACAGCTCTTTGTGGATGCGACTGAAGTCATTGTGAGTGGTTGAGTGACTGTAGCATTAATGCCAACTGCTTGTGTGTGTGTGTGTGTGCGTGTGTCTCCACTGTGACCACTACGTGCCGCACAAATCTATATTTACGATTATGGAAGTTTATGATGCGCCTTCGACATTTAAGTGTCATTCAGCGTTCGGCTGTAAACGCGACAGAGAGTTTGACGACTTGGGGCATGGGGCGCATGGGCGCTGACTACTATTTCGAGTGCCCAGCTGGGAGGGGGGTGGGGGCTTTGGTGTGCCTGCTTGACAAATGCCCTGCAAAATGGTCACACACGCAATGCACGCACAGTGCCCCGCCCACATCATCCCACGGAAAAAAAAAGAAGAAGACCATTCACCACAATCATTGCCTTGGTGAAAGTGAAATTGTCATAAAAAGTGAAAGGCAACTGGGGAATGGAACTTGTGCGCCTAACTCTAGTTTCAGCTTCAGCTCTGACATCAGGCTAGCCACCCCCTCCCCTCCCCCCCTCCACCCATCCCCCTGCTGCTTGCTGCTGCCTCGATTCACATGTCAAAGGTAATTTGGGCGCACTTTTTGTGCCCGCCTCGTTTTATGAGTGAATTAAAATAGTGTGTGTGCCACGCCCACCCACACACACACACACACAGTCGCATGTAATTACTTAGTTTATTATATTGTAAGTGCGAGCGTATCAACGGACCGAGTTGCCGTTTGTCTCCCGCTTCTGGCACACAGCAGCAGCAAGTGGACATGCCCCTCCCCCTCCCCCTCAGTTACAGTCGCATACCCGGATGCCCCTTTTTATAGTTTTGGCAAATCGTAAAAACTTTTACAGCATTTACATGCAGCACTGGTGAAGGAAGCAGCATTAGGAGAACTTCTTCTGCTTTGGCTCTGCTTTGGCTCTGCTTTGGCTCTGCTTTGGTTCGGCGTCATGCGTCAGGGTTGTCGCCGCAAAAGTTTGCGCCACAGTTGTGCTCTCTATTTGTCTTTGAAGCAGCTGCAGTGGCTGCTTTTTCAATTACACAGCAGTCCACTGCCCCTCCCCCTCTACACTCTGGTGTCGTCTGTGCAGCCACGCCCCCATTGAGGCGCACTTAAGTCGCCTGACCAAAAAATCATTAACTATTTTAATTTCAGTTTGCAAATTCCATGCAATTTAAATGCGACAAACGGCCAATGGCAAGGGCGTGCCACTCCCACTCACTCTCTCTCTCTCTCTCTCACTCTCTCTGTCGCTCACTTGTCTGCGTCCTGTGTGTGCACTTTGCCCAAACGCTGAGCAAATACAATTAAAGCGTCTAAGAAAAAAGCCAATAATTAAAAATGCACAAAACCAAAAGTGAACACCGAAAAACTCACCCACCCCCCGCACCTTACCCACAACTCCACACCGCCCCGAAAGCTGGACAAAGCTCAGTAAAACCCCAGCTTAGTTGAAGGCCAGCTCTTTGGCTAAAGAAGAGAGAAACCTTGCGAATATGTGTTTTAAGGGAAAGAACGATGCGAGTACGGCCAGAATTGTGGGTGTAGAAGTGGCATAGCGAACTCTCCTAAGTGGCTCAAAGCTCTGGCAGACACATGCAACGTTTTCAATTACTCGCATGTTACGGTAGCTCATTAATAAACCAGCACGAAAATCAAAGATGCCTGACAAATATCCGAAGAACGGGAAAAGAATCCAAGACTCGATTGCGACTGCGATGGAGATTTCACGGTGATTCCACTATGACTTGATGGTGACTCCACTGTGACTTCAGGGTGATCCCACTGTGACTAAACTGTGACTTGACGGTGATATCTAGCTAGATTTTGAAGCTGGTAGAGAGAGCTCTGTGCTTGTTTGCTCATATTTCTTCTTTGACTTTTGCCAATTCCAGAAACTTGATCGCAGAACCGAATTATTGCTCCGAAAAAAAAACATGAATCTGAGTTCTTATTCAAGGAAAGCACAGTTAGCTATATTTCCACTTCTTCCCTTCTATGCGATTCACATAGAAAGCCTTAATAATGCAGCTAGCGTGCATGCATGAGAATCACATAGAAGAGCGACGTTTCTCCCACAGCAACAGCTCAAATCGTGTGGTATTTCAGCCCAATCAAACATGGCATATATACAATTATAGATAAAAGCCTAACTCCATAGAATTTTCCTACATATCTATGTATATCCAAAGATCCCAATCTAGTTAAAAATCTATTGCGCTCTGCATTCCCTTCAGCTGTTTTTTGCGGTCTTTAAAGGAATTCACTTAGTGCGCACTCTAACCAAATGCATAATAAGTAAATCAGAAGAAGAAATGTCGTTAGGCTTAAGAATGTGATCCGCTTAACGACTATTTTATGCTCCCCGTTAACCCTTGAGTGTTATCTAATCAAATGTAGCCATCGAAGGGCTACAAAAAAGACAAAAACCGGCGACGTTTTGGGCAAACTTTATGTCTGGCGGACAGCGCAGTGGACACAAACAGGAAGAGAAAGAGAGACGGAGAGAGGGAGTAAGCGAGAGAGGGAGAGAGTGAGGGAGAGAGTGAGGTAGCTAGCTGCAGACACGGAGATGGCATATTTTCCGCGCAGTTACTTGCGTTAATTTCTGAAAAGGAACTGAGTAGCCGAGTCGCCAAAAATAAAAATTAAAAAAAAAAAAGGTCACTGCCATCATCAGCATTGCCAGCGGTTTCCGTTGCTGTTTCACGCGCATTTTTTTTTCCATTTCATTTTATTTTATTTTATTTACTTGGCGCATTTTTGTTGTATCCATTACCAAAGGTAACTCCCCTCACGTCACCCTATATAAATATTTGCCTTTATAAATTTAACTATGCTGCGGCGCATGCCAGAGCATATTGTGTGCATAGTTCGCTTGACTTGAGTATTAAAAATGAATTTTATTTGATTTCAGTTCTGGAGAGAAAAAGAAAAAAATACTAAAAATGTATAGCAGCTTGAGCATATCTTTGAAAAATAATGCTTTACTCTCTATATATCTTATATGGGAATTTTTCTAATATTCAACTTAAGATCACATATTTATCTAATTTTAATAAAGTAATTTTCAGAACCGTTACACCTTTCTTTCTATTTTTATACCCTGAACCCATTGAAAATGGGAAATCATATGGTATAATGGTTTTGTTGATATGTATGCAAAAGCCAGAAGGGGGCGTGGCATACCCCACAAAGTCACACTCGCTTTCACTGTATTGCGCTGACCCCCGCCAGGCCTGGACGACTGAAGAAATGCTGCAGCTGCTGCCCTTTATATAGGGCCACTTTTACTCAAGCACTGTCTCTCTCAAAGGTTGAGCCCAACGGCAGGTAAAGCTCGTTGCAGTCGAGCTTCAAGTGAGCAATGGGAACGCTCTCTGCTGCTGTGAGCTTTAAAGCTTCGTTTTACTTAAATACAAATACCAAATGAGAGCTGCTGCATACACATAGACAACTTTGATGATCTTCTGGACTTTTTCTCTTCTTGCTTTTGCTTTTACTCAAGTACTTTCTCTCTTAAATGCTGATACCTTGCCTGCTTATGCGTGCGTGCCTATGTGTGCCTATGTGGGTCTATGTGTGTGTGTGTGTGTGTTTTTGCATTTACATTTTTCATTATCAGATTTTCCACATACTACAACATTTGCTGGGTATTTGAGAGTCAGTCAGGGCTCGACTTGTCTGGATTGCTGTTATTTTTATGTTGCATACTTTTGGCGGGCTGTCTTTCAAATGGCATGGGCGTACAGCTGCCACGCCCCCAAAACTAAATGCGCACCCAAAGCAATAATTTAAAATTTTAATTCTTTTTTCTCCTACTTCTTCTTCTTGAACTTCTAGTTGTTGTTTTTTCCCGTTTTGGTTGCTGCCTTTCGCTGGATCGCTTAATCGGATAATACGAGAATTTTTGTAATCGAAGTTTTGCCAAGACCCCGTCGCAGTTGTTGTCCTGGCTCCCCGCTCCCCGCTCCCCTCTGGCTGGTGTACATGACTTGAGTCAATATATGCAGTATTTTATGAAAAGCTAACCCCTTTGTTGGTTTTTCCTCTCTTTTTTTCTGTTGTTGTTGTTGTTGTTGCTTGGGTAGCTCCGCATTTGCATGACGACAGGCGGCATCGCGACCCTTCGATGCGCCGCATCGTGTCTTTTGTTTTAATGTCAGCTTGGTCGGGCGTCGGCGTCGCTGCTCAATTGTCTAACATTATCTGATTTAGCGTTTAATACTTAACCCTTGCCAGGCCCAACCGCCAGTTACCCCCCCTCCCCCCTACTACCCACTTCGCTCCAGCTCCTGCCTAGATACAGGATACGCCGTCGACACACGCGTTGCCATTAACCAGCCGAATAAAGGAGAAGGCAAAAAAAACCTGAAACCTGAAAAAGCAGGCGCAAGGATAACGAATTAAAAAATTAAAAATCGAAAAGCAACGACAACGACAACGACAAGGACAAGGACGACAAAAGGTAAAAATGCGAAAGGGGTGAAACGTGATTAGGCGTGTGGATGGTTAGCGCTGTGGTGGTGGTGGTGCTGCTGCTGCTGACGGTGGTTGGGGTTGCTTGGCTGGCTGATGCTCTGCCGCTGATTAGGCAGCGCCCCAGGGCCGACGGGTGTTGTGGGAGGGGGGGGGGGGAGGTGGGGGCGCAACAGAAACAACAACGCCGGCATAATTAAAACTCCCAGCGTCGCGTAATAAATGCCAAGGCAGGCACGGCCAATAAATACCAACAACAACAACAGCAACAACAACAACAACAACAACAACAACAACAACGGCAATAAGAAGCTGCAGATGAAGCACCCATTAGACAACCCTTTCATCAGCTCCAACATTCAGCTGGCTGAGAAAAGAAACAATCGAATTTTAATCAATTCGCGCAACGCTTCACCAAATCCATATCCGGGCAACGATGCGTTCACAGCTTCTGGAACTGGAACTGGAGCTGTTGCTGTTGCTGTAGCTGTAGTTCATCCATCGTCCGGATGTTTGCAGCAACTGCTCGGAGCACCGCACGCTCTGGCCAGCTTAATTATTTTATGCATCCAACCGCACAGCCGGCAAACCTCTCGAACTGGCCCACAATTCATGTAAATTGAGAACGTCTGAGATCTTGGCCAACTGATGGAACGAATCCCTGAGAAAAGTAGTAGTAGCATTGAAAATTGTATAATCTGTTCAGTTATATATATAAGGTCTTACCTTAAATGTGAATTAGAAATTCCTATTTAGATGCCTTCTGTCTTGAGCGAATGTTTTCATGGAGTTTTTCACATTCATTGAAGGTTCTGTAGTGCACTAAGAATCTTTCTTCATATTACTTTCCTGATAGATCACGAATTGCAAGTTCTGTACAGCTAAACACACAGTCAGCAATGTTTCCTTTATTTTCTATTTGCATAACAAAGTTTTCTGCTAATTTTCTATGAAGTTCTATATCAAAAATCGAAAATCCTAAAGCAAATGTAGATTAATCTTCGAGTCGGTCCTGGGATATCTTCTATAGACAGCTGTAGAGTCAAGAGAGATTTGTATATTTTTGCTGTGTTTATTGAAGATTGAAGTTCAGTAGAGTTCAGTATACCTAGAAGACGCTATAAGTTTGGCTGAGGACCGTACCGTTGTAACTGAACTCTACTGTCTATTCATCCAGACAGTAACATAGAATATTAGGGCTCTGTCTTAAAAAACATACTGCCAGGGAAATTTCTTTATGAAGCAACCTATTTATACCCTGAACCCATTGAAAACGCAAATATGCGTTTATTTCTTTTCGAATATAAGTAATATCGGATAACTAAATATATAGCGAAAAGCTAAACAAATCTTTTGGATTTTCGAAATATTTGATATTTAGATATTTAATTAAAGGGATAAATAGAACATAATAATTCCCTGTTAGCATATCAATAATATCAGATATCGAGTGAAAAAGTAGCTCAGCTGGTCGCTTCGGAGCGCTTGAAAGTGATTCGCTTTGCTACTGTTATATACATATATATGTATATGTATGTATGTATGTATATCTGGTATATATATATTAGGCATATCGCCCTTTAAGGGCGCCTCGCATCGCTGATGGGACTGTCAGCGTTGACAGGGCTGCCACCTGCCCCCATTTTGCATGCCGCGACTGTGTCGCCTCCTTTGTCAGCTGTCAGCGCTGGGCTGGGCGCCCTGCAGGCGCCTGCAGCTGCTTGTAGGGGGGGGGGGGGGGTTGCTGCCTTTCATTTGTCACTATTGCTCGCCTTTCACCTGGTCTGGTTGGGGCCGTCATGTGGCATTGTTTTGGCAATTTCTATTCATTGCAACTCATCAGTTCTCTGGCTGCTGCTGCTTCTTTCTATTTCAATTGGTAGTTTCATCTTTTTTTTTTTTCGCCAGAAGGAGAGAGAGAGAGAGCGGGGGGTGGGGGGTCATTGCAACTCATCATCTTTCGGCCTCTACATTGTATCTTCATTCTAACCATCTTCACTTCCGTTTCCTTTGCCTTGTCCATTGCCAATCCCATTCGCTTTTGCATTCACGCTGTCGTCTACACGTTTTTGTTTATATTCGCATTCTGCTCGTTTCGCTCTTCTCTTCTCTGTGCTCGCTTGCTGTTATTTATAATTTTCGTTTATTTGCATTCGCATCCAATTTGTTTGTTCGTTCCAGCGAGTCAGCTACCTGCCTACCTACCTGCTGTTGCCTCGGCATTTTTTATTACCAGCTCCCAGCTGCATCAGCAGCAGCCACCACCTTGGCACTCTGCAACCACCCAACCACCCAGCCACCCTACGAACCTACCAGCCAAGTCCGAGTCAAACTTGGCGCCACATTCAAACATTTTCACGGCGTTTGGTCTACAAGTTCGAATACCTGCACTCATTCGAGTGGAGAAATAGATTAGTTCTATCTCTGTCTCTATATTTCACTATCTCTATAGCTCCCTATCTCTTTCCATCTCTCTCTCTCTCTCTCTCCCTCTCTCTCTCTCTATCTCTCTATCTCTCTATCTCCTCTCTATCTCTCTATCTCTCTCTCCCTCTCTATCTCTCTATCTCTCTCTCTCTCGCCCTCTCTCTCTCTCTCTATCTCTCTATCTCTCTCTCTCTCTCTATCTCTCTCTCTCTCTCCCTCTCTATCTCTCTATCTCTCTCTCTCTCTCTCTCTCTCTCCCTCTCTCTCTCTATCTGTCTATCTCTCTATCTCTCTATCTCTCTATCTCTCTCTATCTCTCTATCTCTCTATCTCTCTCTATCTCTCTATCTCTATATCTATCTCTATCTCTATCTCTATCTCTATCTCTATCTCTATCTCTATCTCTATCTCTATCTCTATCTCTATCTCTATCTCTATCTCTATCTCTATCTCTATCTCTATCTCTATCTCTATCTCTATCTCTATCTCTATCTCTATCTCTATCTCTATCTCTATCTCTATCTCTATCTCTATCTCTATCTCTATCTCTATCTCTATCTCTATCTCTATCTCTATCTCTATCTCTATCTCTATCTCTATCTCTATCTCTATCTCTATCTCTATCTCTATCTCTATCTCTATCTCTATCTCTATCTCTATCTCTATCTTTATCTCTATCTCTCTATCTCCATCAGCAGCAGTACAGGTATTACCTTGGTCGGGATGTCCTTGCAAATTTGACCTGCTAGCTTCAACCATTTTACGCCATTATCAACGTCATCATTGCTGTTGGCATCTTCTGCCCGTACCCGGACCCGCACCCGTACCCGCACCCGTACCCGTAGCCGGACTGAGGCTGGGGCTAGTCGCTCGCTCGTCCACGACTGCCATTGTTGGGGCTTGGCATCATCAGCTCACCTTTGCCAGTTAGCCCATTGTTGTATCTGTGTGCATATCCTGCTCGCTTTCTCCTTCGTCGTATCTATCTGTATCCTACCTGCCCTTCTGCCACCTGCCTGCCCGCCTGTCATGGCATATTATTGGTGTGCGGAAAATGTTTGCGTAATTGCAATGTTGACATTCGTATTTTTCGCTCACTTGCTGGGAGGACCAGCTAGGAGATTACAACCCCCAACCCCCCACCCCCTGTCCCCTTGTCCGCTTGTCATTCCCCGCCTGGCCTTCCTGAAGAGCCATCTCTGTCGACTGCTTTCATTTCGGCTGTCATTTGCGCCTGCGATGGCTGCTACATGGAACTCACACAAATCCAAGTGCATCTATTAGCCGCATCCTAACGCCCAACAACACGATGCCTTCGGCCAAATGGTCCAACGGCTCCAGCACGGCTGCCGGATGCCACATCCAATGTAAAATCGTTGCCAAAGTGAGACATCACTGAGAGACGACCGACGACTCCTGCCCATCTATTGCCCTGTTGACTTGCACCCCAGTCGTGACATTGCTAAAGCTTCGACAACTTGTCAAATTACCTTAAGCAAGCCGCCGGGCAGGCACCCTCAACTCCCACCTCCACCTCCACCTTCATCTTCATCTCTCTCTCTCTCTCCACGTGCTTGTCAATATTTAAAATTGAAAAATACGCGACCCGCACCCCAGCCAGGTACGAGTATTTCATATCATTTCAATATCATTGATGTAAAAATGTTCCGCGCTCTGTTAATGTGCGCAAAACAAAAACAACAGCGACTCAATGAAAAGCTAAGACACACAAATAGAATAGTGAATGCAGCTAGAACGAACTGTAAATACTCTACCAACTTGAGGAAATACTTGGAGTGCAAGGTAGTAGTCTAGAAATGGTAGTGAATGGGTAGCGGTAGAGGAATCGCCCACACTCTACCCTGCTCTCCCTCTCTCTCTCTCTCTCTCTCTCTTTCTTATTGATTTACATAGATCCACAACGACGTCCAAAATGGATAATACTTTTTATAGAAGAGCCACAGAGCCTCACTCACTCTTTACCATTTAGACAAAAATGATTTTCTAGTTGTTCATATGATATCGAATATAGTTGATGTAAAGTCGCAAGGACCCTGTGAAGGCATAGCGGTCTACCGGTGCAGGGGTAGGGCATAGGGCATAGGGCATCGATGGTGACAGAGACAGCGACTGGCGCAACGACAGCGACATTCAGGACAATCGTAAGACACCCTCCGGTACGGTAAGTTAGCGACTCACCGGGGGTTACCATTACCGACAGCCATTCATCCATCCATCCGCCCGTCTGTTGATTCGCCCATCCATACGATTCTGGCATTCAGTCGTCTATCTGTCGTATGTATATTTCATATGCCCTTATGCCATGCCGACGTGAATGTCGCGTCGTCTTTGCATTTCTCAATGTACTCGAAAACGATTTATTAAAAATATCTTTGGCACGGCATCGAGGCAAAACAACAAGCAAGCTTATTAAAAATTTATTACCGAGCTTAAAAAATGTTACCCCAGTCGCTTGCCGCTCAATTCCAGCTACATTTCTTAGCCTCCTGCCTCCTGCCACATGCCCCCTGCCTTGTGGCCGCGGGCGCACCTTTCCGAAGGATGAGAACGCGAAGATGGCGTTGCCTGCTGCTCGATGGTAAATGCGCCTGGGGCGCAGATATTGAAAGGTATTTTGGCTGATTTGTTTGAGTTGGAAATTTAATTTATAACTGTAAATGTATTTTAGACGTCAGCGGAGCAGGAGTGACTGCAAAAACTCAAGACTCAAAAGCTCCGAGCAAGGGTAGAGCAAAAGCATCTTCAGCGACTCGACGCACCGAAATTAACAGCATCCCGAGTGTCACTTACAATATGCTTGACTGTATTTGAATCGTAATTGGGGATATTTAATCAAGCCCCCACCCGCCCCAAGCCATGAATCAATAACTAGCTTATGCGAATTACTCGAACTTCAGTCGGTGCTAGATTAGGGCAATACCAGAGGAGAGTTTCGGGAATTCGAATCTAGAGTTTGATAGGAAATTCCGATCAGAATAAACAGAGCATGTATCAGATATTTATAGATAGATCATAAAGTAGATATAGATAGATATAAGAGCCAATGCAGATACAGGAAATTCTAATGTCAAGTGAACTTTGAAAATTTCATGCCCCTACCATCTATAGCTCTGCATTACTCCGTGATGTCATATGAAATGCATGCTTAAGGGATTTCCATGGGAATCGTAATAGATTGTCGTATAGACAGCATAGATAGAAATGCGATGGCACAGCTGTATCGCACACTAAGTGATATATCAGGCGAGTGGCTGCGTCCCCTGTTAGCGCTGGTCATCATCATCATTAGTAATGATGGAACTACCCGGCTAGGAGGCCAAGCCAAATGCTGATGCCCAAGTTCGTAACGGTAACCGCAAAAAGCCCAAGAGTCGACGGCCGGCTCAGAGCCAATGACAAATGATCAAGTGTCACACATGGAATTTAAAGTAGCTGCAGCTGTGTGCGTGTGTGTGTGTGAGCGACAGGGGCAGGTATACTATATGCCTATACTTATTAGTCGTTGGCCCTGGGCGCAGGCAACCAAGGGTTGACGCACTATTTGATAACTAAAACTCATCAGCGTGCTCGTCATCATTTTTATTATTTAGCCGAAATGATGAAATGAGAGGCGTGCAGAGAGAGGGAGAGAGAGGTAGTGAGAGGTAGAGAGAGTTAGAGTGGGATAGAGCGAGGTAGAGCGAGGTAGAGCGAGGTAGAGTGAGGTAGAACGAGGTAGTGCAAGGTAGAGCGAGGTATAGAGAGGTAGAGCGAGGTAGAACGAGGTAGTGCGAGGTAGAGCGAGGTAAAGCGAGGTAGAGTGAGGTAGAGCGAGGTAGAGTGAGGTAGAGCGAGGTAGAGCGAGGTAGAGCGAGGTAGTGCGAGGTAGAGCGAGGTAGAGCGAGGTAGTGCGGAGTAGAGCGAGGTAGTGCGAGGTAGAGCGAGGTAGTGAGAGGTAGAGCGGGGTAGAGTGGGGTAGTGCGAGGTAGTGCGAGGTAGTGAGAGGTAGAGCGGGGTAGAGTGGGGTAGTGCGAGGTAGTGCGAGGTAGAGTGAGGTAGAACGAGGTAGAGCGAGGTAGTGAGAGGTAGTGAGAGGTAGAGTGAGGTTGTGCGAGGTAGAGCTGTGTCTTTTTCATCGGTAGTCACACATGTGGTTGAGCCTTAGACCGACGAAGAAGCTGTAAGGCAGCAGCCAAAGCATTTTTCAATATTTGACAACAGGCTGCAGCTGTGCGCGTGTGTGTGTGTGTGTGACTGTGTGCGTGTGTGAAAAATGGCAACTTTGACAGCTTGACACTTCAGCATTCAGGCAGGCCAACCCACAATCCACCAAAAACCTTCCATCTCCCACTCCTGAGAGATTCACATATGCAGCTCAGCATCGGGAATATTTTAATTTAAACGTTGCCCAAGCTGACTAATAACAAAGCTCGCATATGTGTGTGTGTGTGTGTAATAAAAATGTTAGCCCCGACTCCAGTTGTGTGATCCGTCTCAGCCCAAGGCGCAGCTCGCTGGCATTTGGCACAGTTTTTGGTTTTGGAATTCCTGATGTTTTTTTTTTTCTGCCGGCTGATTGGCCGCTGCTGCTGCCTCTGTCGCTGCTGACGTTGACTTTGACGTCGTCATCGTCCTTGTTGGCGGCGCTAACGTGGCTGCTATTTTGACAGCTGAACGTCACATTTGACAGCTGAACAATTTGTCATTGCTCGAAGCTGCTGGAGCCAAGGCTTAAAACGTTCCTCCACATGTTTTAATTGCCCCTGTTCGAATGCCCAGAGTGGGAGCGGAGGTTGTCAGGAGCAGGGACGGGGGCCAGGGAGTTGAACAAATGTGAGCTGAATGCTTAAAAGGGTTAAGGTGAAGTTGAAAACTTCAAAGAGATTGACATTTATATTTAGATATCTGAAAAGATTGTCTTATGTATGCTTAAAAAGATGAGGGTTATGAGAGGGAGGGAAAAAGTGTATAAAGAGACTTTAGATAGAGGAATGGCAAAGTAGATCAAGTAAGCAATCTCATTAAGACCTTAGCCAATGGTAAATGAGATTGAAAATGGAAATCGAAAGGAATTTTACAATAAGACGATGGAAAATGTGTTTATATATTATTTTTCATTTAGTTAATATGGAAATGGAAAAGGAAATGTGTTGATATATTACTTAGTCATTGGCTGAATATGAAGTGAGAGTCCAAGTAGTGCTTAGTACGAAACTCTACCTCAAAGAGACATCTTAAGATCTTATGGCAAAGGGAGGGATATTTCCTTTATTCTTTTCTGAGATCCTAAGGGAAATGGGAACGATAGAGCAGTTCAGTCAGGAAGTTAATAAGAAGTCTAATAGGAAACTTTGCTAAAAATTTATTTTTCTTCCTAAGATCCCAGATGGAAAAAAGGTAATGGGATAGATGGAGCAGAACAGTAAAGAAGTTCACAAAAAACTGAATTAGCAGCTTTGCTTTGTAAAGACTTCCCAAAATCCGTGGAAAGAAGAGGGAATATTTACATTTTCCCATAAGGTTTAAAAGGTTTAAAATCCCAACACAGCTAAGGGAAACGAAAATGGAATAGGTAGAGCTGTTTAGCTAAGAGGTTCGAATACAGCTTTGCTTCATGAAGATATCCTAAGAACATAGGGAAGAAGGAAGCACTTTTAATTATCATCCCAGCACAAAGACGTATTCTAAATTTCTGTCAAAGAACGGGAAGAGGGAGAACAGATGGAATTGATTAGTCATATAGATTAGCATAGAATTATACAAAATCTTGATTAGTTTGAACTACTTTCAGCCTTAGGAAAGTTTTATATTATATTGGTATTATACCAAATACATATGTAAATATATACCATATACCATATCTCATCATTCAATGAGCCGACTGAACTTGTTCCTTTTGAAGCTCAGTTCACACACAAAGCTCAGTTCGGTTGTTAACTGGGCTAACCAACTGTGCCGAGTCACTGAGCAGCAGCAGTTCACATCTAATTGACAGTCCTTGTGTCAGCAGTTGCCATCCCTTCCTCTCACTCTCCCTCTTCTTATCCCTCTCTCTCTCTTCCATTCTGTCTTGCTCGCTGTCTTCCTATATATTGCACTTTATCTCTGGCTGCTTGTCCAACAAACGTTGTCACCTTCATCTTTTATCTCTTCCACTGCGTTTTCTTTCCCCCCCCCCCTCTCTTCCTCTTGTTGTTGTTGTTGCTGTGTAGCGCCTTATATCAACTCATTAATTTCTATTTCTGTTTGTCTTGGGCATGAGTGCAATGTGCGCTGTTGCCCTGTCTTCACAGTTGGCCCCTTGAGCGCCTGCTACATATCTGAAATTATACTTTGTCCTTTCTATAACAATAATTATTATTTCTTGCTTCAAGCAGCAGCAGCAACAACAACAACAATTGCAGTTGCAGCAACGCAATGCAACAAACAGAGCGTCTCTGCCCGGTTCGGTGGCCGATGGGGTGTCTGGGCCAAGGGTTGGGCCACGTAGGCTCTAGGGTTGGGTGCTGGGTAGAGCCAGCAAACACTTAAAAATGCTAAATAAAACATATTCCACTTAGAGCGCTGGCACTGCCATCAGCCAGCGCATTGGTTCTCAGAGTTCTGGTGGGAGGGGGTGGGGGGGGCTGAGCGGGTTGCTCTAGGTGCCAGCTCACAGGTGCCGCTTGTTAAGAAAACAGGCACAGCGAGAAAGAGAGAGAGAGAGAGAGCGAGAGAGAGAGTGAGCCAAAGCGGCAGAAGGCTGGCCATATTTGCAATTCATATACAGCAGACGTCACACACACACACACACACACACACACACACACACACACACACATGCACAGCGCATGCATGTAGAAAAAAAAATAATAATTTGCAAAAGTAGCGTCGTGTGACAATTGCTGGGCTTGGGTTAGGGCTCTGTTTGGGGTTGGGGCTGGGTAGAGCTTGGCACTCACACACACACACATGCACACACACACACACACATGCATCAGCCATGGACATGGCTCAGTCTCCAGTTTTTGAGTCTCGGCGTCTCGCTGCTTTGCGTGCCCAACTACTTTTGTTGTTCGTGTTGTTCTCTGCTGCTGTTGTTGTTGTTGTTGTTGTTGTTGTTGCTGCAGTTGCTATTTGAATTTTGAGGACATTGTGATGAGGCTTTAGTTTGCAAATCTCTTGCACACACTACAACAACAACAACAACAACAACAATAACACATGGCAAAAGATGTGCACCGCATGCCCCGCCGCATCCTTACTCCTACACCCGCTCGCCCCTCTGCCCACAGCATGACAACAAACGTCAACGAGCGACGCGTCGGCTGCGACGCCGACTGCGCTGCCAACTTCGATGCTTGCACGCTTAGCATCTTTTGCAATCAAGCTCCATGGCCAGTTGACATGACACGCCCCCACACGCCTCTACCCTTCCTCCTCACACACATTCACAAGGGCTCAGGTGCAAAGCAGCTGTATATAAGCTAAAAATAGATCGAATATATGTATATTTAATATATTTATATATTTAATACCATATTTATTACCTGAAGATATATCCAGAAAATAAATATATAGCCATGATATTTTCTATATATGCTGAATGAAATCTCTTTACAAATATAAATATAATATTAATAATAATATTTACATTATTTGGTTTTGGTTGGGATAGCAGTTGAATGGTATCAAGATTTCTGAATACTTTAAGATATTTGTAGGGATTAACATTCTTTAGGATATGGCGTGATGTTATTTCGGTATTATTGTAGAATGGATATGCAGAATTCAATGTTGGCTAGAGGTAGTGTTGGTGTGACCAAGTCGAAGTCTTGTGATTGTATTTTACTGGAATCTTCGCCTATTTTTTGGGGGGTTTTGTATGCCTGCGTGTCAAGAGCTTGGTACCAGTTTGATGTGTTGTGTTTAAAAATCTATCATTTTAGCATCATTTATGACATTAATTTCCCTATATGTATGTCAATTATATTTCTCTTTGCATTCCTATTTTGCTCTCATTATCTTTATATTAAATATATCATAACTCTTATTTTTGATTTTTATCATAAAAATCAATTTTAATAATTAAAAAAAATTTTTTTTTTTTAAATTACAAATAAAAGTTTATCCTTTGTTGCTATATTTTTTTTTTTTTTTGCCTTTCATTTCTTTGCTTTCTAAGCTATTGAACTGTACTTTCTTGTGTCTCTTCATCTCCCTCCCTCTCTATCACTTTCCTTTCGTTCACTCAGTGTCTCTCTCTCTCTCTCTTTTCTTCTCAGTCCCTATCCCTGTCTTTCCCTCCATCACTCTCATTCTCTTCCTTACTCCCTCTCTCTCTCTCTTTCCCTTAATATAACTTTATCTCCTTTTCATTCTCTCTCTCTCTCCCTCTCTGTTTCCTTCTCACTCATTATCCCTCTTTTTGCCTCTATCACTCTCATTCTCTCTCTCTCTCTTACTCTTACTCTCTCTCTCTCTCTCTTACTCTTACTCTCTCTCTCTCTCTCTCTTACTCTTACTCTCTCTCTCTCTTACTCTTACTCTCTCTCTCTTACTCTTACTCTCTCTCTCTCTCTCTCTCTCTTACTCTTACTCTCTCTCTCTCTCGTACTCTTACTCTCTCTCTCTCTCTCTCTCTCTCTCTCTCTTACTCCTACTCTCTCTCTCACTCTTCCCTGTTGCTGTCTATCTCTATCTAATTCTATCTTTGTATGGCTTTCTCTCCTGTTCATTCTCTTTCATCTCTCTCTCCCTCTCACTCTCTCTCTCTCTCAACATTTCCATATTAGCTTTTGCCTTTTCACAATTTTTCTACATTTCTTTGGCTTTACCTGCTGCATTTCTTTCACAATAATTTCGAAATGAGGTGCAGGTGATTTCGTAGGCAGACGGAGCTCACGTCAGCAGGTGTCGCACACACACACACTCTCTTCCTCTCTCTCTCTCCCTCCCTCTCTCCCTCTCTCTCTCTCTCTCTCTCTCTCTCTCTCTCTCTGCCTTGCTCTATGTATTCCGACTTACCTCTGTTTCTGAAGTGCGCTTATGGCTGTCGTGACGCCCATAACATTGTCATCAACATTAGTTTTGCAATGCGGGGGCACAGCCGCTAGATGGCGCTCTTATGCATCCAACTGCAGCTAGTTGTTGTTGTTGTTGTTGTTGTTGACATCGTCACAAAAATTGGTGCAAAATGCTTCAGTTTGTGTTTCTTTTTTTTTCTCCTTTTATTTATATACATATATGTGTATATATTTTTTTGCTTGTGCAGCACACACACACACACAGATAGATGCAGACATCAATGTATCTTAAGATAAATATCTGTGTGTATGTGTGTGTGTTGCTTTATTGGTAGTGCTTCCAAAACTAGGCTATAGTTAAGCAAGACACACACACACACACACACATGCACACACACATGCACACATGTCATAATTAAGCGTTGACTATTTGTAATTTTTAATAAGACAGCACCACAAAGCAAGCCACGCCCCTCGCCCCAGCGACTCGCTAGCTGTCATCAGGCTATGCCGTCAAGAGGTGTGTTTGTGTGGGCGTGGCAGGGCGCTTGGCTTTGGGATGCTGCACTGACAAAACAATATAAAATAAGCATGAATAATTAGAATATGTTAAGTGTTTTGGGGCCAGGCGCACACTCGACATATGCAGGTGTGCATGCGTGTGTGTGTGTGTGTGTGTGTGTGTGTGTGTGTGCGCCCGCATATTGTATATTTATATACAGTCAGTCAGTCAGTCAAGTTGGGCGCATACAAAAGCCACGCCCACACAATACACGTTTGTCGTTCCCTTGCAGCAGCAGCGACTCGAGTGCCCACCTGACTTTTTGTCATTCAAATGAAAACTGTACGTCGTATTACACACACACACACAGGCATATATATATATATGTGTGTGTGTATATAGGTATGCCTGCACATACATATATAGTCATGCTCATCATCGTCTTGCATCAGCATCAACATCATCCGCATCGTTGTAGTAGTCATCAACAGCTCTCACAGCACACACACACACACACATGCACACACACACACACACACATGCACAGCTACACCTGCTCTGATTGCTTTGTTCAGCATTTTTCCAACAATTTCTCTGTCGCTGCATCTTTTTGCATTGCATACACTTAGGCGCGACTTTTCACTTGTATTTGTATGCGTGCCTCTGCCTCGTTGTTTTCTTCTTCATTTTCTTGCCTGCTTGCTGTTGTTGTTGTTGTTGTTGTTGCTGTTGTTGCCTGGCATAGAAAAATTTACAATGCAATTGAGTATGCAAATATTGCCTACTTGTCATGTAGACAAATACGACGACACCCCACCTCCTCACACACACACACACACACACACACACTCTTGTTTGATGCCAGTCTCCTCTTGCATATGCATATGTATGCATGCGTGTACGTGTGTGTGTGTGTGTGCTGCTGTACATTTGTTATTGTTGGCTGGCGTCTTCATTGTTGTTGCAATTTTCAAAATTAAAATAACAATATGGCAGACACCGGCCGGATCATTTAGCCAAGCACAACTGTACCTGCTCAACTGCAGCGGCCAAATGAGGTCTCTGCACTGCTCCAAAGGATTTCTTCTCACTTGGCAATACTAATTTGAGTGCGATGCCGTTTGCCTAGGCATAACACGATTAAACAACAATAATAAACAAGTAAGAAAGCTCTAGTCGAGACTGCTCGACTACGAAATCCCCTGAACCCGTCTTTTTGCTTACAAAAGAAACACACACACACATACATAGACACATATAGGCACGCACGCATAAACACACATGGGCTGCAGTGTGCGCTCACTATGGAAACTTAATTGTTTAATAACTTTTTTTGTGGACGTACGTTCTTCATGAAACTTTTAGATTGTGATTATATCATTACTATGCGTGTATGTGCCGAATCTCAAGTCTCTAGTATTTGAAATACGCATTTTACAAAGGTGAGGGTGAGGGGGTGGATATAGGGGTGGGGGGTGAATTGTAACAAAAACCGAAATTCTGGAAAGTATATATGAGTCTACGTTTAAAATTTGGAGACTCTAGCTCAAAAGATGTAGGAGATATAATTTAATAATTGACATTCGATAAGGTTTTTCATCGATAAAAAAATAATCGGATAAGTTATCGAAATTATGTGATAAACTCGATATGCGCGTGCTATATACGGACATTTTAAAAAAAAGTTGAAGTCTCTAGCTATTGTATCTTCGGAAATCGACGCGTTCAAACATACGGACAGACGGACAGACGGACGGACGGACAGACGGACAGACGGACAGACGGACGGACAGACAGACGGACAGGGCTAAATCAACTTATCTCGTCGCCCTGATCAAGAATATATATACTTTGTGGGGTCTGCCACGCCTCCTTCTGCCTGTTACATACATTTTAACAAAACCATTATACCCTGATTTCCCATTTTCAATGGGTTCAGGGTATAAAAATAAATTTAAATAAAAAAATTTAAAAAAAATATTTAAATTATAAATAACATCAATAAAATCAATAAATGAAAGAATAATTAAAAATAAATATAAATAAAATATCATTTAAATACATTGTTTCTTATTTCTTATTTTTTTCTTAGTTTTTTTTTTTATATTTGATGAATAAAAAAGTTTAACCAAATGGAAATAATCATAATAATTACAAAAATTGATACAATAAATATTTTTTTAAATTTTAATATTAAGCAAAATTAACGATAAAAATAATAATATTAGAGTAAAATTAATAATAAAAATAATAAAATATATAATGAAAATAAAAATTATAAAAACGTTTGAGCAAATGAAAAAAATAATAAATAATGCAGCAAATATTTTGAATAACATTAATCACAAAATATATAAATTAAAAATATTACTACAAAAATATATATTTAAATAAATAATGACAATATAATACAATCATAAGAAATGGTTAACCAAATGGAAATAATAATAATAATAAAAAATTAATGCCATAAATATTTACAAATATTTTAACATTAATCACAATTAATAAGAAAAATATTAATATTATAATAAAGTCAATAATAATAAAAATAATAATAATAAAATATCTAATAAAAAATAATGGCAATAATATGCAACCATAAAAACTGGAAATGAAAATAATAATAAAAAATGCAGAAAATATTTAAATTAATATTAACGAAAACAAAAATTTAAAAAATATATATATATATACATAAATTTAATAAAAATAATGTTGTAGTACAAAAGTTTTAGCAAATGTAAATAATCATTTAATTATCCTAATCCATACTATTTTCATTCATCATCAATTAATCGCTTAAGTTAATAATATTAATCAATAGCCATTTAAATATTATTTTTTGCCATCCCTACTCCTCCTGCCTTGCCTTATTTACGCTTCCTTAGGCCGCCTCATTGAGACTGCTTCGCCTCCTTCCGCCTCAGAGGCTTGTTCCGCCTGACATTCATCGGCAATTTTTTAATATTTATTACAAATTTCTTGCCATTAAAAATGTAGGAGAATATTGTAAGTACCAGCACCAGACACACGCGAAGAGGTGGGAGGCGAAACTTTGCCCCAAGTAAATCATCTTCTGCCCTCACACGGCTGGAACAATGGGCATATATGTATGTATATGTATATATGTATTTGTGGATGTATGTGGAGCCGAGGAGGCAACACATTCGAAAATGTCGAGAAATTAATGGCACTCGGCAAAATTTATGGACGCTGTGATATTTGTGTATGTTTCTCCCTCGGCAGGCGAAACTTTTTTCGCAGGAGTCGGGCCGAGCAGGAGCCTGATATGTCAATTGGCAAGCGAAGATGCTGAGCTTAAAGCTGAGATGAAACTACGGCAATATATAGATGAGACTCGCTGCCTGATAAATAATACCTGATCTATCTTCTAGTATGCCCAATTACTCAATATGATCAATCTAAAATCTCCCTAATATCTCCCGCTCTCAGCAAATATTTTCGGTAGTTTTTATTCCCCACTATTTAGGTTGAGTGAAACCCTTTCTCTGTAGAGTTACTCTCGTTTTTTTTTTTACAACTCTGGCAGTAAATTCAATTAACAAAATGTGTGCAGAGGCAATGCAATTTATTTGGACTCGTAATAAAAATTAATAACGAAAACGTGTCCGGCCGCTCGTAGGTCGCATCAGTCGACCCACTAATATGACTAAGCAGAAAGAAAAAAAAAAAAAAACAAGCCAAAGGGGCAGACAAGAAAAATAGCCACAAAAAAAGAAAAGAGAAGAGAAATTGTGGAAATTGTGGAAAATTGTGGGTGCGTTTAGTGCGGGGCTAAGCATATAGTCTCTATCCAATAAAAATCAAACAAATTATGCTAACAAACGGGATTTCATAGCTGCTTTTATGTGCTGTCGCTGTCCTGGTGATTTGCTCAATAACCCTTGTAATATAAACAGGACGGAGAGGGAGATGGAGATGGAGTGTCCCATGAGGAGGGAGATGACTTTCACTTGGCAGCAGTCCATCTGCCAGGCCAGGCTCCAAGCAACAGACAACAGGAGCAAAAAGGACATGACTTGAAAATCACTTAATCTACTTGCTGCTGCTGTGAGAAAAAAGCAAACAAACCGGCCGGACAAACAAACGGGCGTGCAAACAAGGCCAAGGCAAAGGAAACGCACAGCGATATCGAAACTGTAACCGAAAACCCCTTTCGACTGCCCACCACCCCCCACCCCCTTCAGCATACTTAAGGGCGCGTCCGGTTAACCCCAAAAAAAAAAAAGGCTGGGCCCAACTATTTGCTACAGCCAGGACATCCGCACAAATCAACAAACCATGACAACGGCATATTTCACATATGAGCCGAAACCGAACCAAATAAAAGACGGGGGGAAAAAAAAAAAAAAAACTGAGGGCAGCCGCCGCTCAAAATTATTGCAAATCACTAAAACCAACAAGAAGCTGGCTAAAACTGAGCAAACAAACAAACTCGTGAACAACCACCGCACCACACCACACCACGCCGCACCACACCGCATCCTTGTCAAAGGATTCGCAGTCGGCGACGTAATTGAATTCAATCAAAATTGTTTGGTCCATCAAACAGACAATTACAAGCGATACATTCTGCCAATACAACTCGAGCAGGAGCAACCCCCTCGATTGTTATTTTTTTTATCTCTCTCTCTCTCCCCTTTAAACATTTCATAAAGTTGTCAGTCAGTCAAATCGTCCTTCCCACATATGGAGCATGGAAGGAACACACACGTAGACAAGCAATTTGTCAATCGCTCGATTTGATGAGCTTAGAATATTTTGGCAAATGCGATTTATCGTCTCACTGGGGTAGTCGGAGGAAGGAGGCGGCTTAGCCTCATCAGGGCATCCATGAAAGAGTTATGCGCAATGAGTGTGCACTTTCAATGCCATTGAATGAGATATCCAGTTTATCTCTTCATATTCCAGTGGTGAGTGTAGAAGCTTATAGCTTATAGAGAGGGAGAGAGAGAGAGTGAGCGATAGGTTGCTTAGCTAGTTGCTCCACGAAAGCTCAGCTCTCTTTATCGTTCTCTGAGTAAAGCTAGCCTTAAGATTCTTGAGTGATTTGCCTTGAGATTTGAAGAAAGCTTTTAGCTTTTTGCCTAAGCTTGTTAACATAAGATCAGCTGGTTAGCTTTTAGGAAAGCTCGAAAGAACAACAAGAGCTTCATAAGCTTTACATGTTATTAAGAGAGCGGAAAAGCTTTCTTAAAGCTTCAGAGAACTTGACGAATTATCAGTTGATGAATTGAGCTGATGAAAGCTTTCTGAGAAGTCATTGAAAGCCTCAAAAAAAACTTGACAAACTATCAGTTGATTATTTGATCTTTAGAAATCATTAAGGAATTTGAAAGTAAGAGAAATAAACAAAATTAAAATAATCTCTACATAAGTTTCAGCTGGATCAGTGGAAAGTTTGAGCTATAGTCGGAATCCCTAGGATCCATTGAATGCACGCATAAAACTTTAGCTAACAACTACCCAAATATAGGCAGTTCAATCATTTTGTAAGGATCCCAAATTGAAACATCTCTTTGGACTCTTTGTATTGTCTATAAAATTGGTTTTGTCTAAGCTCTAGAGATATCTTGAGCCGCCCCACTTCCACTTTCAGTTCCACTTCCACTTCAGCTACTATGTTTTCTATGGCTTTTCTATGTCCGCTCTATGGCAGCAGCCCGCCTGGGCCATGAGCCTTGCTTTTTTGCCAAATCACTTGACCAATTTGTCAAGTGGCACTTAAGCGTCCCCAGCCTTGGCCGGGTAGTTCGAGGGATCGAAGGATCGAGGGGTGGCTGCCAGAAGTAGTCCTGTTTTGCGGTGGTCTTTTGCGACTTTGCCATTATCCTTGCTACAATTTGCATGCATTGTGATGGGGCATTTATTTATCCCACATCCCCCTTGCCCCATCCCCGCATCCTAGCTTCAGCTGGAGCCATTCATCCATATATCGCTTCATGCTCGTGTTTATCTGCCGCTGCTCCTTGGCCCAGTGATAAAAAAGTCACTTGTCATTTCTTTTTGCAACCCTGCCCAGCTATTTACTTTCCTTTTCTGTGCGTTTCATTTTTTTATGATTTTATTAGCTGCAAAAACAAGCAATTTTGTTACAATGTTTATTGGTTATAGTGTTGCCCGGAGCTCCGAAGGGTTCTGGCTCTGGTTCTGGCTCGTGTCTGCTTTGATGTGCCCTTAAAAATCATAAGCGTGAGTTATGCTTTATGCTCCTTATGAGTGACGGCGGCCAAGGGGTTGCTCAGCCCTGACCCCCAAGAGCGACCCTTCCTCGCCCACACCTCAATATGACTTTGCATGCGAATATGACTATAGATATGGCCATAGATGTGGCCCTTTTTCCTAGCCAAAGGCAAATTGCGTCAGCGATTTGGCTTGATTTGTGTGATTTCATTTGATTTGATTTGATTGTGTGTGTAATACTATATGTCCATATGTAAGCAGTGAGCGCTCGACATTGAGTGGCCTATGCGGGGGTTTGGGCGGTTTGGTGGTAGCGCGGGTAGCGGGTTTCATATTGAACTGGACGACAATTGGGTTAATACGGGTCTGAGCAATGGGAGTAATATATATTAGAAGCTCAATACTAGAATCTTTTGGAAGAAACTACGGTCTAGGGACTTACATCATAAGTAGAGTCTAAAGGTAGAGCCTATCGGTAGAGGCTATCGGCAGAGCCTATCGGTAGAGCCTATCAGTAGAGCCTATCGGTAGAGCCTATCGGTAGAGCTGATAGGTAGAGCTTATAAATAGAGTCTATAGATAGAGTCTAAAGGTAGAGCTTGCAGGTAGAGTTATGGAGTTAGTGGTATATCCCATATCTAGCACCTAGGTAAAGTTATATCCCATAGATTATAAGTAGAACCCTCATTGGTAGAGGCACAATGTAAAGATATCCAAAGAAATGCATATCCCACAGATTATAAGTGGAATATACTGAGGTAGAGACTAAAGGTATATATATCTACTCCTAGGTGAAGCCATATCCCATAGATTATAAGTAGAACCCACATTGGTAGAGGCGTAAGTTAGAGATGCCTAAGTAAGGGCAAATCCCGCAGAACATACTGAGCTAGAGGCGTAAGGTATATATAGCTAAGCTACCAAGCCACTCTATGCCAACAGCTTCTGTTATAAATGCCTATCCTCTCATTATAAAAGCTGGTAGAGCTGATAGTCCATCAATATCTTTGGCATTCCGTTAATTTTGGGTCCAAGTTGCTTGTGGTCTTTAATGAGCAGCTGGCTAAGGAATGCAGACAACTTCATTTCAATTGTTGTCTGCCTGCACTCCTCCCCCCGCTCGGGCGGCGTCACGAGACGCGTTTGCTTTTAATTGCACGAAAAACAAACTCCGCCGCACCCCACCCCAGCCCCCCCATCGAAGGACAAACGGCAGCAGCTCTGACCATTTCATTAACTGGACGCAGTCCGAACGAAAACGCTGCGGCGATTAGTTCACAGCCATAACACAGGGACCAAACGGCCCCCAACTGCCCATCTATGGGCATATCCACCCGCTGGGGACCGAAACTAAACTATAAAATTTTATGAGTTTCTACACACGCAGAGAGAGAGAGAGAGAGAGAGAGAGAGAGAGAGAAACACCCACACACACACACGCTCAATTGGTTTCAGCTTTTTTCCATGTTTGCAGGTAGTTTAAGCTTTGCTCCCCTTGCCACCCCCCCCCCCCCCCCCCTGCTCGTTGCCATCGTTCGCCAAATTGCGCAAAATGTTAACAAGCAATTGAGCAGACAAACAAACAACTGTTGAGGAGGCGCTGCACAGGAGCGGGGGCGTGGCTGGCGTAGCTGGCAAGGTGGCAGCTGTCGAATACGGCCGTAGCCGGGACAACTGCCAGCCGTCTGCAATTGGAGCCCGTGCGTTGATTAGTTTAACGCGGCAAACGTTGCGGAAAGTTGCGACGGCTGCTCATTAAATCGAACCGCGCCGCCTTTTGGCTTATTAGTTCCAATGTGTCCTGCCCCGGCTGCCAGCTGCCGGCTGCCGTCATCCGGTTAGCCCAATCTCCGGCTGCTGCGACGCTATAAAATGCCTTTTTATATCGAGCTGCTGTCGTGCACGGCTTTTACGACCTGTAAACGTCCGATCAACGTAAACGCAAACGCAAACGCAAACGAGCAAAGGTACTTTAATATTTTCTAGTCTCTTATTTATCTTATGCATCTACTTAGACAGCACTTTAGTTAACATTTAATGCGCTTGAGTTTCCTACTCACGAAATGTCAATTTCAAGTTATGAGAATCGCATACAGAGGCAATACTAACAGGTGTCTAGTAAAGTTGATTTACTAGGTAATTCCATTGACTGGCAAACCGAATGGTTGAATAACATTTGAACATCGGAGAATCACATAGAGAGGCGACTTTAAAATGCTAAGCATTTCTCTCAAATACCAGAGAAGCGCATACAAAGTCACCTCAATGTAGTGCAGCTATAAATTTTATTATATATAGAGTCTTGCAATGCTGAGAAGCGCATAGAAAGGTCGCTGGAATACTGCGAATTGCATAAAAAGGCCATATGCATATGCAATATCTAAATTACATGTTCAAATAATGAACATTAACAAGGAGAGAACAATAAATTCGCACTGAGAATCGCATAGAAAGGCACTTTTAAACATCTTCTTCTTCTTCTTCTTTTCAGTTACTTAGCATTCTCCCTGGTCATTTCTCGACTGTGGTAAATATGAAACTTCCTTTTTGGCAAATGATTCAATTCATAAGGCGCTCTGCCTCTACCATCCCCCGCCTCCTGCTGTAGGCCCAAACTCAGCCCTGCGAGCCCGCCCGTAAAGCTCCATTGTCAATATTGACTCGTTGCGTGGAAATCGCGCAACTTTTTGTGCTTCCGGCGTAATAACTGTCAAAAATCTTTCAAATTTTAATCAACTTTATTTTTAGCTCTGCTATTTGCTCTGGCACACGTCGAGCCCCAGTGCTGCTCCTTCCTGGTTCATCCCCTTCTGTTCACGTGCGTGAAAAGTTTGCAGTCTTCTGGCTTTTCTTTTCTTTTTTGCTTTTTTGCTTTTTTCGTATTTTGTCTTAGCCAAACAAATATGAACATAACTGTAAATGTGTGACAGCCTCGCCCGCCTGCCAAAACTGTCTGTTTGCCTATGCAAGCCGGGAAAAGTATTAAAGACGCATTTAATTAAGTCGAAATTGTTGGCAAAGTGATGCGGGCGGAGCCCCAAATGTGGCCATGGCTGAAGCCAAAGTAAGAACAAGAATCAGGCTAAGAGCTGAGAGCCAAGTGCCGAGAGCGGAGAGCGGAGAGCGGAGAACTGAAAGTTGGCTTTTATTTTACAGATTTTCAATTTAATCATAAGAAAGTTCGCTTACTTTTCGAATATTTATATTTGCGCTGGAGCAGACGAGATTACTTCATGGACTCGTCAAAATATGAGAGTTGCAACTGAGTTGAAATACGAATCAATGCTTAAAGAGTTGGCCAATAGCGAGCTCCAATGAGTGAAGAGGATAATATATTTAGAGATGCATCCCTACTGAGTGAGTTACAGCAATAATTCTTATCAATTAGTCTAAAATAATTTTGGGCACTTTATGTTATTTTTATTGTATTTTAATTTTAGTTTATATATTAATTATACCCTGAACCCATTGAAAATGGGCATGGTTTTGTTGAAATGTATGTAACTGGCAGAAGGAGGCGTGGCAGACCCCACAAAGTATATATGTATATTCTTGATCAGGGCGAGGAGCTGAGTCAATTTAGCACAACTGCTCTGTTTATTTCTTCAAAATATTCCCTATACGTATTTCTGTTAAGTATTTCCTCTACTCATTTCCTTACGTATTTCCTCTACGTAGTTCCTCTTCGCCTTGAATGCTTAGCTGATCGATCACCCACTCCCACCAGGCCTGGCCGACTGAAGAAATGCTGCAGCTGCTGCCCTTTATATAGGGTCACTTTTACTCAAGCACTGTCTCTCTCTCAAAAGTTGAGTCCGACGGCAGGTAGAACTCGTTGCAGTCGAGCATCAAGTGAGCAATGGGAACGCTCTCTGCTGCTGTGAGCTTTCTAGCTTCGTTTCACCTAAATACAAATACCAAATGAGAACTGCTGCATACATGTAGACAACTTTAATGATCTTCTGCACTTTTTCTCTCCTTACTTTTACTTTTACTCATGTACTGTCTCTCTCAAATTTTGAGCCCGACGCTCTCTGCTGCTTAAAGCATTCGTTCAGGGGATTTGCTGGCGAGCGGACTCGACTAGAGCTTTCAAGCTTGTTTTTTTTTTATTTAATTTTTATTTGAATTTATTTTATTCCTTTTATTTTTATTTTTGTATTTTTGTTATTAATATTTTAATTTCATTTTATTTTTATTTTTATTTTTATTCTTAATTTTATTTGATTTATTTTATATTTATTTGATAACTTATTTAATACGATATTTGTCAATATTTATTTATTTTATTTATATATATATTATATTTTTTATTATATAATTTATATATTATTTTATTTATTATGCATTTTGTTTATATATGAAATTTTATAGTTTTACATTATTTTAATTTAATTATTATTATCATTCTTTTTTTTTATACATTTTATTTTACCGTATTTTTGTTTAATCATGAGCCTTAGCTACACTTTTCGCTCAGCTGATTTGGAATTACTCTATTACTTCCCACCCCTCCCCTCCCCCGCCCACCACTCGTTGTCACGCTCACTCCTCCCACAGCTCAGCTGTCAAAGCTGTCAAATGGCAAACGCCTATCTGCCGAAAAAAAAAAAAGAAGAAGCAGAGAAGAGCCCAGCCGAGCCACCTCACACCACCCCACCCCACCCCACTCCAGCCTAGTTGCCCCACCTGCGAGTCGCGTGTTGTTTGTCAGAAAATTTAACGCGTAAGTGGAAAAGCATAAAAACAACAGCAACAACAACACTAGGAACAAAGGGCGCAGCTCATTTCCAGGAAGAAAACACCGAAAAAAAAATGCTGTAAAAATTATCAAAGAAAATTTGTAAAACCACCCGAGCGGCCATTGATAAGGCGAACGTAAAACGCAAAACGCAAACCGAATCCGCATCCGCATCCGATGCAAATCGGCCAGCAGGAGCCGGGCCAAACGAGACGTGTAAATGGACCTTGGCTGGCCCGTTGACTGACTGACTTAGCGCCGAGCCACCCGCACCACAGGATCACAGCATCACAGCACCACAGCACGCCACGCCGTCCCGCACCACTCTCATCACTCAAATGCAAAATGGCGATTATTCATAAATCATTAAACACCATTTGGCGATGCGCTGGGCGGGTGGGTGAAGTGGTTGGGGGCGGTGGTGGGGTGGTGCGTGTCGCGGTCGCTGCTGCTGCCTTTTAAATTTTTATCGCTTTCCCAACAAACGCGGGCGAAGAAAAATTCCTAATGAGCCAAAAGAAAAGCCAGCCAAAAAAAGTGAAAAAACTTCGGAAAAAATCAAAGGCCGTTGCTGACCGGGAAATGGGAAATGGGTAGGCGGGGGGCTGGTTGGGTAGGTAAATTTCGTGGGCTTTTTAACAAGGCAGCAGGCAGCAGGCATACGGCCTTTGCTAGTGCCACACCCACACCCACCGCCCGAGCTCCGCCCCCTGTTCATGAAGACATTAAAAATTTTGTTTGATACTTTGGCCGGCTGGGCCGCTGTTCTGGTCGTTTGATTTCCGCTTCCGTTTGCCGTTGAGATTAAAAAACATTTTTCGTGCGTTTTTTCCCTCGTTTTGCTCTTGGTTTTCTCTTCTTTTTTTTCGACGTCTGCTGCCGTCGACTATCTGTGTATCTGTGAGACACATTAAATTAAAAATTCATCTTTAATCAAAAATTATTGTTGCCATGCGCAACTCACAGAGATGGGCGCCGAGGGCGACGGCGGGAAGGCGTGGCTGAGACCGCAATATCGCATAGTTGACAATATATCAAGGTTTTCTTTTTTGAAGGTGTGTGGGGGGCGTGGCCATATTGTAAGTACTTGTAGTTAGATGTGGAGCTGAAGGCAGCTGCATTCGATGGAAGAAGAATATGAAAAATACCTGAAATAGAAAAAGAGTCCCTGAATGCTATGGACTTGGCTTTGGTAGATGATGTCTAGTATTAGCAAAAGTAGAATGATATCTATAGTTTGTAGAGCTCAATAAAGAGTGTAGACCCTATACTAGTAACTATAGCAACTAAAGAGTATTCAAATTATGAAATATTTCTACAGATCCATAAGATATCCAAAGCTTCCCAGAAACAAAGTTTACTTCAGTCCACCTTGGCTGTTTTTGGAACACACCTTGTACATAGATTTGTATTATCAAAGTTTTCTCTCGAATTTCTCTTTTATGAAAACTTTCTTATACTTCTATTTACTCTTTAGCTATATAGAACCATAAATTTCCAAGTATTATAGTATAAAATATATCTTCATATATAAATCATCATATTCTAAACAAAAAACTCCGCTCACACTCCATCAACTTTATAAAATTATAGAAGTATTAGGAATATTTTCGCAGTAGTTACTCGAAATACTTTATTCAAAACTTTACTTCCCGGTTTCAATGAATACTTCCGGCAGTTCCTCACACTACTTTAATTTCTTCATTCTTCTGCATCTTTATAATCTCCAACAATACAAAAATATTTGTATTTGATAATCAAAATACTAAAGATGCTTTGTTTGTAAGCCATTGGCTCTTATCTGTGCTCTCAAATTTACCCAAGGGAAATCCTTATCGAATTTCCCAAAATTTTTATTGTTTGTCATTTCGCCTTAAACTTCCAGTTTAACTCGTTTGAATACAAAAATACTTCCCTGTCCATAATTCCTGCCCGACCCCCTACACACACACACACACACATACATAAGCCTGTCAATTTTTTGTTGTTCGTTTTTTTTATGCTAAGGCGTCTTAAGCGTTGGTTATCAAAACCAAGCAAATCAAGCGCAGGCAGGCAACTCTCCCTCTCTCTCTCTCACTCACACACGCCCGTTCAGTCTCTGACAACAATGGAAACAGTGACAAGTAAACGGTATTAAAGTCAAGTAATAACAACAACAAGACGAGCAAGCACACACTCCCACACACAAGCGCACGCACACATACACACATACAACAGCCATTTGCCTATCAGAAAGTTTTGATCTTTGATTGTGTGACTCGGCTTTTTAACTAATTTGCGCCACCTCCAAGCAACAAACACACACACATGCTCACACACTCACACACTCACACTCTTACGCTCACTCTCACTAGCAGTCTCAGTCTGTCTTTCACTCACTCACACCTTCCAGCTTCAGTTACACACACGCTTCTCCATCTCTTTCAGCCCCGCCTGCTTAGCTTGACAAAACGCGCAAAAACCGCATGCAAAACGCGTCACATGCAGTCGCTTGGGAATTAACGGCTCACAAGCCAACGCACACACACACACACACGCTGTTAAATATTTTGCATACGTTTACATTCGCCCCTCTATTGCTTTTATTTGCGCAATATTTTTCTGATAATAACAAATTCGCGAATATGTTTATCTGCGTTTTCATTGCCGCCGTCTTTGCTACGTCAACTTCGCCGCACCACACCGCAGCTCGCCGCATCTCGCCTTGCCTTGCCTTGCTCAGTTTTTTTTCGCTCCCCTTCGCTTTTTTTTGCGAGTCTTTCTCCTTGGCAAACACTTCTTGTAACTGCCGTCGCTGTTGATATGAAGCTTTCGAGCTACCGATTTGCCGTTGCTTTTACTTGTGTGTGTGTGTGAGTTCTTTTTTTGTGCTGCTTTTCTTTTTGTCATTTGCCCGCGTGCCGCTAATTCCATTTGAGATGTAACGAAAACGAAAATGACATCAATTTATTTGTTGTGTATTTTCATTGCTCTTGCTCGCTTCTTCGTTTCGCCCCCCTCTTTCGTGCAGTGTGACAAGGAATTTGCATGGCTTGACTTACGCGTCATTTAGGGTTAGATTAATATCGCAAGAGGAAGAACAAAATAATGAAAATAATAAAAGAACGCATTCATTTTGCTTGTTGGAGAAATACACACATACATACATACATGCATACATGTATTTCAAATTCTTCAGATATATGTATGTATGTATGCATTTATTTATGCTCCTGGTTGGAGGGATAATCACTTAAGAGATCAACTTCATCATCTGCAGAGTTAAAAATGCAAACAATAACAACAATTACACCCAAAGGATCAGTTGAAAAGTCAATCAACTGCTGGAGACCTGAACGGGAACGCAACGGAATGGCATGGAATGGCATGCCGGAACGGTGTGGGAACTTGTTGAAACGGACGAAACAGCAACCGCAAAGTAACCACAAAAAAGCAAACAACGGCAACAACAACAACAACAACAACGATGCACAGGAGAGAGCTCGCTGGGCGGCCACACAGGACGCGCCCACCCACCGACCACCACCCCCCGCTCTGGCCAAGCCGCTGCGCAACCTTTTCGGGCCAAATATTTGTGTGTGTTTGTATTTTATTTTTATTTATTTCTATTTTTTTTTTTTCGTTATTTACAAAAACCATAAATCAATTGGACACGCCACACACACACACACAGACATACATTGAAATGCAAATCTATTTTTAAATGCGAAATAATACGAATCCAGCCGAAAGGAAGATAGAGATTGCCACGGAACGGGACGGTGTGCGAGCGAGATGGCGCTTACCCCCGCGGCCATGCGTTGAAAATTGTGCGCTGCGAAACAAACAGCAAAAGGGGCAAAAAAATGCCGCAAAAAAAAAATAAAACCAAAATAAGCGACGCGTCGTACGGCAAAAAGGTCGAAGGAGAGAAACAGACAGAGCGCGTGTGAGAGATCTGGAGAAGGGGTGAGGGAGAGTCAAGAGCAGCGGCTAACGGACAAAGGCCACGCGGGAAAAGCCGCTGATACGACATGTGGGAAAAGTCGAAAAGTGTAAAAGTCAGCGCCGGCGAGTCGAAGAGCAGAGCAAGAGACAACTGCTCGGGGCGGGGGACGAAACACGGAGTCGATGAAGAAGATGCGCCGCCGTCGACCGCCCGCTGGCAATAAAGGCAGAAAAAAAAGAAAAAAAAAATAACACGAACAATAAAAATTCAACATTCTGCATGCCCAAAAGCAAGTCGAACGGGTTGCTCCCCACCACCACTGCCTCTCTCTATCACTCCCTCTCTCTCTCTCTCTCTCTGGGGTAACAAACAGAAGAAAGAATAAACTGACATACTTTAAAGGCAAACGCCAAAGGAGTGGAAAGTGGATTCGGTCTACCAAGAAAACGGCAGCCCAGCGGGCAAACAGATTTGAATGCGGATAGAAGTCGGCCGCCCAAACGGACAAAGGGACGGACGATTGGAACGGATTCGACATTAGTTTTGATAGACTGGCACGCATGTCTATGAAATCCTTTGCCAACAAATCAGGCAAGCACAAATGCCAACTGGCCGGGGCCGGAGGGAAGCCAACACACAAATCTGATTACCGTTTGACGGCCGTGCCGCATTTCTTATGTGCTTTGCTCTGTTTGCATGTCTTTTGGCAAAGTGGCCGGCTTATGGGCTTAGATGAGCAAAAGGTATGCGAGCGGGGCAGCTGGAAGTCACACTTTGCATATCAACTGAGTGGCCAGACGGCGAGCGTGTAGGGTATTTACAGTTATGCCAGGGAAGAGAGAGAGTGTGTGAGAGTGAGAGTGAGTAAACCTAACACTCTGAACGTGCGTTAGTTAGAGCGCGTTGAGGCAGCCAAGGCATTGCATTTGCATGCGTGTGAGCGAGACGCATAACGCCTGCACTTGTCGAACTCCTATTGAGTATTGGCAGAATTGAGGCGAATTTAGCACAAAGAGAACTGCTGACTGGCTGGCTTCGCCTATTTGCACGCACACAAACACACACACTTCCAGTTGTGTATGCAAGTGCTTCATTCTGACTGGCTGCCATGCGTGTGTGTGTGGGAATGCATTTATACAAAGACAATTCTTTTCTGGCACTGCAGATGGGGCATATTGATTTTGAAATAAAGTAGGTGATAGGAGAAAATACATATAAATGTATTTGTATCTGATGAACTGTGTGGATCTAGTCATGTATATTATTAATGTTAATTACCTATATGCATAGGCAACTAGTTAAGCTGGCTAGGCATAGCTGTAACTAGTGTAGGGTGCATAAAATAAACTATTTGCGCTTTATCAAAAGAATTTTTCACGCCCCGTTGACAAAATGAAAGGCAAAAAAAAAGAGTATGTATGTATGTATGAAATGGAGAACTGAAGAAATGGAGCATGAAAAGCAGGCGGACAGGTAGCCAAAGCCAGCAGAAGGAAGCGCACCACAAAGATGACGATGATGAAGAGCAACGGAAAGTGTGGAACTGCAAGCGGCAGCAGCAGCAGCAGCAGCGACAGTAACTGTAAAAGAAACGCCGCCAACTGCAAAAACGCATGACGGAAACATGTTTGCTGAGCGTATGGGCTAGTGGGTGCGAGTGCGAGGGGGAGGGGCATAGTGACAAAAAATAGATGGTGCGCACTTATTCAAATTAACATAAATCAAAAGAATTTGCTGCGCATAAAATATGAGCGTGCAACAGAGACAGCTAGCAGGAGCACGTTGACTGAGCAGAGCAGAGCAGAGCAGTTAACAGTTAGCAGTTGACTGGAAGTGACGTTAAACTAACTGTAAATGCTAGGCGACTCAGTCGGCTGCTCTAGCTGTGCATTTGCAAGTAGTCGAGCATGGATTGGGCATAGATTTGCCGTAAATAGGCAAAATGTCTTTTGTTGTTGCTGTTTTTCTCTAACTGTAAATATTAGTGGAATTTACTTGATTTAGTACTTAGACTTATAGTTGCTTTAAATATAGTTTTCCTGGAATTTATTTCCATCTCTTTTACCCTTTTAGACATACTTCAATTTTCCCTAAAAAACTTTCCATTTTCTAGTCTTTTATGATTTTTTTTTTTGCTTTTTTTGAGCGCTTAACCGTTACGGCATCGTAGATCTTATGAAATTCATCGGAAACTGTGCGGCGTATGCAAAAGTCCTTGCTCAAATGTATCCTCCTCACTCTCTCTCTCTCTCTCTCACTCTCTGTATGTGTGCCTGAATAACGTGAACATTTCTGCGATTTTTCATCATTTTTTTCAGTTTCTTTTTTTTCACACCTTTCGTCGCGACGTTTTCGCATCATTTGCTCCGTTGTGGAGCATTTCCATTTCCATTGCCACTTCCGCTTCCGTTGATTTGTTGTAGGGTTGGCACGGGTTGGCGTGGGCTGTGGCTGTGGGGCGTGGCAGGAAGTGGCTGCTTAAAAACGTCGCACGCAGCTAAAAAGGAGTTGAAACGCGACGCCTCCGTCGACTGCTGCACATAATTTGTAACGATTTCGCAGCCGCAGATGTACCGCTACCAGCCCTTCCCACCCTCCCCCATTCACTTGCACCTTCTACGACTGCTGCCGCCTCTTGGCCCATTCAAATGCCAATAGATGGCGCGTGCATTTGGCCCAAATTGCTCGAATTTAAAATAAAGCCCGCAATGACTACCCGTTACTCCTACCCCTACTACATTACCCGTTAGCCCCTACCCTTTCGCCTTGGTTTATCACGCTTCTTCTTCATTCGTATTGCGTTCTTTTTTATTTTGTATATATGCGAATATAAATGAAATTTTTGTTGTTTGGACGTGACACATTTAGTTTGGATATATGACGATAGTCGTCCTCAGTCGTCCTCAGTCGCCGAGTCGACGAGTCGCCAGCTCGACAATCGTTAGACAGGCGCGCATTTGCTCGTTAAGCACGGGCGTAGTGGGGTGCGCCAGGGCATGGGCGTGCATTGGAGGGGAGCCTCAGAGAGGCTGAAAACCTGGAAACCTTTAAGGTCTCAAATTCCCTATGGCTAGAATGATCTCTAATAGCATTATATATGGGACGGAGTTTATGATAATTCTTGAGTGAAGAGCTGGTAAAAGAAAGTGAAATATGAGTTCCTTACCAAAAAGAGGGCCCTTCTGTGTGATTCTCATGCGCTTACATTCGCTACTCTCACTGCCCTTCTATGCGCTTCTCATTGCAAATTCTTATGTGTGTATATAGCTTTTCCCTCTTCGTTGCTTAGCATCTCCTGCTTTTACTTGCAACGACTGCCTTTCTATGCGCTTCTCACTTGCTCATCTCTATATATATTTCACCTTTACTATCATACTAATTCTCCTGCTATCATTTCAACTCTACTCCAATAGAGATTCCACCTTAAGCAACTGTTACACCTTTCGCTAGACCCTCTCTTACCCCACCTCTGCTCCCCTCCCTCCCACACTCCAATCCGCTAATGTGCTATAAATCACATGTACTCAATGTCAGCTCAATGAACTGCAAGCGCCACAGTTGGAGTTACAGCCAAAGCCCTTCGTCCCACTGCTTAGAGATATGACAAGCATAGCCCCAGCCCCAGCTACACACACACACACACACACACTGAATTTTGGATGCCAGTTGGCAGTTCGTAGAGGCAGATGCAAAAGTGAAGCTGGCGTCGCGTTATTTGTGGAATTTCTTGAGTACATTTCGATGATAAGCAGGCAGCAGGCAGCAAGCACATGTGACGAGGGGCGGGGAGGAGGGGTGATGCTGCTTGAGAGTTTTCTTAACAATTTGTCATGCATGGAACGCCAAATATGCCGAAAGGAGAAAAATGTATTAAAGGCAGCCGCCCAACAGTCGAAGATGTAGAAATGCGAGAAATGCGCAAATAAATCATTTCTTTTGCTTGCCTTTTTTTTTGTGTGCGTGTGTGTGTGTGTGTGTGTGTGTGTGTGGGTGGTTGTAGATAGCGCAAGGGGCGGCTGTAGTCTGAAGTAGTTTTTTTTTCATCTTCTTTTCTTTTCTCTTGGTTTAGCGGGCACTTGAAATATTTTCACGTGTTTCGCACAAATGTCAAATACAGCCTAGAGGGGGGGGGTGTGTGGATGTTTATAAACATAAATCAAAAATTGCATTCACACACACACACACGCAGCTGGCACTCGTGAATGTATTGAAATGTAACGCATTTATTTTCATTTCGAGCGCTGCCCGCAAAAGTATGCTATGCAAAAAGGCGCAGCAACGCAAGTGTGTGTGTGTGTGTGTGCGAGTGTGCGTGTGTGTGCGTCACTAATGTGACAGTCAGCAGCCCTTTAAGCCGCTGCTGTCGAGCCATAAGCACTTTATTGGATCATCAGACTTATTTTGATATGAGGCCAAATATACCAAAAAAAATAAAGAAGGAGAGGCAAAATGCGCTGTATATATATATATATATATATGTGTGTGTGTGTGTGTGTGTGTGTGTGTGGCAGGCATTGACATTTTGCAAGCGCACAGGCTCATAAATTCTTGTCAGGCGATGGCGCTGCTCTCTCAGTCGAGCATTGTCAACTTTGGCTCAAGTTATTTTCATTTTGTGTAACATTTTTGCATACTTTGACGCACGTTTGCCCATGTCTCTGTGTGTGTGTGTGTGTGTGTGTGCATGCTCTTTTCTCGACTACATTTTGACAAATCTACTTAGGCATTTTGCTTTGGTTTTGCTTTGTTTATTTATGTTTATTTGTGATTTATTTCGATAACATAATAAATATCATGCATGTCTACGTGCCGCAGCTAGATACAGTCGCTCTCTCTCCCTGTCTCTCTCCCACACTCTCTCTTTGCATTATCTTCAGTTGAAGTTCACTTAGCATTGAATGAATATGTCTTCTGCTTAGTCCTAAGAAATATTTATTAATGCATTTTCACTTGCTGCTAACTTGGATTTGTCATCAGCTTAGGGCGAGAGTGGGAGAGTGGAAAGGGGAGTGTGAGAGAGGGAGTAAGATATATAGATAGATATTGTTATCGAGCATAACATGAGAGCTATATAGATTGATGTGCTGAGTTCTGAGATTCTAGGGAAAAAAGTAGATGCTATTGATAAATTTTAAGCATGCTTAAAGGGAGACAATAGAGTAAATAGATGCTGTGGTGATTCCTAATAAAATTTGAAAAAAAAAAAAAATAATAAAAATCTATTCATAGAAGTAGAGCTTGAAGTGGCTTGGAAATTCTTTGCCTTATCGCCTTTTTATCCACCAGGTGATACGCTCTTAAAGCTCTGTCTTATTCCTTCGCTCTCTTTCACTACTCTTGCCCACAATGCAGAAGTTGAAATGCCTTTACAGGTAGTATGGTCTGAAATTCTTACTTCTATTCAGTTCGGGGCATCAAGGACAGAACCTTAAGTCATAATTCGTAAAAAGGTTTTTTCTTTTTTTGGATTATTATATTATATTATTATATATTGGTATTATTATTATAGATTTATAATAAGTTCAATTTGTTATGTATAGGTAGAGGACTGCGGGAATGTACAAAATAATCCGAGTTAGTTGAGTGAAGTTGAGTGCAAAGTCAAATGAGTATGAGTGGAGGTGAGTACTTCGATTCGCTTCGATTTCAGTTTCCGATATTTCTCTTATTTCTGCTGACTGCCTGAGTAGCTCAACTCTCTTCCCCTTCTCTCACTGCTCCTCTCCTCCTCTACTCTACTCTACTCTCTCCTCCTTTACCCTAAGCTCTGAGATAAAACACAAACTCATATACATTCACTCCATTGAGTAGCTCGCACTCACTCCATTCACTTCAATTCGAATGCATTCAATTCAAAGTGGGCAATCTAACATATTTTACAGTTATTTTTTTATATATGAGTATAAACAATCGAACATATTTTACCATTATTTGCCTTTTGCCATATATTCACCATATATTACAGGGTATTCACCTCAAATACCCTTACAGGGTATTTGTCACAATCAATGATATTTTTTTACTTTTTATGCAGCTCCATTTAATTTCTTAACATTTGCTGCAACGTTGCGATAGAGTACGCCCACATTCGCCACGCCCCCTACTTAATGGTCGCCCCTCTGGGCAGCTGTCAAAATCAAATTATGGCGAATTTCCCATTAGTTTTAATGGAGGTGCTCGGCTATCAAAGCGCTGCAGGTGAAATGCGCCGCCAACAGCATTTCGATAGACAATTTTCTTTCATTTTCTTTCATTTTCTCTCCCTCTCCCTCTCACACACTCTGGGTGTAGTGCCCAGTTTTATGTAGCTGCGTTTGCTCCTTCTTCTTCTTCATTTTTTTTCTCATTTTCCATTTATTTATTTTATATTATTTCCCTCTCTTTTCATTCGTTTTCTCTCTCTCTCGGAGCAGGAAATATCTTTGGCCAGCCTCAGCCTTATATAGATGACAACGCCTCATCGCGCAATTTGTTTACCTTACATTTTGTTGGCCGCCTCGGTTCGCATTTTCTTTTGCTTTTCCTCAATTTTTCTTTTTTTTCTCTTCTTCTTCTTCTTCGTTCTCCTTACTTTGTGCAACATGAATTTGGAAATTGGTACATTAGTGTTGCCCACTTAACAAGTTTAAGGGGCCCTCGAGTTTCCACCAAGGACACCCTTACTTACGACTCACTCCCCACGCCCACACGCCCTCCTCCACCCTCTTGGCTGGTGGCGCCGCCGCGTTGCGTATTAAAATTAGTGATTAATTTTTACGCTCGAAATATGCAAATGTGTTGCATTGATGAATACATTCACTGAATGACCCAGAGAGAGAGAGGTACATAGGGGAGGGCTGGGCGTGGCAGGCGTGTCGAGGCGTCAGTTCATTTTCTACTTCATTGCCAAAGTTCGAGCTTCGAGACTGTCCGCTGGGAATCGTCGAGCGACGAGCGACGAGCTCAAGGAAATGAAAAATTTTTATGTCATATTTTTATTTAATTTTTTTCTCTCTTTTCCAGTTTTTTTTTTTTCATCTTCATTCAGCCAGCGGCTGAAATTGATTATGGATGAACGCCGTGGCAGAAGTCGTCCCGTCGCGTCTCGTCGCATCGCGTCGCAATTAACATTATTTTTAATTCCGAGCTGCCCACTTTCGAGGCGCGCTAATGAAGCATGCAAATCGCCGAATCAGGACGAAAAGCGGAAACGGAAATGCGAGCAGGAGATGGCGGCCGAGAGTGAGGGAAGCTTGATAAGTTGCGCTCGTTGCGAGCGCTTAACTTAATTTTCTCTATTAGTGTCGAATTTTTAATCTATTTCACTCTCACACTCTCCCTCTCTCTCTCGCCTCTCGTCTCGCCAATTGATATGCAAATCGTAACTGAGGAAAAAAAAAGAAAAAAACAGTAAATTTTTATGTACATAAAAAGTGAAACGAAATGCGGAAAATTCCAGTGCCCACTTTTCCATTTCCTTGCAAATTAATGTGCTATGCATCATTTAGTAAATTATTGTTGTTTTCTTATTTTGACATCTTCATACCCATTGCAAATGCCGTCACGGGGCATATTGGCTGTAAGTGTTCTAGGTATTTGTATGTCTTCATTTAGTAGAATGATTCGAACTCCTGAATCAGTGGTCTGACGATATCGGCCCATTCGTCAGCCAGTCCGTCCGTCTGTCTATTCCTCTGTCCGTCTGATGGTTTGCCCATGCATTTATTTGTTTATCCATCGTACCGTCTATCTGTCCATTTGTTCGTCTATCCATCTATCCATACGTCCGTTTATCCGTCCATCTAATATTCCTACTATTTGACAATGCATCAGTCCTATAATATGTCCGTCCGTCAGGCAGTCTACTAATCCGTCTTTCAATCCATCTGTCTGTTTGTCTATTCGTTCATTGATATCTCCGTCTATTTATCCATTGGTCCGCTTATCCATCTATCCATCCGTCAGCTTATTCAGTTATCCTATCCGGCCGTACATCTGTTCGATCATTAGTCCGTCCATCATGCCGTCTATTGGGCCAGTTGTCTATCTGGTTGTTTATCTGTGTATCTATTCATCCGTTTATCCGTCCGTTTATTTATCCGTCTATCCGCCCGTGCATCAGTTCGTCCGTCTGTCGGTCCTTTTAGCCGTCTATTGGTCCATCTGTCTATCCGTCTGTCCATCTGGTAGTTTGTCTATTCCTTCATCTGTATGTCTATCCGTCCGCTTATCCGTCCTTCTAGTCATCCGTCTAACCGTCGGTCTTTCTGGCCATCCGTCCGTCTTTTCAGCTGTACCTACGATCGTTCATTCACCTGTACGTCCGTCTGCCTAACCATCGATCTATCCGTCTATCCGTCTGTCCATCCGTTCATTCTTTTATTCGTCCGTCAATCCTCATCAGTCCATCCGTCCATCCTATCCTATCCTTCCGTCTATCTATGCGCCCATCGTTTCTTCCATTCACTCATCTATCCGTCCGTCTATTCATTCGTCTGTCCACCATCTATAGCCTAGAAACTTGAATGGATTATAGTTTTCAGCACAAACTTTGCCACGTTTCAGTTGCTGCCAAATATCTCTAAAGTGCATCTACGTTTTTCTTCTATTTCCGTTTTTTTCCCCTTCTATTTTTTTTTAGTCAGAACTGGTTCAGTTGCAAGGCATCCTTTAGGAATCGCTTTGCCTGGCGCCTAGGTGCCAACAACAGCAACACTGTTGTTGTCGCCCCGCCTCCTTACGGCTTTGCCCTTTCTACATTAAGAAATTAAAATCTGCGATAGAAAAATGCAAGGGAAAACCGTTTGCCATGCGAGGCGCACGCAAATGCAGTGCACAAGGCATGAATGGAGCGGGAGGCAGGGGCGTGGTGTGGGAGGCAGAGGTTGTTGTTGTTGTACAGAGCAATGGTGAATCGCTGCACATGTGGCGCGCTCTCAACGCGAATGTTTTGTTATTTTTGTAGAAGTTTTGTAATTGCGGAAACGGCAACTGCTTCAGTTTTTAGCTACACACTCGAGCCCAGAGACTTGGCGACTCCGGCATATCTGTGAGTACTACGCCGGAGTCTGTTGCTCAAGTGTTCAATATGAGAAAGAGAGAGAGAGAGAGAGAGAGTGAGAGTGAGATTGAGAGTGAGACGGTGGCTTCTGCAGGCAGCCAAACTTGCAAAACTTGAAGTTATGGACGCGTAAATTGAAAATACACAAGAACACGGGCCCACACATATATATACGATATGCATATATATATATTTATAACCGTGTGTGTGTGTGTGTGCAGATCCAACTCTCACACATGGCAGACAAATAGCTGGCGCATGTAGCGCGCTCTGCTTCACATTATTGAAACTATAAATTTCTAGAAGCAATCTTTTGCGGCCAGACAAGCTAGGGGGAGTGGTTCGGGTCTGCTGCGGGGGGGGTGGTTGGGGGGGTTTGTGCACACAGTGGCGAGCGAGTCACACGTCGCTACAGGACCAAGGACCAAGGACCAAGGACCAACAGGCGCGCTAGTTTATATTTGTTGTGTTTGCATTGTAGTTTTAAGCAGCGCCTCCTTTGACTAGCTATAAGCCCCCCCCCCCTCGCCCCACCCTTTGCTAGCACCACGCCAGCCCCACCCGCCGGCCGCGCTGGCACGTTGCGTCGATGTGTTGTGGTCGAAAAGTTTTCTCATTTCGCGTAGCAGCGTGGCAGTTACATTTCCACGATTCCTCATTTCCCGCCTGCACCAGCCGTAGTCCCGCAATGGGGCTGGCAAGTGCAGAAATGCCAAGATCTTTGTTTATTCAGGTGCTGCTTGCCGCAAGTCTTAGCAGTTTATCGATTAATATAAGCAATTCCGCGAAATCCGATATCAAGAAATCAAATGCAGTAAATAGAAATATTAAAGTTGAAATACCTGAGCTTAATAATCTTAGCATTTAGGTAAATATATGAATTTCAACATATGAAAAATATGAATTAAATTGTTACCAAGTACAGGGTATCTCTAAGTCTAGCTTAGGCATTTAGAACAAAATTATATATAATGTAAAAACATATATATATAGTTATTTATATTAGTTTCTTCATAATAGACTAAAAGCTACAAAATATAATATTTCTATAGGCATTTCCTCTCTACTCGATTCTCATGAATTCAAGTAGCTGATGTATTTTTTGGCATTTTGTTAAAATTGTCTTATTAAAAATTGAATTAAAACTAAAAGTTTTGTTGCTGTCTTTATTTTTGTGAATTTGTTTAAGATTAAAAAAAGTATTTTTTATTTATTTATTTATTTTTTTAATACTCTTAATTATTTTATTTATTGCATTTTACTTATTTTTTATATTTTTTTGTTTTCAAATCTCACAGCATATTTTTCCATTTTTTTGTTTACTTTTAATTATTTAATTTTTTGTATTTTTTGTATTTTTTATACTTTTTGTTTTTAAATCTGACAAAATATTTTTCTATATTTTTTTTTTTTACCTTTTATTTTTTTATTTATTGTATTTTACTTTTTATATATAAATATTATTTTTTGTTTTTTTTTTTTTAATCTGACAAAATATCTTTTCTTTTATTTATTACTTTTAATTATTTCATTTAGTGTATTTTACTTATTTTTTTGTTTTTAAATCTGACAGATTATTATTATTATTTTTTAATACTTTTAATTTTTATTTTTCTTATATTTTTATATATTTATTTAATTTTGGTTCTTATGCTTTCAATTTTGATTTTACTTATTTTTAATTTTGAATTTTATAAAATATTTTTTTTTAAACTTTTAATTTCTATTATATTTATTTATATATAAATGCTTTATTTTACATTTAATAAAATATTTATTCGTTTTTTTTTTTAATAATTTTAGTTATTCTTTTATTAATTTTTTATATTTTTATTTAAGACTTAAAAATATTTTTTTTGCTTTTTATGTTTTTTTTTTTTTTTTTTAATTTCAATTTACTTAAACAATTTTTATGTGAAAAATGTAGTTTAATAATGGAAGGCGAATTTGTTTGTTTGATAGTTAATTTGTATTGAATTTCAAGTTGCCAAGGGTATGCCGTAGTCGTGCACTCATATGAATTCACCATTTCCATATCTTATTCTTTTCATTGCGAGCTCACCTCAGCTGCTTATCAAATAACCTGAGTCGTTTACATGTGCTTAAGCATTGTCCAAACGCAATTTCGATATCATCTTGAGCACACAGGCCCAGAGAGGGGGAGATGGAACATGTTTGTATAGTGTATTACCGCATCAAAGAAATTGATAATCTCTTAATAAGCAGCAGCCAAGACGGTCGAGCAAACAACGTGAAGCACAAATCCTTGCGACGAGTCGAGACGAGTCCTTTCATATTGCTAGCCAGCAGAGAAGCCCAAAAGCTAACAAACTGGCTGAACTTCAAAGTGGCCGCAGCTGGACACGTGGACGCACAGCCACAAATATCTCACATAAGCAAGACGACGGGGATGAGGGCAAAAAGGGAAAGTGAGTGGGAGAGTGGGGGGGGGGGGGGCATGCAGTTTGACACGCACACAAATCACTTGATTCAATCATCTTGAAAATTGATAACATGCCATTTACAAATGACATCGACCACGCTCCCAGAAAAAAAAATAAAAATAAAGAAGAAAAAATGAAGAAGAAGAAGAAAAAAAAACCAGCTCCTGCCGCCCTGAAGTATGCAACAAATTATTTATGGGCAGCAAAAGAGCAGCCGAGAAAAAAGAAGCTCGGCAAAAAGAGGCAAAGAAATCAAAATTAGGACACGTGCCACAAGTTGACCAAACACCACGGCCAAACACAATGAGCCACCCTAATTGCGGCCTGTGGGCGTGGCAAGCGGCGGCGGGGGGGCACGGAAGTGCGAGCGAAAGTTGCAGCAAAAAGTGAAAGTGAAAGTGAAACTAAAACGCTTCAACCACACAGCGACACGCACACACACTCACACACAAGCATACACACACACGAACACACACACACACACACACACACACACACAAGCATACACACACACACACACTTTCACAATTCCCGTTTCTCATTTGCGATGCTCTGCACGCTGTGTTTCTTCCTTTCAATTTGAACTCATTTTTTTGTTGTCATTTTTTTATTTTTTTTTTTTTTTGGGTTTTTTTTGTGGAACGAAATCGGTCCGGCTCAATTGGACAATTGATTTGAACGCATTTGCGTGTTTGCCCCAAATAACTGCAAATTATTTAGAGTTCGTGTCCGCTCATAGCCAGTCCCCATTGTACCATCAGCATTGTCGTCCACGGGCATCGCCCATCAGCCAATTGTTGTTGTTGTTGTTGTTGCTCTCTGGCCAACAATATGGAATCGAGTTAAGTGATTCAACTACGTGAGCTCCCATTGTTTTGGCTGGGGAATGGATGTTACTGACTGACACAATACTCTGTTCGTGTGGCAGAGACGGATGGATCAGTGGAAGCTGTTGAAGGGAGTTATATAGGCACACAAGTGGACGAACGTTGGGCATATATGTATTTATATTGTATTCTATTGTCTATAAAAAAGGAGGTGTTACTGACTTCATAATACTCTGTATTTCCTTTTTCTTTTTTTTTAGGGGGAAGAGAGAAAAAGCTCTGGAATGCATTTCCAGCTAGACGGATGTAAGCATATATGAATAAATACTGCTTAATACACTGTTTTAAGAGTGAAGAATACTCTGTCTTAAGAGCGACTAAAACAACAGCGCTGAAATCTGTTAGACAGATTTATTAGCATCTAGTGAATAATGTAAAATTATTAACAACAAAATGAGTGCTACTGACTACATAATACTCTGTTTTTTTTTTCTCCTTTTTTTCGTTAGACAAAATGAAGAAGAAATGCCATTTATTAGAGGAGCTCTAAAAAAACGATATTGATACATTTTTAATTTAAATATTAGTAGGCAATACTGCCTAAACAATACTCTGTCTTAAGAGCAATTCAAGAAGTCCATGCTGCTCAAGGTTAAAGAGCCTGAAAAATAGTCTGTATAGACGTTCATTGTCAGACGTTTGAAGCTATTTGAGTGTGTTTGCTGGAAGAGCTGAAGAGAGAATTGAATTTTAAACTCTCTGCTTACAGAAGAGCTAAGAAATGACTAATCGGAAAATCATATATGTTCTATTGGTCTTTATTCTTGAACTTCATCGACTCTTGACTGCTGTGAAAGCGCCTATTGAATGCACAAATAATAAATATATTAACTACCATGCCTAATATAAACTTATAATCCGTTTCCTTATACACATTCCCATTAGAGAACTTCCACATTGAGTCTTGAGAGCCTCTTAAGTATAGCCATCTCTCTCTCTCACTCTCCCCCTCTCTCTCTCTCTCTCTCTCCCTCTCTCTCTCTCTCTCTCTCTCTCTCTCTCTCTCTCTCTCTCTTTGCAGGCAATAAATTGAATTCACTCAATAATTCATTGAGCTCTATTTGAGTATTATTATTATCATGCCATTACAGACTCGTATCATTACCTCAGCCAGCGCTCGCTGTCAGCTCCAATAGCCTTCGAGTTGAGCTTGCAATTGAGTATTTCAGCTAACCCTTTTGGCTCGACTGCTCGATTGCAGTTCGGCCAAGAACTTCAAAGTTAAATAACAGCTTATATTGAGCAATCGAAATGCTATAAACAGGCTAAAAACTAACCGAAAATCCATGAGCTAAATCAGCAAACAAATGGTTCATTATACGCACACAGAGGCCGGGGTTCCAACAAAAAGACTTGAGCAAACTTTAATTAAGAGCCTCAGACCAAAGCAGCCCCTCCCCTACCACCCCCCTCTCCCACAAGAATATAAAGCGGCAGCCGAAGCGTTGTACAAACAAACGCAAAGCAAACACAGGCCAACAACAATTGCCTTGGGTCAGCCAAATGGCAGCGGCTGGGGCGGGGTTTGGGGCGAGGCGGGGCTGGGAAAAAGAAAGAAACAGAAACAGAAACTGACCAAAAGTCAGCAACACTTAAGCAAAATGTCAAATACACAAATAACCAAACGAAAATGCCCTCCGGGGTGCATTTGCTTGACTCGAATGAATAGTTTCAGTCAAAACTGAAAATGGCCAAAAAAAGGTCGAACTCCCAACTAAACCGGAAGACCCCAAACAACAACAACAACAACAGCAGCAACTGCTGCAGTCCGAGTATCGATAGTTTTGGCAGCAAAGTTGGAAAATAGCAACAACAACAGGAAAAAAAGCAAAACAAGTGAAAAACAAAAACAACGTGACAATAACAAGCACAAATGGACGCTTCTGCTGATGACAATGGTTCCAGGCAAACCCCGCACATCTCTCCGGCAATCCGTCCACGTTCCGGACAAAAGGCAAATTCTTTAGACGCCGCCAGACGTCGTCCGTTCGGCTGTCCGCTTGACATCCGGCATAAATGTCAAACGCCAACTTTGACCACAGAATACATGTTGGGTCAATACAAAATGTGTGACTGACCAGAGAGAGAGAGAGAGGGGGGGGGGGGAGGGCAGTGGGGGGTGTACCAGTAAACCAAATATATTCATAGCCCGGCCTGCTATCAATTGAGCGGAGTGAAGGCTGCATTTGAGGGCATCCAGTTGGCAGTTCGCTCACTTAACGCTTGCCCCCGTTTTATTTCACAATTAAAATGTTTAATGACAGCAGGGTCGAATGGGTCGACTATCGTATGCCCTGCTTGAGCACAAACTAATCAAACTGGAAAGGGGCTTAGCTTTTCTAAATTTCCTTTGCAGTTGCCTTAAAGAGCTAAAGAGAAAACTTTGAATCATTTGTGGAATATAAAAAATATTTATTAAATTTTTGGTGGACTGATTGAAGATTGCAAATTATTTTATATTTTATTCAATATTAAAAATATTTAGAAATGTATTATGATTTTTAAAATGAAAAACAAAATATAATTTTTATTTAATTTATTTATTTGTCAAAAACATTTAAAGTATGATAATTAAAAAAAAAAAAAAAATTAATATATTAGAAGAAGATTGATTGAAGATTGCAAATTATTTTATATTATATTCAAAATTAAAAATATTGAAAATTTTAATATGATATTAAAAATGAAAATAATAAATAAAATTTTCATTTAACTTATTTCTTTGTAAAAAATATTTAAACTATGATAATTTAAAAAAAAAAAATAATAACAAAAATAAATAAAATAAAAATAAATAAAATAAAAATAAATAAAAAAAACCCTGATTGATTGAAGATTAAAAATGATTTTATATTATTTATTGAATATTGAAAAATTTAATATGATGTTAAAAAGGAATAGCAAAATATAATTTTTTTCTAACTTATTTATTTGTGAAAAATATTGAGGGTTTGATAATTTACAAAATAAAAGTAAAAACAAGATTGATTGATTGAAGATTAAAAATTATATTATATAAAAATTATTTTATATTATATTCAATATTAAAAATTAAAAAAAAAATTAATATGATATTAAAAAGTATATACAATTTTTGTTTAACTTATGTATTTATACAAAATATTTAAAGTATGATAATTTAAATGAAAATAGTAGAAACATAACAGCTTTTTAAATTTATAACTTAAAAAATTATTATATTTTAAATATGGATCGTAAAAATAGAAAGACGGAAACCATTATTTGTACATTAAAAAAAATATTATATTTTTTAAATATTTTAAATATGATATTGTAAAAGAAAAAAAATAATATAAATATTATATTATAATATTATTATATTGTTTTGTATTTAAATATTTTCAGATTTTTTTTTTTTTTACATATATGAGTACATTAATTAATGTGCATATAAAGTGCTTGAAAGTATTTTATATTATATTATACAAAATATTTTTTAAATTTTTATAATATATAATACAATGTTTTTCATCATATCAAAATAAAATATTTGTAAAAATATTTATATATTTTATTTAAATAAATAAAGTCAACGCTTGGAACGTTACCATAATTGAGCTACACAATAAGTCAACTTTCATCTTAGGCAAGAGTTTCTATAATTATTTCCAATAAGAGACTCGTCTGGGCCTTTGTGTGTATGTGTGTGTGTGTGTGTGTGTGTGCGTCTGCTAATGGCACTAATATGCTAACATTTGTGGCTGTGCAGAAATGACCGCTGTTGGCCGCAGTTGGGCTCAGTCGCTCAACTGTTTAGCCTGGACAACAAGGAAATCCAGCCAAGTGCGTCGTTTAATTACAAAACGAACAACGCATAAAAACCGACACGCAGAAGGCGCAGACGACGAGGGGGGGGCGTATACATATGTGTGTGTGTGTGTGTGTGTGCGAGAGGGTGTGAGTGCTGCCGCGTCTGGCCAAAAAGCCAGAAGCAAGCGGCAGGCTGGCGCAGACATGGCAGTGTCAACACTGCCGAAAAACGACTACCAACACTGGCCATTGTCTAACGGGACCCATCTCGGCTGAGTCGCAGCGTTTGACATTTGCAATATTTGACATTCAAGTAAAGGCATAAATTTGCGTTTAATGAAAGCCAAAGGCAGAAAGCAACGCACTCTCCGACTCAGATTTCGAGTGAGGCACGCGTCTGTTCGTGCCACATGACGCGATATCCAAAGGCACACACACAGACACAACGATAGCCCATATATGGGGGGCCATTAGGCAACGCCAGATGGCGCCACAATGCCACAAAAGTGGAGTCTATTGAGCGGCCATTGAACATGAGGTCCCCGAAACGTGTTGCTCTCCAAAACTGGAAATCCCTTTGAACTACAGCCTGCAGGCCCCATAGAGCTCCATTATCTAACTGCAGACACAGACGCCAGCAGCCAGATATTCATAATTTATTTAATTTACCGTTTCTTTCAATATGTTGGCGCTCTGTGTTTGTGGGCGCAAATAGTTCGTAATTAAAAACTTAAAATCTAAGCTACAAAACAAATAAAATGCAATTAGCATGATTTGAATTTGTTAAGTAGCTAGTACAGTGAGCATTCGCAAAGGGGCTAAGAAGTCTAAAGCAAGCAAAATATGTTCTGAAAAGACTAAAAGGACTTGCAATGGCTATGAATATTCATAGAATAAAAGACTCAGTGGGAACTGGAGAGATTTAGAGAAAGAAATGAAACAAGCGAGACAGATGAAACGAAAAAGTAAGCGTAAGAAGGAGTTATTGATATAGATATGATTGCGATATATTGCAAAAGAAATAAAGAATGAAATGGGGATGCAGAAAATCGCAGAAAGAGAGAGAGATTGACATAGATATATAGATATACATAGATAGAGACAGAAAGATAAAGAAAAAGTAGTGAGATACAGTGCATAGAAAAAGACAGACAAAGTTGAGATAGAGAGAGAGAGAGAAAGACAGAGAGCGAAAGAAAAAAGTTAATAGAGAGATTGACAGAGAAAGACAAAGAGCGAAAGAAAAAAGTTGATAACGAAAAAAAAATATATATAGAGAGAAAGAGAGAGTGGACGCGAAAGAAAAAAGACAGAGAAAGAGAGAGAGAGAGCGAGACAGACACGGAACAAACATTGAGATAAAGAGAGAAAGTCGCGTGGGAGAGTGACAGAAAAGAAAAATACATAGAGTGAGAGATAAAGTTAGATAGAGAGAGTGAGAGAAAGTAGAGAACGAGGGAGAATGAGAAAGAAAGACTTCTTCCAAGATAGTAGATATGTATTGTAGATGAATAGGTAGATAAATACATGTAAGATAAGTAAATATATTAAATAACATAAGACTTTCAATTCGAATAAGCTAAATATTACTTGATCAATTCCTTATAAGCACATAAATACATACATACATACATACATACATACATACATACATACATACCTACATACATATGTATGTATTCTCACATTAAATTCAAATTCAAATTCAAATTCTCTTATTCTCATCGAAATAACACTATCATCTGTTTGCCAGCATTATGCAACACTTATCGATATTAAATTAAACATATCGATAGTTCGTACAGTCAAAGTGTTGATAGACAATTCACAATAAGAACTCGAAATTTGCTTTAATTACAACACACACGGACAACAGTGACAAATAATAAGTGCAGTTAGCCATTGCCAACTACTCGAAGTTACATTTAGCCAAGTGCCACTGTAGCTGGTCTCAGGGCGAGTGCAGCGCGTGGTTTGGGTTTAGTTTTTGCCGCTGAAATTTGGCATTTCCAGTTGCGATGGGCCGGTGGGGCTGGAGGGCGAGCGCCTGGAGAAGACGTGTGCTAGACTACACACACACATGCATGCATGTATACATACATATACACATACATATACATTTCTATATATATTGTCTATTGTTTATCTTGCAGAACGCACAAACGACGACGACAATGCGACGTGGTTGCCGGAGCCACTCAAAGCTGGAGCTGCAACGGCGTGGGCTGGGCAGGCGGGCAGACTCGACTAAGGTATACCCATCTATATATACATACACACACACATACATATAGACAACAACAGCAAAGTGCAATTATCGCAAATACCTTAAGGTTTACATCGTCAATGTGGAAGTTGGAAGTTGGAAGTCGGTGGCAAAAGGGCTGAATGAATGTTGCTACTGCTGGGCCACAGGTGTGCCATATGTGTGTGTGTGTGTGTGCGTGTGTGTGTGTGTGTGCCATGCCGTTTGTCTGTTGCTCTGCCTTTCTGTTTACCCAAGTGCTTTGTATTGAAGTGCATTTTGGCATGTAATTTGTAGTTCTTTGCTATTTGATTTTTGAGCACTGTGCTTAAGCCCCCAAGCCTCGCAGACAACTCTCACTCTCTCGCTCTCACACTCTCGCTCTCACACTCTCACTCTTATTCACTCCCTTGCGCTGGCTGCCTCAGTCTGTGAGCAGCTAAAGCCTGTTTTATCACTGCGATGTCTCCGACTCTGATTTAAAATCGTTTAACGAACTTGTGCGCTGCGCTGATTACCTGACGTTCTCAGTCTTGTGCAACAGCTATATGCATATACATTTATATGTCTATATATCTGGTTCATCAAGCAATTACAGCATAGATGTCTAAGCTATTAGCTGATTAGCTGATTCTTGAGTATGATCAACTCGATTGCCTGATTGAACAAATCTGGATGATCAACCAAAGATTTGCTTGTGAGAAGAAGAGAAGAGAGCAAGGTAGTTTATATGTCTTACAAGTGCAGTTAGATATAAAATATATATGTATATACTCCAATTCAAAGCCATCTCAATCTCATTTACAGGGTATCTGCTAGTGTAATACATGTGCTGCCCCAAATCCAAAAGTCTCTGCACATTACCTAGAAATGAAAGTTCCTGACCAGTCAGCGATCCTAGAGATCAGAGATCAATTTATCCAAATTTCATATCCAGCCACTTACAGAGTATCTCTCAGTCGATCATTTAGACATTTCAACCATAGAGATAATAGTTCATGCTCACTGTTTAGTCGATTGGCTTCAAAATCCCTTCTATTCCATAAGAATTTTTAGCCACTTACAGAGTATCTATTAGTCGATCACTTGCCTTTAGCAATTCGAACATGACGACTACAGAAATTGAAACTACAATAAAAATATATGCACAGTTTAAGATCCGCAGAATCAACAAAACACTGCTATGACATTTTACAGGGTATTTGGCAGTCGATCAACTGTTTCTGGCAAACTAAGCATACATTCACCGAGCGCATCACAAACACATTCAAAGCCGCCAACAAACAGCAGCTGGCGAGCCTTTCGATCTCTCAAATGAAGCTGATCGAGCCAAATGGACGTAGGGGCAAAGGGGTAAAGGGGGGTACAGTGGAGTTTGCCTTTGATGTTCGATAATTGCAAATTCCATGTGCATGTTTCAGTTTGCATCAAATCGTCGTGCAATGATCGGATTTAAATCAGCGACTGTAGCGCAACTAAATTGATCTTTTATCGCTTCAACGACGACGCTGTTCAACAGCAGCCAACGGAGGGGTGGGGAGGGCTGGCAGCGGGGCAGGGGGTACAATTCTGATGTGAAGCTGATGTGGTAGCCGGCGCGTAAAAGCTTACAAAATACGACAACGCACAGAAGCGCATAACTTAGTTGCAGACACTTCACTTGGTCAGCTGGAGGGAGGGAGGGAGTGAGGGGCGTACAGTGGGGCAAGGGGTTTGCGAACGAAAGACGTGCGTGCGTTCATGCGCTGGGATTAAATCGGAAGTTATGCGAGTGTCCAAATGCGGGTCTTGATTAGTGCTGCGGGTGATGAGGTACAACAGCAACAACAACAACAACAACAAAAGTTGTTACCGTATCGAATGCGGATTAAAATCAGCTAAACAAGTTGCCAGACAGTTTGCCAAAGAGATCAGATCATCAGTTCGGCCAGCAAACGATCTGCCGCACAGCCCATTCACAACGTATCAATTAAATGTGCTAAAGGTAGAGGCAGAGACAAGGGCAGGGGTAAAGGGCCAAAGGGAAAGGCTGCTCAAGTGCCAAACAATTTCGTATTTCTTATTCTCTTTGGCAATCAGCGACATTTGAAGTGGCGGCTAGAAAAAGACTGAACAAATCGCCTCAAAAATGAAAAGGATTAAACAAATAAATCACTTGGCTCTGTTTTCAGGACATTTTTTTTTTTGGGGGGGACGGGCAGCAGCTGAAAAAGGGTTACCCACACCAATTAATGAGCTAAAAATTGTGCTGCATTCATTCAATTGTAAATGAAGACCACCGCACCACCCAGAGCCACACAGAGCCACCCAGAGCAGCTGCAGCAAAAGGCTGACCGAAATTAATGAAGATATTTGCCGTCCTCGCTGAGGGTTTTTAGCTAGCAGCGTGGGCTGGAGCTGGGCGCCTTTTTTTTTTTTTGGGTTGGTTTGATGAAAAAAATCATTTGATTTTTAATTACGCTGATTTTCTTTTTTTGTTTTTCGCTTTCTAATATGAAGAACTGAAGAAATGAAACAGCTTGGCAGAGCAAACACCTTGGAAATTAATACACGAGTGTCGAGCAGCGCCCGCAGCTACGAATGATTCGAAGATGCAAACTCTGATGAGAGAGCGAAAGAGAGACAAGCTGAGAGCGAGAGAGAGAGAGAGAGAGAGGTAGGGGGACGCGGGGGAGGTGAAGTGAGCCAAGTGACTCGCCCGTCGGCTCTCAGTTGGCCACTTGAGCCACTTACCGAGAGGTTTGGGCAGGCAGTCGTAGAACGGGGAGACGGTGCTGTAGCTGGACCAAAGAGGGGCGGGGGGGCACGCCAACTGGCCCTGACACGCACGAAAGGGTTTCAACTTAATTAAACCGTTTCTTTTTTTTCCCCTTTTTATAAGGTTTTCTTTTTTTTTTTGCCTGGCTCTCTTCACTTTTTGGCCGGCTCTTGACGGCAACTGGCAGCTAACTGGCAACTGTCATCGCATCGGCCGCGCCGAAAAGTGGGCACAAATTGACATCTAAAGTGCTTAAAATTTTCTTTAATTAAGTGTGACAAACTGTGGGCACAACACGAAACTGAGCACAACCCTCGACGGACGAAGCTATCGCACTGCCCTCGCCCGTAGCCCATTTATGAATAACTAAGGATGTGGAGGAGTATTTGTTTGCATGACAGGTAAGGAATCAATAAGGCAACGTAGATTGATGGAAAGGTAGATAGATAGCTACTTAGGACTGCGATCGATTATCGATAGGCATTATCGACAGCATTAGCAACTATCGTTGGCAGTGTTATCGATCACACGATTCTCATATGAGTCAATAAGTTATAATAGAGATGGTAGATAGATAACTATTCAATGATACGATCGACTATCGATAGTAATTATCAACTATCATTGGTAATGCTATCGATATAGCATATATCTTGAGTCTTGATGAGTCACACGATAAGGCATAGTGAGTCAATAAAGAATAGTAGAGGTACTAGATTGATGGATAGATAGCCACTTAATATCGATTATCGATCGTCATTATCGATAGAATTGTCAACTATCATAGGTAATGCTATCGATACCACATGTAACTTGAGTCTTGATATATAGGTACATAGCTTGATAGATGTCTACTTAAAGTTACAATCGTTTATCGATAGCCAATCTGGATAGCATCATAGAATAAGGCATAATATAGATAGTAGATTGCTAGATAGATAGCTACTTAGGGCAACTATCGATTATCGATAGTCATTATCATGAACTATCAATCATCTTGGTAATGTTATCAATTTCATATAAATCTTGACTGCTTTATTCTCATATGAGTCAATAGGGAATAATAGAGATATTGATAGAAGAATATCTATTTAAGGCTCTAATCGATTATCGATATTTATCATTACGCATCAGTTATCGCTTGTTATATTATCAACTTTCAAATGAATCTAGATTGTTTGATTTGCTTCAGCTCTGCTCAAAGGAGTCACACGATTCTCATAGATATTCATAGCAATAATATAAATGCCTGTAGCAAAGCTCTTCCATAGGAGATCAATATCGATATATATATCAGCTACACTCTCTACAAGTCGCATTAGCCTATCGACATATATATCAATATACCCATTTTCACTACTTATTCCACAGGCCTGTTCCTGCTCTCAGCTGCGTCGTCGACTGCCTTCGGTCAGCCCGGAGCCATCTGACTCATCTGACTGAGCAGCTGCCCACGCGCCTGTGGCTCAATGGAAGTCATTTGGAGCTCGTAAATAAGCAAAGTGCTGCATTAATAGTTGCTGATTAAGCAGCGCCTACGAGAAATTAAAATTAAGTAATTTAGCTCAACGACTTTGCTCGCCGACTGCGCGTAGGTGGTCAACCTCCAAGATCCCGAACCAGAGCCAGAATCAGAATCAGAATGCGAATGCGAATGTGGACGCAAACCTGTTTGCTTGAGCACGAAATTTTCGGTAATGGATCAAAGCGAATGCATTTAACTGCTTGGAGATGCCTTTTGCACCCTTGATTCATGGCCAAGCAATGCTGCTGAATTAAATTTAGATTTGTTTGTGTTGGAATTTGTAAATTAATATATTGATAAGAAAAACATTCCATTTGCAACTTTGATTCATGAAGATTGAATGCAGCTGAAAAGGGTTTGATTTCGAGATGAATAAATTTTGTTTCTGAATATTAAAAAAATGAAAATAATAATATTTAAAAATATAATTTTCTTGTATAAATAGTTACTTCATCTATTACTTAAACTATATATATATAATTATATTTTTATTTTATGATATTTATTTTATTTATTTTTATACATATAGCTAATGGCATTCTATCTGGATAGATTGAAACTGGAAATGTTTACTGAGAAAGAGAGAGAGAGAGACAAAGACACATTCGACTCGCTGGACTCAAGGCGTAAGTATAATCTCTATGAATAGAACAATTCCATCTCAACCAATTACCGATTGCAGCTTCCAAGTGGAGCCATCATCTCGGAGGCTGGACTCAATTAGCTGGGCTGGAAATCAAATGGCAAATGGTTGACATAAACTGGCATAAATAATAATCAATTTGAAATCAAATTGTTTGTTGGCTTTGAAAGGGAGACTCGGAGAGACGCGGAGAGAGGAGAGTGGAGCTGGAGGAGGAGGTGGAGAATATCAACGACGACGTCTTGCCAAAAATCAGAATTGATGATTATTGCTTTTTGACAGAGATTTGCCAGCGAAGGCGACAATAAAAACAACAATACGAAGGAGGCTCAGTTCCTTTTATGGCCAAACTTGGCAAGGATGTGTGCGAGAGTGTGTGTGTGCGAGTGTGTGTGTGTGTTAGTATCAATAAAATAGCCACAGAAGCTGGACCAGGCAAAAATATTTATGTGCATGTTATAGTAAGTGCAAAATAATAGCCGCCTGGGACGGGGTAGGCCAACGATGGAGCAGGACGGCAGCAGGACATGCTAGGACGCTGGCAAGGACAAGACCAAGCAAGGGCCAAAGGGCATTTAACACGCGCTGACCGGACGACAGGCGGTTGCTTCTAGTAGTAAAAATGCTTCAACAATTACCAGGGCGTATTGCATGTGTGTGCGAGAGTGTGTGTGTGTGTGTGTGTGTGTGTCGAGCAACGGGCAATAATGCACTCGACACTTTTATTTCTTTTTCATTAGCCAAAAAGCGACAACGACGACAACAACGCCAAATGCGTTCAACCACCGCCCTCGCTCCCCTCTCTCACTCTCTCTCTCTCTACCACTCTCACTGTCATAGAAGACAAACGCCTTTTGCTTCGTGACCTTCACATTTGTGGGATCTGTGGGACTGCTGCCAGACATGTGTGCAGAGAAATGATTGAGCGGGAACAACAACAGCTGAGTTTGGCCAAAGCTAGAGCTAACTGGAATAAAGGAAAGTTGAATGGATGAGACTAGCTGAAATCAATAAGACGCTTAGCAACTAACTAAAATGAAAGCCGCTGACTACAGTTGTCAATGCTTAATTCTTAAGTCTTGTCTTCATTTTATATTACTTTGAAATAAATCAAACTGAAATATAGTTATGGTAAGAGTGAGAGGGAGAAGTCGTCTTATATACTCTTTGATTTCCTGTCTGATATTTACTATTTAATGTCCCTACTTCCCTTAAAATGACTTAGATATGTCTGCATATATGATTTTGATTCCAAAAGTCTTTTAAGTTGTAATCTAAGAGACTTTTCGAATATATACATATATACTAACATGGACAATCCTAGATCGAAAGAATATATAGCTCTAAACAGTTGTAGGAATCACGAGCTACATCAACTCAAACTCAGAGGATTTTCTCTTATAGCTACCAGCTTTTTTTTGCCTCTACTCAGTCTGTTACAGCTTTTTCTCACAAGATCCAAAAAGAGTCAAAGAGCGTTACATTAGACTATTGGACAAAATGGCAAATGATATGAATGACAATCGTTAGTTGTACTTTCTAGGAATCCAAAAATATATACGAACACGAAATCGGGTAAAGAATATTCGAGCAAGAGTTGAAGAAAGAGCAGGGGAAAGGCGTGTGTGCCTCATTCAGGTTCGAATCGATGCGTAGCTTCTACAGAGCAAGAGTTGAGTTCCTCACTTCCATTAGCTCGTTCTCATTTCTCTCAGTGTATGCGCAGCAAATAACCCCACATAGGGCAAATTTCACAAATCGCAGTGTCTTGGCTGTTTCTTTTACTGCACACACACATACGTGTGTCTCTTGCTCCTTCGTTTCTCTTTATTTTATTATTGTTTATGTGTGTTGAGGAAAACTGCTTCAATACGGAGGTGGCATTCCGACTGAGAGTGCTGCGGCTGGCTGGAGTTCGGCTAAGGCAGCTTTCCGTTTCAGCTTTCCATTTCCTCTCCTATTTTCGGTTTTTCCTTGTTCTTTGTGAAAATCTATAAATTTTCGTATTTACAGCATTGATGCTGCTACCCGGTTATGTTTAGCGCCAGCTACATTGCCCCCCCCCCCCCTGCAACATTTTATTCGTTTGCAATCGTTACTTTGGGCGAGGTGGTGAGGGGGAGGGGGGTGAGGGGGGGTGGCGACAGCCGTATGGCGCAAATTGCTGGGGCTGTCATCATTTCTAATATTAGAGCGGAACTGCAGATAGGCGTCTGCTACAATAACCCTAGTTTATTGTATAATAATGTTGGAACTCAGATTCGCAAGTGTGTGTGAGTGTGTGTGTGTGTGAGTGTGTGTGTGTGTGTGTGTGTGTGTGCGTGTCGGCTGGGGCCAATAGTTTGCAATTAGCGCTGGGCGCCATAAAAAGGACAATCAACATAAAAATAATCGAGAAGAGAAAAACTCTCTACGCCTCGAAATTCAAGTAATTTGCTGAAATTTCGCAATTATTGTTATATAGAAATGTATATATACATACATACATACATACATATGTAGATATCTCTAAGTCTGCCTGCTCTCAAAAACAGTTATATTCACTGACTTGAGCTTACATTGAGCAAACGTTTCAACTTGTTTAGAATTGATTAGCTGCTCTGTTTTTTCATCAGGAATGGTGAGGGGGGAGGGGGGCATGGCTGCAGGGCAACACTGCAAATGCTAAGTGTAAAATTTAATTGAACACACACACACACACACACACTGACAACTGCGGACCTAATCAAGCCGAACCCAATGCCCGCCCACACCTCAGCCGCTGTCGCTGTCGCTGTCGTTGCGTCTCACTCATTCCCTGTTTACGGCAACTGCGCACATTTCCCACCGCAAAAAGAAAGGAAAATACGAAATACGACAGCAACAACAACAAAAAATTATAAAAAAAAAAAAACGCAGAAAATCTATTAAAAAATGCCAGCAAAAGTAGCCAAAAAAAAAAATAAAAATAAGAAAGAAAAAAAAATTTGTTTCGTGTGCGCGTTGTAACGTACAAATTATGTAAACAAAGTGGTTGGAGGGTGGTGCAGAGCTGTGAGCGGTGGGCGGTGGGCGGGGTCACTGGCAGAGATGTAGGCAAGAAATTATGAACCTTCGGGGCATGAGGCTCGAGGTCGGACCGAAGCAGCAGATGAAAAATGCGACCCTAGGCAATATTTACAATTAAAAAATTAACGTAAAACAGAAAAGAAAATGCTGGCAGGAAGCGGGAATACGGTGGACGAATGGACGAGTGGACGAGTGGGGGCTACCAAGTGAGCCCCTGGCCGCCAGAAAACTGTGAAAAAGCCCTAAAATCAATACGAGAGAACAAAAACATACTGATAAAAACATGAGAAAAGTATGAATGTGGTTCGAGGGATTTTCCGCGAAGCCTAATGGAAATTGTATTTATCTCGTTTGAAGTATTTTTCCTTTTTTTTTTTTGGAAAACTCGTAAAAGCCAACAAGAGCCACCACCACCACCAACCAACCAACACCATTCAGATGCGCCCAGCCACCTTCCGCCTTCCGCCTCCTGCCTCCTGCCCATCGACACTTGGCCTCACCTTGCCTTGCTCATGGTGAGCCCGTTGGGCAGCCTTAAGCGTTTTTTATAAATTAACAACAACAACAACAACAACTACAATAGAAGAAGAAGAAGCTAAGCACAAAAAATTATCAGAAAAACGAAATGAATATTTTTTGGGTAATTTTCTCTTCTTTTTTTTTTTTTAGGTGTGTGTGTTTTTTTTTATCATATATCATTTGCATTGAATACCCTGTATTAGTAAAAGAAATGCTGAAAATAAAGTAACTTAATAATAATTACAATAGTAATATTATTTTTATAAATAATCTGGATGGATGAGTAAATTCATATTTTGTTTAATTTTCACATAATTTCCAACTAAATAAAAAATATGTATTTATTTATCAAAATATATAGGTCTTTGTATACATCCGAAAAGATTTGTGAATATATTTTTTATAAAAGAAAAAAGGAAAATTTTTCTAAAAGAAAAAAATACAAATAGAATATTCTTTTTGTATTTCTGTATTTGCATTTTTAGATTATTATTACTTTTTTCAATTAAAAATTTCATAGCGTAGTTTGCCGCTTTCCATAATAACTCTGCACAGTAACGAGCTCTTGTTGTACCGCTACCGACTCACTAAAAAGTTCTTGCACTTCCAAAAATTCTTATGTCAAGCCCCTTTTCTGGCCAACTCTTTTTTTTTCATGTTGAAGTCTTCTCGATTGTCAAAATAAGTGCTGTCTCACTCTCTCGCAGCAACAACTATAGTCGTCTCTCTCCTAGTGATGGCACATCCTCTGATTGTCACTATCAATTCATCTCTAGGTATGCAAACACGACATATGTAGTAACTAATACATCGTCATAATATCGTAGCGATTATGATTTTCAGTATTGTTATATTTTTATAGCAATTATTATTATTAACTAGATTTATTTATAAAAAAAAAGGGTTTTTTGATTTATTTTTAATTTAAATAAATTTTTATTTATGCTTTTTTTTATCAAATCAAATTTAAAAAAAATCCTAAAATTTAGAAGATAAATTTTATAATGTATTATTTATTTTTTTAATCATATGTTAAAGCTAAAAAATATATTTGATTGCACTTAAAGGGTATTTCCTATTCTTTTTCTCCAGCAATAAACCAGACATTTTTTTTTATGAGATTATGTCTAAAAAAAAAATATGCATAAAAAAATGTGTTTAAAAATTGTTCATAGGTAATTCGTTGGGTTGGCTCTGTTGTCGGTGGATGGACGGTGTGGTATCTGCGGTGGTTGGGCGGTGCAGTTCTGGTGGTGTCTTTCGATCTTTCGCTGCTGGGCTAATTTGGGCGTTAAAGCGTTCTGTCTGTGGCAACTGGATGGGGAATTGGCCGTGCGCAGATTAGCTGTAAAATGAACAGTTGGCTAAAAGCACAAGAGATCAGTCAGCATGGGGGATGGGCAACAGTAAAGTTTTTATTTCGTGGCAGGTGTTAAAGGAAAATCGAGTAAAAAATTTGCAGTTGTCAAGTTTAAAATTTGGCACAAGCCTTAAATAAACTCACATCATATGTCAATAGGATTTTGAGGGAATGGCACTATAGTTAATCGATACTTGATTTTATAATGCAATCGATACTTAACTATCAAGCAATCAACACTGAGCTGCTACTATATAAGTAGGAGGCCAAGCAATCATTCATTTTCATTTGTGAAAAGAAACTTGTGCTAGTAAGATCGTGCGAATCATTTCATTGAAATTCAAGAAAAATTCAACAAAAAAGCTTTTCCCAGTGAAAAATAAAATAAAATAAAACAATTTCAATATAAAAATCAGAATTGAACTTTCTAAGGTAAAGTATTAAAGTGAAGTGCAGTGAAGTAATAATATTAAAGTAATATTCCAATTAAATGTGAAATATTTCCAACGTGGCCAATAATAAACGTTTTCATATGTATGTATGTGTGTGCTTCATATTTTGCACTGCAGTGTGTTAATTGGTATGTATGTATGTATGTATGTGTGCATTTGTTCAACTGCCACACGTAGCAGCAACGTGCGTTGTTTTGCCAATTGCTTTGATGATGGGAAAACTTTTTCGATAATACTCAAAAATAAGTGCGAAAATTGCTAAATATGCAAAACGGACACTAACACACACACATACACAAAGACTTGGGCATAAATGCACACACACACACACACACACACACACACACAGTTGCAATTGTTCACATTTTATTGCTGTCATACTTTTTGCACGATTTTACTGCTTCAATTGAAGTGTTTGCCTGTGTATGTGTGTGCGTGTGTGTCTGTGTGTGTGTGTGAATATCTCTGACGTGTCTTTTTCATACATTTGTGCTCACATTCAAACATTTTGCAGCAGCTCCTGTCAAAGCAAACTGTCAATTATTTTCGCTGTATTTATTTCTATTTTTCTATATTCAATCTAGGCGTTTTCTTTTTTCTTTTTTTAACAAAAGTACAAACTTTAATGCCATACACTTGTGTTTAATATAAGACCGATTGCAAATTTAAAAAATTAATAAAAATAAATAAATAAAGAAAATATGCTAAAGAAAATATAAATTACAAATATGCATATAGATAATCAACAAAATATCAATTTATATTTTATTTATTGTATTTTATATTTATTTATTTTTACATACAGTGGGTCAAAAAAGTATTGGCACACTTGAAAAATCGAACTTCTAAGAGCTGTAACTTTTTTTTGAACACTGCTATAAATAAATTAAAAACGGCATTTATTAAATCCATGTTTTCTAATAATATTTAACAAAAAAAAAATTTAATTTCATGTTTGGTTCACTTGCACAGAACTAAAATATAAATATAGGCACAAATTTTCGTAAAAAAAGTATTGGCACAATTGACGTAAACAATCTTTTCCATCGTCACTCAATCACCCTAATACTTGGTAGGTCCTCCGTTTGACTTAATAACTGCCTGCAAACGTCTCTTCATACTACTTATTAGCCTTGACGTTTCAAAGGTGGTGATTTTCGCCCACTCAGCGCGTAGGGCCTCTTTTAGAGAATTCTTCGAAGTTATTCGGTGTGATCGAATCTTCCTTTCCAACAGGTGCCATACGTGCTCAATGGGATTCAAATCCGGTGATTGGGGTGGTGTTTTAAACTGCTTGCAGTGGTATATGAGCCACTCCTGCACAAGATATGACGAATGTTTTGGGTCATTGTCTTGTTGAAACTGCCAATCAGTGCCACTGAGACCTAGTTTTTGAGCACTTGGACTTAAATTCTCTTTGAGAATGTCTCTATAAACATGTTTGTCCATAGTGTCATCAATAAATACCAAGTTTCCAACTCCAGAAGCAGCAAAACACCCCCAAACCATCACATTGCCTCCACCGTGCTTAACAGTTTTGAGCAAGTTATTTTCTTGAAGCTCCTTCATAGGTTTCCGCCAAATTTTTTGCGCTCCATCAGACCCAAAGAGATTAAATTTAGATTCGTCACTAAAAATAATTCTGTTCCAAAATGAATCCGGCTGATTTATGTGTTGTTTGGCGAACTCTAGCCTCCTTTTCTTGTTCACCTTCGAAATAAAAGGCTTGCGCCTAGGAACACGACCATGATACCCGGCATTATGCAGGGTATTTCGAACAGTTTGTGGGGTGAAGTTACTGTCAAAAGATTCTTGTAGGCTCTCGCATAATTTCACAGCCGAAGTATGTGGATTTTGGGCAACTGTGGACACCACAATCCGTTCCTGGCGTTCTGTTAATATTTTAGGCCGGCCTGATCTGCGTACTGGAGCTATTTTTCCCGTTTGTGTGTAATGCATAATAATATTTCTCACACTAGACCATGATCTGTCTACAAGAGTGCCAATTTCACGATAAGATTTATTCTCTAAATACAGTTTAATGATTAATTTCCGTATTTCCAAAGAAATTTCTGCACCTCTAGCCATTTTTCACTTGCTCTCTTAAATTTTCGATTAGAAGTTATTGCAAACACGCGCAACAACCAAAACGAAGCGATATGTAAAAGAAGGAATGAAAAATAACGGTAGTTTACAGTTGTAGCAACGAAAGCGTAAGCTAGAACATAGTGTGTGCCAATACTTTTTTTACGAAAATTTGTGCCTATATTTATATTTTAGTTCTGTGCAAGTGAACCAAACATGAAATTAAATTTTTTTTTTGTTAAATATTATTAGAAAATATGGATTTAATAAATGCCGTTTTTAATTTATTTATAGCTGTGTTCAAAAAAAAGTTACAGCTCTTAGAAGTTCGATTTTTCAAGTGTGCCAATACTTTTTTGGCCCACTGTATATTTTGCGCTATTCATACATTCGTGTTTATTGTCCGCTAAGTATTTCCTCTTTCTTCCAAGTATTTCCTCTACGTAATTCCACTACGCAATGCCTTTACGTAGTTACTCTATGTCTTTAATGCTTAGCTAATCGATCACGCACTCTACTTCGCTTTAGTGCGCTGACCCCCAGCAGGCCTGGCCGACTGAAGAAATTCTGCAGCTGCTGCCCTTTATATAGAGGGCCACTTTTACTCAAGCACTGTCTCTCTCTCAAAACTTGAGCCCGATAGGAACGCTCTCTGCTGCTGTAAGCTTTAAAGCTTTGTTTTACTTAAATACAAATATCAAGTGAGAGCTGCTACATACACATAGACAACTTTAATGATCTTCTGCATTTTTTCTCTTCTTGCTTTTACTTTTACTCTAGCACTGTATGCGTGCGTGCCTATATGTGTCTATGTATGTGTGTGTGCGATGAATTATTGAAATATTAGTTCTGCGATGGGTTCAGGGGATTTCTTCTTACTTATTTATTGCACATTTATATTTATATATATTTTCATATATTTATTATATTATTTACATTTTTACAAATACATACATAAAATTTTCTGCAATATTTGACAACATTTTCAGGGCAATTCTTAAAATTATGCCTAAAGTTTTTCTTCTGTCAGATTTCAGACTTCAGCTTTGGCTGACAGCTAAGTTCTCATATTAAAGTGTCTCAGCTGCGCTCGCTTTGAATCAATAGACAATAAAATCTCACATATTACACACACACTACACACACACACACACACACACACACACACACACTACACACACACACACACACACTTTTGGCAATCCTTTCGATTTCATATTTGCCACGACTTTCTTAAATGTTCGCATCCGCTTCCGTCTGCCACCCTCGACGCTGTACGGCGCCCTAGCTCAGCACAGCCCCCCCCCCCCCCCCCTAGTCTTGCACACCCTTTTGCCAGTGCTCGAGCGTAAGACAAGCGGCATTTGCATATAGGAAAACTTCCCTGGCAGTGCTGTCAAATTTTATGATAGCGCCAAACATAACTCATTGACAGCTTTGCATTTTCACAGGCCGCCCCACCGCACCTCCCTGTCTCTCTCTCTCCCTCTCCCTCTCTTTAAGCGCCACGGGGTGTTGCCCATTGTTGTCTTTTGCTCTCGTTGCTGTTGCTGTTGCTTCTGCATATTGCACAAAGTTATGAGCCGCAAATGATAAACTGCGACAGCGTCATGGCAGCTGCCTTGGAGCTGGGGCACTATTGATTTTTACTCTTATTTCTATTTGGAATTTTTTTTTATATTTTTTTCAAATGAATTTTTTTTTTTTTTTTACTGATTCGTCAGCGCTCATCAGTGCGGGGCAGCCAGCGCGTTTATTTTGTCATCAAGCTAATTAATTAATTAGAAACACCAACAGCAACAACAACAGCAACGGCAACAGTTGGTGTGAAAGGCGACAGGACACACCTAAAAAACGAACAAAAAAAAAAAAGTAGGTAAGGTGGTGAGGTAACGGGACTTTGGTGCGTTTGGTGTGTGTCAGTGCAATAAAAAAATGGTCCCCAGTCTAATTAGATAGTTGACAATTGTTGCCCTTGTTGCTGTTGTTGCTGTTGTTGTTGTTGCTGAATGTAATTCATCAAATGTCAAAGGCAACACTGACATCCCGACTGCACCTTTGGGCGTGTCCAGGCCTACGGCGGACCATCCATAAAACTGACCAAAAATTTCAAGGACTTCGATTGGCTACTCGTAGATAGAAAATGAGAAGAGAGTACGAAAATGTTTAAGCATAGCTCTAGGCATAAATGAAGAGCTATAATTATTATAGCTAGATAAAAGAAAAATTTAATTTGTAGAATTGCATAAACTCAAGCATATATATATACATATGTGTATGTATATAAGTGATATAAAATTATTATTATTATATATATTATTATTTTTTAAAATTTTGGTTTCTTCTTATTATTATTCTAAGATATGCCTTGAATGCATATTCCATCAAATTCAACTACAATATATCTATCTATATACCTATCATCTCAATTAGTGCTATCAACTATCAACTCTATTGAAAAAATCTCTTGATGGCTATAAAACGATAGGAAATCCTTTTGCGCTCTATGCGCGACATTTTCTATATGGCTTATATCATTTATCGTCTGTTTATAGGGTAAACATATTTTCATATTTCCGGCTTTTGTCGCCAATTCGTTTTTATTGCCATCGCATCTATTTCATTTTGCCTCTGCTTCTTCTTCTTCTTCTTCATCTTTTTATAGATGTTTATAGTTTTTTATGCCGCGACGCGTCGCATAAATTTCAGCCGCAGACATTCACAATAAAAGGGTAGTTCGATTTCAATGGATGCGAGAAGGATGAGCGAAGCTTTTTGTGGGAGAACAGTCTACAAAAGAGAGGGTGGGGGGGTGTGGATGGAGCTTCCTTATTTCGTTCAACGGCATTTTGTCAATTTTAGTATTAGCGCGTGCGCCTAAAAATATGCAATAACAATTGTCATGCATGCAAATGACTTCATTTGCTTGGCTCGCGAAATTTTGTCATTGCCACGCCCCCGTTCCGTGCCCAGTGGTGGCACCACAGAAGGGGCACTTTGCATGATTGAATTGAGTTATTGGCAGAGCTCGCCTCCTGCTCCCACACACACACTTTGCCTGATTTCCATTCGCTTCCAGCATGTGGTTAGATGAATTAGAATTTTTTTGTTCTGTGGGTGCGGGAGTGGGAGCGGGAGCAGAAGGAGCAAGCATTTTATGTATGCAGATTGCGTGGCGCACGTAAATTCATTTAATAGTGCTCTCAGCCATGGCAGCGCACGACATGAGTAGTCAATAACTTCAAGTGCAATTGACCCCAATACCAAAAACCAATAAAAGCCACAAGATCACAATATAAAACATTTGTGAAGAGTCCCAGACGCATGACTCATTCACTCACTGCCTGGGCTAAAGTTGGACAAATTGATAAGGACAGTAAGGAGATAAGCAAATCTCTCTGTTGTATAGCAACATAGATAAGCTCTATATGGGAGATATGACAAAGAATATAAATATATTCTAGTTCAGCTATAACTCTTATAAAACTATTTAGACAATTATTCAATAGTTTTTTCTATGTATCACTTTTTTTCAAGCTACCTCTAATAGAAATTCTTTATGCATTGTCTTCAAGAGATCTTTATTCTTTATAATTCACATGTTATACGATTTAGTATTACGATATATATAGAATTATTGAGTATTTTATAGTGTGTTTAATACAATGAACAGAATATTCATAAAACTTAATAGAGTATTGAGAATATATCGATTCAACTTCTGCCAAATCTCAATCGCCTTATGCGATACATATTTGTTTATGCGACTCGAGTTAACTGGAATCAGACATAGGTCTAGGTCTACATATATGCAAATATTCGTATCTATCAGATCGGCATTTGCGTTCGGGCCCCTAGTTTCCGGCAACAACTATCGTACGATTGTGGGCCAGAGTTTAACCCTTAATTTGGCCAGGCATTTGGGATTCGTGAGGCTTGGGTTGCGAGTAGTGGGGCTGAGGTGGGCATGGAAGTAGCGTGGCTATCTGGGCCGTTTAATCGCGCTTCATTCATCATCCAAATCGAGCGTTGCGTTCTGGCGGGGCGGCGCGACGCGACGCCCGATGCGAACTATCGATAAGGCGACTGGGCCCAAGTGGGGCGAAGTTCACAAACTCAACTTAATGGCAATTTTATCGATAATGTTCGTGCTGAATTTTCGATTTTGTTTGCTTGCATGTCGGGCCGCAAATTATGAGCGATCGACACGCCAACAACAGCCAAGCCAAGCAATTGTGCAAATCTAACCAGAACTGGGAGTTGGGCGTCACAATCGAAATCGGAGCAGGAGTTGGAACCACGTTACGCTCCTCGTCGCCCAGTTCCAATTCGAACTCTGTCATCATACCACACCTGTACTTACTTTCGTAGTTTAGCATACAATGTGTTTGTGGGTTTTTCTACATACCCTGTACAATGAGTACAAATGCAATGGAAGGTCGTCTGACTCATGATGGAGAATATGTAAAATTTTGAGAGCTACTTCAGCTACTTTCTTCTGCGCATTCAATAGACCTTTCTAGGCACTTTGATCTATATCTATATATACAAATTTTTTCCACCTTTTAACTTCTTTAGAAAAGATATATGGCTATCGACTTCAGATCCTCCCTCCGACTCCCTTCAATTATACCAAGTGCTCATAGGGTATCTTATAGTAAATCAATAGTTGTTTATTCACATAGTTGACAGCTTTTGGCTTTAGTTTGTTGTGGGGTCTATGGTTTATGTTTTTCTGCTTTGGTTGCAGCGCAAATTATGAGCACGCGAATATCGAACGCTTCCTGCTACTGGTGGGCGGCATATTCGGCGCCTGTGGGCGTGTCCGCCCTATCAATTAGAACTGGCTAGCGCACATCTTGATAAGAGCGCGGCCCTACAGCGATACCAACACAATTGGTATGCGAGCAGCCTGTGTAAATAAATAAAAATAAAGTGCCAACAACGAAATGCGCTTCGAATGGTCATTAAAATTGCGCGTCCAGGGCCTAAAAGCATGCACTGCTAATTGCCACATAAATAACCAGTCGAATCACCAGCCAGTAACATCCGAAATCTGAGGGTTGTCCAGCGCCAATTCCAAGACGAAAGAAACGCTACGAAATTCGAAAGCAAAACAAAGAACATTATAATTTATCGGGCATAGATTATCGATAAGCAAGCAAACATATGATTAAGGACAGTAAAACAAACAACAACAAAGTGGGAGAACAGAAGGCGAAAGAGAAGAGAAGAGTAAATTAGAGAAGACCACAAGAGAGTGGAGGAGAGAGGAATAGAGTAGAGTAGAAAGGCATAGAGTAGAGTAGAGCAGGGCAGAAGGGAGTGGAGTAGTGTAGTAGAGATCAGAAGAGAATGGAGAAGAGTAGAAGCGAGTTTAGTAGATGAGAGTAGGGTAGAGTAGAATAGAGTACAGTAGAATAGAGTAGAGTACAGTATTGTATAGTAGAGTAGAGTAGAGTAGAGTAGAATAGGGTAGAGTAGAGTAGAGTAGAATAGGGTAGAGTAGAGTAGAGTAGAATGGGGTAGAGTAGAGTAAAAGAGAACAGAAGAGAGTATACAGCAGGACAGGCGAAGATAAGAAAAGAGCACTACCAGCTGAAGCAAAGCAAAACTGTACTTTAGGTTGCCTCTGGTAGGGGCTCGACTAGACTTACGCAATACAGCAAATGGAAAGAATATGAGCACAATATACGATAAGGTCTATAGTTATTGTGCTTAGTTCCCTGTACATGTGTCTCTGTGTGTGTGTGTGTGTGGTGCAGAGCAGCGCAGCGCATTAAGTTCAATTTCAGCTACTAGATCAGAATTTATGACATTGACGAAACGATAAAAATGTCGGCAGTAGCCGGCACACACATAAATGTGCATTACGGAAGTGAAACAGAGAGAGTGAGCGAGACAGAGATGGAGATGGAGATGGAGATGGAGATGGAGATGGAGATGGAGATGGAGATGGAGATGGAGATGTAGCCGGAACTAGAACTCGCAAATAGCAGAGGTGGAGAAGGCGAAAGAGGGCTGAGGTAGAGGCGGGAGTAGAGCAATATAACTGACCAGGCGGCATGAAAATGAAATGCGACGCTCAAACTCACGTCAGCGAAAGCGAAAGCGAAAGCCTAAAACTATTAATTTCATCGTAACAGAGAAGCACGGCAGAACGGTCAGGCAAGTGTGAGAGCAAGCGAGAGGGAAGGCGAGGCTGGCCAGAGCGCCGGGCTGGACGGTCTGTCCGCCCTTTGGGCAGGGAGAAATCTATATTTACGATTATTGAAGTTTATGACGAAACGTTTTCGTATCATTTTGCGTCGCCTCATAAATGTTAAACGAGAGACTGACAGCGGTCTCACGGCTGGACCATCTACAATCACATAGGGTTGAGAATTTCATAAATGCTTTTGCACGCAAGCTGCTAATAATGCCAGACGGACAGACGTACGGATGGACAGGCAGCCTGACAGACAAACTGGACCGGACAGATACATACATCGTATTTGTGAGTGGTATGTTGTATACATGGCACACACACACACACACACACAGACACACATACATTTGTATAAATATACATATGTCGTAGCACAGGTGCCTGACCAGGGCTTTGGTTACGGATTTGGGTTCGGTTTCAGTTTCGGTTTCGGTTTTGGCTTCTTCTTCTATATATATACATATTTTTTTTTTCCTGCTCGGGGGTTGGTCTATGCTGTATGGCCGCAAAAGTGCAATACGCTCGTAAAACCAATGGCCAAATAGCCAAACGAGAAATGTCTAAGTAAAAATGTTGTGTAATTACGTTGCGTTACGCACAGATAGAGATACAGATGGTAATGAAAATAGAGTGGGGAAAATGGTCAAGCGGTCGGGGTCTACAGCTGGAGCTGGACTTTATGATAGTCGGCAACATCCATCCGCCCCACCTCCTCCACACACACACACACACACGCCTGGCCCATCCCCCCTTCCTACACCATACAAAAAAGGCAAAAATCGTAGTACTACTCGACCACTGTCAGTTGGAAAAATCATAATTAGGCTTCGGTTTGCCCCCCCTTTGAGTATACACATGTGTGTGTGTGTGTGTGTGTGCCTTTTATTGTTTTAATGAGCAGGCTAGTGCAATTTTTGGGCCAGGGCTGGGTCTGCTGTAACTGGCAACTTGTTTCCAAAATAGTTATAGCCAGGCAGCATCTATGCCTTATATCAATTGATCTAAGGCTGTGTCCTGCTCTGGCAATTGGCTGTCATGTCGTGTCGTTCAAGTTGAGGAGCGTAAATACATCTATACCAATCGCATAGATATAGTACACGCTTTTATCGATACATATCGATAATATTTACAATATTTAAGAAATGTGTAAACAACAATTTAGTGCTTATAGACATCGCAAGTGAGTACTTAGCCATAAGAATTTTATTGCAAACAGATTTTATATTATTTGAAAATGCTATAAATAATATGCACACTCCACTCAACTCAAATGTCACCTATTTTACAATCAAATATGCTTTTATCATATTTCAGGTTGACTTCGATCTAAGTTGCTGTGAAAGTACCGTCAACGAAGTTCACTTACAAGCTCAAAATATCTATAGGTAAAAAAAAAAAATAAATACAAATTTAAGGAAAACGAATAAAACATCTTAATTCATAGTGCACGGCTTTTGCAGCGTAATTAACCGATAATACATTCATTCGCTTCACATTAATTCATATTAAGACACGCGAACCGAATTTCTTTGGTAAGTATTCGGCATTTGATTGAACTGCTAACTTTTCTAGCGTTCTCTTAGCATCAACTAAATCATGTCTGATTCGGAATCTGGAAACGAGGCTGCGGGAGGCGAACAGCATGTCAATCCACGCCCCGGGCTGGTGAACTTGGGTAATACATGTTTCCTGAATAGCGTCATACAAATATTGGCGATGACACCTGAGTGAGTGTAGCACTTCACACAGACGTTCCTTCGCTCTCATCCCTTACTCTGTCCTCTGACTCGCAGCTTTTGCCGTAACCTAATGCTCTCGGAGTGCCCATCGAAAATTGTTGTGCACTTGCAACGCCTGATCGGATTGCTACATTATTCGCGATACAACATGCTAGTGCCCTCGCCGGTGCTCTATGCCGACTATCCGATGTTCGAACTCGGCGACCAGCAGGACAGCTCGGAGTATTTGGGATACTTGCTCAATGCGTTGTGCGAAGGCGAGAGAGCCAATGGATGGGCGCTCCCTGACGATCAAGTATCTAATTTGACCATAGCGGATAAGTCGTTCTCGGGTCAGCTAACAAATGTCTACAAATGTCTTGTCTGCTCCCATGAGAGCCGCAGCACAAATAGATTCCGCGAGCTGCAGCTCTCCTTTCCCAACTGCAGTGACAATGATAATCCCTATTTTAGTGTGCAGAATCTGATCGAGCATAACAGCTTGCCTGTTCTTCTCGATGGAGATAACAAATATGCGTGCCCCAAGTGTGCCACCTATTGCAAGGGTGAGCATCAAACGAAAGTCACACAAGCTCCACGCAACCTCATCATCACTATCAAACGGTTCGGCTACGATAAGGCAACCCAAAAGCGTACTAAACTCATGCATAGGGTGTATCACAATGAGACGGTGAGTGGAATACCCAAAAAGAAATATATTGTAGAATTCATCCAGGATCTTAGGCTCGCTAAATGATGAGCGCTGCTAGGCAAACCTGGATAGAAGCCCCTCAGTACAAGAAATCTCTTTAAAAATCCGCCATATTCTATACTGAAACTAACCTCACCTCACCGGCCTTTCACATTTCAGATTACTCTGGAACAGTATGACAGCTCCTTACGTCAGTTTTCCATTACGATGTGGCGCTTGGTAGCTGCAATTAGCCACGTTGGCAGCTCCCTGGACTCCGGTCATTACTATATACTGGCCCGTGATGCTGACCGCAAATGGATAAAGCTCGATGATAGTGAATTATCCTACGTGAAGTCCTCAGAGATTCGTCATTCGCGAACGGAAAACTCATCACATATGTTGCTTTATACTTTCATCGAAGAAGTGGGATTGGATACGCCAAATGCTGGGCAAAATGCGGCATCAATGGCACAATTACCACCGCTTAGCCTGGAAGAGCTGCCGCCGAGGCTCCGTGAGTTCATCAAGCAAAACATGGGAAACTAGACGCCAAATCAGATAACACAACAACACAACAACAACAAAAAATAGCAGATGAACACACAGTATACATATATACATGTATATATATATAAATATATAAATACATATATGTATGTGTATATGTTTCGTCAGCCTTTTAAACACATACATAGCTGAATATTTGTTATATATTCTTTAAATAAATAATTATAGATTATGTATTCATCGGCGTTGTTTCATTTCAAGAGCCAGTCCGCCCCTGTCGCACAAATATGGACAAGAGTAACAAGCCAGATAACATTTAAACGAAATCGCTTTAAAATCAATTAACCGTAAAATCACTCGGCTATTTGCAACAACAATCGAGCCGCGAGTCCTGCCGGACCTTTGTTGCCCTCGGACATCGATGCGATGCCGTGGCCAAACAATCAAATGTGGTGGCAATAACATTAGCCGCGGCCGCCCCCTCCCCCTCTCGCCACTGCGCTAAAAACGTGGCATGCGTTTGCATATGTATGTATGTATGTGTCCGTCTCTGCATGCAGACGGGCAAACAATCTGCCAGACCAAACATGGGCCCCCCTCTCCCCTTCGCCATGGGATCCATGGCCCCCTTCGTTACTGGGCTGCTGCAGTGGACGTGCTGCCAGGTATTAACCTCCATTTAATGTTTAACAAAGCCGCGTTACATGTGTGCATGGGGCGCAAGAGGAAGAGCTGGAAAAAAAAAGTGAAATATAAAACACAACGACAAGGCTGTGATGCCACGCCCACTCTCTCAACAGGCAGTCGCCAAACATTTCGATTAACATACGCAAACACACAGCTGACCAGCAGCTGGGCGGTGGGTGTGGCAGGCAAAAAAGAAAAAAAAAACAACAGCAGCATAACATAACGTGCACGGACAGCAAATTGAATTGCCGGCAAACAAGGCCGAGACCTGCAGGAAGCTGAGCATTAAAAAAAATATATACAAAAAAAAAAAAAAAAAAAAAAAAAAACAAGTAAGAAAGCTCTAGTCTAGACTGCTCGACTAGGAGATCCCCTGAACTGATATTTCAATAATTCTTCGCGTCATTCTAACACACACACACATAGAATGCTTGAAGCAGCCGAGAGCGTCGTCGCTGGTCACAGTTCTACCTGTTGTCGGGCTCAACCTTTGAGAGAGACAGTGATTGAGTAAAAGTAAATGCTAGGAGAGAAGAACTGCAGAAGATCATTAAAGTTTTCTGTATGTGTATGTAGCAGTTCCCATTTGGTATTTGTATTTAGGTAAAACGAAGCTAGAATGCTCACAGCAGCAGAGAGCGTTCCCATTGCTCACTTGAAGCTCGACTGCAACGAGCCCTACCTGCCGTTGGGCTCAACTTTTGAGAGAGACAGTGCTTGAGTAAAAGTGGCCCTATATAAAGGGCAGCAGCTGCAGCAGTTCTTCAGTCAGTCTTCAGTCGTCCAGGCCTGGTGGGAGTGTGTGATCGATCAGCTAAGCATTCAAGGCGAAGAGGAACTACGTAGAGGAATTACGTAGAGGAATTACGTAAGGAAATAAGTAGAGGAAATACTTAGAAGAAAGAGGAAATATTTAACGGAAATACGTAGAGGGAATATTTTGAAGAAATAAACAGAGCAATTTTGCTAAATCGACTCAGCTCGTCGCCCTGATCAAGAATATATATACTTTGTGGGATCAGCCATGCCATCTTCTGCCTGTTACATACATTTCAACAAAACCATTATACCCTGATTTTCCATTTTCAATGGGTTCAGGGTATAAAAATCACAATCGGAGTCGCAGTCGCAGTGGCGAAGCGACGACCATCAGCCTCTCACATCGTCATCAGAATCGTTTTAAACAAAACGGACTAATTAAGCGCACGTTGTAGTCCACATTTGAGCTGCTTCACGCTGGACTCGACTCACCTGTCCTTGCAAAATGACTTGTCGGAACTAGCAAACTTAATCAGCGACTACAGGACGATAGATAGACGATAAAGAAGGGCTCCATGCTAAAGCGTTTGGGAAAATTTTTAGAGAGTTTCGTTAGGTGAATTCTGAATTCACCATAAGCAATGGATGTAAATGAAAGTAAGAATTCTATCCTCTATCTCTAAGGACAAGCGGACAATGATTGACTTTTAATGAACTATTCAACTTGTTTTCAATTTAGCTACTCTTCTGTCTTTCTTTGCTTTCTTGGTGAAACACTTTTCGAATTTGTTTAAGTGATCTGCATTGCTCTGTATTAACTGAGGTAATTAAATAAATGACATATATGTATAAATAAATATGTAAAGCTGTCTGCGCCTTTATACAAATATTTATTTCAATTGAGCTGCTCCAACCGCAGACTCTTTAGGAATAGAGCGAAAAGCAAGCAGAAAGTATAGCAACAACAACAACAACAATGAAATCTCTTTTTGAGTAGACAGTCGAAATGGTTCGGGTAGTTAAGGCGCTTTGATGTATATGTGTCAGTTGTCCACTCACACACACACACACACACACACATACTCATCTATATAGAAACATTTTTGGTGTATCGCCGCGTAAATCCGTCTTTGAATAATGATGCCGTTGATAGCTGGGATTATAACCCAGGCGCAAGCAACGAAATCATCTCTCAGCTACTCCCTCTCACTCTCACACACATGTGTGTGTGTGTCTGTGTGTGTGTGTGTGCAGCCAGCCTGGCCATTTATTTATTATGCCACAATATTCAATGACCCTTAATGGCATTTCGTAATAAAAATATTGGATTAGTTTGTTAGTTTTGGTCGCGCTCGGGCATATCAACCACCGTCGAGGGGCCCATCGTAGCGCTCAGCCACCCACTGGACACTTTATCAACTGGCCCGGCATTACGTATTCCATTAAACGCCTAATGAGCCCATTGTGCGGCGTGTCTGGGGTCATCAGGGGCCAGTCTCGGCTAGCCTTGGGAGGGGCGTGGCTGGCGCCCAGGTACTTAGACTTAGTTAGTGATCAAAGCGGCAATGCATGCATATGTACATACATACATATGTATATGCCACGCCCCAAAATAGCAATGACTACAATCAATTTCTGTGCATAGATAAGACAGATGGAAAAAAAAAACACGAAATTTTATGTAAATAAATATATTAGTATATCAAATGAATATTATTTTTAAACAGAAGAAAGCGAGTCGCTTGAGAGTGGAATTTGGATGAATTTAGATATTACATACATATGTACATGTATGTTTATAAAAAAAATTATCAATTTTTTAAGTATTTATTTATAGTAATTATTCAGACCCACCAATAGTGATGATACTTATTTAAGCACCATTAATATTCTATCTTACCGATAGTTTATTTCACAACCATCGAAAGTCTACGAAACTGCGATAACAAATAATCGAAAGACTTTGCAGTTATAGAAGACAAGAAGAGAAGCAATAAGAATTGTTCATAGGTTCTTTAAAGATTAAAAAGAAAATCTACTTACAAATACTTAAAATATAATCAAAAAAATTAATAAACAATTGAAATTGATCTAGGAATAAATCTCAATCCCTTTCCAGTTGATTTTGAATATATAAACAATATTCTGTTACAGACTTGATGTGGTTAAAGTAGGGCTACCTAGAGATTGTAATACGCTTAGCTCTGGCTGCTCTCATATGCATGTAGCATATTAAAATACCAAAACAGCAAATGCCCCGGCACGTAATCGGCATCGGAATCGGAGCTTGGAGCTGGAGCTGGAGTCAGGAGCCGGCACTCGGCACCCGGCGTACGGTAGCCGGATAACCGAATGGACGGGTAGCTCAGGACCCTTCGACTTGCATGCATGTGACATAATAAATATTAATGACAACTGACCGACAGCCTTGCCATAGATGATCCCTGCCCAGTGGGTGGGCCGAGGAATGGAGAGAAGGGGAGTGGAGTAGAGTGGAGTGGAGTGGACGTATGTTATATGTAGGTGGCCGGTGGGTTGACGTTGACACACATTCGACATGTGACAGATAAATTATGGCAATTGGATGAATGCCGCCACACCTCTTCAAACGGGCCCCTGGCCAACATCATGCAATTTTGCTTTAGCTATGAGATCATTTTTCATTTTCATTCCCTCTCACACTCGCACTCTCTCTCTCTCTCTCTCTCTCTCTCTCTCTCTCTCTCTCTGCCTCTCGTCTGAGTTTCGTTTGTTTGTTTTAATTTTCTTGGTGCGGAGAAGGTTGTGACATATGTGCGTTCACGACTAATGGCAGTCAAGTTTACCATAACCAAAGGACATCAGCCAGCACACACACACACACACACACACACACACACACACGTACAGTGGCGCTCTGTTGAGGGCCATCCTTAATAGTTTTCAGTTCGCAAATGATACGGTTAGCGGACTAATGACTGAATGCCACCAGGCTGAAATAAATTACAATAATCATTTATTGTTCAATAAGCCCAAAATGTAGGCAGGCATGCAGAAGTGGGTGTAGCTACGACTCTCTCTATCCGGGTGTGTGTGTGTGAGTGGGTGTGTGTCCAAAGTTCAGGCATGCATACAAATGTGTAATAAAAATAATGACAGCCAGCTTTGGCAGCCAGCTTAGAGATCACTTTATCACATTCATCAAGCGAATGAAAACACAAAAAATTTCTGCAGCTGCTTAATCGATTGATTCACTTTTGAAAGTAAATTAAAGTAAAAGAATGGTTTAAGCGATAGATAAATATATATTTAATATTATAATATTTTTATTCATTATATATTTTTAATAGAGTATAATAGAGAGTAAGTCCTAGTCAAATTAAAGTAACAGAATGCTTTAAGTGGTAGACAAATATATATTTAATATTATTTTATTTAAGTATAAAATCTATATAATATATTTTCAAACATTTAAGCCAAGAGAGAGTAAGTCCAAGGTCTCTCTGAAAATATTACAATGGAACCAGACCCAGGCTAGCTCAATAAAAATACTTGAAAGCTGAAGCAACTAAAGAAATTGATAGTAATTTAATAATAATAAAATCAGCTATTAATAAAAATATATATATTAGGCAGCTCCACAACTCGCCTCTTCCTGTCCCGCTCTCCACTCCTTATATATACTCAACATATATTATTTTTGTAGCTAATAAGCAGCACTATATAGAACAAATTTCAGAGATAAGGAAGAAGCCATAGAGCAAGAGAGCATTGGTGGCGCTATCAATAGCTGTTTGCCTTAAAGCTGGCCACAATATTTACCGTTATAATAGCCGAATACGGTTACCAATAATGAAAAGCAATACAAAAGCTGCCGAGGATTATTTACAAGCGAGGAGCTTAAAGCGAAAACCAATTCAAAAGACCGAAAGAAACCAAACAAACAATAACAACAACAGTCAAACAAAACAACGGTCTGCCCCCAGCCGCCCAAGAGCCACCCAACCACCCACCCACCCAGCCAAATGGTGGTCGCTGTGCCAGGGGTCTAAGTAATACGCGTGCATAAAAGAATCAAAAATCTAGATTTTGATTTGAGATATACTACTATGGACTATAGAGACAGACGGGCAGCTTGTTAAGTTTGGCTGGAGCTGGGGCTGCAACTGGGGTCTGGGAGCTCTGGGGTCACGACAAAGTCCTGTTCGTCCTGTGGGGATGTGTATCAGTAGCTACAACAGCTGTAGCCGCGGCGCGGGCCATAAGTCAAGTGGCGCTTAATGCTTGTGGAGCGGCGCGCGTTTTGGCCGCGACTAAAATCGCTCGCAGACTGTTTTCGGTTCTCTTCGGCGGTTTTTTATTTCTTATGGATTCCACTTCAATGAATTGAAAAATTGCCTTGAGCAAATTTGATGCTGCTTTGCATTTTGTTGTCTCCTGTTGTTTTTTTTTTCCCTCTCTCTCTCTTTTCTCATTCAACTCGGAGGGTTTCCCTGGGTTCTGGGGTAATTTGTGGGACGGGCCAGGGCAGCCCCAACAACACAACTGTTTTTCAAACATGACATTTGACATTTGATAATGTCATTTGCCGCGTAATTGTTTTTTGATTTGATGCCCCGTTTTGCCATTTGCCATTTCAATGTTATCATTTGCTGTTGTTGTTATTTGTTTTTTTTTTTTTTCTGTTTATCTGCCACTTTGGTATTTCCGTGAAGCAAGCAAAGGGAATCGGCGATGCCCTCAAACTCCCCCTATATAATACAAATTGATTTGACTAGACTGGAGCTGCCAAATGACGACTATTGTTTCGTATTTATTCAAAGGGACTTTAGGTCTACTGATAGATCATTTGCCTAGATATAAATATGATCTCATCTGGTAATCCGTCTATATTATATAAACATGATTCAAAACAAAATTTGATGCTTCACTTCATTTATTTGAGCATTCAGATATGAGATAAGGTACATGCGAATATAAACATTTATAATTTAATATTGTTCCACGAATGAAACTAATTGAATAAAACTAAATAATCCACTTCAATGTGGGCAGACGCAAAGTTATAAAGTTGAGAAGTTGAATAAAAAAAAAAAATATTAAACGGTTGTTTTACTATCGATATTTCAATGGTCGCCTGCAAGAGAAAAGAAGAAAGGAAATACATTAAAATGGATTTAGGAAAATCAGCAGAGCATTTATAAGAACTTAATTATTGATTTACACAGCATGTGATAAATATTATATTTGTATGGGTCTATTTGCGAGAAACCCCAGGGAATTACTTAAAATATATTATCGATACTAAGTAAATAAATTGAGTTACGGAAAGTAGTTTTTGTGGTGTACGAAATTGCTGCGTACAAACGGACGAACAGACATGTGGAGGAAGCTCAAGTCAAATTGAAGCTCATTTATTTATATACATATATCTATACAGAGCCTCATACCTGGCGATGAACCTGTATATTCTTGGCCGCAAATATCCATGGAAGTGGACTGAATATCGTTGTCATCGTCTTTATTGGGACTGGATGGGTTGGCCGGCTTGTCCGGCTTGTCCCCCTGGTTTATAGGAGTGTAAATAAAATTATTGCTAAAAATATTAGGCGGTGACGATGGCGGCTCTGTTGAAATCGGACCTAAAACGAAGTTTTGACGTGATAGGAGAGTTAGAAATATCAAAACGGTGACGTAGCGACGCCACTCACGACGTATATTCTCTACGCAATTAATTCGGTTTATTCCACCAAGGCGAGGAGTTGTATTTAAATCATTGTCATTGTTAGACAGCTTAGTCACTGTCCCATTATGCCCATTGGTATCAGAGCCACGACGGTTTGGTTTGATGGGCACCTCAGTGGTACGATCTACAAATTGGAGTTGGCATAATTAATAGTTTATAAATAATAATGCGTCGATGCTTACTTGACTGAGCCTGCATCTGATTGAAGGCATCGATTGGCTGATTTAGAAAAGCGTGTATATCGAGTGGCGATGTCGACGAGGACGAGCGCACGGAGTCCGGCTTATGCACAGTAATGCTCGTTGTCATCGACAGGGCACGAGCCTGAGCCGAGGTGCTGGGCATCAGATTGATGAAGTTGTTGCTCTGCTGCCCAGCGGACTGCGTTGCGAAGGATTTCGGATCGGGAGAGCACTCTCGAGTCTCCTGCTGGGCCTTGGGTGGGGCCAGGCCACTGTCATACCAGGTGGACAGTAACGGCTTGACCTGCTGGACATTGCTTTTCTCGTTGATGACCAGCGAGGCGAAAGCAGCGGTTAGCACATCCCCTTCATCGCGCTCTGGAAATGGGGAAAGACAAGAAGGGAGAACATTAAGCCAGCTCACTTTCCACACTTGGTGCACTCGGTGCACTCGGTGGTTACCCTGATTCATCTGTGCCGGGGAGTTCTTGTATGCGTTGTAGTGGTCCTCGCGTATGCGATTCTCGCGAAACTTTTGAATATGTTCCATTCCGAACTCACAATCCAGATCGATTTCTACCTCCAATAGATCAGCCTCTCGTTTTTCTGCAATGAAATATTTATAAACGATTTGTCAATGATCGATAGTGTTCTCACTTACTGCGCAAACGCTTGGGTGCCTTGGGTCCGTTGAAAGATTTGACAGCTTTCAAAATGGGATTGTAGTTCTGTTTGGGCAGGGCGCCCGTGGAGCTGTTAACAATTGGAGCAGGCTCCTTTTTTCTTTCTTCTTCATTCTTCTGCTTTTCGCCTTCCTTGTTGTTCTGGTTTTCCTTTTCGTTTTCCATTCCGTCTTCCTGCTCGTTATCTACCTCGGCGATAGTCAGTTGATCCGATTGAGCCAAGCACCTGGGCATCGGCGGAGCTCCAGTCTCGGCCAGACTCATGCAGCGCTGCAGCTGCAGCACGAGATTGTCGACCAGCGTGAAAATAACTGTGGAAACAAAACAATGGTTAATATACTGGAGCAGTGGCTGCACTTATGCTCTACTTACAGAGGGCGCGTCGTTCGCGGGTCTTGGCCATGCGTTTGGGATAGGGAAAGGGTGCATCGTAGCCGAGCCCGTTGCCCTTGGGCGGTATGTAGCGCGCAATCTTGCTATCTTCCGCATTATTGTGATAGTTGCGGCGTGTCTGACGCTGCACTTGGTTGCAGATGCAACGCGGCGGCGGCAATGGTGGCACCGTGTCCAAGTCGTTCTGCGGCTGCTCGTTCGGGCCATTAACGGCCAACTGTTCAGGCTGAACTGACGCATTCGGCTTAGGCCCCATCTTCGACTCCGGTTCCGTCTCCGACTTCGATTCCGACTCGGTCTCCGATTCCGAATCCAGTTGCAGTCCCAGCTTCGACACTGACTCCGGCTCGGACTCTGTCTCTGTCTCCGTCTCGAGCTTATACTCCGGCTTTAGCTTCGACTCTGACTCCAGCTTTGGTTCCAGCTCCATCTTCGACTCTGGCTCTGCCTCTGGCTCCATCTTAAGCTCCGGCATCGGCGCCATTTTCGTCTTTTCCTCCTGCTCCATTTTAAGCTCGGACTCCGGCTCCGGCTCCATCTTAAACTCCGGTTTCGGCTCCATCATCGACTCTGGTTCCGGCTCAATATTCAATTCCGGCTTCGACTCCGGCTCCGGCTCCAACTTCGACTCTGGCTCCGGCTTCATCGTAAACTCCGGCTCCGGCTCCATCTTCGACTCTGGCTCCGGCTCCATCTTCGACTCTGGTTCCGACTCAATCTTCAACTCCGGCTTCGACTGTGGCTCCGGCACCATCTTCGACTCTGGCTCCGGCTTCATCGTAAGCTCCGGCTCCGGCTCCATCTTCGACTCTGGCTCCGACTCAATCTTCAACTCCGGCTTCGACTCTGGCTCCGGCACCATCTTCGACTCTGGCTCCGGCTCCATCTTAAACTCCGGCTCCGGCTCCATCTTCGACTCTGGATCCGGCTCAATCATCAACTCCGGCTTCGGCTCCATCTTCGACTCTGGCTCCGCCTCCATTTTAATCTCTGGCTCCGCCTCCATTTTAATCTCTGGCTCCGGCTCAATATTCAAATCCGGCTTCGACTCTGGCTCCGGCTTCATCGTAAACTCCGGCTCCGGCTCCATCTTCGACTCTGGCTCCGGCTCCATCTTCAACTCCGGCTTCGACTCTGGCTCCGGCACCATCTTCGACTCTGGCTCCGGCTTCATCGTAAGCTCCGGCTCCGGCTCCATCTTCACCTCTGGCTCCGACTCAATCTTCAACTCCGGCTTCGACTCTGGCTCCAGCACCATCTTCGACTCTGGCTCCGGCTCCATCTTAAACTCCGGCTCCGGCTCCATCTTCGACTCTGGATCCGGCTCAATCATCAACTCCGGCTTCGGCTCCATCTTCGACTCTGGCTCCGCCTCCATTTTAATCTCTGGCTCCGCCTCCATTTTAATCTCTGGCTCCGGCTCAATATTCAAATCCGGCTTCGACTCTGGCTCAGGCACCATCTTCGACTCTGGCTCCGGCTCCATCCTAAACTCCGGCTCCGGTTCCATCTTCGACTCTGGATCCGGCTCCATCTTAAACTCAGGCTCCGGCTCCATCTTCGACTCTGGATCCGGCTCAATCATCAACTCCGGCTTCGGCTCTATCTTCAATTTTGGTTCCGGCTCAATGTTCAACTCCGGCTTCAACTCTGGCTCCGGCTTCATCTTAAATTCCGGCTCTATCTTCGCCTCTGGTTCCGGCTCAATCTTCAACTCCGGCTTCGACTCTGGCTCCAGATCCATCTTAAGCTCTGGCTCCGGCTCCATCTTCGACTCGGGTTTCGGCTCAATCTTCAACTCCGGCTTCGGCTCCATCTTCGACTCTGGTTCCGGCTCAATCATCAACTCCGCCTTCGACTCTGGTCCCGGCTCAATCTTCAACTCCGGTTTCGACTCTGGCTCCGGCTCCATCTTCAACTCTAGCTCCAGCTCCATATTCGACTCTGGCTCCGGCTCCATTTTCATATCTGGCTCAGGCTCCATCTTCGACTCTAGCTCCAGCTCCATATTCGACTCTGCCTCCGGCTCCATCGTCGTCTCTGTCTCCAGCTCCATCTTCGTCTCTGGCTCCGACTCCATCTTCTCCTCTGGCTCCAACTCCATCTTCTCCTCTGACTCCGGCACCGGTGTTGCAACGACAAGAGGAATTGTCTGAGACATTTCTGAACCCGAACTTTCTTGCTCTTCTTGTGGTGAGTCAATTAGTGCCGTGCGTTGGATTTCAATTTGACGTTCTAGAAGCTCCTCTTGCTGAGCCACGATATTCAACAGTTCCTGCTGCTGCTCGAACAGTTCGTAGATGTCGCGCTCTAGGCGATAGATACAATACTCGTCGGCAATGGGATCCTCAGGTGAGTTGGGACGGTCCGATTGCGGCATTTCAGTGGCGCAAAAGCTCGAATTCTATGGAACTGAGAGTCTCAGGCGTAGCTACCCCTAGAACAAATGAATTGGGCACGCCCAAACAGCAAAAGAGGTTAGTTACCTATTGGTTATTGGCTATTGGCTATTGGCTATCAGCTATCGATACGCTATGGCATTTCGAGCAGGCGCAGTAGCCACCGCGGCACTGCTGTCGGAGCCAGACACAGAGGACACACACACACACACACACACACATACAAGCATATAGATAAAAAACGAGGACAAGCAAAAAAGAACCGACGAGAGAAGCGTTGAGGAGAGGAAGAGAGGGAGAGAGAGAGAGAACGAGAGTGAGAGAATGCAAAGCGTACCATGAAATTGGCAGCCGTTTGGCTTGATGAGGAGCCCGCACAGAGCAGGAGTGGGCCGCAGTCAACAAGGGCTTTCACTTCCGGCTGCTGCTGCTGCTGCCACCCAAAATGCACAACGTTAGCCGTAAATTGCGCTACATTTTTATATAGTTTTCGCCCGGAGGCAGCCAGACGGTGTCAATTTTGGACAACAATCGCAGGGCAGGGCATGGCAAGACGAGGCAATGGAAGGGCCACACAGATGACCAGTAACAAAAATATAACTGACGGAACGAAACGAATGTAGATGCCGAATTCATGGCCCTAGAACCTAACTAAAACTGCTCGAGAAGGCAGTGCTGGCTGAACAGATACTCTATTATAAAGAATTTAAATGATGTTTGAAATTTGTATAAAATTAATTGAAGCTGAATGAATGTTTGAAATTCTTAAATATATGAAATGAATATTCTTTTAAATATAAGTATTTTTTAAAAATCATTTTATCTATTCCTTAAAGTTCTTGAGATTAGCTCAAACAAATAACAAGTGAAGCAGTTCTCCTAGTATAAAATGCTTATTGTAACTATTCCTTATGCGAGATACTCTGAGGTGGAGGAGACATCAACAAATATTTTTCGAAAACAGTTTAGATAGGCGAGTGAAAAAAACTAAAACAAAATATTAAATAAATTATAAATGAAAATCAGAAATTGTATCTACTCTATCTGCATAAATATATCATTAATAGTATCTATATAATTCAAGCATTAAAAATATATTCTACCACGGCTTTTATTATCGAAAAAATGAACAGAAAACAGGTAAATCGTCAGGTTCCTTTAAATTGCAACTCCAACTGCATTCGGTTTGGGTTAAGAGCTATTCGCGTGCTCACTCACCCCTGGCCGACCCGACTAATAACTAACGCCACCTCTTGTCGCTGCTGCTGCTCCTGCTGCTGCCGCCGCCTCCTGCTCCGCCCAGTCCCAGTCAGCAGCAAAGCAGCCCTGGGCTCCTATCAAACCCTACAAAGTTAGTTTACGGCCAAAGTTCAACGCGAAAAAAATCCAGCATAAAACTCATAAAAAATTGCAAAAAAAAAAAAAAGAAAAGAAAATGTGAACGAGAGGAGTAAAAAAATTGGCCAAAAGCTAGTCACAAAAAAGTCACAACGTGTGAGAATCGTGAAAATGCTGTAAAACAAAAATATATATGTATACATATATATATTTGTATGTGTGTGGTATATATATGGTATATGTATATATGTATATATGTATGTCTGTGTGCATAAAAACTGAATGCAGACGAAAAAAAATTGGTTTGTAACGCAATTCTTTTCTCCCCCTTCCAATTTTCTGCCATTTTTTCTTTTTTTTTTTGTGATTCGCTTTTCATTTGGCGTTGGCAGCCATTAGAGCAAAAATCAGCAGCATCAGCGGGCGCCAGTGGGTGGGGCTGGCCGCCCGAATTGCAGGTTAGTTATTGTTGTTGTTGTAGCTGTTGTTGTTGTTGTTGCTGCAGTTGTTGCCACACATGTGGAAATTGTGCGCGTTTTGCAGTTTTTTAATTGACCAACAAATTTATTTGATTCGTTAGCGCGAGCGACGCGGCGGTGCTTTCTTTCCTCTTAGCGCTTTTTATATAAGATATACATACATACATATATAAATATATATGTATCTAGAGAGAGACAGAGAGAGAGAGAATCATATAGAACTGGCATTAAATAGTATTCACCTAAAGCTTAAAGTCAGTCCAAAGTCTGTTTAACTAATTCCTCTCTTATCTCCATATCTGCCTCTCGCTCACTCCCTCAGCTGGCCAATTGAAATTCAAAGCCAACACGGCACGCTGCTGTGGGCGTGGGGGGCTGGGGCTTGTTGTCTTTGCTGTTGCTTCTAAGGATTACATATTGGTAAACAACCGATTACAACAAAGGCAATAACAACAGGGACAACTTATTGTGCTGCAAATTTGTTTGCCCAACGCTCGTAACCGCCCACCCCCCAGGCACATTTTTGGGTGGGTGTGGCTGTTTGATTTGATTGTTGACTTTATTGGTCAAGCGGTCCTTTAGTGTTTTGTTGTTGTTGTTGTTCTTTGTGCCTAGACTTTGGGCTTGTGCTTGTATTGTTTTAACGATATTTAATCTATGATTAGAATCGTTGTTGGTCAGTAAAATCAATTAAACGCTACACTTGACTTAATTTATTGTCGCGCTCGATGAGCATAAAAGACAAGTAGCCGCCAGTCAAGTGTTGGGCGTATACTCTGTAAGTGAGCGGTAGATGGGGTATATCCCTTTTGATATGAGTTCATAATGATAAAGAATATATTTGTGCAGTGCTAGACATATTTAATGAGCAGACATATGCCCCTCCATTGACATGTGTATACCCTGTAATTGTCTCTTCAACAAGGCATGCTAAATAATAAATCCTTCGGAGAACTGATATTTCAATAATTCTTCGCACACACACATACATAGACACATATAGGCACGCACGCATACAGTACTTGAGTAAAAGTAAAAGCAAGAAGAGAAAAAGTGCAGCAGATCATCAAAGTTGTCTGTATGTGTATGCAGCAGTTCTCATTTGGTATTTGTATTTAGGTAAAACAAAGCTAGAAAGCTCACAGCAGCAGAGAGCTTTCCCATTGCTCACTTGAAGCTCGACTGCAACGAGCTTTACCTACCGTAGGGCTCAACTTTGAAGAGAGACTGTGCTTGAGTAAAAGTGGCCCTCTATATAAAGGGCAGCAGCTGCAGCATTTCTTCAGTCAGTCTTCAGTCGTCCAGGCGTGCTGGGGGTCAGCGCATTGAAGTTAAGTAGACTGTGTGATTGATCAGCTAAGCATTAAAGACGTAGAGTAACTACGTAGAGGCATTGCGTAGTGGAGTTACGTAAAGGGAATACGTAGAAGAAATACTTAGCGGAAATATTGTGAAGCAATACGTAGAGGGAATGCTTAGAAGACTTAGATATATATAATTTGTTGGGGTGCCACGCCTCCTTCTGCCTGTTACATACATTTCAACAAAACCATTATACCCTGATTGCCCATTTTCAATGGGACTAATCTATAGCTATTTCTGATAGGTGAGCTCCCTCTTTTAGATCCCTTTTTATAGGGTATTTACCCAACAATCAGTCAACTCTTTCTCCTTGGGATTTTCGTATTTGTTAAGAGGTCGTCTAGCAAGTGAATACCAAAAATGCGATGCAAAATGATATCATATGAACTGAAATGGTCATAAAATCAAATTGGCCTCTCGCTCCGTTCCACTCCAGTCCAGTCCAGTCCAGTCGAATGCCAATAAAAATACGACAACAAATCTGAACACACTCAAAGCGCTTTGTCGGTGTCCATTCGCTGGCTTGTTTTCTGGTCTCGGCTATCTTTATAGCTCGATCTCGTTCGCCGACCGATGTCGATGACGATGACCGGCGACGCAGAAGATAATTGTTTAGCTTGGCCAGCGGGCGGCGAACGGACCGACATACAATATATTGCAAAAACCAAAAACCGAAAAAAAAATACAAATAAATAAAAAAAAAAAAATCAAAAACAAAACTCAAAGCTAAGGCAAAGGCATAATTAAATGAAATAAAATAATAAAGTATTTAAAGCTCTGGCATTAGATGATCTTAGCTTCGAATTCGCATGAGGAATTTGTGTAAGAAAAAAGAGAAGCCAAATATGAATTCTCTTGATTTGAGATTGATTCACATTTGAGATGGATTGGACTTCTTTTTAATATGTTTGATAAATTTTTAAACGAAAATGGAAATGGAAATAGAGTAGAAAATACTCTGAAAAATCTAAAATAATTTTTAAGAGTCAATAAAATCTTGGAATAATTTACTGATATTGTTATCTTTTATTTATCCTTATACAGCCCAGTAAGATCTACATATGGATACGAAACATTTATCCTGCCTGCTGTTAGCGAGTCAAAGCATTGGTACGAATCCAATTGGAATTGCTCTTACGAAGCTACAATATGCAAATGACCTGAGCTAGACGTACACTGCGAGAAAAAATAAGGTGAGCTACAAGGGTTGGCATTAAGTATTCTGTTTAATGATGCAATTGGAATTTGATGACTCGGAAAACTGACTGCGGCTGCTGTTGCTACTCGCAATCAATGCGTTGTCACTTTTGGGCTAACAGGACTTCGAATCTGGAAGCTAGAGGCAGAGAGTCCGTCGTGTCCGCCGTGCTTTATCCGCAGTGTCAACAGCAGCAGCAGCAGCAGCAGCGGGCCCAGGTAAATTGCAACCAATAATAATGAATAATTGAAAATCCAATCAAACACCAAATGAAAACGGAGGCCGTGCTGCCATTGCCATTGCCATTGCCGTTGCCATATTCATATCCCATATCGCCCACAACAAACGCCCCACCCAGCACCAGCCACCACCCATCAATTCGCGCACCACCCCGTTAGCCACATTTTGACAAGGCCGGCTGGCAGTGTTGGCTGGTGTTGATTTTGCCGGCTTTATCGAAGGACATTAGCAAACGGTCGTTGGATTCGGTGAAAATGCAATCAAAAGTGTGGGCCAACAGACAAGCAAAACAACAACAACAACAACAACAACAACAACAACAACAGCAACAGGAATAACAACAACAACAACAACAACGACAAACCAAAGCGACCTGCATAGATGACACCCCAGGGACATGGCCAAAGTCAATGAATGGTAATAGGTGTCGACATGGCGTTAGGGCGTGGCGGCCATACTCATACCAACACACACACACACACACACATGTGTTGGGGCTTTATTGTTGTTGTTCTTGCTGATTGCCACTTTCGGCCATGGATCGAATATACTCCGGCCGGCAGCCAAGCAGTTAGCACAGCGATTCAGGATTCACAGCCAGGCTCTGGCCTGGCAATCGAGTTGAGCTTCAGGTATTCAGGCAACATGCATTAATTGCCAACTAAATTGACTTTGACTGCTCGCCGACTGCTTGGACCGACTGCCGCATTGATTCCATTTGAGGCGCTTCCCTCGATTCATGTTTGGCCAAACCACTTTACAAATTAATTGTGCTCGGACCCCCCACCCCCCCTGACTAGATTGAATAGTTGATGTCAATTAGAGTTGTAAATGCAATAGTTATTAGCTCGAAATATTACCGCCTCGATATGGTGTCTAAGAGGAACTGAGCAAATGAAATTGCGTCTCTTTACCTGCATCAAAAGTTTTTTCTTTTGATAATCTAATTTATTTATTTGCTAACATTCTCATGATAAACTGAGGAATCACTGAACTAGTTCGAGTCTCTCTGTCTGGCATTTCATTTGCTTAACAGCGCCTGAACTGAAATTTCTAGGGATCTATATAACTATCAATAAATATTTAGCAATATCTAACTAGCTGTGAAGGGAATCGAAAAAAAAGTAGCCAAACGTCGAGCTGCTATCAACTTTACATATAATGATAGATCAGTAATACTATCATAATAAAATTCTTCAAATTTTATGTCTACTTTGTATTTATTTAAGTTTTCAAAAACTTGCCAATAAAGAAATCTTTGATTTAAATTAAATGATAATATTTTTTTTATCAATTTCATGGAAGTGGATAAATGGTTAAAGATTTCAAATGAGCTAGTAAACTAAAAGTTATACGGTAAATATCAAAATCAATAGCCCTTAGATATTCGAGCTGCGCTTTAAGATCGAAATCAATAAGCAAAAAGTATAAAAAGAATTATGAATCAAGTATGAAAAACGACATTGAAGACAAACGAAGAAAGCCATATCAACTCAGCTCATCAGCTGGATTAGGATTATGTATGCTGCCACGCCTGCTGCTGTTTTTCTTATATTTTCTTGAAATCAGTGGGAGCTTTCTCCCATTTTCAATATTATTTGCTATAGCTGGCACTACGTGCTGGATTTCTAGAGTTCCAGCAGGTCTTTCAGGCAAATGGACAGCTGGCTATATAGACTCGGTTCGATCTCAATTATGAAATGGTCACATACACTTTATCAAAATCAGTCTGCTAACGAAATCTAAGGGGTATAGACTACTTGTGCCTTAGAGGTAGATTTTTAATCTATATATATGACAAAGAATTATTAAATATGAATTATTATAGTTAACAATTATTAATAATTTAAAAATTTAAACAAGAGTCCATTTGAAATAAAATATATTCAAATATCTCCTTCTTTTTTGCAATTTCAAATTCCGTCTAACGCTTTTGTGGCGAAAATGTAAGTGGGAACTGGAAATTGTGTTGGGCGCGTGTTTTGCTTGTTGTTTGTTCAGCGCAAATAAGTTAAATATTTTTATTGGGCCACGTTGGCAAAACAAACAAATGTTGTGTATTGGAAATGCCACAAGGCGATCTGTTGCCACACACACACTCTCTCTCTCTCTCTCTCTCTCTCTCTCTCTCTTTGGCTGCAACCCTCAGCCGCATTGAAGCCGCAAACGCATTGCAAATTGTCGCTTGCGGCATTGGCAAGACAAAAGTTTATATTTGCCTTTTTGCAACACTGATATGGCAAATACACACACACACACGCATACACACACACACATGCACATGCACACACACTCGTGTCTATATTAAATTTTGATATAATTACACGCAAATATGCCGCTAACGTTGAAATTGACTGGAATCTGAGTTGTCTGTGTCTGTCTGTCGAATGTTGTTCAATTAACGTGGCGCAGTGTTTTTGTTTTTGTTGTCTGTTAGTGTATCGAGAGTCCTCTCTCCCTCCACAACTCCGCACTGAAATGGGACCGCAAGCGTTTTGCCCGCTGCCAAAATGTTGGACTGCAATTCGTACGCGAGTGACGCGAAAGGCGGCGATGCGGCCAACATGTTGCACAAATATAAACATAAATCAATTAACAATTCCCGGCAACGACGACGAGCAGCCCCTGCCCTCTACTGGCTGGCTGTGCACTTTTTGGCCTCTCGCCTGCGGCTCTCGATGCCAACCAAAATCGACAATTTGCGACAGCTGCCGCGTTGTCTGTGTAAATTGCGAGTTGCCTACTTTTAGGCGAGCGTTGAAATGCCAAAGCCGACAGCGTGCGACTGACTAGATGATGATGATGTTGCTGATGTTGGTTGCTTTCTCGTTCGAGTGTGTGCATGTGTGTGTGTGTGACTAACCTCGTCACTAAATTGCAAATCAAATGAAAAGAGCTTGCCTTCTCACACCAAAAATTTACCTCTCAGTTCGTGCAGTTGCTTAAGAGCGCAATTGGGATTTTTGAAGTTTCTGATACACCTTTGTTGTTTCCAAAAAGCTGAAAAAAATTAAGTAAATAAAAAATATATTAATTAATCAAAAATGGCATTTTTTTAAATTCTGTTTATCTTAAAAATATCTGCATTAATTCATACTTGTATATATATTTTAACGATTATAATTGAGAAATGATTTCGAATAATAAATAAATAAATATTTTTTTTTATGTCCTCAAAGGCCTTATTTAATCCAAATATTTTCGTAGCTACAAAAAGGGAACAAGCACCAGCAGCTGGTAATATTATCCGGCCAAGAGTTGTTCATTTCAAAATTTAGTTTTTGTTAATAGAATTTTGGCTACGCTTGAAGAGTTAAAAAAAGAAAAGGAAAAAAAAAGGCAGAAAAGGAGAGTGAAAAACAGTTTTGGCTGCTTGTCAATTATTCAGTTGAATGGCTTTTCAAGGGGCAGGAGGCAGGGGGGGCTACGCATATTTTATGTGGTCTGATTCACATAAAGTCAATGGCGGCCCATTGCCATTATACACAAAAAGAGTAAGAGAGAGAGGGGGGGTTCGGCACACATGTGAGGGAGACAGTTGGGCGATATAGCACACATGCCCATAATGGCACGGCCCGTAAAAGAGTCGAGCCAAACCGAACTGAACAGAACAGAACAGAAACTGAAAAACTTGTTTCATAAATTTTCTATTCAAAATGTAATTAAACCCTTTCGCTGCTGCTGCTGATGCTGATGCTGTTCATCTAATTACAACAAAAAGGCATCCTCGAGCACTCAAATATAAACCCCCCCCCCGACCAGCCTCGACGACTTTGACTCGAAGCAAAAGGCCCCCGGATAGTACGAGATATATGGCAGCGGAACGGGCCGGGCAGCTGAGCAGGTCGGGGCAATATACTCGATAATTGCAAACGAAATGGCAAAAGGCGACACAGCAACAACAACAACAACTCACACAGCAACAACAACAACAAGAGCATAGCAAATGGCAGTCAGGACGAGAGACAGCGCTACGGTCTCGTCTATTTCCATAAATATCTTCGGAGTCATTAAATTTCACACATGTTGGCGGCAACGGCAAGCGCTGAATTGTTTTAATTTTAATTTTAAAATTATTGTCATTAATTGATTTTTGATACAAAACCCCATAAAAAGCCACCCAGTACCACTTGGAGAGCCATAAATCTGCATGCGTGTGTGTGTGTGTGGAAATTTACAGCTGAGTTGGGGTGGCAGGAGTTGGCAGGAGGCGAGGCAAAAGGCGTGCCAGCTTTCTCAACACTGGCGTTAAGTGCGAGAAAAAACAACAACAACAACAACAACAACAACAACACGAATAGTAACAAATAATTAGTGACTCCGAAAAATGCAAAGGGTTACCGACTGCTAGGCTAGGCTAGGCTAGGCTAGGCGGGGGGTTACGGCTGGCATTGAATCGACTGTCTCCCTCTCTCTCACTCTTTGCGTGTGTGTGCTGCTGCACTTTACGGTTTTGTGTGATTATTGAGACCATTATTTTTGTTTAATTACGTTACGGGCGTTAATGTGCGGATAGCACCAGGAGCAGCACCAGCAGCAGCAGCAGCAGCAGCTGGAGTGGGCACACGCAGAACCTGGTCGCACATTCATTTCATTTTATATAGTATTTATATTCAACAACAACAACAACAACAGATAGAAGATTTTTAAATTTCCAATACATGTTTTTTGCATAAGCTCTGTCAGAGAGTTGGCCCTGCCATGTTGGGGTTGATATTGGTTGCCTCTAGTTATATAAGAAAGGCAAGGAATTGTTTATATGATTCTTATATATTTCTCCCGATCCCAGCAGATATTCATATTCACCCATAAAGCGCATTTCAGCTGCTCCTCTGTCATATCCTAGCTATTCGAAAAATCAGCCTCTGACATCGAGTGTAAGCCAGGCACACAACAAAGGCTAAGGAGCCTACGGACATGGCTTGGCTTACCAAGGTAATCCCAAGAAGTAGGCAACGCTATTTTATTTACTTTTTTTTATTTTATTTTATCTGGCTTTTATTTCTACTCTCTTTTCTTTTTTTTTCATTTTTGTTGCTTTCGACAAATTTGTGACACGTTTGCGACACGTTTGCCATGTCGATTTTTCTTAAGCAAAACGTTTGTCGTGCGCCCAACTCATATATATTTTATAACTGTAGACGAGGACGTTTCAGCAGGTGGAGGAGAGCAGGAGCAGGAGCAGGAGCAGGAGCAGGAGACAGAGCTGACTTGCGATACATATCCGAGGCGGGCATCGGGTGTGGGAAGTTAGAATTTGACGTTGGGGTGCATATGCATACCTGTGCCAATTCCACATGGGCCAAAGGACCATGGGGTGGGTGGTGGCCTGGTGCTGGTCCCGGTCGTGGCGGGTGGCGGTAGCGGTGGTTGAAAGATAGCCGTCATAGCTGTTGACTCATACGCAAATTTTTACTCATATGCCTTCGTTCTCATTGTTGTTGTTGTTGTTGCTGTTGTTGTTAATGGTTTGATGGGTTTAAAGTCGTGTGGAGGGTGCGTCAATGTATCGCCAGCACCCCTGCCCGCACGCCCCTAGCCAGCGAATAGAGATACTGGCACACTCGAATGCTCATAAACTCGTATATTTTGCATATGGACGCACGCCTGGGCGGGCATTGGATGGCAGTAACGTAGCCGCCCGACCACTTGGCTGTATATCTTATAGCTTTAATAACTTTAGTGCTGCTACGTGCCATTGATCCTTGACGTGTGTTTGTGTGTGTGTGTGTGTGTGTGTGAGTTACTCTCATATGCATAGGTATACACACACACACACACACATGTGTATATATATTTATGTTGAGCTGTGTGTAGCTTTGTCAAGCGACAGACAAATCTCTGGCATGAAGAAATGCGATAAGAGCCATGAGGTATAGCATAGGTAGCAGCTAGAGCAGATTTCAAGGAGATACGTACGCTGCCGAGCACAAGCACTTATGCAATTGAGATAACAAGCCATGATCTAGACAAAGTACAAGATAAAACAAAAAGAACTAGTTCCATGCACTATGTGAACTGTTTGCCCAATGAAGCATCTGACATGAATCTACATATTAGCTGAGTAAATATTTCGATTTTGCCTGCGAATCTTCTTCTGCTTTAGACTCACAGCATACCTGAATCTAGAGTATGTGGAACTAGTTCATTTTTAACTACAAACGAAATGAGTATTGCAATGACTAATTCGATTCTACGAGAAGTTTAAGCAGACATTAAAGAAAAATCTTTTCTATAAGAATTGTTCCAAATAATATATTTTTCTTGCAGCACATTTACCAGTTCCAGATGTACTTTTTTTCAAGTAAATCACATTTGTTGTAAATGCCCCCTCCAAGCAAATATCATATAAGAACCCATCGTATAAGAAACTTCCCTTCGATTCAGGTTCTTTGCCAAATCAATTAAATTTCTTAGAAATAAATTTGATTCGTCTTTTCGTTAATTCACCTCGGCTGTACTCGACTTCGCCCACACTTTTTTCGCCGCATCCCCAGGCAATTCGCCGTCCAATAAGCTCGCCTCATTATTCGCCTTTGTTGTTGGTTTATCGCTTCTTTTATTTGGCGCGCTTTTGATGGGCCCATTCGTACGCCCACTTCTTTGGTATTTATTTATTTATTTATTTTCTTTTCTTTAGATTTTTTTTTTCGCTTCATTTTTGTTATGCATAAATTTCATTTTCTGCTCTACGCTCATTGTTCATTCCTTTGCATTTTTTTTATTTTTTTTATTCATATATATTTACGAGCATCTATGTGTGTGTGCGTGTCTGTGTGTGTGTTTGTATGTTATTAATCTTCGTGGGAGTTATTGCTATTTTCTCGTTGCTCTTGAAATTATTTGTAATTTTTTTTTTTTTTTTTTGTCAGCAGGAAGCCACAGCAATTGGCGCCACGCCTCTATCCACTGGCACTCCCCTGCCCCCTGCCTGCTCCAGTCGCTATGATTTGCGTTCATTTGTGTATGAAATTAAAATCACACCCATGAGATGCATTCAGTTTTCTTTTCTTTTTAGGAGGAGAGTCTGATCATGGTTGGACCTGCATTTGGCAGCTGATGAATACATCAGCTAGACACGTTTTACTTTGCTTTCTATGTCTGTATGTGTGTGTGTGTGAAATGGTCACCCTGTGGGCAATGGAATTCCGCACTCGCGTCCGGCAACTGTAAATTGAGTTGTTGCCCTTTTGTCGAAGCGAACGTTGCCGGCCAAACTTTGCCCGCCGCCTAATTCATTCATGAAATCCGTTGGAACAGCCTCCAACAACAACAACAACAACAGCAGCAGCAACACCTCCATCTGCTGCCGCTGCTGCTGCTTCTCTTCTGCTTCTTCTTCTTCTTCTTCAACTGCTGCTTAGCATACAATTGCCACATTAACTTGCCAGCCCCCAAAGATAAATCGCGCAGCTAGCTGCAAAATAGTTACTGCTGCTGCTGCTGTTGTTGTTGTTGTTGTTGTTGTTGCAACTATTTCGCACTAAAGCCCGCAGCACAACACACACCAAAATCGGGACAAGTTTGGAGGAAATGCTTTTTTGCAAAGTGCATTTGAGGCCTCAAGCCACAGCAACAACAATCAGACCAAACTGCAATAGCCAAAGCAGCACTGCAAATACCCTAACTTAAGCAGATTGAAGTCTATAGAGACTAGAGCAAAACATATTGAAAAGTTTTCATGAAAATCGTAAAGGTGCTAGAATATCGTTCATCATCAAACATATCGAATAGACTTTTTAAAACTATTACAAATTATAAATCAGATTAGGATTAAAGATGAATATAATATAATAAAATATATTAAATATATATTAAATTATGTATTTTAGAAATTTATTATTTATTTATTATGACTTCATCATGATTATTATTCAAACTGAAGACATAATAAATATCAGGCTACCACAAATATTAGCTATGAGAAAATTTCTAAATTAATTTAATATATATTTATCATATTATATTCATCTTTAAGCTTAATCTGATTCAAAGTAATTTGTTATTTTTGAATTAATTAAATATATATTTAATATATTGTATTTTTTTTTATATTATATTAATTTTTAAGCTTAATCTGTTTTATAAAAATTAGGTATTTTTGAATTTATTTAATATATATTTAATATATCAGTACAGTCCAAAATTTAGTGCAGTAAACTAAAAAAAAAAGTTTTAAAAATATTGATTGCTAAATTGAATTTTTTTTTTATAATTAAATATTTTTAAAACAATAATCCAAAAATGTAAATATTTTATTTAATTATTTATTATTTACTTAGGTTATTAGTTAATTATTTCAATAATTTTAGCTAATGCCAGAAAACTGAATCGCTTAGCAAATCATAGCCATATCATGGCAATGCATTCACTTACAGTGAACTAACTGTTATTGAGAGTGTAGAGTAGTGTATATCCGGCAATGGTAACAACACCAGCAACAACACCAGCAACAACAACAACAACAATGACAACAACTGAAATGCAGCAGTAGAAGCATTTTTAATGTGTTTGCGCTTTAGCCAAAAGTTGGCGTTGGGCCCATTTTTCTTGGGCTTGTTAGAGCCGACTGCTCTCAAGATTCGAAATACTTTGCCAAAAGGTTCGTCGGGCAGCCAAGTGCAAGAGCAGACTCCCGAATAGACAACAAGTTGTTGTTGTTGTTGTTGCTGTTGTTGCTGTTGCTGTAGCAGTTGTAGTTGTTGTTTATGATACGTCAGTTGTTGCAATTGTTTGAAGAAGTTGTAAGAAATAGGCTTGCCAACAACGATGCGGCCGAGGCGAAGGCTGCGGGCAGCCAAAAACCACCAGACAAATGAGCAGCCAGCCCTCATTGCACAGTGGTGCAAATGTGCTCAAACACACGACAGTGAGACCATCGAGCCGCCGGAGAGCCAGCAGAGACATTGCTGGACAGTGTGTGGGCCGCAATGAAGTAGTTAAAAATGCGCTAAAAAGTCGTAGCATCTATTTAACCGAAAAATGCATTGACTCTCCGGCCAGTTCCTCACATGCAAATGCAGGAAGTGGCAATTGCACCGTTGCAACGTGTTGCAGCAACAGCCCGGTCGCAAGCCCACTGAGCCGAGCGCTTGATGAATTAGACACAGCCTCGTGGGCAATGGACAGCGGACAGTGGACAGCGGACAGCAGAGAGCGACGGGCCAACGACTCTCGGCATAGCTAATTTTTCTCGCATGCTGCGAGTGAGAGACAATTCATTTATTAAACTGCACTTAACATCAACACCACATCATCATTAATATTATGTGAGTGTCTACGAGGCCGTGGACACATGCAAGCAGCACGACCTCTAATCGCTAGAGCCGTTCGCAAATTCAACTGAAGAACCTGAAGCTGCCTAGGCGCAGACCTGACTGGAATCCGCGAGATGCACTACTCTCAATGGCTGGCAGTATTGATAATGTCACATCTGTGCTTCTCTCTGCGATTCTCATGAATTCAAGTACGCAAAGACACGATATCGAATGTAAAACCTCAATCATCTACTCATGAGTAGTATTAAAATAAAATCATAGTACTGATAAGAATATCAAAACCTAAGTATCGACTATACAATATCGGTATGAATAACGAACACACTCGAACGTATCGATATTTTTTCGTGTTCCTAGCTATTCTTCGAACTTTAATTGACTATCATGGAAACTTCGATGGGAATTCAATTTTGAAATTCATAAGAAAACTTCATAGACTAGCTCTTTGATTGCTCTGCTTTGGCTTTAAATAACTTTTAGCTTCGAGCTGAAGCTTTAGACTCCACAATGTGAGAGCCAAAATCGAAAAACTTAAGCCAAATCCAGCGCGCCAATGTCAAGAACTCATGTTCAAATGTCAAACCCAACCGACAACCCGTTAATTAGCAAATCAAAGATATGCCACGGCATGAGCAGAGCTGAGGCTGGACTTCTGCTCTGTGTGTGTGTGTTTATGCTGGATCTGTGGCCAGAGCCACTGACAGGCACAGCAGAGCAGAAATCCGACAGTTGCGTACATTCGAAAAAGATCAATGAGAATTGTGAAAGAAGCTGAAGAAATACAGAAATACAGCAGACGGGCGAGCAATTAAAAGCCGCAAGAGCTGCGACGAGCCAAAACCAAAACCAAAACGTTTAAAGCGCCCAAAGCACGTCAAGTTGTCAGTGCGGATGGATGTGGACGCACTGGACGATGGCGATGAGAATGGCAGCATCAGGGCACACACATACCATCATCATATCTCTCCACATCTTCACATATCCAGCGAGATTCACTCTGCTGCCAAGATGCGTGCATCCAACTCACTGTGAGCAGCTCAATTCAGTCGTAGTCAATCATAAAAGCCAACAACTATTCACAGAGTTCTCTTACCCTCTCTCTCTCTGTCGCTCTCTCTCTCTCATCATTTCTGCGCGTACGTAGCGCAATCTCTAATTCTGCGCATCTCTAAGCGGTTCTAACGCGCAGGCGCAGCTGTCGGATTTGCATTACCGCGCCGACTTGCCTTGAAATTATGTGAAATTGATCAATTTCAACGCTCTGTGATCCACACGAGAGTCTTGGCTGGTCTTGGCAGCCTGGTCTCTGGTCTCTGATCCTGGTCGTGGCCCCGATGGCCGTCTCCCAGTCCCAGCCCGTTCATTTAATGTAAAATGTCAATCAAAAATTGCATATACACAAATAAATGGAAAACACGTTGAGAATTTAATTAGAAATGTTGAGATTGTGGCGCTCCGTCTAGCGCTTACGGCCTGGGAAAATGGAAAATATTTGGCTCAAAGCAATAGAAAAAAGAAATGATTGGTCAATTGAAGCCATGAGAAATCTGATAGATTTGGTAGATTAAATTAAAATGTGACTGCAATACTAATATGAAGAGGCATAAATTGGTATTAAAGTATCAATGAGAATTTAGTATCGAATCCAAGGATGGTACATTAATTTCTATCTGGCCTACTGTACTAATTGTCAATGTCACTGTTAATAATAATGACAATGATAATGAAAATGGCAATGGCAAGGGCAATGATAATGACAACGAGAATGAGAATGATAATGACAATGACAGTGATAATGATAATGACAATGATAATGATAATGATAATGATAATGATAATGATAATGATAATGATAATGATAATGATAATGATAATGATAATGATAATGATAATGATAATGATAATGATAATGATAATGATAATGATAATGATAATGATAATGATAATGATAATGATAATGATAATGATAATGATAATGATAATGATAATGATAATGACAATGATAATGAACAAAAACAGAAACATTTGAAACATCTAAAAGTTGCTGAGCGAGTAGCAGAAACTAACATAAGTTGTGTGTATGTATGTTTTGAGTGTGTGTGTGTGGCAACAATGAGAGAGCTTATGAAGACATAACTCATATCCTAATGATTATAAATTGTGTGTTGACATGTGTGTTATTAAAGCTTTAGCTCTATTCGCTGGAAAGTGTAAAACAAGGTAACAGCCGAACACCAAAACACTTTGAAACGGTGAGAAAATGCTCGGACCATCAAATTATGGCGCTGTCCAGTTGGAGTTGGAGCTGGAGTTGGAGTTGGAGCTGGTGTTGGAAGTTGAAGTAGTAGTATTTTGTAGTTGTTGCTGTTATTGTTAATTGTTGTTATTCCGCTTTTTATAGCACTTCCAATTTAGAGGGAACTGCAAGCGGCATCAAATTAGAAATTCAAGTCCCGCCAACGTCGGCCAACATCAAACATACCGATTGACAGCCCCACAAAACTCCGAGAGCGCAGTTTTGTGTATTAATTTGTCAACCGATTTGACATTGCAAAAAAAAAAAATAAAAAAAAAAAAACAAAGCGAACAAAGAACAAGAAAACAATATTGAAAATGAGAGCCGAACAGCGAGCTAACGAATTTATTGTACACTTTGATCAAATATAAAGGAATTATCAAGAATAAAAGACATCCATTTGAATTGTTTTCTCTTTTATTTTCTTCTTTCCTGTTTCAGAGTAATGCAAATATGCTGTCCGTCAATTAATAATAACGAAGGTCATTTATATGGGCAGCTGGCTGACGAGCCATGCTAGGGTATAAATCGATATTCGATATGCGATCCCTGCCTTTGCATATACATATATCCTATATATTATAGACATGAAACTATTGGAATTTGAATTTGGCAGTTGGGTTTGCTTAAGGTTAAATATATATTAAATATATTTAATTAGCTATGAAAAGATTTTGGTATTCTTATGGGTAAGACATGAGAATTACAGAGTTTTTTTGGTATTAAATTATATTTAGATCTCAACTTGAATTATATTTGAAAACTCAACAATTAGACAAAAGGTATAAAAACTCAAGAGTCAGCGCACAGTCATAGTTGAACTAGTTCAGGAACCGAACTGGTTAGCTCTATGCATCAACTATTGCCTATTGTAATTTAACCTGCACATGGTATGTACACACTTATCTTATGACAAATTTGTAATATGTGACTGATAAACCTTGGCCCAAGGCTGGAATGGGGCTTTAATGGGGCCCCCAGTTAATTTAGTTATATGCATGCATGTATGTGTGTGTGTGTGTGTGTGTGCACATATCTATAACATTATTTTTTAATATGCTTCATTTCTTTGAATTTCATAATTACACGGCTTTGACCGCTCAACGACTTTGTCTTCGTTTTTCTTTTTGATTTTATTTTATATACATTTTTTTTTGGGCCGTCTTCAGTTATGGCCAGTGGCATATGTGTACACAGGTAACTATACAGGTAAATAGTTGCTGCCCGCTCCCGGTCGCCTTGTCTCAGTCAGTAGCTGAGATAACTGTGTTTCTTCTTTTTTTTTTTGTCGCCATTCTCAGTTGGTTTTCTTGAATGAAGTGGCGGGCAGCTGGACAACCGGACAACTGGGCAACTGGTCAACTGTTCAACTGTTCAACTGGTTTGGGCTTTTTAGCGCTTGGCTTAATTAATTACGAGTATTGTTGTATAATTTGTAGTTGTTCAAGCATAATTCACAAGAAGAAGCTCATGAATGGCTCGCTTTACACATTTCCGGTACAGTTGCCCACAAAAAGTCACAGCCCATGGGCCGCGGCCCGCCCAGTCAGCTGAACGCAACAAAAAAAAAAATGAGAAATAACAGAACAACAACAACAACAACAACAATGAAAAGGGCGTTGTGGGCAATGTCAATCAATTGGTTGGCTGGTTCCTTGGGCCTGGGTTGGCTATATACAGCCAGCCAGCTCTGGCCCAAGCAAAAATGGCAGCTGACTGACAGACAGATCGAAAATGCTGCCACAGCAGCCAGCCAGCCAGCCAGCAGCGCCAGCAACAACAACAACAACAGCAACTGAAATTGTGGCGGGGACTGGTCGAGACGTTGCAACTTGACAGGCGGTGGCATGGCTCTTGGCACGGCCACGACTTGCAGCCAGCCAAATCGATCGAACTGCCTTCATTAAACAGTGCCAAGACAGTGTTGTCTCTCTCTCTCTCTCTCTCTCGCCCGCTCTAGCCAACTCAGTGGCCATCTCTGTCTGGCTTTAATAACTCCTTTCCTGCCACAAGTTCCAAATCGAGATCACGGCTGCTGCTGCTGCTGCTGCTGCTTCGATCAGGCAGCAGCCAAATGGACGAGCTCCACTAATTTCCATGTTGGCCACAATTTGACTTCTGTTCGTTGCTGCTGCTGCTGCTCTTGTTGTTGTAGCTGGCCACATTTTGCAAATTTGCGCGCCGTGATTGCGGCCCCAACCAGAGCCCGGCCCCAGCTACAGCTTCAGCTTCAGTTTCAACCTCAGCTTCGAATGCGACTGGCACGCAATTTGCGCTAAGAGCTGAGCTGAGCTGAGCAGCAGAGTTATATACAAAAACAACAATACAAAAACAAAAACAAAAACAGATTCAAGACACATCTGCAACAAATTGGAAGCCAATAATCAAATGTCAGTCAGTGAGTTCTGCTCGCAGTGTGTCAGCTCGCCTCAAAGTCATTCGCGAGCCGGCTGGCCACGTTCTGAATCGGAGCCTCATTATTCAAACTTGGCTCCCTCTCCCTTCGTCAGCTTGCCCCTCTCAGCCATCCTGCTGTCTGTCTTGAGTTGAGTTTTTTTGCAATCTCTGTTTTATTATTTGTGTTGAATTCTTGCGGCGTGTCCGATCTGCATGTCTATTCATTTAAAAGTTTTCGATTTTGATTTCATTTCATTTCATTTTGGCATTTGGCATTTTGCCTTCACGCTTTGCTGCTTCTCTTGACGGCTGCCGCTGCCGCTGCCGCTGCCACTGCCACTGCCGTGTGATCAGATCAGGGGGCGTGCCGGCAGATGGGTAAATGTATTATGGAATTAGCTCGCTTTGCCTTTTGGCTCTTAATTGCGCCCAATGTCGATCGCTTGAGCTTGTTCTCATTCTCATTCTTATTCGCATTCTTATTCTTAGTATTGAACTAATTAACAACTGCTCACAGAGTTCCATTTCCTTCATGTGAGTTTCACGAGTTGATGAGCAATTCTAATTGCAGATTGTTCAACTCAAGCATTCCTCAGTTGAGAATTGCATATATGGTATATAAGGTATGTACTATATAGAATAATATATTAAATATTTTATATATTTATAATACCAGCGAATTTCGATAATTTGCACCCCTCTAAATCGAAAATTTGTTATCGATAATTATCGATGATTTGAATATCTGTGTGAATCGAAAAATTCTTATCCCTTTGCCATTTCGTATTTTCGACTTGACGGTATATAGAATATAATATAGTTGATAAAAATCTTTCACGCTATATTTTCTTTTCTGTTATGTGAGCACTATCTTGAACCATATTTATTTATCATGCGACATTCCTAAAATATTCAAATGTTTTTTAGATCAAGCACAATTTAATAATAATAATAATAATAATATTTATCCAGTATTTACCTTTCTTTGTTAAATAAGGAATTCATCTACAGTCATAGCTAAACGATAAATATTTTTAATAAAATTCTAATTAAACTAATTCCTAGATTAAGAATAGTTTTCCACTGCTCCTATATCGATTCTCCCCCATCCCAGCCAATCGATATTTGATTTCTCAGTGAGCTTGGCCACACTTCGCGGAACAACTTTAATCACGATCTGTTGATCTTAACCAGAAGCTCGTCAACTTCCACAAAAGTGCCGAGGCTTGCTCAATGACTCGAAATACACACACAAAAAAAGAAAAAAAAAGTGTTGTCAATTCTCGTTTGTACACAATAATAAATTTGTTGGCATTGGCATCGACATCGGCGTTGGCAGCATTTTTGATTGGTTCCCCATTACGCGCGCTTGCTCGCATAATTAACAATAAAAAATTTCGAACACATTTTGACACAATTTTAATAGTCAATAAAAGTTTGAGGGGAGCGCTTCGTGAACAGGAGCGCCGTCAAAAGTGCCAGCAACAACAATCGCATTATTGTTGTTGAGAGCGACAATGTTAATGTGGCCATTGTTCGAGTTTTTTGTTGCTCCTGTTACTGTTGTTGTTACTGCTGTTGTTGTTGTTGACAAATCGATAAACAGCTCAATTAGCATTTTTGATCTTAAAACGCTCCAAATGCCGCAACGCCCAACCCAAGCCAGCTCCCTCCCTGGGCCCTGGGCCCTTGGCCACTTTCCCCGCTTCAGTTGGATGCGGGGCAACGGCCCCGGGGTGGGGTTGCTGATGGAGTTCACAGTGAATGGTAATCATAAATAAAGCCATAACAACAACAACAACAACAAAAATGAATTGAGTTCAATAATAAATTTGTATGCTCGCCTCGTAACGCCGCACAATTATGCAAAATGAGCTGTCAAACTTGGCAATTGACAGTTACAAGTTCGAAAATGGAAATTAAAAACTTTTCAATTTGCCTAACAACTGCGTTGGCCCGAGCAGAGGCATGGGAATTGTAACGACAAGAATATTGCACGCTTGTTAGCCTTATAAGAGAGCTGCTGCAATGCCTCGCACTGTCTGCTGCGGACAGACGACAGAGAGACAATCGAAATAGTTGATACTAAGCTAGCAATTGATTCTCTGTTCACATCCTTACGTCTTGTTATAGAGTAATGCATGAGGTCACTCTCTCGCTCTTGATTGTTGAGCATGGGCAGCACTTAAAATACTTAAGAGAGTCTTACCTAACTCTCTTTACAGTTCATATTCCGCTGCTTATATATGTATATGCCTATACACCTACCTTATAAATCTCTACATGCCTATTCCTACCTACCTTATATATCTCTACATGCCTATTCCTATCTCTCTCTCTCTCTCTCTCTCTCTCTCTCTCTCTCTCTCTCCATCTCGCTTTCATTTTCTTTGACAACATGGGCAGCACTCATACATTCGCTTGACTCTCGATGCCTTGCTTCCCGCTTACTCTCTTTGCGATCAGCACTTTGTTCACACTCGATTTCTATTGTCTGGCTCCCATCACGACATTATCTCAATCAAAAATTGCTGTATGTGCATATGTTTATTTGCCCTTTACATGTGTATTTAATATCTTGAATTACTTTTCAAAGTTAGTTGATATACATATGTATATATATATATATATATAGTGATTTCATTCTTGTTTACTTCTATTGATCATTCAATGCGGATCATCTTCGGCCAAGGTGTCGCCTACTCATCGCTCTGCTTAGCCTCGTCAGTGGCTTCGTCTTTTGTGTCCTCGCTGACTGGCGGCTTTTCCGGCGGAATGAAATCGCCGGCTGGCTGGTCCGACAGAGCCCCCGGCATGATCTTCTGATAGCTCTCCACACTGAGAGTCTCCATGCCCTGCAGGGCAGACACGGCAGTAGTAGCCGTATTAAGGCTACCCAGGAATTCCTCAATGGATGTGAACCGCATACCGATGCGACGAGCCGTGTTGTCCTGCACCACTTCCGACTCGTTACTGCAGCTGGCTACGTTTGGGAACGACGGCACATCCATCTGGGGCATTGGCTTCTCAGTGCTTTTATCCATTTTGTTTAGTTCTTTTCAAAAACAAAAACAAAACAAAAAAAGAAACTAAATAAAATGTTGTTGCGTTGCGACGTTCGCCTGATATTGCCCGCGTAAACGATTTTATGAATTTTGAACAGTATCAAAGCTCAACGAATCTTTGAAAATTTGGCTGTCCAAATACAGACAAAGAAAAAAAAATGTATCGGAAATATGTAAAATAATTTGTTGGCTTTTAATTTAATTCCCTTAATCGTATAACGACTCGACTCATATAGAAAGTAGAGTGAGGAAAAAAATTACTTGAACTAGAGACATGCCTATATCGATGACATTTTGTCACAGGCTGGTTATGATCTAAAACGTCAAACTAGTTCCTACACAAAGAGAGAGAGTGCGAGAAAGAGTGCGAGAGAGAGAGAGTTTGTGAGAGAGAGAGACATATTTGAACACATAGTGACATCAAAATCTTGGCTATAGGATATAAATGTATAATGTAGTTGAAGTGGAATCGACGTCGGTGGAGTGGAAGTTGAAGAGTTATTTCAATAATTCAATCACGTGTTATCGAATAATTGAATAAGTCATCGTGTCGAGCGACACAAATTTAATTTCAATACGCAGAACGTTTAACGTTTAACGAACGGGCGACAGCGTCAAAGACATTGCCGATTGGGGCAGGAGGAGGCATTAACCAGGGCCGAGCGGGGCACGACTCCGATACGTAGACGGAACCGCTGTGGCAGCCAGAAACTGAGAGCGAGAGAGAGAGAGAGAGAGACGCAGGCAGGCAACGTGAGTGATTGTCGCAAAAGCTCAAAGGCAACGGCTACAACTCTTCGAATTGTACTGATTTTTATTTATTTTATGTTTGAACCGAAACGCTTATGGAATTCCAAATGAAATCCGACTGCGCCCCGCGGCACTAGCGGAGCACAGCAGATACTATATAGACCAGTTATTCGCTTAGCCCCCGCCAATTGGCAATTGGTGTGGGAAAAAGTTGTCGTCTCTTCTTCACTTCACACAATTGCTAACAGGCGTGGCAAATTTCCATTTGCCCATTTGCATGTCCAACTTCAACTTCAACTTCAACTTCAGCTTGTTGCGATCCCGATCGAATTTTAAATATTGCCCTACCACTAAACACCGTCCACCTTGAACTTCAAAAAAGTCGCCGTCCATTGATAAATCGCCCATGACACTAGCCCCCTGCAGTTGACCCAGAAAACAATAACAAATTGTATTATTTGATACTCGATTAAAGTAAAAGTGTGTGTGCCTTTGTGTGTGAGAGAGAGAGAGAGCGAGAAAGAGAGAGAAGACGGTCTGGTACACTACTCAGAATGAAGTGCAAGTAAAGTGTTTTCAATTTAGACTTCCACAAAATGAAAATATTATTGAATATAATTATTATTTAAAGCTATAATTAAATAAGAATATACATTTGTTATACCAATTATATTGAAGTTTATATTCATTTATAATATAATGTATATAGAATTTAAAAGATACAAATCAACATAAAATATTTATAATTGAAGCTATGCAATATTTAATATATATTTGATATAAATTTGATAAATAAATAAATTTAGTAATATAAGAAAAAATATAAAAAATATAATAAATAAAATATATAATATGTATATATATGTATAATAAAAATTTAAAAAATATAAATAAAATATGATAGTCAATTTTTCTTTTCTTTGAAAAACTTAAAAAATATATAATACAAATAAAAAATTTAAAATCTTTTTCTTTAATAATATATTTTATATACTAATAAAAAATACAAAATCTGTTTTTTTTTTTTTTTTAAAATATATTTTTGTATGCAAATATCAGTGTAAGTGAATTTGAAGCCAGAGAGAGATAGTGTGCAAGAGAGAGAGCGATAGAGAGAGAGAGTAAGAGAGATTCAAGCTTTAATCCTACTCATTACTTAGATATACAAACGTATGTCATTTAACCCAACAAATATCGAAAAATTAAATGTGTGCTTCCTTTCATAAATGCCCTTCAAACAGGGAGCAGAGAATATTGAACAGGAAACGGGGAACAGGGAACAGGGAACTGAGAATATCGAACAGAGAACAGGGAACATCCTCACGTAAACTGGGTCGAGAACTGACCTACAGGACACGTTAAGGAATGCAATCAGTCAATCGACTAATCGCCCAAATCAAACAACCAATTAATCGGCCAATCAGCCAGCCAGACGGACAGATGTCTGCTCGTCAGTCAGTCTGTTGAATTCGATAGATTTTTGACATACTCGTGTGTTCGATGAGCTCGTTGAACTTGGATTTTCTCATTCACACGCTGCTGTCCGTGGGAGAAAAATGTGAGTGTTGGATCTTCAGCTTCTTCTTGTTCGTCTGCTTGTTGCTGTTGTTGTTGTTTGGTTTTTGGGGGCCAAAATTTGCACTGATTGGCCTCGGTTAGCCTGCTTAAACAAATCAATACGAAAACGATGCAAATGGCAAAAAGCATGTCAACAATGCTGGCGAGTAATTGGCAGAGCGCTGGCCAGGCAATCAACCAAAAGGAGCAGCAGGAGCTGGCCCTGATGACGTCCACTGTGATGTTGATGATTGCATTTTGGATCTGGCCAAGAGAGAGAGAGAGAGAGAGTGTGTGTGTGTGTGTGTGAGTGTGATAGCGATCGCCGCCGTCTCTGTTGCCGCCAAAGTGCAGCTAAACATCTGGAGCAGAGGCAATGGCAAATCGCCGCCCAACTGTCCAACTGTCCCAAGCAGGTGATCAGTGATCTTTGCCGACGCGCCCAACGCTCAATTGTGGCTGGAGGGTGAGAGGCAGATGGAGTTGTGGCTTTGATCTGTCACCGCTTGACCGCTTACCGCTTACCAATCGAATCACGGCTGGCGCGCGAGCACCACCAGATAAAATTATTGAAATTACATTGGCAAGACGCCGCAACGTCGATCAGCGGACAACAGCTGCGATCTGTGGCAGTGCACCGCGAGCAGCGTATGGAACATTCAGCGATCTCTTTGAGCTAACGCGACACGATCGCTAACACTTTGGCTGAGAGAAAGATCCGGATCCGCCTGAGCCAGAGCCAGAGCCAGATCCACAGCCAGAGCCTCAGCCTGAGCGGCAATAATTATCGCTTTTAGTTTCAACTTGGCCTGTCAATGTAATTCCAAAAATGTCGTCAGTGTCGCGTTGTACTTGTGTAGTAGCTCATCAGGGCCATGGCCCAGGCACCCAGAGCTGGAATCCAGCTTTTGATCGGTACTGTGATTCGATTTTCTGCCTTCTCTACCTGGCCTCTCTCTCTCTCTGTCTTTGGCTGTGCTCCTCACTCGTTTTTAAAATGTAATCATCATTAAAATATTTATGGGCCTTCTCTCGCTCTAACCAACACCGGCATGCGCAACACCCAGGCATATGGCCAGGCCAGGCTTGGGTCAACGCAATCCCGTCAGTTAGTTGGGACAAAACTGTGGACGGCTTGTAATGACCATACATAGCAATTGGTTCTCACGTTCGGCGAAGAAGCGCTGCCAATTTGGCGTCATCGTTGTCACAGTCGAACGACTTGCAGTTGCTAGTTGGATTCAGTCGGGAAGCACACTTAGTCAGTCAGTCAGTCAGTCAGTCAGTCAGTCAGTCTGTCAGCATTGGAGTTGTCTTTTGTCACCTGTGCGCTACGAATTAACAGAACGTAACCAGACAAGTAGCTGCGCGACCACAGATCATTGACCACAGATCAAGCAATCAAATCAACAGCTTAGTGCAGAGAGTGAGAACGGGAGCCAAAGTGAATTAATCCAAATGGCAAACGCATGTTCACTTCATTGATATCACCTTGATGACGATGCTAGGAAAGCTCCTGTCTGAACTTGCGCTGAATAACTTAACTGTTAAGGAAAGCTTTTGGCTTCTAGTCGTTGCAGTTCTGCATACCTAAACTATTTTATGAACAACTTTAAAAGCACCTTAATTTTATTTATTGGCATAACGAAAGCTTCGAATCAGATTGATCTGGATTGATCTTAGTATTGAAATCATTTAGTTTACATATGACATCTAGAGATAAAGAAGTTAGTTAAAGAAGTTAGCACATGCATCATACAGCTTTTCAGCTAGCAAATAAGCAAATGCACAACAAAAGCTCTTGCTTAGCCTACAACTAGTTAGTGCAGCTTTAGAAACACAATAGTTTTTATATTCATTTCAAAGCACATTAAAGCTCAATTGAATACAAAGTAGCTAGAAACTGGGAGGGAGAGAGAGAGACAAACAGAGCAAGAAGTATTTCTAATTGACATCATTCAATTAAGCTATATTTAACCAAAATAAACATATTTCACACGTTTCACTGGCGACCACCCCTGGATAAGTGGTTCCACCTACTGGCCAATGTGCTGACGGCTATCAGGCCAGGTCCAAATGACGCCGCTTCGATTTGACTGCTCATCGGGCCGTTTCACTGTCATTACCATGGCCAATGGCATTACCCATTGGCTGGGCATTGGCTGGGCAAGTCCAAGTCCAAGTCGAAGTCGTAGTCAAAGTCAAAGTAGTCTGCCTCCTCCTGGCTCTGCCTGGCTCTGCCTGGCTGCCTGACTGACTGACTGACTGACTTGTCATGTGTGGCATATGTAGCCTCAACTCGCATGCGGCTGTGGCAGCTGTTGCCGTTTATCAATTATGACAAATCTTTGCGCATGCGTGGCCAGCGTCGCAGCTATTTTTATAAACTTTTCTAAAGTGTTTGCCCTGCCATACGAGTGTATGATTGTGTGTGTGTGTGTGTGTGTGCCTCGAACTGCCCTCCCTCCGAACAAGTTGCGGTCGTCTAGTCTAGCTTGCGCCTTGCTATCCCCTGCGTTCGTGTTTCATTTTAATTTGTAATTATTTCTTGAGCGTTTTTGCTCGTCTGGTGCCCCTGCTGCCTCTTCTTCTTCTACCACTACCACTACACATAATGTTTATTATCATCTTGTATAATTTCAAACGATACATACATACACATACATACTATATATATTGTTGTGGCTCTGCACATTTTGTTGCTTTTTTCGAACTTCATTTGCGCTTCGGTTCGGTGACAAATAAATTAAGTAGCTGAGCAAAAAAAGCTGCCTGGCGGCTTTGGCCATCATTACAACAACAACAACAATGATAATAATAGCAAGAGCAACAACAACAACAACAACTACAACTATAACAACTAGCTGCAATTAAGAGAAGTTGTCGTCGTTTCACTGAAGCTGTCATTGTGCCTGGCTCTTCTGTGCGAGGCGAATCGAGGCGAGGCGAGGCGAGGCGAGTCGAGTCGCTCGGCTCGGTAACAACGCCCCTTTTTTTTTAAGATTTATTAAATGTTCGGTGATTGGAAGCAGTCAACGCAGACCGAGCCCCAACGCAGGGGCAATTACTCATAATGGCGACCAATGTAAGTACGGCGCACGTTTGCCGAACTGGAGCCTAAGCATCGTATCACAGATCTGGCAACGCTTAACAATTGCTGAATTTTAGTGGATATGTGAATGAATGTTAGATAGAAGAGACGTAGATATATGTAGATTTATTTAAATAAATCTTGAAAACTAATAAATTATTATTATTATTTTTTTTTTTAGATATTTTATATAATGTATTATATATTTATTTTATTTAATTTTAACGTAACTTAAAAATTATTATTTTTTATCATTTGTTGTTTATATAAAATTATAAAATTTTATTCTTTTATTTTTTTTTTTTAAATCTTGAAAAGTAATGAATTATTATTTTGTATTATAATTATTCTCTATTTTATTATTGAATTACATATGTATATTAAATTAGTTTATTTTATTTTATTTATTTATTTTATTTTATTTTATTTATTTATTTATGTATTTATTTATTTGTATTTTATTTTATTTATTATTTTTTTTATTTATTTATTTATTTAGTTATTTTTTTTAATTTTTGTTTTTTTTTTTTTGCCTACTAATTTTCCCTACTTAGGAATATAATTCTATTATTTATTTTTTTCTTCTATTTTTTTTTTAAGTTTCCTCTATACTTTTATCTAATTTCAATTCCATACGGAATTAACTTTTTTGCTCAAATTTCACGCCGTAATGTCATTTGCAGCTAAAAGTCTTTGCTGACGTTCATCGCGAGCCCCTCACACTCAGAGAGAGAGAGAGAGAGAGAGAGAGAGAGAGAGAGAGCCCACCTTGCGGCATGACCCACCTGAATTGAAGTCGAACGAACGAACGATCAGAGATGCTGCCCACACTCGGCCAGACAGCCGTAGCCACTCAATCAGCAGTTGCTCTGCCAACTTGAAGCCAAATCAGCTGCTACTGTGCAGCAGAGCTACCGCCGTGTGGTTGCTTGAGCGGTGCTGATGCTGGTGGTGGTGGTGGTGGTTGGGCTGCTGCTTCAATGGCTTCAAGGTGCATCAGTCGCAGCAGCTCGAGTCGTTTATTAATTTGGCATATGACAAATTATACGTTGGCCAGCAATTAGAACTGAAATCAACAGACAGACAACTGTGAGGCTTCTGTCGTCTTGGCCTGGCCCTGACTCACAGAGCCATGTACATTTAGCGCTGATTTAACAAAATTTTCTGCAAGACACGTACAAAAGCTTCGATCTGCCGGGCACCAGCCACTGGCAAGAGAAAGGGGACTGAGGACTGAGGACTGTGGACGAGGACGAGGTGCATCAACAGACGACAAGTGGCACTTCGGCGCATTAAGAAAATCTGTACAAGTGTCACTTTGGCAGGCCAGCCACAGCCAGGGAACTGGACTCGAAGTCCAAGTCGAAGTTGGAGTTGGAGTCGGCAGTCGGCAGTCGGTAGTCGGTAGTCGGTCGTCGAGTAGAATTATAACGCCAACGTTGACCAACAGGCAGTCGGGCCAGCCAAATGCAATTTCACTGCACAACGAGGATTATAAATCCTCTGCTTGGTTACTTTTCATTTAAGCAGCAGCAGTCAGAAGAAAAAAAAACATATATATGCATATACATATGTATATACTATTTATATATATATTGCTGGCAGATATTTATTTGAAATTTGTCCAGTCATCGGCATTATTTAATGAGTTGCCAACAGGTTGCTGAGGCCGGGCGAAACCGAGGCGAAACCAACCAGAAAATCAGCAGCCGCAGTCGCAGTCGCAGTCGCTGCCGTTCTGCTTCAGTTTCAGCTGCGATGTGCTGAGTCAGCGCCGCAAACAGAAGCCAACAGGCGCAGTCGGCGCATCAGTCCAGCTCCCGGTCCAGCCTACGCCTGCTTCCTTCCTTGTGAGCCTGCGCCTGCCAGAAGTGTCATGTAAATGCAACTTGTTGGGCGCTGCCAACGCCACCGTCGACGTCGCTGCACTTGACATTGCTGCCGCTGCTGCTACCTCTGCTGCTGCGTCGCAACGTGTAATGTCAATTTGACAGACAAACTGTCGACCGTTTGAAGCATATTCAGCTACTGTCTACTGTTGCTATCCACCGATTATGATTTGTTTGATTATGATCCTCTACAATGCAAAGGCCAAGGCATATCTGCAGATCGGCAATCGTATTGACAGCCAAATCAAAGTATCATTTAGCTGAGCAACTCAAGCTCTGCTGGCAAATACAATTTTAGGATTGGACCTTCAGTTAAGATATTTATTTATGTCTAAAATTCTTTAAATTTTCAACTATATATCAACTGCGTTTTCTTTCTATTCAATTTTTAATATTATATTTTATTCCAAATACAATTTCGGAATTTTTCTTAAAACAGAAATCTTTTCTACATTATTTCCTTTAGCACCTTTTATACAAAATAGAAAATAAATAAAAAATATTTTTAAAAAAAAGTAAACCAATTTCAATCAATTAGATTTAATAATTGCGCAACAAAAATACCAATAATTATTTTGGTATAACTTAATTTCGCTGCCAGCTTATTACTCAGTTAAATTTAGCAGCTCGAAGCTGAGAAAAAAAAGCTAGATTTTAAAGCCATTTAAATCTTTTTGAGCTGTAAACGTTTTAGTTAGCGCCGCGAGCTGGCCGAATCGAAAGCCGCTGAAATCAAATGCCGAATGGAATCTGGAGGCTGACTGGCTGGCTGGCTAGCTGGGATGGATGGATCTCGGGTCTTGGGTACCTCTACTGGCTGGCTGGCTGGCTGGCTGGCTGGCTGGCTGCCACAGCTACTTCAACTTGAGGCGCAGACAAAGTGCTACTTCACATGCTTAGAGGCACGCAGATTACACTTGTATACACACACTCGGGCAATGCACACGATATAGTACATACCTATATAAACACACACACACACACACACACATACATATATATGCCTGGCGTTGGCATCCACAGCATTCAATAAAGAATTTTTGCGATTTTTATCTTGCGCGCGCCTTGCCGCGTCACCCGAACACAAAAATATACAGATACAGATACGAAATACAAATATACAAATATACATACATATGTATGCATGTATGTATGTACATAAATACAAGCCAAACGATGTTAGTGTACGGCTGCTGCCCCTTTTGCTTAATACTCATAATTGATTAAAAAGAAAATTTCCATGGCATTTATGCGTACCACGCCACTCACACACAATGTGGAGTTGTTGACAGCCCCCAAGATGGAAGACGCGGAGAGCTCAACTGGCCCATGGCACATGGCCCATGGCCCATGGCTCTGGCTGGCTAAAGACTGGAGTTTGTTCTTTGGAAGTAGTTGTCGAAATGTTTTTATTTGTTATCGATTAATCGCTTGAATCAACAGCCAGCAGTCAGTTGTACAGTGGCAGTTGTCTGTCTCCCTCTCTCACACTCTTTTGGCCCGTTCAAAAATCTGAAATGCTCATATACCCATATGCGTATCTGTATCTGTGTATCTGTATCTGTATCTGTATCTTTTGCATGTCGACCTCTCTGGACTGGAAATGTTGCTGTGTAATTGTTTTGAAGTTTGCCTCAAAGATTGGTAGCAACAGCAGGCCAACTGCCTGTCAGCCAGACTCTCGACTCTCGACTCCCGATTCCCAGCTCTTAACTCTCAAGCAAACGTGGCTCTCAGCCAACAGCAGCCGGCAACCGGCAACAAAATTCTGCATCTGACTAAACTCGAGATTTGCGCTGCTGTCAAATTCTGATTGATCGATTGTTTGCACACGTTTTTATGAGCTTTCTTCTGCAGCGCATTTATTGAGTATTTTATTAATTTCAACTGATCGATGAGCCATTGCCTGGCGGCAGTTGCCCCACCAGCTTATGCCACTGCTGCTCCACAATTATCCACGGACCTGCTACAGTTAACTCTGCAGTGGGTGGGTCCACGTTCGATTGAAAGCGTGTCGAAAGCGACAAGTACGGCGCCCTGCATGAATGACACAACAAGGTCACACAGATAACCACTGGCTGCAGCTTAAAATCCATTGCCTGGCTATGAATATACCCTAGAAAAAGATAAACGTCTGTCCGCTTAATAGTGGAGCCATTCCACCTGTGGAAGGTATTATTTTTATAACCGATTTTCGAGCAGGGTTTTAATCGATAACAACAAATCGGGAGTAGTTCTCGATTTTTGCGAATGAAAACTCCATCCGCAAAGCTCAAGGAAAGACAATTTAAAGTCTCCAGCTCTTATAGCTACAGAGATCGACGTGTGAGCACGCAGACGGGCAGACAGACAGGACTAAAACAACTCAAATGAGCCTCCCTCTGTCACACCTTACATACATTTAACAAAACCATTATACCCTGTTTTACCATTTTAAAATTTTAAACCTTTTGCAAATATTCCAGATAAAACTTACTGAATAAACAACAATATTTCTGCTATTTCTGGAAAGATAAAACTCTTCAGACAGATAGTATTTATACACTCATATGATTATTTTAGTCAAAAGCCAATCGATTGCAGCCCAGTTTTCCACTCATTTAATACCCAATTTCCTTCTCGAAAAAAAAAACGCTCACACACACACACACAACACTTCTATGGAATAGAAGTAGAGCTCGTTTAATGTTATGTGACTTCCTAGCATTTCAGAGTCTGTTTATCAATTGGCACTCGGGCAGCGCTAGCTTTTTGGATCTGCTCTTCTGCGAACTGATTGATTTCGATTGTGGACATATTCTACGAAGTTTGGCTACCAGTTGACAGCGTTTTGTTAGCCGACCCCCACTTGTCTCACGTGTCGATGGGCGCACAGATAACGGATGAGCTACAGGCCCCGCTCGCGCTCTCCTCATGCCCTGCACAGTGGGGCACAACGTTTGGAATTAGATCGAATTATGTTGGGTCTGCTGTAGTTTGAAGCTTCCGAAACGACATAAAATATAATAGTATTTACTGAGGAGTCTCGTTTTTTGTTGTTGCTGTTGTTGTTGTTATTTTATTTTTTTTCGGTGTCAGTGTCTCCCGCTAAAAAACGCGGAAAAACGTATTAAATACAAATTTCCTGGTAATAAAACAGAGACACAGCCGCAGATGGGCCCGGCATGGACAGGGGGCAGCCAAGGGGCTACCAAATAAAGAAATAAATCTTTTAACAACAACAACAAGTGACCAACGGCCAGACAGAGATGGCACTAGAGTGGGAATTAAACAGATCTTACATCGAGTGACTAACTGCTGTGCCCATCGACAACCGAAGGCTTCAGATGCTGTTGCTGCTGCTGCTGTTGCTGCAGTTGTTGTAGCGCGATTTGTGCCTTTTGGCTTTATTGTTATTTTTGTGTATTTCTTGTATCAGCGTGTAAATCTCGCTCACACACACACACACACACACACAGTACGCCAGATGAAATACGGAGCTCGCTCTCTGCGCTCTGCGCGTCGGCTCAACTGAGATCAGCTCGACAGAATTTTTATTGGAAATCTGTACGTAGAAGTAGTCATCATCATCATCATCATCAGCAGCAGCAGCAGCAGCAGCAGCATGATCCGCATGATTATGATTATCATCATGATTATCATTATCATCAACAGCAGCCGCAGCCAAGGCTTGTTCCTTGTATTTGGTTTTTGATTATTTTATTTATACTTTACTTTTTACTTTATTTTTATTATTTTCTTCTTCTTTTTTTTCGTTTCTGTTTCAGATGCATATCTCAAAGCGCGTTGGCAATAAAAATATATATGAGCTGTTGATGACTGCATATAAAAATGATTCGAAACAGGCACAAAAGTACAAAGAAACACAGAAAAAAAAGAAACCCTCGAGTGCTGTGATATACAGATGTATGTCGACTCTCTGACAGCGCCGCAACTGCAACTCGACTCTCTGCAGCAGCAGCAGCCGCAGCAGCAGCCGCAGCATCCCAGATCCTGACAAGCGCCATAAAATGCCATAATCTGTTGTCTTCAGTAATGCATCTATATATGTACATATAAATATTTATATGCACATACATACATATATCTATATAGACCTCATTATGTATGAAAGATAAAGTCTGATTAACAATAGCCTAAGCTATCATTATTACATGATTAAAATGTATATTAAATTATATGCAAAAATATGTATTAAAAAATATATTATATTGTATTATATGCAAAAATATATTTTAAAAATATATATTAAATTAAATGCAAAGATATATGTATATTAAAATATATATATTATATTATATGCACAAATCGGATTTAATTAAAATTTGAACTTTTTAAGTAAATCCTCAACAATTTTGATGATTTTTGTGCATGAAGCCAGAATATAGCGAGAAGAAGAGAGTAAAAGTAAAATTTTTGTGTCAAAGAAAAAATAAATAAATAAATATTTTTAGCTTGAAACCAGAACAGCTTAAAGTTGCAAAAAAAAAATAAAATAAAATAAAAAAAAATAAATAAATAAATAAATAAAAATTATTTTAGTTCTTAAAAATTGAAAAAGAATCTGTGTGTGGAAAATAAGATAGAATAAATCTCAATATTCGGCTGAACTACAGCTATATGTAGCTCTAAAACAGCTAAATACCATACTCAGATCTCTGCTTGTACTGCTCCCCAGAAGATAAATTAAGAAGAGGATAAATTAAGCCTATCTATATTGACAATGTCAGCTTTAGGCCATAATTTGATGGCCAATTGGAGCAGCAATTGGCATTGAAGAGGTAGTTGTTGTAGGCAGAATGCATTTAATTGCTATAATTTTTCAATTGTAACAAAAGACATCAACGACAAAGCAACAACACAACAGCACACAAAAGGCAAATGCGAAACACGTCAATTGTGAATTGGGATTGTGAATGTGCAGGCGAATGCAACGAGCCATTTAGCCAGGTGGGTGACTGTGTGTGTATGAAGATTTCCTGAAATCAAATCTAGCAAATCAGACCGAAAACCAAAAACCAAAAGCCAAACACCAAACACCAAACACCAAACACCAAACTAACCCCAGCCGATGGGCAAACTGATGCGCATCGATGTCAGCAAAAACTAAACGAAATGCCAGCACAATGCGTAGGACGTGGCCAGAAGGGGCGGTCGGGGCTGGGGCTGGGACTTGGGGGCTGGGTCGCACAGGCGCCGGAGCGTGCCATCAATATGGCAAACGACGACAAACGCAAATTTAGAAACGACTGAGTGACTCTCTCAACGCGACGGCATTGAACAGAAGCCGCAGTCGAAGCTGACGCTGAAGCCTTAGCTCAGCATTTAGCTGCCCCAGCTACAGCTGTAGATGGAGCCGCAACTATAGATACAAATAGAGAGAGACTCAGCTTGTAGCTGCAGACACAGATATGGCAAGTAAAAGTGAACTAGTTGAGCATGACAGACTGCGAGATACCTATTACCATTTCAATTTTAATATCATTTGTTTTAATATTTTTATTTTAGCTGTGAATACTTCAAATTATATATTTATATAGGAATCATACTAAGTAATCGATTGTTATCGATTAACTTGTGTAGTTCATTTCGATTTACTTTTGGATCAACTCATTGAAAGTCAATTTGCTGTAAGCATACATCTGTGTATATATGTACATATCGATTGTTATCGATTAATTTAATCAGTTTCTATCGATTTAGTTATCAGTCAATTCATTGAAAGTCAATTTGTTGTAAGTATTGTATATATTTGTGTATATGTTTATATCGATTGTTATCGATTAATTCAAGCAGTTTCTATCGATTTAGTTATCGGCACATTCGTTGAAAGTAATTTTTTGTACGCATATATATATCGATTGTGCATATATGTACATATCGATTGTTATCGATTAATTTATACAGCTCAGTTATCGATCCACTCAGTGATAGTCAAATTGTTAAAGCACATATCTTTAGCTACATGTATCTGGCCGCTGTTTGTATACCCATGCATACCCCGCGCTTGACTCGTAATTAGTACAGGGCATCTATGCATGCTTATAAATGGGTCGGCCTTGCTGCTGTTGCTCAGCCAGCGCTTGGTAGCTGGCAGCTGGGTGTACAATTACCTTAACGCATCGACAATTATACGAATGGTTGGCCGCCCCACAAAAGGGGGCAAAGCCGACGACGTTTGAGATGAACACGAGGAAAGAGGAGACACACAGACAGCGGCGGCTATGGGGGTGGCGGGGGCCTCGGCGGTGGCAGCGGCCAACCCATCAGGTGCGATATGCGATACGCAGCCGGGCGGCCGAGACAATTGCGCCACGACGTTGCGACTGGGCGCCCAAGAAGATTGTCAGCCAGTCGGACGGTAAGTCGCTCAGTTCTTCAGTATTTCAATTGTTGCCGCTGCCACTGCCGCCTCCAGCAAGAACAACAAAACGAGAAGGAAGGCCAACAACAACAACAGCAATAGCAAAAAAAAAAACCATAACAAAACGCCCCAAAAACACTTTGGCCTGTTGGGCACGGGACATGTGTAAGATGTGCGCAAATGTGTGTGTGTGTGTGTGTGTGTGCCATAAGTAATTTGGGGGCGTCGTGGAAGGTATTGACACCGCCAACAATGACTGCGACAACGATAATGTTGCTGAAGACGTTGGCAACGCGGGCGCATCTGATTGCCTTGCGGTTTTAATTGTAACGCACAGTGGGACAAATCATGTGATATGTGGAGGAAGAGATGAACGTTGAAAGGCGCTGAGAAAGCGAAATGATGAGACATAAGGGGTACTACCTAGAAAAGTAGCAACAGCTAATCATGGCAGCAATTCGATAGACAAATTATATTTTGGTAATGAACTTATTTGATGGGAATACGTAAATGTATGTACTATATTATAGCATATATGTATATGTTTGTATATGAAAATGATTTCTAAACTAAGCTAAGCATTATATTGAAAATTTTCAGTATTTTCAGGAGCAGTACAAGAATCTTTGATAGAAGTCCCTGAAGACTTTAGACAACAATCAGAATAATTCGCGCATTGATACTTTTGCAACTTATTCAATAAAATATTACACTGGGACACTTTAAATTTGATTTTTCATAAATTTATTGCTATCCTATTTAGCTTAATACAAGCTGATATAATCGTATATAAGCATATATACAAAGTCACACATACATACACATATGCATAAATTGCATAAATTCCACAAAATATTTCATATATTTCTTGAATTTCATAATATCTGTACCACTGTGCACTCCTGCTGGCTCTCTCTCACTCTCTCTCAGTCGCTCTCTATCTGTCTTTAGTGGCACTCGCGATGATTTGCGCGGTCTTCCAGCTTTCTTAGCAGGGCTTCACTTTATCAGGCGGCGGCCAACTGATTGACACAGCCCAGCCAAGTGCTTAAGGCACAGCACACACACACACACACACACACACACACACGCACGCACTTGAACATACAGTATGTCCATTAATTGTTTGCAAAACAAAAAAAGTCGTACAAATTTAACTTTAACATCATATTTTATTAGGAAAGGCACTTTTTCTCAGAATTTTTTTTTACATTACTTTAGTTTCATATATTCTTAAAGAAAATAAATAACAAAAATAATAAAAATAGCAACAAAACATACAAAATAATTCAAAACAAAAAAAAACAGCAAATATCGGCTGTCCATTAATTCTTTGCAAAATACAAACATTAATATTATGAGATCTGTATCTCTCTCAGATCGGTATGGAATTGGCTAATATTTGGTATGTCCACCATTAGCTTCCATTACACCTCTGAGGCGTCGCGACATCGACAATATTAGTTCATTTATGTCGTAGTATTCCGGTATTTTGCGCCACTCCTCGTGTATGCAACGAATTAGCTCGTTTTTCGTCTTAGGGCTCCGTTTGGCGACTTTTCTCTTTAGTAAAGCCCACAAATTCTCAATCGGATTGATATCCGGGCTTTGGGGTGGGGTGTCAATAACTTTGCTGCAGTTATAAAGAAGCCAAGTGCGACACAGCAGTGACTTGTGTTTCGGATCATTATCCTGATACAGCTTATATTTTAGTTTGCTGGGGTTTTCAGGATTAATGAAGCCAAAGTTGTGCGCGCTTTTTGTCAATTCGTTCTTCAAAATATCCAAATAAAATTCCTTCGTCATGATATCGTCGAATATTCTCAGCTCTCCCACACCTTTCGAAGAAATACAACCCCACATCATCACTGATAGCTTGCCAAACTTAACAGTGGGCACAATGTTTTTGGCGTGGAGGGCTGTTTTGGGTTTCCGCCAAACTTTTCCTGGGCCATCATTATAAAACAACATTATCTTTGTCTCGTCGCAAAAGATAACATTATTCCAATAGTTAGGAGGACAGTCAATATGAAGTCTTGCGAAGGTCAGACGTTTTTCAATATTTACAGCAGACAGCAACGGTTTCTTTCTTGCCACATGTGAGGAGTATTTGTGTAAATTAAGAACTTTTCTCACAGTCTCGCGACACACTGTCTTTTGAAGGTTTAACCTAATGTCCGTCACCAACTCCCGGAGACTTGTGTGTGGTTTGTTTTCCACTGTCTTAAGAATTTGAGAACAATCTCGTCGAGAGAGCTTTGCTGGTCTGCCTTTAGAGCTGTTTAGCTCCAGTCTATTTTCTTTTTCTGCCCGATTAATAATATTATAAACTGTTCTAAGCTTAATATTAAACATTTCAGCTAACTCCTTGATGGTTTTTCCTTTCATATAATTAAAATACACTAATTGTATCAAATTGTCATCGGTGCGTTTACCAGGCATTGCGAAAATTCAAATTTTATGAAAAATAGTAGTGATCCCACGACTTTATTATAACGAATGAATTCGCGGAAGACTTGTGAAAATAGACCCAGCGAGCCGCATTTAATTTTGATGTCCCGTTAGTTTTTTCCCGTCTTCTTTCAACTAATGTTTGCATTTTGCAAAGAATTAATGGACAGCCGATATTTGCTGTTTTTTTTTGTTTTGAATTATTTTGTATGTTTTGTTGCTATTTTTATTATTTTTGTTATTTATTTTCTTTAAGAATATATGAAACTAAAGTAATGTAAAAAAAAATTCTGAGAAAAAGTGCCTTTCCTAATAAAATATGATGTTAAAGTTAAATTTGTACGACTTTTTTTGTTTTGCAAACAATTAATGGACATACTGTATGTGCATATGTGTGTTCAGATTGGATTAAATTGTATTGAAAAGTTTTAGAACGCCCAAGTGAAGGAGATAGAGTCGCCGGCCAGGGGTTGGGCTTTGTTAGTGTGGAGGGTGCCATGTGTGTGTGTGTGTGTGCGCGTGTGTGTGTGGCAAAGGATGCAGGCTCTATTTACTTTTTAATTGGCAAAATTAATGCAATGCATTGAAATGAAGCCCATCGAAGCAATGGATGCGTCATGGCGAGTGGGCGGAGGGCAGGCAGTCAGGCCAAAATTGAAACAGAAGCCGGGAGGAGCTGAGCTGCTTGGTGGTTCGGTGGTTCAGTTTACTGGCTGGCATGCCAACGGCACTTCGACGCACTGAGTTGTTGATATTACTCTTCGGTTTGTTTTGAATGCTGTTGTTGTTGTTTGTTTTTTCTCTTTTTATACCCTGAACCCATTGAAAATGGGAAATCAGGGTATAATGGTTTTGTTAAAATGTATGTAACAGGCAGAAGGAGGCGTGGCAGACCCCACAAAGTATATATATTCTTGATCAGGGCGACGAGAAAAGTTGATTTAGCCCTGTCCGTCTGTCTGTCTGTCCGTCTGTCCGTCTGTCCGTCCGTCCGTCTGTCCGTCTGTCCGTCTGTCCGTCTGTCCGTATGTTTGAACGCGTCGATTTCCGAACCTATGATAGCTAGAGACTTGAATTTTTTTTTAAAATGACCGTATATACAGCGCGGATGTCGAGTTTAGCTTTAGAATTCGATAAATTATCCCGTTATGTTTTTATCGAATACAAACATTCAAGTTCAAATCAGATGCCATTACAGCTAATTGTGAATGATTTTTCATTTTTTTAAATTTGTCAAATATTCAATGAAATATGTAGATCATATGCTGAAAGTTTCATTAAATTCCGATAAGTCTATCAATTTTGAAAAAATCATTAAATATTAGGCCAATTAACAAACGCACATGCAGCAGCCACAGCAGATTTAGATTTGCTAGATGGCGCTGCAGCAGTGAATGTATTGCTGTTTTGCCATCAAACTGTCAAGGAGTGATGTGGCGTAGTGAGTAGCAGCGCGGATCGAACCTCAGAGCGGTCGAAATTAATTTATGTTTTTTTTTTTTTTTTAATTGTTTCAAAATATTTATACATATATTTATTTAAATGGGCTTACTATTCAATGGAGTATTCGTTAATTCAATCAATTTTGAAAGAATCATTAAATATTAGGCCAATTAACAAACGCACATGGAGTGATGTGGCGTAGTGAGTAGCAGCGCGCCACTCGATCAAGAGGTCCCGGGATCGAACCTCAGAGCGGTCGAAATTAATTTATGTTTATTTTTTTTTTTAATTGTTTCAAAATATTTATACATATATTTATTTAAATGAGCTTACTATTCAATGGAGTATGTAGATCATATGCTGAAAGTTTCATTAAATTTCGTTAATTCAATCAATTTTGAAAGAATCATTAAATATTAGGCCAATTAACAAACGCACATGCAGCAGCCACAACAGTTTTTCTATAAGTGTGCACACATACATTCATAGAAACAATTAGTTTAGTTTAGATTTGCTAGATGGCGCTGCAGCAGTGAATGTATTACTGTTTTGCCATCAAACCCTCAGGAAGTGAAGTGGCGTAATGAACAGCAGCGCGCCACTCAATCGAGAGGTCTCGGGTTCGAACCCCAGATCGGGCGGAATTTATGTTTATTTTTTTTTAATTGTTTCAAAAATTGAAATTTTAACTACACTAAATGTGAATATTTATTAGTTTGGTTCAGGGTAGTATCTAGTCGAGCACTTTCGACTAGAGTTTTCTTACTTGTTTTGTTGTGCTTTTGTTATTATTTGTTGCTGTTGTTTTTTGTAATTCTTAGAAATTCAATTTTCAACTTAAAACTGCCGCCAGCCGACGCCCGACAACTGCTGCCCGCCGCTGCCCCACCAGCCAGCTGGCGGTCCCAGTTCGGGTGCTCCGCTCTACAAGTGATTAAGTGAAAACAACAACAATAATGAGAAGAGGAAGAAGAGCAACCCCAGAGAGCTGGAAGCACATGCAAAAAAAAAAAGAAGGAAAGAAAGACTAAGACTAAGACAAAGCTGAAGAGGAAGAGAGACCAAGAACTTGGCGGCTTCACGGTTTTGATCCATTCGCATAATATAATGATGATCATGACGATCATGAGGAGCGAACGCTGCTGGCATTGGCATTGCGCCCCCGCCCGCCCTCCGGCTGCGGCTGCTGCTGCAGCCATCGAGTCCACTTCAGCACCAGTCAGCCAGTCAGCCAAGTCAGTCACACATATTGAAATAATTATTATCTGCATTTCGAGATCAACGCGCCAAACGGAGCCGAACCAGTCCGGGACGATGGCAACTCCGATTCCAACTCGAACATCGACTGCGACTGCGACTGCGACTGCGGCCTCAATTTGAAGGCCATAAAAAATCAACGCATATTGCACACTGTCAAAGACATCAACCAGGGCAGCCTCCAACAGCCGCCTCGGCCTCGCCCCCCTTGTGATTACTTTTTGGAGTTTGAGCATGAGCCACCCAGCAGAGCAGACAATGCACAGCTCATTAGCAGCAGCCAGGCCCTTGGCCTCTCAACTGTTGTCCTGATGTCCTCTGCACTCTCGCATCGCTCGCTCTCTCTCTCTCTCGCACTCAGTCTCGCCTAGAGTCTGGCATAAAAAAGGCACAAGTGATAATCCTTTGACAAAGGCTGCAGCTCCCTCAAAAAAAAAAACTTGCGAGATTTCGCGCATTTCGGCACACGCAATAAAGGCGAAGAAAGCAGCCCTACAACAACAACAACAATAGTAACAACAACAACAAGGTGAGCTAAAGCAGAGTTTTAAACGTGAAGCAGAGCCTCTGGTTAAATGCTGAACGTAATTCCCCCAGGAGTTGCAAAGGCATGACAACAATCAGATTGCCAGGCTCGACTCTCTGCAGCCTCCGCCTCCGCCTCCGCCTCTCGCTTGGTCGTCTCAGCCGGCGTGTAATGCGACGTGTTTGCCTCAATTCGAGCATATGAAAACGGTTTATTTTGCTCGATTAAGTCGCCCGCTTTTGAAATGCGAGTGCCATGCAAAAAGCAAAAGCAGAAAAAAACGAAATATTAAAAAGAAAACGAGCCCAGCCCAAAATACAAAAACACAAAAAAAAAAAAAAACGAAATCAAAAAGAGATTTGCGGGGGCGAGATTTGTCGCACAGGAAGCTGGCGAGCGACAGGAAGCAATAAAAAATCCAAATTGGATGCCAACTATTGAAAATCGTTTGCCTGCCAATTTCCTTTGAGCCGGGCGCTGACAATAGATTAACCATTTAAGCTGTGTGAACGAGAGACGTGTGAGCGAGGGAGAGAAAGAGAGTAACAGAAAGAGAGCGCATGAGAGAGAGAGTGAGAGATTGAAGCAGGAAGATTTAGGGACAAAGTTCCCTGAAATACTTTCATATAAATCCTTTATAAAGATGCTCTATTGATACCAGCTGAACGTCTTAGAAACCAAAACTCACACAATATCCATTGAACTAGGTGCATAGCTTAAATATTGCTCGCGCACAAAGTTTAAGTGGGATGCGACCTGTCGAGCCATAAATAATATTATTCAAATAACTACAGATCTTGGAAGATAAAGCTAAAGATCAGACAAAGCAAAGCTAAACAATCTGTTTATAGATAACAAATTTACTCTTATTTAGAATACCTATAACTCTATCGATATATAGATCTATAAATACCAAACCAATATACTCTTATCAAAAAATGAAGAAGTAAGCGCCACTGGCTTATATGCAAAACTAATACGCTCTTTTCAAACACATGAACAAGTATTTCACAGAAATGCTACTGATCGCTCTATTGATAAATTCTATGATAAATCGATATCAACCAATATCATACACGATTCCTGCAGCTATATAAATATATCCACATATAACTAATACACTCTATAGAAAGCCAGCCATAAACACCCTTATATATACCCTTTTCCACTCATGAACAGGTATCACTGCCCTATCGATAGTTGTCCAAGTCATTTTGGTTCGTAAATTAATTTTTTTTTGCATTCTAACTACATTCCTTTCTCTTTGGCTCTCACGCGTCGGCATTTGGGCTGGTCAAGTCAATGGCAGATTCCAAAAATTCGATAACATTCGAGAGCCGTAAAACTCACGGAGCTACCAGCTGCCGGCGATCAATTGCAGTTACGAGCGTAACAAGTCGTAAAACTTTCACCGATAAACCGATTAGCATCAATGACGCTGGACGCTCTGAATTTCACTCAATGGACCACAAATCGAACTTCCCAAAATGGCAATAAAAATCCAGCCAGTACAGGTAGTAGTACTACCCCCGACAGTAACAGTAGCAGTAGCAGTAGCTGGCTCATAGTTTTACGATCATCATAAACTGAACGGAAAGGTTTCAATTACGGCTCGGGCCCTGAGACCAGGCGATAGATAGCATCTATTTGGCAACTACGTCCAGTCCAGACAGTAGCTGAACATAAAAACCATTTCGTTTGTGCACATAAAATCATGTTTTATCTGCAGACTTTTTTTTCAATCTAGATGACTTTATTAGTTGTCATTCGAAATATGAAAATGCAGGGAGAAAGAGAAAGATCAATTAGGTGATATTTGGTTTTACCTGTAGAAGTTCAAACTGGGAATTTAACATTTAGCAAGATAAAGAATTTTTATATAGGATAGAGCTTTAGTATGTTTTATCTATATAGATATGCATGATCTAAATTCCTTAATGGACAAAAATCTGCTCATATCTAAATATTTTTCATTGAATATTTCAAGAATTTTTATATGCAAAAGTGAGAAATCTGCAAAATTGTTTTTGGTTGCTCGAACTGCTTCGATTTGTGGCATGCACCAAGTGGGACTCCATAATGCGTGCCACCGCCGCCCACACAGATAGACAGACAGGCTGAGCGAGAGGGACAACCGAAGAGCAAGAGAGAGAGGGCGAATGGCGGCAACTAACGCCCCGTGAGCCCAGGCGACAATATTTATAACCCTGTGTGGCGCGTCTCAATTCATTTGGCTCTATATATGATTATAGCAACGGGTGTACACAGCACCCAGTACTTCGTCTCGCCTCTATCTTTGGACTTTGCCTCCGACTCTGGCTGGGATTGTGCCTGGCGACTGCCTGTGCCTGTGCCTAAGTGTCTGCCACCTACGTAAGCGTATAATTCGTTTAGCGTCAGCAGCAGCAGCAGCAGCAACAGCAACAGCAACAGCAACAACAACAACAATACAGAACTTAATCAGTCACTTTAACACCAAGAGCAGTTGCCACAGTTGCCACTTACAACGCACTGCTGCAACTCCAAATGCGTGAGCGTTAAGAACCAAAGATCGGGCATACATACGTTGATCGCCTGGCCATGCTTCTGCTGCTCCGTTTCCTGCTCCTCTGTGTCCCGCTCCCTGCGGCGACTCTGGCGCTGGCGCTGTCATGGTCGATATTGCGTTGACACCAAATTTGCATTAAAATGCAATTGCCAACGGCAACAGCGGCGGGGTAGCTGCATCGTAATGCATCTTTAGTGTCTATTGAGTGGTGCATTAGTCATATAGCCAGACACAACAGCAACAGTCACAAAGACAAAGAGAGAAATGGAGAGAAAGGAGAGAGAGAGATGGAGATCACCTAGTGACAAGAAGCATATCAATTAAAGCGCAAAAATAGATGCGAAAGCACTCCAAAAAAGCACTTTGATCTTTGCCAACTTTACGATCGCTGGAAGCAGATCTTTCTCTTTCACTCTCTCTATATACGATATATACATAAATATTTCCATATTGCGACTCGCACGTCGGACATTCCCCAATTAAAAATAGTTTTGACACTTCGCGAGTTGCGACAATTTTCTTGATGCGCCCGCCGCCCGAGGCAATAAATTAATTACAAAATTGCCAGCTCGCCAGCTCGGCAGCTCGGCTCCTGCTGCTGCTGCTTCTGCTGCTGCGCATTTAATGGCCATGGCTAAAAATCAAATGTGTTGGCATGTGGGCGTGGGCCAGAACAGGCGGATGGCCAACAAGCTTTGCAGCTCTTCATTTTGGCATCAACTCGAAGTCGCTAAATGTGTGTGTGTGTGGGTGTCACGTTGACAACAACAACGAAATGAAATTCCAAGGAAAAGGGCACTTGGTAATATTGCAACTCAACCAGTCACCTTTCTCTCCCTCTCCTCCTCTCTCTCTGTCTCACTCAGTCAGTCAGTCAATCTCGCTCTCTCCCTGTGAGGCGCTACCTGCTATTGCTCTTGATCTATGCGCAGTGCTCTTCAGCGGAATGGAGTCTAGTGTTTGCTAGCCTGTTGTTTGTAGACAAGCTCAGCTCGAACGCCCCCAGTGCAGCAGCAGCAGTCGCAGCAGCAGCAGCAGCTTTCAATTATTCACACATCATCGAAGGAGCATGCAGGTGCAGAAGTGCTGGCGAATGAGCGCGGGGGAGGGGCTGTTCGACTCACGGCAGGTGATGTGAAATTAAAAACGACTGCTGCCAACTTGAAGGCAGCCACAAACCACTGGAGCCTCCGCGTTATTTATGCCTGTTTCTGCGTATTGTTTCGTTCATGTCAAATTATTGACCCGCGCCAAGCGCTTTGAAATGTTTATGCATTTTCATGACCGAGATGAGCAATTGATAAGTCCGGCTCGAAATTATGAATATGCAAACGCCTCGGACAGTCGGCCAACACAGGCAGCGGCAGCAGCAGCAGCAACAACAACAACAACAACAACAAACGGCAGCCAACAGACACCGCCCGCTGTTTCAGAGACATCAGTAGACGTTTGGGCCACGTTTACACGTTGACGGAATTCGGGCTTAGTTGGTAAGAGAGAGAGAGAGAGAGAGAGAGAGGGAGAGCAGCGAGATATATACTAATAAATATTGTAAATAATTCATATATAATAAATTAAAAAAATAAAAAATTATATACAATTCAATTAAAAATACTATTTATATAAGAAATATCAATTAAATAATAAAAATAATATATATAATAAAATTTATAAATAGATACAAACATAAATAAATAATAAATAACAAACATAAATAAATAATAAAATAAAAATTATATAAAATTAAATTAAATATATATAAGAAATATAAAATATAATATAGATATATATTTGATATTTCTTATATACAGTAGAATCCGGTTATAACGACTCCGCTTAAAGCGTCCAACCGGTTATGTCGACGAAATTTCGATGTCTTGGTTGGTCCCCATACAAACTTATATGAAAGAGCCTCCGCTTAGTGCGTCTCCGCTTTTAACGACAATCCGCTTATGCCGACGATTTTTTTCATATTTTTGAGTCATTTACCGGTTATTACGACGTGACAAACAAAAAATCGCAAAATAATAACAACAAATTTCAGCATAAAAAGACTCTGTTAGAAATGTATATATGTATGTATTGATCAGTGATCAGTACCCTTGCTTGTGTGCGTAGCAACGCCCTAAATGCTTTCAAGACAGAGAGAGAGGGAGAGCGACAAAGTACAATGCTGACGTCACAATAATGTTTCTAAGCCATGTTATTGAAATAAATTTATAAAAAATCTTAGTTTTGATTAAACATTTACATTATTTAATGTTAAAAGCTATTATGTACTTGGCAACCGTAAAAAAGTTAAAAAAAATATTTTTTTGGTCCTTCTGGTTAAAGCGTCCGCCGGGTATAGCGACGTAAAATCGACGGTCCCTTAAATGTCGCTATAACCGGATTCTACTGTATATATTTAATTTAATGTTATAGAATTTAATTTAATATATATAAGCAGTATCATATACATATGTATGTAAGTACATAATAATATTTGATATTTCTTATATGTATTTAATTTGATTTAATAATATTTAATTTTTATTTTACTTTTTACTTTTTGTTTTTTTTTTTTTAATATATATATTTTTTTATCTATCTATAAATTTTAGTACGAGTATATTTATTGTTTATTAATATTTTTTATTTGAATATATATTAATGTTTTATAATATTTTTATTTATTTATTTTTTTATTTTAATTTTAGAATTTATTTATTTAATTTTAATTTTATTATTTATTTATATTTTTTATTATTATTTATATTGTTTTATTATTATTAATATTTTTATTATGGACTTATATTTTTTAAAATTATTTATTTATGTTTTATAATATTTTTTACTTTATGCTTATTTTTGTTTTATTATTTAATGAAATTTTTAATTATTATTAGGATAGGTTATAGCTCGCCTTGAGCCAGAGCAACAGAGAGCCGTTTCCTGCAGTGTGTGAAGAGGCTTATCACGCTTTAGAGTGCAGCGTGTAAGCTCGTGTAATCATCGCAGCGAGGCGCGCATCATGAACGGGGAAAGGAGATGGGCTGGGCTTGGTGTGTGAAACATCCAACTGTGCTGGCTGGCTGGCTGGCAGGCTGGCCATTTGTTTGTTATCAGTTACAAGCGATCAATACAGCAGCAATCAATATGGTCAATAAAGTTCGGCCCAGTCGCTGACTGGGTGCCTCACGCGCTAGGGAGTCACCGTTGGCAGCTGGGAGCTTGGAGCTGGGAGCTGGATGGCCGCCGGAGACAGCAAACAGACGAGGATCGTCGGTGCGGCGGTGTGGCACTTGGCTCGATACAAGGCAGCGTGATGTACACAGTTGAAACCTAAGAAGCCCAGCTCACAGCTCACAGTTCACAGCTTGCAGGGAGGAGGGGACTGGGCGGCGGGTGGCGGTCGGCGGGCTGCTGGGCAGCAGAAGGATTGGGGCTGGTCGTCAGTGGGCCCATGTTGTCACTGTTGTTGTCGCTTGATCGCAAATTTGCCATGGCAAGCTTGACAACTTGCAACGAGACAAGCAGCAAGCAGCAAGCAGCAGGCACCAGGGGCAGAGTTGAGGCGGTTGGGGGCTGCAGCACAGCAATACCCAGCCGGCACCTTAAAATAATGTTACAAACTTTTTGGCATGTAGCCCAAGTACGGTGCTCCCAGATCGGAGCCCTGTATGCGATTCAATTCGCCAGCAGCGATGGGATGCGACTCCAGTTTATTCGACTGGCTGCAGCCAGCAGCCAGCAGCCAGCAGCGAAAGAGTCAACAAATTGGAGATCACGGTTTTCATGTACTACATGCAAATTCATTGCTACTGTTGCTCTCTGTCCAGCCACAGCCAGTCTCAGTCACAGCTACAGCTACAGCTACAGGTCTCTGGTCTCTGTTTGGGCCTGCCTGGCTACTGTGTGTATCTGTATCTGTATCTGTATCCATAACCATAAAGCCAGGCTGCAGCCGGAAGAGCGCAACTTAAATAAACAATCGCAACAACTAGTAGCTGCTGCCGAGGTCCACGGTTCGGACAACCCGCGAACGAAACCAACTCCGAGTCATTCACAAAAGCAACATGAAACGATATGATACCCTGCATTGTAAACAATCGGGCATTCCGACCAGATTGTTTTCTCTGTCTATATTGAGCTATGTAGCTTTCAGTTCCTGTTTAGATCTAATATCCAATCTATTTAAGCTGATTCAATATGCGCCTTGGCTCAAATATCATTTACACTTTCATACGATATGCACCTGGATATCTAATATCTAAGGGCTGGCTTTTCTTTTCAAGCGAAGAAAGCTGCAAGGACAGATCAAGAAACTTTCACATACTTTAGCGAATTGCTAGAGAACAATTTCGATTCTCAATAAGTAAAAAAAAAAAATCTCTGACTGAAGCGGAGTTGATTCTCTTGCCTCTGACAATCGATGGACTCGCGTAGCAGTCGCACTTTATGCTAAATAGCTAAACTGTTTGATCAGCTTGTCCGACTATCGAGTATTCGTCGCCTTTTTGGGTGCTCCGAGCAGCAGCAGCATTTAGCCACTGGCGACAGGAAACCACCGAAAGCCGTAGCCGCCTCCTCCTCCTCCTCCTCCTAGGCAGCGCACGTGGCTAAACTGGCTGACAGAGTACAAGATGAGGTGACTGGAATTGCAATTGGCATAGGGATTCAGATTCGGATGCGGATTCAGCTTGTAAGACGAGGCACGGCCTGGCGTTGCGACAGCATCATGAAGCACTAATAGACAACACACTCACACACACGTAAACATTGGCGCCATTAGGCTGGCACGCTAAATTGACGGCACTACAGTCACACATACATTCATATGAAGACACATTCACACAGTCATGCATGAATAGTCACATACACTCACGCATACCAATGTATGATATGAGAATGGGACAATTCTCATATGTATAGATGCAGGCATGTAAAATCTGCTTCCCTGTCTAAATTTTGCTAAATAAACTCATCGATCTGCTACTGCCTTGATTTCTGTTTATCCCCAGCCCAAAAATTTCTGCATATCGCATATCAATGATAGAGGATTGCGTGCGAGTGTAAATAAAGCGTCGAATTGGCGTCACCAAATGCCTCGTGCTGAGACATTCTTAGAAAAAAACAAAAAGGTTAGGTACATAGCTACATACATGCATGTGTGTGTGTGTGTGTGTATGTCTGTACAAATTGTGTATATTTACTTAAGAAATATTATTGCAATAACTATATAAACTTACCTTAACTGTCGCGGCAAATTTGCGAAGTCTTGGATGATCGAATTTCACAAACACAATTTCACTTATTTTTTATTTATTTACTTTTTATTTTATTTTAGGACAATCAGAATTGAGCACCGACTCTCTCAAAGCTTGCGTTGCTTATGAGCTGCGACAGATTTTTCAGTTCGATTATATAGATTTAGAATGTGAGGCATAATCGATTACAGTGCTGCCAACCCGATAGAAAAGCACATCTTTATCGAAGCTTATTGAATAATGCTTTGTTTCCAATTCAATCTATAGAAAGTGATGACATTTTGTGGGAGTAACAAATTGTGACTCCAAGTGGAGTCGAACGAAATATTTATACAATTTCCTTAATAATATAAATATGCATTTCGTATTTCAATATACAAAATATGCATTTTTATCAATAGACAAATCTTAAATAAAAGTATATCTCATATAAGTAAAAATAAATTAATGGAAGTGCTCAGAAGAAAGTTTAAAACAGAATATTTAAAAGTAATAACAATGCAGATAATACAATAAATAATCAATAAAATAATAAACAGAAAAAACAAAAAATGAATAAAATAAAAATATATTTATATATTCATCATTCTTATTAATATTTATTATTATTTATTTATTGTTATCAAGAATTAATTCTAAATAACAATTTGATTAAGCCAGAGCGACAAAGGCCTTCAGGCATCATTCTTATTCTATTATGTTAAATTATTTTATATTTTGTACTTATGGTGTTTTTCATATTATTTTCAATTAGGCATAAATATATATAAATATATATTTAATACCTTTGAGAAATAAATTATTTTACAATGTAAAAAATATATAATAAATAAGAAAAATTTTAATTTAAAAATACAAAAAAAATAAATTAAATATTGTGCATAAAAATATCCTCTATTTCCATTTCGAGAAATAAATTCTTTTTACAATGTCAAGATATATACATAAAAAAAAAAGAAAAAAAAAAACAGTAAATTAAATTAAATATATTTAGCTTATAACGATGTTAACTAATGCTGTTATTTTGCACTTTCAAGTAAATTGCATAACATATTATATAAATGATATATTAAGCTAATATTGATTTTTAAAAATAATAATAATGCCGCTTGCTTGACGTCACAAAGTGAATATCGAGTGAGGCAGTTGCGGCATCTTTTTTTGCATGCGGCACATCCAATGCTTTATGTATATATCGACTCAGTAAACAAATCGAAAAGCTGTGCCCGTCAATAATTCAAGTGAAAAGTTGTCAGACGAAAGTGTTTCGGATGTGAGCGCATCAAATTGGTGAGTGAGCCGTAGGTCGCAGATCTGCATAAGTCTGGCAAATATTTCTGCTGTATGAATGAATGTAAATACATACATACATATATATATACATACGTATGTCAACTCTCTGGCAATGGGCTAACAATTTGGTGTGCCATTAATTTGCGGCATGTAGGCCATAAATTCCAGTTGCCACTTGCCGCTTACAATGAAACGCCCGGCTCGGCCCGGAAACGCGACTCGAGAAATTTGTAACAAAAAACAAAAAAACAAAAAAAAAAAGCAAACATTTCCTGTGGGCTGCAGGTAGCGCTTTCCTCTTGAGATTAGCCTTAAAAATTATTTATATTTATTTTTTATTTTTTTATATTTTTGTTGTTAGAAAATCAAACAATTAACCTCGAACTTGCGCCTTGTTGCTGCGGCTGTGTTGCTGCCGCGCTTACAACATGTTTGAGACATAAAAATTTCCAATTAATTTTTGTTTTTGGTTTGGTTTTGTTTTAGTGGCGATGTCTACAAACTTCCATGGAACGCCAACAGAGACAGAAACCTAAAAAAAAAAGGCAAAAAAGGCAAAAAAACAAAAACAAAATTGTCACAGCCGCCGTTTACAAATAATTTTTGTTTCTTTCGGCTCTTTGGGGTTTTCAATGGAAACGAAACTCATAAAACATGGCCAACAAGCCGGCCAAGCGGCCGCCACACAAAATACAATAAAAATCCACTGACACACACACACACACATGCACACGCACTCAGGCCAGGCCCCGCTTACCGATCCAGCCACATGCCCCACCCTCGAATCGCTTAGGCAACTTCAAACGGGAGCAATTAAAAATTGCTACGTTTCTCTCTCTCTCTCTCTCTCTCTCTCTCTCGTTTCATAAAATTTGATGAAACACTTGACTAGTCGATGCCCTGACCTTACCTTGCCTAGCCCCGCACCCTTGCTGCCCTTCAGGAGACGAGGAGTGCTCAAAGCGAGAACTAAGCAGCTGATCAGAATAATCGGACAACATGAGTAAGTAGCTCTGACTTGGCAGAGAATACTTATACATATATAATCATAGACTTATTTGCATTGACAGCTCAGCTGGCCCAGATCAGGCGAAAGTGTTTATTGAATGCATGTGAATCATGATTGAATCGAACCATTAACTTAATTGCGATCTTATACAGCATTACACTGAATCATATATGCACCGATTCATGCTTCACACATTTTGCATAATCAGACAAATGTTCTCGGAAGTTAAGAAAACTTTAGCTTAGTCTGACGAAAGTGGTTTAATATGTAATTGTTTAATAAGCAGCTCGGTTAGGCAGCCATGTCTGTGCCGTGCCTCGTCATGTTGCATGCCACATGTGTGCCCTCGTCCGCTCACACTCACACTCCATTGGCCTGATAATAAAAGTTCATTAGGGACGCTTCAGAGCGTCTAATTTCGGAGGGTTGCTGCGGCCCGAGCTGGTCGCCTGCTTGGCTTTATTGCCAATAAATATTGGCTCATAAATTCATAATTAATATTTGTGGCAAGACGGCAAACGGATTTCCATATGCTCAAGCTAGTATGAATACGTATGTATGTATGTGGCAAGTGTCTTTGCCTTTTGCAGCTGCCTTTGGCAACCGGGAAGGAAGGAGCAGGCACTTCACACACACATACATATACATATGTATATAATTTGGACAAATATTTTAATTATTTTTATTTTTACAGTCGGCAAATGTCGAGTGCCACGCCCATGCTCCACCTGCACAGGCGAAATGCTTTGGAGCCATTTGACGTTGCGTATGATAAAATTTTATCGCTTGGAAATTTTTCAATTTTCCCCAAAAGGAGTGCAGAAGCCAGATAATGATGATGATGATGACAATGATGATGATGATGAGCATGTGGATGTGAATGTTTTGGTAAGTGCAGCGCATGCTGCATGCAAAGATGTGATGCCCCTTATTAAGGATAACAACCCGCAAGTACAAGTCGAACCCCTCCCCCTCCTCCACCTCTCGTGCGGCGGGCACTAAAAAAAGGACATGTTCCACTTGAAAAATAACAATTTCATTCAATTTTTGATCATTTGCCACCAGAAATGGCAAATCAAAAAGCTATAAAAACCAACAACGACGACAAAGGACCAGCGACCAGCCAGGACTTAAGGACAGGACCCAAAATGTTTGCGCCCTGCCCAGGAGTTGATTCTTAAGCGGTTCGAGGGCGGTTTTTGTTGCCTCTTTTGCTGCTACTTCATGTTGTTTTTTTGGTTTCTTTTCTAAGGCAAGGGCCGCTTGTTGGCTTTAAAATTGAAATGACACACGCACCGAGCACACCCACACCCCAACCTGGAACAGCCAGAGCCACACACACAGAGGCCAGGCAGCCCCCGTTCGGCCCACTTGCATGTGATTGAGTCGTCGGCCAGCAGGCGGCTGTTCCAAATCCTGCACGCAAAATTTATGTTGCATAAAATTTTTCAATGAATTTTATACCAGGAATTTGACTTGGTTTTACATTCGGCCGTCGCTTTGCCACGGCAATGTCTTCAATTTTTAGATGACTTTTGTCTACGCACGTGGCATATGGAGCGTAAACCATTCGCATTCGCATCCAGATTGAGTTTTGCCCCACCCCCCTCACAGACCACAGCCCACCACCAGCAGCAGCCTCAGCCGCCCAGCCTGGTGGGACAGTGTCATCGCAGCAACCACCAACATCAGCCGTATCGAAATCTAAGCCACACACAGGTCATTCAGCATTCGAGTCTTACGGCTTGAGCTCTGCGGCTCGGTCTGTGCCACAATGTGGAGTGGGCGTGGGTGGCTCGTCATGCCAATATATGTTCATTCATTCATTCTCATTTTCAATTGATAAAATATTTAATTTTTAATTTGAATAATTTAGAAAAATCTTCAATAATTCTCTGTTTATTATTGAGGTGTTTTTTCATTAGATCAAAGAATTTTCTGAGTATATAAAATAATATAATATTTTTATAAATATAAATAGAAAATATCATCTTTAATGCATTCTTAAAATAATATAATAAATCAATAGATCTATAATAAATGATATATAATAATAAATCATATATTTATAATACTAATTCTTTAATAATATATACAAAAATATATATAAGTAAATATAATAATATTTATTGTAACAAAAACAAAAATATGTGAAATATTATTTAAAGTATTTTATTCAAAGCATCTTTAAAATTCAAAACTCTTATTAAGATCCATTAATCAATTAAAGAGATAACAATATTATGTATTAATAAATATTTAATAGAATAATTCATAATATTTAATAGTATTCATAGTATATTATTTTTTATTTTATTTTATATTTGCAATCTGTCTCATACTAAACAAAAATATATTATAATAAATACTTCAACATTTCTGCTTCTAGAATCTCGCTGTCCCAGATCAATGCAATGCCCGGCTGAGTGAATAGCAACAATCGAGTCGCAAAAAGCACTTCAAAGGCATGGGCCATGGGCATTAAGGCATTCGAGACAGTCCCACGCAGGCAGCACTTGCAGATGCGTGGCATCGGCGTAGGCCAAAGTCATGCCAGCATTGAGGATCGTTTTCTTAAATTAATGCTTACAAAATGCACAAACAGCAGCAGCAGCGAGGCAGCGGCAGCGAGGCAGAGGCTGGGGCAACTGCCTTGAGAGAGCCTGGACATGAAAATGCAAAATCTAAACACTTGATTGTTGTCAATACGCAAAACAGGCGATGCCACAACAAGCTGTGGCGGGGCAGGGCGCAGGCGCTAAGACACGACGCGATCTGTGTCCGTGTACCAGGATGGGGCACTTGGGAATTACGTACAATTATTGCATTTTGCTGTTAAACAATGCGAAGGTGTTGCGAGGCAGGTAACGCCGCCCGGAGGGAGTGGGGGAGGGGGCATGTAACGAATTTGTCGCTGTCTGTCGCTGTTTAGCTGCGGCCGCCAGCGAGGTGTGAACAACAGCGGACGCTAAATTTAGACGAGGGGACGGCAGCATCAGCAGCAGCAGACGATTCAAAAGGTGCACATTCGGGCTAAATAAATCAAAAATTTGGCTGCTATGCGGATGGGACCACCAGCGTCTGATAAACAACAACAACACAAAAGAGTAAAAAACACAAAAAACCACAACAGACAGAAATGTGGCAGAGGCAGAGGCACCAAACACTGGGAAGGGGCATGCAACCTGCTGCGCATTTTGACTGCTGTGTTAAACGCCTCGACTACAACTAGGCCTAGCCCCCGCCTCCGCTCCCTCTGCTCTGTAATTTGATGAGGCCAGCGAGCTCTTGAGCTCGTAACTCATGTGCGCTGGCTGGCTACTTGCAACACGTTGTGGCATGGCTATCGATATCAAATCGATTTGCCTGAGTTTTCCAACTAATTTGTTCGCCTCGCATTCTAATGGGCAGGTAAAGCAGCTCATTAGGCTAAGAGCGGTTGAGGCTCGTTCAGTGCCTTTTTTTTCTTTTTTGGCCAAGAGTGGAGTGAAAAGTGAAAGTGCCGCCCGACCTGCTGCGTTTACAGTTTGTTTGGCCAGACCCGCAGCGATCCTGTGTGATCGAAGAGTGAGAGAGAGAAATGGGAAATGGAAAAGAAAGGCGGCCCATCCATAAATCCATGCCCAAGACAAAACCTTCGAGGAGTCGACGCAGTTCTTTCTCTTTGTTTTGACTTATTACAAGCGATTTGTCAACATTGGACATGGCCAGCAGTGGCCTATCTATCCATCCATCTGCATCTAGTATATACGAATTCTATGAAAATAATCATCGAATCACTGCACACAATGCGCTCTGCTCTGCTCTTCCAATAAGTCGCTGCCATGGAACTACGAACGTGACCCAGTCCATATTGTATCTTACCCTTTTCTCATCTTTTTGTTACCTCATTTTCATTATTATTAGTTCTTGAATTTGTTGCATTTGCTGGATCATTGGGCAGCATGGGAAATTAATCGATTGCCATTGATTATGAGATTTGCTGTGGTTGTATTATGAATCGTCATACAATGATAGTTATTTACTAGAACATGTTCTATTCCCGCACACTAATGAAAAATTGATAGCAAAGCAAAACTCTTTTGAGTGGGGAGTATTTTATCATAATGTGGAATCAGGGAGTTGTAGTTTTTTAATGCCTATATGAATGACTCTACCCGATCCTTGACATTGTTTATTCAGAATCATCCATGGGAATAGGAGCTTAGCAGAGGTACATACATGTTGATCAAGTAACTAAAGTATGTTTTCTATAAGATCTACTTATAAGTAGATTGCTTATCAATATATCCATTAATCCTAAGCTTTATTAGCATAATGCTGCTTAATTTTCAATTCAATTAATTTCTTGATCGATTATTGATATAACTACGATCTGCTTTTGATCAGCTTTCAATTTGATGTAGTTCCTTCTATATTCAATATACCCCAAGATCTATTTAGTTCCTTCTATATATTCAATATACCCCAAGACTACGATCTGCTTTTGATCAGCTTTCAATTTGATTTACTTCCTTCTATATATTCAATATACCCCAAGATATATTTACTTCCTTCTATATATTTAATATACCCCAAAACTACGATCTGCTGTTGATCAGTTTTGATATAGTTCATTCTAGTTGATTCTCAACTTGTTGGCGCCTGTTGTTTTGGGTGTTTTATTTTGTTGTTGTTGTTGTTGTAGTTGTTCTTGTTATTTTTTTATTCTGGCCTTTTGTCGATATTGTACGAGTCGAATCGGATTGCGCTGGCTAAGGCTTTCACTGCTGCTTACTCATTTTATTGCCCTGGGCCAAATAAACAAATTACTTGCCGCGTTCTGTTTGATTTCTTTTGAACGGGCCCCGAATATTTACCACAGCCTCAATAAATTCTGCAGCGCTGCATTCAGCGGTGTTCATTGAAAACGCTGCGCGCGCCTCTTGTTTAGACAACAATTTTCATTGTTGACTTTACTTATTATGTTAATGAGAGAGCCAACGAGCCAACGACCATCCAAATGCTGCTCTCGATCTGGGTCTGGGACTTCGGCTGTGCCTGTGCCTTGGGTCCGGGCACCCAGCGATCGTGCGGATGGTGAGTGCGGGTGTGGGTACGAGTACGGGTACGGCTACGGGTGCTGTTGCTGGTGCGATAGAGCAATGTGCCTGACGCGTGGCGACGCGCCTGTTGACATTCTGTTTGACATTATTGACACACAAGTCAACGAGCGGGCGGCGACAACAGGAACGGGGCCAATCAACAGTGCTGCGACGATGCTCGCCTAGAGATAGGGCCCTCGTAGCGATCAGCTTTTGAATGCCAGCGCCGGGCCAATTAGCTGCGAAAGTTCCAACAAATTTGAATGCGATGTGATATTAAGATCTTCAATAAGTTTATGACGAAACTTCAGATAAACACAATAGCTGTACGGCATGGGCAGCAGGCGGATATAAGTGATGCACTGTCAAATACCCTGTAAAAGAAGGTGGAAATCTAAACTTTAGTTTGAATTGCTATTAATTGTAATGTGCAAAAAACGAGTATATACAAACCAGATGCTATACGAACGAGATACCCTGTAGAAAATGAAGTGAAATGTAGATGAAAAGGCTTATTACTTATATGATATAACCTGTAAATTGATTTATATGTTAGCATATTATTTTATTTGTATAAAATACCCTGTAAATGAAGATTAATATATAGATACAAATCAGTTTTATTTGCTTGCTTAAATATGTAAAAAAAAATATATATATTTATGATAGCATTTCCTGACTCTCTTTGCATTTGGCATACCCATTATCACGCACTGTATTGACACGGGGTATACAAATTTATATATGTATTTATATAGAGGCGGCTTGGATTCTTCTGGAGTTGCTTTCGAGCCGTAGCTTATCTGCATTTTGGCGATCGTAACAGTTTTGACAAATCACACACACACACACACACACAGACACACATGCTGAGTGACAGAGATGCCGCTATTGTTGAGGCGATTGGACAGCGGAAGGTTCGGTGGGCAGGAAGGCAGGCAACAGGTACAGGGGTACCTGCCCGAGCCGCAGTGTGTCGGCCGCTTTGAGCTTTATTTTGATTTTAATCTAAAACACACAAATCGTTCATTCTGCCCGCTGCCTGATGCCTGTGACGAGCTGCTTCGACGGTGACGGCAACTGCGCACAGTGGAGCAAAAGCGTGAATCGCAAAGCGAAGCGCTGCGTTTGCCTTGCCGCCCACGGTGCGCAGGGCTCCCCTACTCGCCCCCCCCTCGTCGGCCAACTCGTATGGCTATGGTGGCAGGACCCAGCCCTTGCACTGAATGACATTTTTATGATGCTGACGCGCGTTGCTCAACACGAGCCGAGCCACAACAAACCGCCGACAACAACAACAACAACAACTGCAGCCGAGCGTGTTTTGCATGCATAAATAGCTCCAACAGCAAAAGAAGCTGAAACCAAAGAGCAGAAGGAGGAGGGAGAGGAGAGCCAGTGCATGAGCCAGCTTGAAGGGAAGCAACAGAAAGGGAGGAGGCGGCGTGGTTGGCTAAGGGGCTTGGTTGATTGAGTTGACAGATTTGCTTACTTGTTTACAGAAAAAACGAAAGAGAAAGAGAAAGAGAGAGAGAGAGGGGAAAAATAAAGAACTTATTAATATTATATATAATAATATTTATGTGTGTGTAGTTTAATTGGTTGTCGGAATACCTGACAGCTTGAACTGGAACTTGAACTGGGGCCAGCATACACGGCTTACTTCAGTTGATCACGTTTTCAGGGTGACATGCGAAGGTGCAATTGGAATTGGAACTGTAGCTGGAATATGAACTGGAACTAGGCCTAGCAAAATCATAAATGAGTGAGCTGCATACTAAACTGGAACTAGATGCAGTATGAGCAGCAAACGGAACTTTACATTGAACTGGAACTGGAACTTAATATGCAATCGAACTGTAATCGAAACAAACATATGTTTACGCTGGAACTGGAACGATAGGCTGTTAATCTGTTAAGCATTTAAATAGAAACTTGAAGTTAAAACTGAAATTAAAGCTAGAGCCACGCATTGACGAATAAGAAGTTTATTTAAATACATTGAACCAAGCATAAGGTGAGACAGTTCAACTACATTCGTATTTATATACATATCTCTATATGCTTTCGATTCCCTCTCATTACATTGTGAACGAGTGTATTCATAGACAAATCGTAGCGTCTACGCGCGCTCCCAATTGATTTGTCACAAGAATTTGCATTTGCATTGGCCCATTGAACTGGTCAGAGATTTGGCATAGTCAAATCAATCAAAAGGCCACAACGTGGATGCATTTCGCTCGGGCCATTGCAACGGTCTTGCCCAGTGCATGAAGCCCCAGGCAGATCGAATCGCAGCTCAAACTCCAACTCCAACTCCAACTGAGACTCAAAGTCAAAGCAAACAGTTTTGTGATCGTGTCACGTACGTGGAATTGGGCTGGCTTTGGCAAGGTGCCGTTGAAGATCAGTGACTGCGACTGCGACGGCGACGGCGACGGCGACAGCGTCATCGACATTGGACGATGACGAACGTTTACTAGAACGAATTTGGTTAATTTTTATTGTGATTTCCTAGAACCGAACGAACGGGCATAAATCCCTCGCTCACTCGCCCGCTCGCCCGCTCGCCCGCTCACCCAAAGCCCAAGCAAATCAGGTAAATCACGAAAAAGTGTCGGCGGACACGCGCCTCTAAAAAGCCAGCGAACGTTCCAATCGAATCGAAATGCAAATTATGCAATGCGGCAACGCTCCCCCGCGCTCACCGCCCCACCGACTGGAGACGAGCGCATGGCAAGCGGCACCGATCCTCAGTCGGTCTTGGCTCTTGTCTCAAGTCGCGAGTCGCAAGTCTCTAAAGTCTCTGGCCATTGTGGACTACGCTCTGCTCTGCTCTGCAGTTAATTTTTAACGACGCAAGATTTGTGCATTCAGGCGCTACAAATTGTTTATTGTAGGCCCCATGGCCCCGAAAATGTGCAACAGCAATGCCCTTAGTCCCGCCACTCGCGGGGCCACTCATTTCCGAGTGAAATTAGCTCTGGTCAGTCCTCAGCCAATGCTCTCGGTGTTGTCAGTTTTGTCAGCTCTGGTACATTCAATCACGTGGCGTTGTCACACCGCTCATCATCTCAACTTACAGTTACACGCCTCACGCCCCGCACATTGCCAGCCCACGATTCTTAAGCGCGAAACCTTGAATTACAGGGTATACGAAGGGAATCGCTATTATCTTAAGCTAACATTATGATTACATGACAACGAGATTATGCCTAACGGACATACGGAAGTGATCTGATTCAAGATTTCTGTCTTGCAGATCACTGATCGCTTTCTGTCTATATTTAATTTCCACTTTATCCCTATATATCTCGCCATATCTGTCATTTAATGAAGACAACCATAATAGCTGATATTTTTCATCGTCGGTTCCTGTTCCGGTGTTGGCCAAGGTTAATAATGATCGCTGATCAAGCTGCCACATTGCGTGGCATTTATAAGCCTTTTTAATGCTGCGCACAATTTGTCGAAATTAATTGAGTTATCGGCTAATAAGCCATTGGGCCCAAAAGACGACGCGTTGCCATCATTAATAATTCTCAAAGCGTTTTGCCACCCCAAAAATAGCCAGCCAGCCAGCCAGCCAGCCAACAGGCCAACAGGCCAGACCGGCAACATCTACATCCACGCGCACTGGGGGAGTCCCAGTCTGGCGTGGCGATCGGCGCATTGAACAGATCAATTATCGTCCGGCTTGCTGCCCCCGGCTCTTGCTGATGCTGATGCTGGGATGCTGGGATGCCTTTCTCATTGGGGCGCATAATCAGGAAGGCGAACGGGAACAGCAGCGACAGCCGCTATATAATTTTGGTTTGGTTTTCGTTTCTTTTTTTGGATAAATCACGCAAAGGCAGAGCACAAATAATCTATCACCTGTCAGCACCTGTCATTCAAGCGTCGCAGTTGCGATTGGCAGACCAAGCAGTGCACACACACACGCATGCAATGGGCCACATGAGGCACGCTCGCGTTTCGTTCATTTCATTTCTTGCTCGGCAGCAGAGGCAACCAACCCAGCCAGGCAGCCCGGACCGGCCAGGCAGCCAACAGCCAGCCAGCCATCCAGCCCAGCCATCCAGGCGTCTGCCATCGAGCCATCGAGGCAGCAGTTGCCTCAAGTGTCAGTTTGACATCATTAATCATGCGATTAGTTAAGTGGGTGTTCGTTTATATGAATTTCTCACACAGCATCCTCCCCTGCTCCACGTTTGCTACTTATGTAAAATCAGTTCCGAGCTGTTTAATTTGACGTTTGAACGCATGATTGCATTTTCAATTTGACAACTATGCACAGCAGAGCACGCACACTGCCCTTTGCTCCTCTCTCCCTGCTCAACTCACACTCTCTTTGCTCTCACCTCCTGCCGTGTGGGCCTTGGCTATTGGAACTTCCTCTGCTGCCGTTGCTGCTGTCAAAATAATCACACGTACAATTAGCATGACGACAAGCTCATCAATTTGTATGACCAGACAGGGCACAGCGCTCGATGCAGAGCCAAAGAGAGAGAGAGAGAGAGAGAGATGGATGAGGTATGGTAGAGCAAGGCAATTGGAATTCGAAATATGTTTTCAGATTTAAATGCTCCTAATATATCTAATTAGAAATTAGCTCTACTTGGGCTTAGTTGTTGTCTTAAGTGAAGGTGTTTAGAAATGCTGTTCTTCTTCTTGGCAAGGCATAGGAGAGAGAATAATGTATGATATAGATGTAAAATAATAAAAATACTACAAATATTATGAGCAACTTCCTCTGATCATTCCTTGCCTGAGAGCATAGCTTAAAATTAATTTCTTTTATAATTCATATGCATTTGGAGTACTATTAATATCAATTCTCTTTTTTTTTTACAGCACCTGGCGAATTCCTTTGGCAGTCTCGGCGAATAGACGTATTGGCAAATAGTGGCCGCTGGTCGCTCGTATCACACTTGCATCTGTTGTCAGCTCGATGCTGTCTGGCCATTCATTCATTTCAGCTGGTGTGCAAACAACAACTGCGAGGTTCGAACTGCAACATTCGGCGGCTGGTCGCACATCAATTTTGCGCATCGTCATCTAACGCGCGGACCACCAGCCAAGCCACAGCAACACCTACAACGACACTTCATAGACAACGATGAATGCACCACAGACAGCGTCAGTTGGAGTTGGAGTTGGAGAAGGGAATAGCAGTTCCAGCACCAGCTTCAGCTTCAAGCTTCAAGCTGCGGCCCCGAGTATCAAGTGTGTAATTAATGTTTTATTAATACAAGCGACAAGCGATCGCTGCTAGCAACTGGAAGGGATTCGGATTGGGATTGGTCACGGGACGCAGACTGGCGGGCAGACAGGTAGGCCCCGTGGTGAGTGGAGTTGAAGCTCAGGTAACGACATTCGCGTAGCTAAGATGAACAGCAGTCGAATTGCAATCGATGCAGCGGCAGCGGCAACGGCAGCTCCGAGTCCCGGCAAGATTCATATGCACAAAGCCCATAAAATATGTGGCCTGGTCCACCAGGCTTTTTTGCATGCGACCAGAGAGAGAGAGAGAGAGAGAGAGAGAGTGAGTGAGTGAAGCTGGGCTCAGTTTCGTGCGCTTAAATGAATTACCAGATTAATGGACAGCATAAATCACATTATCGCTTCGGCTTGTGGCCCCAAAACACACGCAGGCTGCATCTAGAAGCGCGCCTGAGGATGAGGCTGCTGCCTGAGATGGGAGGGAAGAGTAGGGGCGAGGCGAGACGAGGCGAGGCCATGGCTGGGGCGGCCTTTGTGGGCGGCCTTTGCCGCGCTGTGGTGTCTCTGTGCCCGGTTAATGATGCTGGATGCTGGTTGCTGGTTGCTGGTTGCCGGTTGCTGGAATGGCATGGGCAAAATTTATTGAACCATTGCCTAAAAGTCCATACACGGGCCACGGGCTCAGCTCCGCAAGCTGATTCACTCAATAAAAAATAAATGCCAGACAGAGAGCGGCGCATAGAAAGGGATAGAGCAACACCAACACATTTGGCACAAAGAGCGAGGGAGAGGCAGAGAGAGAGAGAGAGAGACGCAGTGCGAGGGGATCTGAGATCGGTACAAAGACAAATCACACCTTCTGCATTTGTTGAACAAAATAAATCTCGTAATGAGTTACGATAAGACGACGATTTCGACAGCTAAACAAATCACCTGCAATTGATCTTACGTACGCAAATCGCAACGGCTCGACAGGAGGGGGGGGGGGGGGGGGGTTTGGGATCTGGCGATCGCGTTGTGCATAATGCGCTTTAAGAGGAATGCCTGCGATTTCGAATACTGGAGCAGAGCGTACACGGAGCGTGGACGGCCTGTTGTGGCTTGGTGTGGTGTGGACAATCAACAACCAAACATGACATTTATTGACTGCACTGCCTGAAAGTATAAATTACGAATGAGTGGACGAGGCAGCGATCGTGCCTGAGTGAGATATGGCAACGTTGGCCAGTTTAAGCCAGTTCGATGCTAACGCCCCAGGACATTGGCCCACTATGCATATGTGGAACTGTTTAGTCGATCACACACGCACTCTCGCCCTCTCACTCTACTTGACTATAGCTCTCTCTCTCTCTCTCTGTCTGCCTGTTTTCCTTTGGACGATCGGTTTGACAAGTAGCCAGCCCGGCTGGCAAATGGGGGACCAACCACAGCGATGGCCGTGCGTGCCGTTTCTTAGTAGTCGAATATAGTGGATTGTGATAATGATCATGACAGTCTATATAGTCGCTCGAATACTGCCAAATGACATTTGTCTCGACACACACACACACACACGGTGCGACCTCTCGCTGTGTTTTTATACCTTGGGTAAAATCAAAACCAGTGGCTAAATTGCAATAATAAGCCACCTTTATAAATCGGCCAGAGAATGACCACTACAACAACTGCCATGGCGTTGCTATGGCTTCTTTTTTTTCGTTTTGCGCTAGGCTATGCGACTATTTGTCTATTGCAAGCCAGCGGATCAGTCGGAGGGGCGATGGATTCGTTCGCTGCTCGCTGCAATGCGAGAAACGCCCTCAGTAGGTGGGCGATGGCAACGGCAACACTGACTACCGATTATAGTCACACTCCGCTCGAACGCCAGCAGACGAGCAGAGGTATCGAACGGCGCCCAATTGAGGGCGTCTTAAATGGACTACAGCTAAAAGATCGAAAAATCAAATACAAGTCAGCCCAGTCAGAAAAAATAAGTAATTTTTAAAAAATTTATTGATAATTGAAGAAACTTAAACATTAATTTAAAATTTATAATCATAATAAAAACTGAAATTAAGAATTCTGATTTGATTATGATTTGATAAAAATTAATTTTAATAATACAATTTTTTTTTCTTTTTATTCAACAAGTAATTCTTATTTTAATTTTTTTTTTTTTTTTTTTTAATTATAATCGTTACGACCCCTTATTTAAATACATTATTTATTTGTATTCATTTTATTTTATTCATAATTAAATAATTAGTTATATATTTATAACATTCAATCAAAATGTATGTTTTTTATTATTTATACATATAATATTTATTTAATGTAAATATTTTAATTGAATTTATTTAATTCAAATTTTAATAAATTTCTTATCTGAACTTATATCTGATTATATAAACATTTAATTTAAATTTATATATTTTTTTGTTTACCACTTGGCGCCCACTAACCGTGCTTGCGTTTAGCGCTCCTGTTTCCAGCTACTAGACGTTGCGCTCGCACTATAAATTTTTGACAGTTTGAAAAAATTGCGATTCATTGTGACCCCTATTGTGTTCCGTGTGGCTGGCAGTGCCACTGATCAGCGATCATAGAGCTGCCTGGCTGCTTGGCTGCCTCTGACTGAGCCTAGGGTCCACAGAGTGGAGACTGAAGTCCGGGCCGCGCGTTGTGTAACACGAGCCAACCAGAGCCGCAAAACCCATACACATAATGGCACTCTGGTGGGCCTGGAGCACGACGGCGACTTTGTTGGCTTTTGGCTGGCTAAAAGGTAAGCGGAGCTATTGTCGTTGTTGTTGTTCAATAGAATTGTTTGCCAAGAATTATGCTTTATTGATGATGATAATGATGTCCTTGTGGCCGGCTTCTGACCACACCGAGCATTACATTCCTATGTAAGCGTTCAAAATTCCCGGAATGCAACGCACGCCACAAAGCTCATTTCAGTTCGTCAGCCCCTCTCTCTCTCCCTCTCCATCCCTCTCTTTCTCTATCCGCCTGTCTGGCTTGTGGTGTCGCATAATAAAAATGCCATAAGTCAATATCAGGAGCTCGGGAGAAGCACGGGCGCTGGCCGACTCCATGTATGGGTGTGTGTGTGTGTGTGTGTGTGTGTGTAACCCGAGTCCGAGCCCATGCCCAGGCCCTGGCTCGCGACACTTTCTTAATGAGCTCCAGCCCCCTGCAGACGGAGCAGGGCATTGTCTTTCGAGGGTCAACTTTATGTGTTCGACATCGGCAGCTGCACTCGACGATGATAATGTGCCAATGCGAACGCTTCATTTTGTGATATGATTAATTAATGCAAAGATCGTTGCTCTAGCGGCGGGATCGGGGGCCACCGATCGACGCATGCATTACGTCGACCCTGTATGTGTAATGTTTGCTCAGCAGTTAGTTTTAATTGAATGTGACATTTCAATAAATTGATAAGCCCCGCCGCTGCACTGCCACTGCCACTGCCACTGTCTCCTGTCTGATCTCTTTGGCCAGCGATCATTAATGGCTCGTCTGCGATCTCGTGCCGTACTCCACAGCTTCCTCCAACTCCAGTCAGCAGTCCATCCGCTTTTGGTGTTAATATGATCAACGGCAGCTCATCAGCATCTCAACTTTGCTTCGGTTCGTTTTCAATTATCGTTTTTTGTCTTTCACGTCTCGCTCCCACTCACACACGTACTCCTACTCTCTCTCTCTTTCTCTCTCTCTCTCTCTTCTGCTCTTCTCCCGCTTTTTTATTGCCAATGAGTGGCGCTGATCATCGCCGATCGCATGGCAAAAGAGCGTGTGAATATGAATATGATTGTGAGTGCGAGTCCGAGTCCGAGTCCGAGCGTATTTCAATTGCAGAGACAACAGCATTTTAGTTTAATTGAAAATGCTGGCTTTTTATTTTTCCATCATTTTAATTTCCTATAGAAGTCAAGCAGATGCATGTAAAACAATTTGAATGATCCGTCGATCACTTAAATAAGCATGAAAGATGCAGACAGTGACCATCGGGGCGTTAGGGAAAAGCCATTTAAACTGAATTACAAAATTGATGCTACTGTACTCGAATGCTAATTATAGCAGTTAGATTGATCATCAGACGATCCGCTGAAACTGATATGGAGGAAATTCTTTAATATGTGGTAATATATATTTATATACATGTGCTTACCGGTTTTTCTATTGACTTATTCAACATTGCTTGATCAACTTATATATTTGGCTTAATCCTGAAACTGAAATCATGATCGAAGTTTCATAATCTATTACATATGATATATGGTCTATGAATGATCTATGATATGATCGGTGATCTATAGACTATAATCTTATGTTTCTCTCTATTATTCATTCTTGAATTCATTGTAACACTTATATAAACATACAATCATAATAAAAATCTATTTCATTCCAAAATTGGAGAAACTTGTCTGATGTCGTGTTATATTTTATTGCAATTATCATCTCTTCAGCCTCTTGGCTTTGCAGCAATTGCATGAGGAAACTGTCTGTGTGGACCGAAAATAGTCTACGAATAGAGATCGGGTCAGATCTAATGTGCTACATACTATCAAGGTGGTCTTCCGAGCTGGCACCGGGTGCATTGTGGTGTGTCGTGTCGGCTGCAATTTTTATGATTTTTGTTCATTTTTATATGTTTATTTGTTGCCCAGTTGTGTGTGTGCGAGAGGGCGCTAGAGAGAGGGGTCAAAGAAGATAGAGAGAGAGAGAGAGAGTGAGAGCGTGAGTGAGTGAGAGCCCATCATTAACCCATTAAACTTCCGATTTGCCGACAGCGATAAACGATGCCGACGGCGTCGTCTTTTAGCGTTGCTCTTCTTCTTCTATTACGCGTGTGTGTGTGTGTGTGTGTGTATATGCGTGTGTTCTTTTTTAGAGTTTGTTTTTCGGTATTTTTTTTTTTTTTTAATGACATATCGTAAAGATTTGTTAAAAGCCGTCGCAAAGATCTTTGAAATGCGCTATGCTTCCTGCGTCCATGAGCTAATTTTGTTGATGCGTGAAAATATAACGATAGGAGCAGAGATCAGACAGAGAATGAGAAAGGGGTAGGGGGAGAGAGAGTGGGGCGCCGTTACGGCTTAAGAAAATGCCCCCCTCCCCCTTTGTAATTGAATTGGAAGTGGGCCACCCAACTGGCCAAATCAAATTGAGCAAATATAATTTCGCTATAAATTATGGGTCGCAAAATGTAAAAACCTCAAAATATTGAAACGTGTTCGAATTGTTGTTGTTAATGCTGGCCCACCCCAGAGCGAACAGCTGGTAGAGCCTACTCACGGCTTCAACCGCAAAAATGCAAACGAATGTAATCAATTTTTTGTTATGGCCACGACTTTTGCGGCATTTTGCTCGCGTTTTTGATTGAAAATTGTAAATAAATTGTATAAACGTCATCTACTCGCAAAATGCAAATATCCAGAGATCCAGAGATCCACAGAGATCTACAGAGTCAGTCAGCCAGTCAGCCAGGACGGTCCAGCAGCCTCTTGGCTACTCTGGTCGGGCTCAATTGAGCAATTTGCGAGAGACGAGGATGACGACGACGACGACGCATAATTGTGCCACGTTCGCGCTGAATGATTTGCTCAAAGGTGGGGCTGGCCGTCTTTTGGGGCATCTGCTGCCTCAGTTCGGAAGCCGCTGAGAAACCGCAGAATCTCGTGATTATGGCAAGCGGCACTGTTGATTATATTTACTTATGTTTATTATTATTATACATATACATATATAGTAAGTATTAGTGGGTTCATTATGTTTATCATTTAGACTCTTTTGCTTTCAGTGCGGCCGGCGCCAGCCTGTGGCCAGACCTCATAATGATCGCTACCGGTCTTGGGGGTCTCGGGCTTTGGATGTTAGGTGTTGGCTCAAAGATCGTTCCACTTTGCCTGCTTTCCGGCCAACTCAATTTGCTAGCTGGTCCAGATGTTTTATAAAATATAAACTATGAAAAAAAGCACACACGCACACACTCACACACAAAAACTTTGGCCATTCGCTAACTGCTTTTTATGGTGGAAAGGTGAAAAGTTGTTAGTCATATTAATTGTTTGGGGGAAAGCTTAAACAATATTAAATCTTCAACTTTGAACTGAAATTTCTCCGAAATTAGCTAGAATTGCCAGCTTTAGAAATGTGTTTGTGTTAATAAAAATTATAAAAATAAAAAAAAAAAAAAACCTTTTGCAATTTATAGCTTATCTAACTCAAAGTTCAGTAGAAGAGAGTTCTCAAAGAAATCAATGAATTTAACGTATATAAAATAGAAAGAGAGAAAAAGAAAAACAGATAGGAAAATAAGAGTGGGATATTGAGGAATAAAAGGAACTAAAGGGAACTAGAGATAGGGAGGGATCTGGAGCTACAGAGAGATCAAGACTGAATCGGAAAGAGAAAGAAATAGGAAGTGAAAGGAAGAATGCAAGAAAGAAAGTTAAAGAGTAATAGGGAGACATAGAAATTGAAAGAGATACGTATAAACGGAGACTGTGAGATAGATCGCCATATTAAGACAGAGAAAAACAGGATAGATCCCCAATGTATATGAGAAATAAATAAGTTCAATTTTCAAATTAAAATTTGTAACTCATCAATTATTAATTTAAATACCAAATCTCTCTTAATTAGATCAATATATGATCATTAAAATAAACTATTGATAATTTAGCACAACGAACAATTCTTCGCTCACTTATAACCTGGTGCCACTCACTAGGCCAGACAGAGCTATGCGGTCGACCCTTTTTCGCAGCAGACCCTAGGCATACATTAAGCTGCCTCAGCAATCAGCGATCTGTGTACCAGAGGCGCCATGGGTGTACGTTTAATGTGATTTTTTACACAAAAAGTCGTTGCGATTGGCGATCGGGCAGATCGTTGATCGTTTGCTGGGTAACAGCTCAACAATAGTGAAAAAAGTAAACAAAACGCGAGTGAAAATTAAATTAAAATGCTGAAAAATGGAAAATGGAAATGAAAATGGAAAAGGTAACAGGCAGGTGACGCCGACGCCGACGCTGACGATGACGGAAAGGAAACCGTCACATGCGAAAACAAAAGACGTCGCGAGGCTGTTACGTTGAGCGATCATCAACAAGCGACGGGAACGGGCACATAAGCTCTACATGGGTGTAAGTGGATATTATACAGGTATAGAGCTATACACATATATGTATATATGTGTGTGTGTGTTATATATATGCACATATAGAGCATTCATTGTGTGTGTGTGTGTTGAGTGTGGAGTCAAGTGTGGTAAGGCCTTTTTGCAGAGCTTCAGTAGTTCCCTCATTTGATGTTGTCTATTGTGTGGGACCTTCCCCTATACGTCTCCTCGCACTCACACACACCCACACACACATACACATACATATGCATGCATGCAGTTGCTGTCTCTGTTTGGCTAAAGGGGCCATTGCGTTGATAGCTCGTATGTAACAGGAGACATGCTCTACTGAACATGAGGTTCGATTAAATGTTAATGTTGGTTAACTTTGGGGTTTTTCTTTGGCTTGTGTTTTTGTTTTTGTTTCGCTCTCACTACCTGTCTCTGTCCCTCTCTCTCTCTCTGGCTGGCTGTGTGAGTGTGCATCTATTTAACTACCAAAACTTGTCTACGTTCACACATAAAAATCGCATACATATCGAAGGGGGTCTGCGTTTTTTTTTTTTTATACTTTTATTTTGTTTATTTTGGGTGGCTGAAGGGCAGGCGGGGGCGTGAGGTGCTTGCTGCTTGGTTGGCTGGCGCGCTCAAACGTAATGAACGACGCATCTTCTCGAACCGCATCGGCAGGAGGAAGGGAGAGAGCTTCTCTATCTCTCTCTCTCTCTCACACACACACACTCTCTACGTATCTCTCTCTTTGCGTCTCTCTGGCGCATTGCGTAGCGCGCACTGCGCAGTCGTGGCGCTGCCTCTCGCTATTGCCATCTCGCTCTGCCGCCCACGCACACGCGCCTGCGAATGCTTTTCGGCTGCACTTTTGGCTCTTGCTGCTGGCAGGTGTTTGGGAGCTCGTCTCGTTTTTGAACTCAAAGTCAAGTAGTCATTGTTGTTGTTGCTGTTGTTGCTGCTGTTGTTGTTTGTCTTTTGCACTTCACTTCACTTGAATTTTGCATCGCTTGGATGCTTCTTCGCTCAGCTCAGAGCAGCTTGATTCGGCTTGAGTTGGGCTCAGTTCAACTTGGTTTGCTTTGGGGTTTTTGTTATTTTTATTTTATTTTTTGGTTGGTTGGTGGGGGGGGGAGTAGACCTGGTCGTAAATTTCTTTAGGCCTCAGTTGTTGTTGTTGTTGTTGCTGCCTATTAAAGTGCGATTTGTTTAATGATTTTCTACAACTCGCTGTATAAATTTTCCATTTGAAATTACCTACATGCGAGACGAAAACCGAACCGAACCGAGAAACTGAACAACTGAGCGACTGAGCAACTGAGTTGCCAGGCCCAGACAGACGCTTCAGTTGAGTTTTAGGAGTTTTGGAAATGCGCATGAAAATTAAGTGTTTTATTATGCAAAAACAAACCACCAACAACAACAACAACAACAACAACAGCAACAGCAACAGCAGCAACAATACTGATTGCGCCTTGAGACACCCAATGTAAAGATCCCCCCGCACAGCGCCCCTATTAGCCAACCCTTGACTGAGTTACGCTTTTGGCTTATGTTTGAACTTTTGCTGCGCTTTAAATTCCACTTGGTCGCCGCTTCATTTTAGTTAGTTGGTAATATTAGCGGCTTTAATTAATGGTCCACTTGGCTGCTCTGCAGCCAGACATGTGTGTGTGTGTGTGTGTGTGTGTATTAAGCAATGAACTGATTTGCATTGAGTTTACCTCCAGCAGCGGCATGGGAAATTAGTTGAACTGAAACGAAGCTTATTACCAACTATTGCTGGGAACTGAACTGGCCAACTAGTAATAGCCATACTTTGTAGCAAGCCTTAGCTCTTGGCTTAAAAGAGAGCTAGCTTAGAGTAGCCAAGAGAGAGAGAGAGAGAGAGAGATGGGTAGAGGGTAAAAGGCATGAGCTTATCTTATACATATATAGAGATTCTATGGGATTCCTAATCATGTTTCTTCTATGTCATTCTATAGGGTGGAGCAAAAGCAATCGCCTATTAGAAAATGCTAAGACCCCTTTTAAGTAAGGGAGAAAGTTTTTATTCCAAACTTGTTGCATTTGCCGAACTAACTTTGTATCTGGCTCAACTCGACTCTAATGCAATAAAAGCTATTCATAAAAGAGTAAATGAAAGTCAAGTCTCGATAGCTTGTATTCCGCTAAATAGAAAATCGCTATAAATCGAATATCGATCGATATTTCTCGATAATTTGAATTTCTACCATTTCGAATTATCGGAACTCGGGTAATTTTGTATATGTCAATACTTCTTACTGGCTTAACTTTGCTCTGATGGTGGCTCTTAACTTGAAAACGAAACGACAACAACAACTTTCAACAATTGTTAAAGAAATTATGATTTATGTATTGTTTAGGCGAACTCTTTCTGCAATTTCCAATTCTCAGCCATTAAATTGGCAAAATGGCTTTCTCTCAGTCAATGGGCCGCAGTTAGCCGCCCAGCACTTGTAAAGAGCCAAGTCAATTGCTGCCATTTACCACACACATTACACGATGCGAGCAAGCCAAATAAGCGCCAATCTATAAGGCCAAAGTCGACGACGACGACGACGACAAGGCAGACTATGTATATAGTAGCATGTATGTATGTGTATGTGTGTGTTGCATGTCTATATAGGCTAGCGATACTAGACTATGGCGCTAGCCTTAAGAGGTGGCAATCAAAGAGCCAAAGAGAACAACAACAGCAACAACAACTAATAATAATTCAAATTGTAACACATGCGACGTCTTGGCCTGATACTCTAAAGCAGAGCGAAGGAGATGGCCTTAGTGTTGCTTGACTGAACTGATTGGGGGAGGGGAATTGCAGCGAGTTCTTAGACTACTTTAGCAATGTCTTCCATTTCTTCTTCTTGTTATACCCTGAACCCATTGAAAATGGGAAATCAGGGTATAATGGTTTTGTGAAAAGTATGTAACAGGCAGAAGGAGGCGTGTCAGACCCCATAAAGTATATATATTCTTGATCAGGGTGACGAGCTGAGTTGATATAGCCCTGTCCGTCTGTCCGTCCGTCCGTCCGTCCGTCCGTCCGTCCGTCCGTCCGTCCGTCCGTCCGTCCGTATGAACGCCTAGATCTCAGAAGTTATAAGAGCTAGAGAGCTGAAATTTTGCATGTAGACTCGTGTATACCATACGCAGTACAAGTTTATCAAATTTTTTCGATAACTCATTCGATATCTTTTTTATCGAGGATATTCGATAAATTTATATTGTTTTTTCAGTCTAATTTGAACACTTTTATACATAGAGACTTCAGATTTACTGTGTATACGCATTAGATGGATACACACATTTTGTCATTTACAGATTTTGGATACCACGCCCCCTTCGCCCCCAATTCGTAAAAAACGCGTATCAAATACTAGAGACTTGTGCTTAAGAATGTACACTCATTTACACGTTATGATTATATTCTGAAAGTTTCATTAAGATCATACGTCTACAAAAGAAATTATTCAACAAATAAATTCTCATAATATTGCCCACACTGCAGCGCAGCCCAAGCGCAGTCGCTGCTTACTGCGCAGTTAGCAGAGCGCGGGCTTATGCGTGTTTGTGTATGCATGAGTATGTATGTGTGCATAAAAGAAGTGCAGAATGATTAGAATATCAGTTTGGAGGGTTCAGGGTATCCCCTAGTCGAGCAGTCTCGACTAGAGCCTTCTTACTTGTTGTTGTTGTTGTTGTTGTTGTTGTTCTTCTTCTTCTTGTTGTGGTGGTTCAGCAAGCGGCGTCATAATTTTTTTGCCGCTGATTTATGCCCGAAGGCATAATGACTGGAAGCAATGGAGTATGCATTACATACAGAAGTCCATTGCAAATGCGGATTGAGAATAGGGAATGAAGAATGCGAAATGAAGACTGGTAGTTGGCGGATTGATGAAGATGAAGATGGAGATGGGAAATGGAAGGAAATGGTAGATGGAAGATGGGAATGGAGTTGGTGGTGCAGTTGGAGCTGGAACTGTTTGGTGGAGCGGTGTTCAGTTATTGGGGTTTGGCCATACATCAAGGGAGCCGTAAACGCGAACGGCGATTCGCGTGATAGAACAATGTAAAAATTATGAACGCTTAAAATATGGGCAAAAACTTTGCTACCGCCTGAAAAATGCATGCATACATACATACATATGCATGCATGTGGCACGGTCAGCAAAATCTATGTACACGAAATAATTGATAAAACAGTGATCCAATAGCATAGCAGCTGGAGCAGCTAATCCCACTTTCTGGCATAAATTACACGGCCCTCCCTCGGCCAAACGCGATTAGCTTGGCGATTGTGCGCCAAGACGGGGCTGGCCAACCCTCCGGATTTGGTTCAGTGGTTCGTTTTAATGGCCACCTCAACTCAGCAGAGACTGTACATTTAAGAATATTAAGTGCTTTCAAGAAATGTATTAATTTTAGATAAGTTTGCATTTCAAATTCATTTTAAATTATATTATATTTGTAAGTATTAAAAAAAAAAATAATAATAAAGGAATAATAAATATTCTAATAAATTTATTTAATTTAATTTTTGTCGAATGTTAGAGATAAAGTTTATTGATTTTATTTGGATTTGGGTAATTGATTTTTACATGTATAATGTTCTTTTGGTTTGATCAATTTTATGTCCAACTAAATGATTCCGATAATACAATTTCAATATATGTTATATTACTAATTATTGTTCATATTTAAAAGCTTTCACTTTGTATTCTATGGCAGCAATTAAATCAAATCTCTGCTAATTATTGATTTAATTATTAGAGCCATATGCAACAATTATCGATTTTTTGACTTCCGCAATTCGATCGATAACGATAAATGCTCATTTTGAGCTGAGCTTGAGCTCTGTGAAATCTATTTAGCGCTTTGGCACAGCCCACAAATTGTTCTCTCCTCGCTGTCCGCATTTGAAAAAGAAGTTGGGCCAAAAGACAACCAATGGAAAGCAACTTCCGAAACGCGGCCAGAACAATGGGTCATAGATCAAGTTTTAATGTGGACGCCAACATCGTTTGTACCGTACAATGAACTTTCAATACAAGTTGCTAACTGCTCCCCAAAAAGAGAAAAAGAAACAACAACAACAACAGCAACAACAACAACAATAAAATAAAATAAAAGCGTCACCATTCACATTTTCACCACACACACACACTCGCATATATAGATGTATATGTATATATAATTATGCTTATTCGTACCATCTGCCAGGTATATAGAGATATAGTTGACTTTGGGCAACATTAGCCAATTTTTGATATACACATTTGCCATTCTCCAATGATACCCCAACTCTTATAGCAACTATATGTCTCTGAGTGTGTATATACATATTGTTTGCTTCCTCTTCATCATCTTTTTGTGATTTTGTTTTTTTTTTAATAATTTCTTGTTGTTGTTCGCGCTGCTTTTATGGCGACGTCGACTGCGCGTCTTTTGATTGGTTCAACCTGAGAGTGTTTTTATTTTATTTTGTTGTTGTTGCTTTGTTATTATTATTATTATTTTTTTTGTTTTTAACGAGCTCTGATTTCGTGCTGTTGTTGTTGTTGTTGTTGTTGCCACGTTTATCGTCACCGCGATCAGCGAGTGGGGCTGAGCCGTCAGTTGGCTATAATAATTTTTTTATGGCTTCTTTATAATAATTCACCTATACGTTGACGGAACGCAATTAGCTTGCCTAGTTTCCATAGATTCATAGAAGAGTCAGCTCCAGTGCGTGGTCGTCGTCGTTGTGGACGCCGCCTCAAAATGGCACAGAAAAAAAAATAAAATACAGACACCAAAAACAACACAGTCAACCAACCCATTCAACAACAACAACAACAACAAAGTTGAGAACAACGTGACTTCGATGCTCAGCGCTAGATTAGCTGCAGCATTCCTCGTATATCATTGCGGCTGGGTTAGCCAAGGGGGCGGCAGGGCTGGGCGGAGATCTCAGTTAGTCAGGAGCCAAAAGATGGCGAAACGTAACGAAAATCATATTTCTCTCTAAGGATGTCGAGCAGTTGCGCAAAGCGCTGATCTGTCAACTCGATAGCCGCGCCACGCAACAACTAATGAAGATCTTCAGCTGGCCATGGGAAAACAGCGCTTGATCAGTCGAAATGGAAAAACCTGCACATCACGATTGCCCACTTGAAGAGCCGGCGACAGAGGCCAGAGGCTGAAGGAGCTAGCAAAACAAGCGAAACGAAATGCCCTAGCAGCTGCCGCAATGACTTTATTCGCTAGACCTCGACCACGATCGCATTTAAATGTGAAGCGATCGACGGAGCGATCGATGGATGGTTCGATTGAGGCGACAGCGACCCTTGCATAACTTCCTAATTACATTACACGACCGCAGTTGGCAGTCGGCGGCAGTCGCACCTGTAGCTGCTAGAGAGCGCGCGCTCCTCATTACAACCAACGCGGCGGGGGAGGGGGAGGGGGTGCGAGAGCGGACACATTGTGGCTTTGGCGGTAGCGGTGGCGGTGGCGGCAACGCTGGCATTTTAATTGAAATTGTTTGTGTTTTTGGCGTTTGTTGCGCTTGATTGATTTAGAGCGAGCCTAGCTGAGGACCCGCAGCGAGCAGCGCCCCTAACAACCACCAACAGGCAGACAGAGAGAGAGAGAGAGAGAGAGAGAGAGAGAGAGAGACAAAGAGAGAGAGAGAGCTGCCTGTACACCTGCCTGCCCGCTGGCTGACTTCTGGTTGAGCTAACTGACAGTCGCGTAATGAAATTCCGAGCGGCGTGCGGCATGCAATGCAATGCGATCCGCTGGCCTTTTATCCCTCACCCTGATGACCCTCACCCTCACTTGTTAGTTCCCATTTCCCAGTTCCCCAGTTTGACGTTGCCGAGTGAACGATCTTGTCCGTTGATCTTTTTGGTGCATTGGCTAAGTTAATTGGTTGTAAAACAATTTTTCGAATTAACATAAAAATGTTTCATTGGAAAAAATATTGCAGACACAATTAACATTTACTCGATGCCAGTGCGAGTGCAACTTCAACTCCAACTCCAACTCCGACAGCGACTGTTTCAATATGCGGGCACTTAGCGGATCCGCTCTAGCTAGGGAATGAATGTAAGGGTCCCGAGGTGGGCACTTAGATCGATTTAGACTGGGCCTCTGCGCTGTGCAACAAGTTTAGACACATTGAGTTATCAATAAACTTCCGTATGCCATTATCGATATTAGGATGTTGTAGATAAATGTTTAAACAGCAGCTGAACTGGGTTTACTGCTTGGGCAACCAAGTCAAGAAGCTCTGACAGATATCATTGTGAGATCAATGAGATCAAGCTAAGTATTTACATACTTACATATTAATAAATAAATCTACGATCTATTTGGATATTCCGCAACATGAAATCTAGTATATATTTACAGCTCTTCAGTTGGAATTCAAGTCTTAGCATGAACTTCTCTATTTACAAGCCCACAAGTCTAATGAAATCCCTATCGAGTCATATGCAATAGAATAAATTTTTTGTCAGCAGCAATTCGAATGCAATTTGAATTGGATAGACAAATGCGATATATTGACGTTGTCATTGTTATCGTTATCGGATTTGTCACATCGCTAATGTGTGATATGCAATGTACCGCAACTGACAGCTACAAAACAAGAAAGCCAACACCAAGAAAAACAAAAACAACAACTAGAAAAACAAAAAAACCCAACCAGGCGGACAATTGAATTGTTTTGGTTGCATGTGCCCGCAACACCCGCAACAGCCGCAACACCATTCAACCGTACAGTGTCCGCGACCCGCGGCCAACAGAATGCAAATTGAATGAAATGCTAATGGAAATGAGTGCGAGTATATGAGTACATTGAGTGCAGGCTGCGCACAGACGCGCGACCCGCGCAAATAAAGACAATGAAGGCAACTTTTATTGGTTCCATTCGATGATCAGACGTTCGTTCAGCTGAGGGCCAAACGCGCGTCCGGTGTGCCAGTCGTCACTCCTCAGTCAATTGTCTGTCCGACTGTTGGTCTGTTTGCGGCGTACTTAGTGACACCATTAACGCCGCCTCAACATGGCCCGGATCGACTGGCCCAGCTACCAAACAACAACACACATTCACATCCGGCGCATGCGCAGATGTCGACAGACCTGGGTCCCTGCCTCGGCCGCGATCGTTCCCCAGTTTGATTGATTCTGTTTCAATGTAGCGCCTTTCTCTTGCCGCAGCCCGTTTTATTGTTGGCCGCTTGAATTTTTATTGCAATCGGTGTGAAATTTCACACCGCAATGCTTAAATGATTCCGAACACCCTTTCAAGCCATTTTTTACTTCGGTTTTTTTTTTTGGCTCGCGAGTGAACGCCAGCACAACAAAGCGCAAATGATATTTGTAACGAGAGTAAAACAAAGACCTGAACTCTTAGATTATATATTGAAATAAAGTTGCGATTATAATATACCAATTTCAGATATAGCCGACTTTCATTAAAGTTCAATAGCTATGAGAATGGAATGCTTGCGCTTGGTCCGAGAAAGTAACCAGATCGACTCTGAGTCTGTCTTTTCCAGTGTTATTTTTGCATTGCCCTCCACTCCACTCCGATAGATTTTGGTGACTCACATCAGTCATAACTTCAAAATTTATTAAGGTGTCTGCGAAAATGTTACAGGACATTGGACGAACTCCCAGTGCGTGGAGTACGTCCGCTAGCAGGAATTAAATAACTACTTAATAACAACTACCTCCATAGGACGCTGCGTCTAGGGCGTGGATTGCGGGGACTACGTGGACCGTCCTTGTTCATAAATGCGAGCGTCAAATTACGCTTGGCCGGCGATAGGCCCGATCGTGAGGTGGGCCGCATACCCTCAATGCTGCCCAGGCTGCTGTCGACGATGACGCGATTTCGGTGACGGCGCTGCCTCAACTTAGGCTTCGGCTTGAAGACGGGCGGCCGGTTGCGTAGGGGCGCCTGCTCTGGCACGAATCGGCGATGCAGCGATGGCTGTGCCAGCTCCAGCAGCCTGGCGCTGATCTTGTACGATCGCTTCACCTTCGGCTTGGGACGTTGAGTGAGTCGGGAACGAGAGTTGTGCAGACTACCGGCCTCCAAGCGCTCCGGATCATCAATAGCCTCGTCCCGCTCCAAGTCTTTGGCCATGCGCGCCTGCGAGCGCTTCTTACGCAAGCGCCGACAGCTGTTCGCGGTCATCACCTGCCGTGTCTTGGTCACCAATATCGGGGTAGTCTTTGACTTGAGTTTCGGTTTGGTGACGGACGGACTCGGGCGATAGACAGCACTGGCGTTGCTTTGAAACTTGTAGGCCAGGCGCCAGGGCATCTTCTCACGCTTCTTAGCCGGCGACGTCTTGGTGCGGCTTACCTTGAGATGGATGCCGCCGGCGGTGAGGCGCTTCGACTTCTTCTTTGGCTTCTCCTCCGACAGTGCGGCAGTGCGGCAGCTGTTTGTGCTCTTCGCCTTCGCCAGCTTGACACTCTTGGTCTTCTTCAGGATGCCCGGCTTCTTAGTGATGGGTTGTTGGGCTGCGCTCGATATTGGCGTCTGGGGAACGATGGGCGGTTCGCTCTTCACCTTCTTCGGCTGCAGCTTCATGGCCACTGTGGATGGGCGCACAGCGTTGCCGGCACGCATCCGAGGCTGCGACGGGGCCAGAATCAGCTTGATCGGCTGCAGTGCCGGACGGGACTTTTGGCTTTTCACAATCTTCAATTTGGGCTTGGTCAGCTTCGTCAGCTTCGTTATCTTCGTGACAGTCTTGACCGCCGATTTGCGTTGCACTAGCTGAGCGATCTTGGGCTTCTTCTGGAACTTCTGGATCACGATCTTGGGCGTGCTGAGTGTGGCCGGACGACCGCTTGGCTGCTTTCTTATTGGCAGCTGATTGCTGGATTGAGCCGTTGGCTTGCGCTTGATCGCCTGCTTGCTCTTATTGTGGGTAACCGGCTTGGACATCTGGACGACGATCTCGGTCGGCTGGCCGCGCTGTCGCAAGTGATGCTGGTCGATGATGACGCCATTGAGGCTCTTCTCCTTCTTGCCGTCGACGGTCATCTTATAGGTTAGCGAACGAGAGGCGGATGGCGAGCGCGGCGGTGGCTTTTTGGACCGCATGCGCTTCGCCTGCAACATATCATCGAATGCCTCCTTCGAGTGTGTTATCTGTTTGGTCATGTCGATGCGCTCTGGCTTCACGTAGAACATGTGTCCATTGTAGTCACCCACGTGGCCCTGACCGTGGCACTCCGAGATGACGCGTGCTACCACACGTTTCATTTCTGTTCGATTTAGGTTGAGCTGATTGGCCAGGTTTTTGGCCAGCGCCTTGAGGGCGCCGCCAGTGCCGGCCATTTGAGATGAGTTCCATATATTCGTGTTCATTTTTCTAATCACCTTTTGAATTTGGCTATATAGATTTTTGTTTTATCTCTGCGTAATATAAGAACTCCAAATATTAAAATTTACGTTCGTTTACCGAAATAATAAGTTAAGAAAACAAGTGACAATTTTCATCTATTTTTTTTGTTTTTTGTTTTTGATGTGACATAATAAACTCAAAAAAAAAAAATGTGTGTACGTTCTATAAAAATTGTAAAGCAGAACTAAAAACCTGCACAGAAACCAAAGCCAACTCTGTTCATGAGCTTAGAAAGTGTGAAGAAATAAATCGAATAAAAAAAACAAATATTTTATCGAAGAGCCAATCGATATATCTGAGAGAAATTTGTATAATTGTAAATTGCAAATTGAAAATAAATAAAAAATAGTTGATATTCATATTTCTCAGAGTCATCTTCGACTCGTTCAGGACGTCTTCTTAGTGGGAAAATGCGCCCTCTGCTTGCTGCTCAGCTGCCTCGACGGTTGCAGCTGCGCAGTAGCCACGTGCGGAGTGCCTGGCTGTTATCAATGGGCCACTGGCTAAAGGAACTCGAAATGGTTAGCGAGGGCCGAGCGGATCCTGGCCTCAAAGAAAACGAGCCCAAGACAGACAGCAAAACAAAAACAACATGACACACACACACGCACACTCATTCGATTGGTCATGTTGAAGAAAAGTTATAAATGATTTCATTATAGCATTGCAAGGGTCATCAGCATTCGGGGTCTCATCAGTGTCTGGGTCAGGGGCCTGCACTTGTCCGTGCACCTGCACAACCTGTGGCACCTTGTCCAGGCAGGTGAAGGAACGAAGGCGCAGAGCATGCAGCACGCTCGCTCACCTTTTAGGGGTGGGAAAAATGATTTACGCAACGAGCGGTGCAGCGCCTCAGCTCCTTGTGGCTGAAGGGAAGTCGTGGCAGTGGCACCCTTTATTATATATATGAGACTTAGTTCAATACATTCTGCTAACTGTCTATAGACTCCACTCTCTCTCACTCGCTCTCACGCTTTGTTGTCTCTTTCGTGCATGCAAGAGTCGTTTGGGCCACTTAACTGTAATTAGGGCTTTTCAATATTATTAATGATGATGGTCGCTCGCAACGTCGCTGAATATGTGGGAAATGCATTGCGAATTGATGACGACCCCGACGCGTTGCAGACAACCGACAACCGACCAGCGGCAGCCAACAACAGCAACAACAACAACCGACAATGGACAATGGACATTGAACAACGGACAACGGACGATGGACAGCCAAAGAACGCAATGAATATAAAATGCTAAATGCAAAATGCAAACACGCAAACCGAAAGCGCAACAATTTTCGAACTGCAATTTTTGCTCGCTCTATTTGACTTTTGTTTGTTTGTTGTAGTTGTTGTTGTTGTTGCTGTTAGTGGTGGTGGTGGTAGTTTGTGGTCAACCATCCAACCATACGTTTTTAGCGTTATCAGTGCAAAATAATCTTTCAATCAGCCCTATGCAGCGACGTCGTCATCATCATCCTCACAGTTCGCGTTGTTGTTGCCATTCAACGAAGCATGACCGCAATTGTTGCAGCAGCACCAACAACAGGATGACTAGCAACAGTCAAGTATATATGTGTGTGTGTGTGTGTGTGTGTGCATCAGCACATCAGCTGAATAATAACTGCAACAATTATAATAACAATAGAACCCTTGACTGCTCGATTGGCTTCATCCCACACAACTTCATCCTTATATTAATTTTTTTGGTCAAGCAATCTTTCATCTGAATGGAACCTAATAACAGGTTAAATGCCGGCAACACTCGCGATATGACAAATAGTATTATATATTTGCACAGGCATTATATATATTGTATAAACATTTATATATATATTTTTTCAAATTCTCTATTTTTTCACTCTTATTCATATGCATATTTAATAATACAATTTCCATTCAATATTCAATAATAAACCGTAATATCTTGAGCTACAGAAAATCTCTTCACTTTATGCTAATTTAGAACCCATAAATTCTGTTGCCAAAAAGCCTGTTGAACAATTTAACAAAGGAAAATCGCTCGCATTTGCATGGAATGTGCTGTGCAATGTTGTCAATACCAATATGCCTTAGTTGATAGCTCCGCTACCCAGCGTGCCCCTTGTGGCAAGAACATTTTTTCATGCATGCAACGAAACAACAGCGTTAAATTCCACGGAGAGTCAAAAGTCAGGGCGAAGAAAAAAAAAATGGAACGTAAACCGAACCAAACAAGTGGAAAGCACAAAAAAAAAAGAAGAAGAGGAGAATTGAAGCACGAAAAAAAAAGAAAAACGATATATAATAATAAAGAAACTGAAACAGAAACTGAAACAAGCTCATAATTTAGCTCGGTAAAGTTTTGCGCCTTTTGTTCGGCGGCTTTCACTAGAAGTTATTGAAAATCGCGCAAGGGTTGCGCCCCGGCCGAAGCGTCGAAAGGGTTCGAAATTGAAAAAAGAAAGCGCACGTCAGGTGGGGTGAAGTGGGTGGCCCGGCGAGGGCGCAGGATGGCGTCTCATTTATGCCGGGGTGTGGGTGATTTAGTGTTAAATAAAAACTTTTAAATTGCCATTTGATCGTTTGTTTAGCGACAATAATGTCGTCGTTGTCGTTGCCGTTGTCGTTGTCGTTGTTGTTGTCGTTGTCATCGCTGTGCAGCAGCGACCCAAAGGCCGTTGCGTCGCCTGCTCTTCAATTTTCAGGCAGTGACAGGTTTATAGGTCGGCTCACAGTTCGCCTGCAAGTCGGCTGCGCCGTGACAATGACATTGTTTCGCCTGACAGTTGTAGCAAATTTATTGAAAAGGTGTTCCTTCGTTTTCAGTCCTCTCTCTCTCTCTCTCTCTCGCTCTTTCTGTGTGTGCGCGCTTCCTTACAGAAATTGTCAAAAATTTATTGATATGTTGAAATTGCTCCCCCATAAACGAAAAGGAAAAAAAATATAAACACTGACAGCTCAATTTTTTTCATCGAGTCTTTTTTTTCGCATACCTCGCTTCAGTTTGTTGTTGTTGCTGCTGTATTTTGTTCATCTGACTTCCTTTTGGCTCATTGTAGTAAATTTGACAGCAATTGTTTTGTTTGACAGCTTGTCGTCTCGGCAAAATGATGATGTCAATATGCAAAGCAGCCAAAGCAGCCAAAGCCAGCGTCAGAGCCAGCGCCAGAGACAGTCGCTCCATGGCCCAGAGAGCGCGGCCAACGCAAATTTGCATTCGGCACAAAGGGGGCGAGCACTTTCAGATGAGTTATTGAAGCGTTACCCATTGCTGCCAGTTGACGAGCTAGTTTTGACATGTGTGACAGTTGTATTGCTCCAAAGGTTCTTTAACCGATCAATATGGATATAACAGTGCAATCTAGAAGCATTTGCTCTCTATTGCTTCCGAGTAAAGTCTGTGCATCTGCGGCTCTTCCTATATAATATGGGAATTCACTGACTATTCACTATCTGCTTACTACTATTACTGCTACTATTAGTACTATTCCTACTACTATTCCTCCTACTATTACCACTTTTACTACTATTCCTACTGATATTACTACTATTCCTACTGATATTACTACTATTCCTACCACTATTACTACTATTCCTCCTACTATTAATACTATTCCTACTACTATTACTACTATTCCCACTACTATTCCTCCTACTATTACTACTATTCCTACTACTATTACTACTATTCCCACTACTATTCCTCCTACTATTCCTACTACTATTCCCACTACTATTCCTCCTTCTATTCCTACTACTATTCCTACTACTATTACTACTATTCCTACTACTATTACTACTATTCCTACTACTATTACTACTATTCCTACTACTATTACTACTATTCCTACTACTATTACTACTATTCCTACTACTATTACTACTTTTACTGTTGCTACTCCTACTAATTATATACAGTATTCATTTTCGACTTATATATTTTTGCCAAAATCCATTGTCAGCTTAGATAGTCAATTGAATCAGCTGCCGTCTGCAAAGCAAATAAACCATTATTCCAAGAGAATACAAATGTGACCCACTGCAGCTGCTGGCCGTGGCAGAGAGCAGCGAGACTGATCACGCAATATACAATCCACACATGCAATCCACAGTGCAGTTTGCCATTGAACTTTGCAGGCATAACATCAGGTAACTTCAATTTGCTCGCAGATCTGAGCCCAAGCCTAACGACAACGCAATAACAGCCACCATTTTTTTAATTTTTATGTATGTGCTGAGTTTTGATTGTTATCCACACACACACACACACACGCACACACACACTCATGTAAAGAGTTGGAGTCAGACGCTGAGCCACAGCGATATTTTTTATGAGACTGTTTCATTTTTCGCTTAATCGCACTAGAAAATCTCTAGAAATGGTAGAAGCATTCGGAGAGAGAGACAGAGAACACGAGAGAGAGAGAGATACATAACAAAAAAAAAAAAAAAAAAATTATAAAAAAGAGGAAGAAAAAAATTGCCGAGCGTTCAACTTGAAAATATGCCAAAAGACAATTGGTCGTCGGCTCTTGGCTGTTGGTCGCAGCGTTAAGGGCATGGCCCAGGCCCAAAGCCAGGCCGAAGTCTATTCACTGTCTCAGTTTCGAGACTCAGCCGTAGTTCTAGTTCCAGTTCGAGTCGCAGTCGCCAGAGTCTTTAAGTTTTCTTCAATGTTTAGCGAAGCGTGAATATTATTAGAGAGCGGAGGCGCAGACGAAAGTCAAAAGCAGCAGCATTTATTAATAATTACCGCATAGCATTCGACAAGTAAGATAGAAAGAGAGAGAGAGAGAGAGAGAGAGAGAGAGAGAGAGCGAGAGACAGAGAGTGGTAGAGTGGAACTGGGAGAGCTAGAAGTGGGCCCAGAGTACATACTCTTAGTAAGAAATTTATTTGTTATTTATCTTTTTGGCATTATGCATGAATAACAATAAAATTATAAGTGAATGCTGTTGTTGTTGTTGTTGTTGCTGCTGGTGCTGCTGCTGCTGCTGGCATAAATAGTTAGTCAGAAATGCGGCAGCATAAAGCGTCATAAAAATTATAGCAAGCCATTCGCTTGTTGCCAGGTTCTCAGGTGGCAGCCAGCAGCAGAAGCTGCAGCAGCCTCGGCTCCGACTACGGCTACGACTATGACACCGACTCCGACTCCATTCTGGAATGGCAGGAAGGGGGTCTCTGAGAGTTCAGTCAATAGATTTAGATCACTTTTGGTAGCAACGCTGGGCACAAAGAGCCATAAAAATAATGAGCCCAGCACGATGATGGCGACAATCATGAGTAAATAAAGCAAAAAAGAAAAGGAAACAGAGACACAACAATAGCAGCAGAGAGCTCACAGCTAAAGACAGAAGTGTATCAGGCTATTGTAAGCTAATATTTAAGTAGCTTAAGAAAAAAGTGAATTCAGATAAAATACAAATGAATATATAGGTGTGGATTACTAATCTTCAGATAGAAATTAGAAGAAACGGAAAAATACACAGCTATATAAGTAGAGATACAGATACAGATACTGCTATATAGGACAGATACAGATAAGGATACAGATACAGATACAGATACAGATACAGATACAGATACAGATACAGATACAGATACAGATACAGATACAGATACAGATACAGATACAGATACAGATACAGATACAGATACAGATACAGATACAGATACAGATACAGATACAGATACAGATACAGATACAGATACAGATACAGATACAGATACAGATACAGATACAGATACAGATACAGATACAGATACAGATACAGATACAGATACAGATACAGATACAGATACAGATACAGATACAGATACAGATACAGATACAGATACAGATACAGATACATATACAGATACAGATACAGATACAGATACAGATACAGATACAGATACAGATACAGATACAGATACAGATACAGATACAGATACAGATACAGATACAGATACAGATACAGATACAGATACAGATACAGATACAGATACAGATACAGATACAGATAAGGATACAGATACAGATACAGATACAGATACAGATACAGATACAGATAAGGATACAGATACAGATACAGATACAGATACAGATACAGATACAGATACAGATACAGATACAGATACAGATACAGATACAGATACAGATACAGATACAGATACAGATACAGATACAGATACAGATACAGATACAGATACAGATACAGATACAGATACAGATACAGATACAGATACAGATACAGATACAGATACAGATACAGATACAGATACAGATACAGATACAGATACAGATACAGATACAGATACAGATACAGATACAGATACAGATACAGATACAGATACAGATACAGATACAGATACAGATACAGATACAGATACAGATACAGATACAGATACAGATACAGATACAGATACAGATACAGATACAGATACAGATACAGATACAGATACAGATACAGATACAGATACAGATACAGATACAGATACAGATACAGATACAGATACAGATACAGATACAGATACAGATACAGATACAGATACAGATACAGATACAGATACAGATACAGATACAGATACAGATACAGATACAGATACAGATACAGATACAGATACAGATACAGATACAGATACAGATACAGATACAGATACAGATACAGATACAGATACAGATACAGATACAGATACAGATACAGATACAGATACAGATACAGATACAGATACAGATACAGATACAGATACAGATACAGATACAGATACAGATACAGATACAGATACAGATACAGATACAGATACAGATACAGATACAGATACAGATACAGATACAGATACAGATACAGATACAGATACAGATACAGATACAGATACAGATACAGATACAGATACAGATACAGATACAGATACAGATACAGATACAGATACAGATACAGATACAGATACAGATACAGATACAGATACAGATTCAGTTACTAATTGAGCTGCTGATCATGATGCTGTGCCTCAGTCGCAATCTTGTTTGCTCTTCTGGATGCCACATCTTGTGGCTTTTGGACATTTGACAACCTGTATTATCAGCATGTAAACAGAGTGTTTTCTTTTTTTGTTGGAATTTGTTTGATTGCGATTGTTGTTGAGCGTTGTTTAAGGTATTTGTTATTTGTTATTTGGTCGAGCGGGCGGGCGGGCAGCTTACCAACTATTTAAACGAAATCACAATTTATTCTCGGAAATCAGCCTCATTGCTTTGGCATGCACTGCCACTAGCCCTGACACTGACTGAGGCTGACACTGAGACTGCGACTGCGACTGCGACTGAGGCAGTGGCTGAGTCTGCGCCTAGCACCCGCTGGCGGCCCCTACTCCCCCACAGAGAGCCGTGGTATGCGTTGCTTTTCGTGGACAATGCTATCTTATCGTCAGAGCCCACATCAAAGCCAGAAATCTTTAAGAACACAACACAAAATACACATACAAATACGTAGACCGGAGACACCCCCGCCAGCCGCTTTCCGTTTTTCAGCTGGCCGACTCCCCGTCTCTCCCCCACACTCCTAGCACACGCAAGCCTCGTCTGATAAAGTTCAAACAAAAGATTTGAGAGCAACAAAACTACAAGAAGAAGAACGACGCGCTTATCAAACTGAACATGTGTACTTGCTTTGTCCATGGATCTATGAATCTTGTAAGGTATCTTATTGTTGTTCAGAGAATAACTATTTGATATTTGCATAAGATCAACAGGTGCCCAGTCGCTTCGGCAATGCGACAACGTCAGCATCTAAAGCTGTATCCACTTGCTCAATTGTGACAGAGATGTGAATATGCATGTAAATATAGATATAGATATAGAGATGTATATGTATATATGCTGCTCCTTGAGCATTAAATCATCTTTAACCTAGAATTCAAATTGACTGATCATAACTCTACAGCTCCATAAGCTTCACTTGCGTTCCACAACTGTCTGGACTGCTTATTATCAAGGAGCAGTCATTAAACTAATCATCACTCTTGCGATTCATTGCGTTCCACATAGCATCCACAGCACACAAATCGCATGTAATTCAGAGGTGGAAACAAAACTCAACGTGTAGGGAAGTTGATTTCTTACAGCTCTGCTGCATTTGAGAAATTTCAATAATTGAGCCTCATTAAAAGTGCTCGGTAATAGCAGTCGAATAATGTTAAGACACACACATACATACATACATATGTACATACATATAAAGAGTCAACACTTCCGATTATGAAATTTCGTTTGACAAAATGCCAGAAAAGTGTCGTTACAGCGATTGTTATTGTTGTTGTTGTTGCTGTTGCAAACAACGGTAATCATAACATGGAAATACGTACTGGTATCTATAATGTAATTACTGGCAGATCGAGGTGACTGCGGTAAAATTAACTGAACATCGTTGTTGAATTCATGCCGTTGGAAAATCAGGTAAAAATCCAAAGCGATCGCAGCGACAGCCGAAAGAAACGTCGAGTCGCTGCCAGCGAAGTCGACGATGGCGACGACTCATTAAAACAATTTTAAAAAATAATACAAAATAATTACAATAAATTATGATTACGCTTGACAGTGACAGTGGCCACGAATGCTGATGATGGCTGTTGCCACAGTGCCTGGAAGTGTGTAGTTGGGCATAGCAACAGCAACAGCAACAGCAACAGCAACAGCAACTGGGAAAGATACTTAGGCGACGTCGTCTCGGTGTGGAGCGTCATCGTCGTCGTCGTCGTCGTCGTCGTCGTCGTCATTGTGCAGGTGCAAGTGAGCCGCGGCGTCACTGGCTAGTGACGATGAGCACAAAACAGTAACAACAACAACAACAACAACAACAACAGCAACGGCAACAACTACGACAACGACACCCAAGAATCGCTCAACTGTGGCCAAAAAGTTCGTTGTTCATTTGTGCGCTGCTTTGGCTTCATCTACTTCTACAGCGACTATTGCTGCTGCTGCTGCTGCTTCTTCTTCTTCAGCTAGTACTTCTTCACAATTTAATTCAATTCAATTTGGCCACAAAAATAATTACGACCTGTCCAGGCCGACGCGCAGCGTGTGAGCCAAAGCGATGCGGCTAACTGCTTCAGCAGCGCCATCCAACGGCGTTGACATGTACTACTGTCCCACCTCTGTCCCTATGTGTGTGTATGTGTGTGTGTGTGTCTCTGTGCTGTTGTAGGCGTTCTTATTGAAAACAAATCACAGCCAACTAAAGCCGTTAACAGTCGAATAATGGCAGACGAAAAAAAAAAGGGAATTTATCAAAAGGTCATCAAAATCCAATCGACAGGAACAACAACAACAACTATTATATGGAAGAAGGAATGGTATGGATCGTGCAACATGATGCATGACAGATCATGGATCAGCATGGCAATCCGTCAGTTGGCTCTGTCGAATCTTGTCAAATGCACGACATAAAAATCTTTGTCGAATCGTTAAAAATGCATCATCATCAATTTTTGATGCATATTTAATGTACGACGCTGGCTGGGGCTGGGGCTGGGGCCGGGGCAGTTGGTGTTGCCAGCAAATGGGGCATGTGGCCGGTGTTGGCGCTCCACATTAACTGCAAAGTGCGACATAAAAATTGATTTAGTCGGCGAGTCGGCAAATGCCAAAGCAAATAGATGTTGCTGATATGCTCAATATATGTATGTATGTATGTGTGAATGACTGTGCATTGAGTGTATGTGTGTGTGTGTGTGTGTGTGAGTGAGTGTGTGTTGTATGTGTATGCAATTAAATCATCTGTCGGACAGCGCATTATAGCTCAATTAGGGGCGTTAAATTGCCACACAGGAGGTGGAGGTGGATGTGGAGTTGGCTGTGGGAGTGGGAGCAGGAGGAAGAGCTAGAGCCTGGCAGGGGACAGGGACACGGGCGGCGGTAACATGCACTTATCACACACGCTGAAGAAGCACAGGATATCCTGGACACGGCTTTTGTCGGCACACGCCCAACACTGAGGCCGATTAGCGTCCTGGTTAGCCGCAAAGTAAAGAAAAAATTGAAAAAAAAAAAAACAGCGGCAAAAATAGAACAGAAATGGAACAGGTAACGCGCAACGTGCAACAAGTGCGTGCGAAAATTCACATGTCAACATGAAAATGGTTGAGGCAACCGCGACCGCAGATAAGCCAGCCGTGTCCGCCCTTCCCGGAAAGGTCCTTGTCGGCTGCCTTTTGTTGGGCCGCATTCTCTGTTTGAGCAGTTGCAACTTCTTTTTACATATTTCCAGAGATACTAGCTCGGCAATTGGATGTTGACTATTTACCTGCGAGCTGCGGGGGTGTGGGGGTGGGACACTTGGTATTTCCGGCTTATGCCCAATAAAAGCCAAGTCAGGCTAACTTTCATAAATTAGTCATTGAACTCAGGCAGCCAGCCAGTCAGTCAGCCGGCTGGTGAAATAGCAACAATAAACTAAATGCGAGCAACACTATAAACAGCAACAGCAACAGCAACAACAACAACAACAACGAGCAGACATTACTAATTTTTTGTTTTTTGTTATAGTGTGAACCTCACACTAAAGCTTAAAACAATATACGCACAGGGTACTGCGAGATCTACATAATCATAATGGTCTCGAATTTACGCTTTAATAACTTTTTGGCTATACGCTACACGCTTCTGTTCCGGGCATATTGCAGCGGATAAGCCAGAGGGGCGTTTGGTGAAAATTTTCCAAGTATTATATAAATTATTTATAAACTAATAAAAATATATATACTGGCGAAATTGTATAAAAGATATTTGAATTGAAACTGGATTTTATTTTGAAATATTTAAATTTATAGTGAATCATTATTATAAAATGAATAAATAATAAAATAAAATAGTAGATATAATAAAAAATATATAATATTGAAAAAAACATAAATTTTAATTTGGCTTTAAAGTATTTTATTAAATTTTCTTAAATTAAAAAAAAAAAAGAAAAACAATAAATATTAAGAAAATTACAAATTATTAAATACTATATTATTAAATTTTATTAAACATTTTTTTTATTTAAATTAAATTTGTTACTCTTTAGTAAAATAGTTTTATTAAATTATTTAAAATATAAAACAAAATTGTTAAAATGAATATTAAGATATATTAAAATAATTGGAATAAATTTAAAAATAGAATTTGCTTTTATATTGTATAGTATATATATTTAATATTTATTTGTGTATGTTATAACACTTTAATAAATTCGAAATTTGCTAATTATTTATTTATCTAAAATTAATTTTTAATGTCATTATTTTAAGCCAAATATACGCTGAGATTAACCATATATAATAACTAAAGCTTATTACAAATAAATATATCTAACTAAAATAATAATTTTTTTTTATTACATTTATCTAACTATCTAAGCGGCTTTTATTTCAAAATCATGTCTGCTGATGTACAAAAAAGGTTTAATTTATGCAAAAAAAAAAGAGAGAATAGTAATAATCAAAAACCGAAAACAAAAAAACGAATAAAAAACCTAATATGAATAAGCAACTTGGCATTATAAATGCTTCAAAAGAAATTTGGGTTATGGGCTGCGGGTGGAAACGCGGCCCGGCCAAGAGCCATTTCCCCATGTGTTTCCCATGAACCACGCTAATTAGCCAAATACAAAAACCCACCAAAAAAAAGCCAGCTAAAATAACTCGCGTACACCTAAATCTAACAATGAGCATAGCATTTCAAATTTCAAATTCCAAATTTTTATGTTTATTTACAAACGTTCATATATATATACATATATATATATATATATAGATATAGAGATATGTATATGAATTTTTGTTAATTTAAATTAGGCGCATTCGTCCAGAAAACGAAATTCCAAAATGGCGTACAGTCTGAAGCAGGTGTAATGCGGCATTTGAGGCAAGTCTAGTCATAGATAAGACCCAAAAACCCAAGACTCGTGCGCACTTAATGCGTGCCCGGGACGCACTATTTAGTGAGGAGCCAAAGGTGTGGGGGCAGAGCCCTACGCGCTTGGCTGGCTGACTGCCTGGCTGACTGACTGAGTCAGCTTATCCAACTTCGAGGCAACTGTACGACGACTTCGTTTGGCATATTTAAATTTTAAGCCAAACTCAGTTCCAGCCGAAGTAAAACCAAACCGAACCGAACCGAACTGAACTGAACTGAGCTGTGCTGTGCTGTGATCCATGACCATGATGCGGTGCCAAGGCGCTGCTCGTGCTGTTGCGGCGTTTGTAGTGGCTGGCGCCATTTTTGATAGTCGCGTTTATGATTTGCCAAAAAACAAAAACTTTCTAAAGAGCGACGCAGCAGAAAGCCAAAAGCCAAAGATCGAGTTCAAGCGCTGCCAGCAAAACGCTGCGAAATTCGCCAAGTCATTTGCATGCGCAGGCGCTGCCAGATCACAAATATGAAAGAGGAAAACTATGTGGCAACTACAATCGAATTTAGAAGACCAACAAACTTTCCAAATTTGCTGAGGAAACAAGAGAAATAAAAGAATATATCTACATGAATCAAAAGAGTTGAGAGACTCTAGCCTCCTGAAAGCTCTGCTCTAAGATCAAGTTTAACTTGCTATAGTTCTTGAAGCTATTCCTTTTATTCATTTCGAATTAGTTTCGTTATCATCTGACTGACTGACTGACTGCAGTTGGGGCGCGCAGATTTCATTTGTCTAAAAATACATATATGATCGCATATAAATTATAATTGAAAATATCCATATATGTATGTGTGTACTTGTGCATGCAATCTCGGCGACAACAACAACAACACCGACGACGACTGATAAATAAAAATCTGCTACTGCTGCTGTTGTCATCAGCCCCCGGTCAACTGCCCTGGTCTCTGTCGTCCCGTATCTCTTGGTCTCGCCATCCGCTGTCTTGGGCTGGATCTGTGGCTGGCTGATGACTTGATTTGAAATTTGAAATGATATTTTAAGAAACTAATGCAGCCATAGCAGCTCGACGACACAGCGCTGCTCCCTGCCCCTGCAGCGTGCGGCAGCTCCTTCAGATCGTGCTGCCTGCTCGTAGGCATGTTAAATGTCATTTAATAGTTGACAGTTGCACTTGCTGCTTGTTGTTGTTGTTGTTGCTGTTGTTGTTGTGATTATTGCAGTTCATTTTTTGTGCACTGTTCCTCTTTCTTTTCTTCTTTTTGTCGTATATCTAGAAAAATTTATGTGTAGGTGGTTTTAAATTTATGTCGTCGTTGTCGCCGACACCGAAACAACTCGCGAAAAATTCTTTAGAATCTGTTTCGTTTTTCTTCAATAAAACTACATTTTATAGCTTACACAAATAAAAGAAAAAAACGAAATTGCATATACGACGCTCTCTCATGATAATGATGCTGACGATGATGATGATGATGTTGATGATGAGCTTAGTGCTCAGTGCTGATCACATGACTTATTGATGATATCCTGTCCAACTGTGGACTGTATTCGATAAGGCTGAAAAGTTGATACGGAAATGCCCCAAAAGCTCAAACTGCAAATGCAATCCGGGATGATGAACTGAATCCATAAACTTAACAAGTAAAACTACTTAAATTATCCTTTCAGTTACATGTGTATCTATCTATTTTATTGTGTACTTGTTCAATCAGCATATTTGTATTCGTGTGATAAACAATTTAACTAATTAAAATCAAAACGTAGGTCGGGAATGAAAATATATGCATCTAGAGATGTTGACTAGAGAATTTGATACGGTTTCCAGCACTATCGTCAGCTCTTCTTCTGTCGACTAAGAAGCATCGCCATTGGCCTTGGAGTTGCCATTCAGCATTTCCTGCTTCAGCTCTAGATAGCTCTCCAGTACGACATCGTTTTTGCGCTTCTCGGTGTTTAGCTCCCAGGATAGACGCACTAGCTCATTGGCCAGCTGCTCTGGATCGTTGGTCATTTGGAGCACCTCCTCGGTGCTGGAGCAGTTGCGAAGCGATTGGCGCATGTTATTGGCCGGTATGGGCTGCTTGAATGGCAGCCTTATCTCCTGGGCATAGTTGGATGGCTTGATGATCAGCTGTTTGAGCATCTGGGCGTATTCTTGATGCCGCAGCTTGCGCTGATCCAGCTCATTGATCCGGGAGCGCACATTCTCCAGCTCGACCATGCGCTGCACTGGCTCCGGTGACTCCAGCTTGGTGTCGCTCTCCACGGCCTGGGCGAGCTGAGCGGCCGCCGAGATCTTTGTGGGTCTCTCCCCTTCGTCATCGCTGTTGCTATTGTGCTCATTGTACTGGCGTACGGGAAAACGTCGGGACAGCTTATATGCGCCGCGAACTGACTGCAGCCAAGGCTGGGATAACTTAGCTAGCGATAACATCACGAAACTAGAAAATTTTGCACTTTCTCTAAAAAGGCAGACGAAAATTACATAAAATTTCGAAAAAAAAAAATAAATGAAACACAAAAAACAAAAAAATCTAAAAGATTTGTTGAAAACTGATGATGTGTTTATCAACCGAATGTAGTAACGAAACTGAAAATGTTTCCAGCCAAGGGCCAGAAGCTAAACTTTTCGATTTCCATGGCCAACTTAGTGAAAAACCGAACCAAAGTCTACTAGATTGAATTGAAGAAATCAAGTGCAGGAAAAACGTTTGTAACTAAGTGAAAGTCTCTATTCGATAACGATTTTGCATTTTATCGATAGCAACTAGAACAAAATTAAGAAAGCCAAATAAAGGTTTTCTTTTCTAAAGCCTAAGCTCGTTTTTTTATATAATTAATTTATCTCTCTCTCTCTTTGATCCAATTTAGGAGTATTCACAAAATAGTGTATTATCGATCATTATATAGACTTTCAGCCATATGGGCCAAAGTGCGGAGTTTGTCGTGTTTGTTGGCAACGCACGCCATATGAACATTATTCCAACAGCCCCCCATGCCGCAACGATCCTGAACATTATTCATCATACAGCAACTGGAGAGGGCTACTGAGCCAGAGCCAGAGCCAGGGATAGAGGCAAAGGCAACGGCGAAGGGGAATCGAATCGAGTTTGAGCCTGAACAACTTCATCAGGCTGCAGCACATTTTCGCTATTTTCACATATTCGATGAAAAATTATTTATACGTCTTTGTTTTATTTCTCTTTATTTTTTTGCTTTGCATAAATAGGAATGGGCAGTCCCATTGGCTGGCTGGCTGGCTGGTTGGTTGGTTGGCTGGGCTGCCAATTCGTTTTAACAGGCAGAAGTCGTCGCCGTTGCCTCGTCGTCATTTTGATTGATTTGAATGTTACGTTGAGTGCGCGACGCTGGCAGCGCAGCTCGCAATGTGACTGATGATTGATGGACTTAAGACCAAGTCACAGTTGCTCCCCTCTCAACCCTCGGCGCCCAGCTCAATGCACCCTGTTCCGGTGGGCAGCCAGCGTGACCCTCGAACTCTCTTTTGCCAAGGTGCCAACACACAAAAAAAAAACAAGTAAGAAGGCTCTAGTCGAGACTGCTCGACTAGGAGATACCCTGAACCCTCCAAACTGATATTCTAATCATTCTGCAGTTCTTTTATACACACATACCTACACATGCATCCACATGCATAAGCTCGCGCTCTGCTAACTGCGCAGTAAGCAGCGACTGCGCTTGAGCTGCGCTGCAGTGTGGGCAATACTATGAGATTTTATTTGTTGAATAATTTCGTTTGTAGACGTACGATCTTAGTGCAACTTTCAGAATGTAATCATAATGTATAAATGTGTGTACATTCCGAAGCACAAGTCTCTAGTATTTGAAATACGTTTTTTACAAATTTGGGGCGAAGGGGGCGTGGTATCCAAAATCTGTAAATTACAAAATGTGTGTAATCGTCAATTGCATATACAAAGTAAATCTGAAGTCTCTATCTCTGATAGTGTTCGAATTAGGCTGAAAAAACAATATAAATTTATCGATTATCCTCGATAAAAAAGATATCGAATTAGTTATCGAAAAAATATGATAAACTCGTACTGCGTATGGTATACACGAGTCTTCATGCAAAATTTCAGCTCTCTAGCTCTTGTAACTTCTGAGATCGACGCACTCATACGGACGGACGGACGGACGGACGGACGGACGGACGGACGGACGGACGGACGGACGGACGGACAGACGGACGGACGGACGGACAGACGGACAGGGCTATATCGACTCAGCTCATCGCCCTGATCAAGAATATATATACTTTATGGGGTCTGCCACGCCTCCTTCTGCCTGTTACATACTTTTCACAAAACCATTATACCCTGATTTCCCATTTTCAATGGGTTCAGGGTATAAAAAATCGAAAAAAAAAACCAAAAAAAAAAAGTTATATAGAAAATGTTATGCAAGCAAGGCATATAAAAAAAACAAAAACTTTTCTATATTATTATTAGGAGCGACTAATTCAACTAAGAGCCAAAAAAAATAGCGGAAAAAATGTAATTTCCAGGACCTGACAGGCACATGTCAAGTTCGACGACATGCAAATATTTAATAATAAAAAACAAAAAAAAGAAACCAGAAAAAATGTTTGATGTGTCCCAGGGCAAGTGGAAATTAGTATAGATTCAATGCAAAGAGAGTGACAATGGAGGACAGCTGAGGGTATATCGTGTGCCTTCTTTGATAGTAAATATGAAGTGGTTATATAGGAAATCTGAGCAAAGCGGAGGACTCACAGCCAACACAGAGTAAACATGATGGTATGAAGGTATTCGGGTAAAGGAGGCCAAGACTTTCGAGCTGTATCGCAGCAATTGAAGACCCCATCAACGCCTAGGTGGCGAACGGTATTATGAATCCAGTTGAGTGCAACCTACGCAGCTGCAAGTGGCAAGTGAATGTGGCAAGTTTTGTTATACTTACTTACGTTTAGCTGCTCGAGTTGGAACCCTTGCGGCTTTTGACAGCTGAACATCTAGGCAAGCACAGGACGGGCCAAGTTGCAGTCTGAGCTAAAGCCAAAGCCAAAGCCAAAGCTAAAGCCAAAACCCAAGCCGGGCCCACAATCGCTACCAAGCTACCAAGTTGACCCAGTGAACTTTCTCGCGCTCTCGCAGCCTCGGTCAGAGTCGTAGTCGCTGGTTAAGTAAATTTTATTTTCCAAAAGCATTTTTCCGTGTGTGGGAGCGTAAATCTTGCACTCACACAAATGCCGGATGTGGTTGCGTAGAGACGTGGCTCCCAGCTACCTTAGACGTAGCCCTCTCCCCATCCCAGGCCCCCTAGGCCGTTCCCTCTGCCGCTCTTCGCGTCTGCTGGGCAAACGCTCAACTTTCTGTTTGCTCAGCAGCGACAGCACTAAAATAATAACAATAATAGTATAAAATACTAAGTAAAAATGCCCACTTCCGAGTGCCCAAGTTGAGGCCTCAGCCCATGTAGGTATCAACTGCCGGGTATCCACTGTAGCACATCATTACTCCATTTCTACCACAATTAAAAAATAACCATGAGCTCTGTCCCGATATGATATGGCATACTCATACTAGACATGGCATGGAGTCGATTGCTTTAGAGAATCTCTTTTTCTTTTCTGATACTCTGCTTGGACTTTGAAGAGTTCAATGCTTAAATAGAATTATCTCTATACTGATGGGTAGATATATGTAGTATGTATGATGGGTAGATATATATATGTATGTATGTTGGTATTCCGTCTGGCTCCCTATATACTTTATTTACCATGCTTATACCGTATCTACTATACATATCCCTTACTTATAATCATATAATAAACTGCATATATCTCTTATATTATCCATTCATACATACTATATCATGTGCATTTCCTTCATCTTGCAAAGAGCATTTAATATTCGTTTTCTTCTGCTCCCTCTCTCTCTCTCTCTCTATCTCTCTCTCACCGTTTCCTAGTTATTCTTGAAGTCTTTTCCATGTTTTACAATTTATTTAATGTTATTTATTTATTTGTTTGTTTCTTTGTTAATTTTCATGTATTTAACTACTGTTTCCCCACATTGTTGTTCTTTCTTTTGGGTTTTCCTCTTAGCTTTTGAGTCTGCTTAATGTCAACTTCCGGAGCACAGATCTGTAATCTGTTCAATATATATAAGTATGTGTATTTGTATGGGAGAGGTTAGGAGAGAAGAGAATAATTCAATATGTGTGGCATATAATTACTTTTCACTGGGAACCGAGGCAAGTTTTTTTTTATACTTTTGTATTGTGCGAGTAATTCGTGGGTCGCTTAACTGACAATTTTTGTTTTTTTCCCCACTTTTTTGTTTTGTGGGGAAACACTTAAAGAAACGCTGGCACGCAATGCAACCAACTTCAAGTTGCAGCCACATACGTCTCCCGCCCAGTCAGACAGACAAAAAAAAAGCAAACAAAATGGGTATATATAAACTTACGTAACCAAAGCTTTGACTAGCAGATGACGGCAATGCCAACTCCTTACGGTCTATAAAAGGATTCAATATAGAAATTAATGCAGACCGCTTAGATATGCAAAATAATAAAGGGAAACGAAAGGAAAAACGCCAAATGAATTACGATAAGCTGCAGGCAGCAACAGTCATAAACAACAACAATAATAACAGCAACAACAACAGCAGCCGTATCAAAGACGCCAGTCGGCTAGGGCCAAGGGGCAAGCGCCAAGAAAACCCGCCAAAGGGGACGAAAAATTGCACCAAAATTAATAAGGAAAAAATGCAAAGACGTGAGACGTAAGAACATCTTAGACAATGTTCGAAGGTGAAGGCAATAGCAACTGCAAAATGCACTACATAAAGGAGTAAAAGTAGTAGAGTTGGTATTAGTATTGGTATTAGTATTAGTATTAGTATTAGTATTAGTATTAGTATTAGTATTAGTATTAGTATTAGTATTAGTATTAGTATTAGTATTAGTATTAGTATTAGTATTAGTATTAGTATTAGTATTAGTATTAGTATTAGCATTAGTATTAGTATTAGTATTAGTATTAGTATTAGTATTAGTATTAGTATTAGTATTAGTATTAGTATTAGTATTAGTATTAGTATTAGTATTAGTATTAGTATTAGTATTAGTATTAGTATTAGTATTAGTATTAGTATTAGTATTAGTATTAGTATTAGTATTAGTATTAGTATTAGTATTAGTATTAGTATTAGTATTAGTATTAGTATTAGTATTAGTATTAGTATTAGTATTAGTATTAGTATTACTATTAGTATTAGTATTAGTATTAGTATTAGTATTAGTATTAGTATTAGTATTAGTATTAGTATTAGTATTAGTATTAGTATTAGTATTAGTATTAGTATTAGTATTAGTATTAGTATTAGTATTAGTATTAGTATTAGTATTAGTATTAGTATTAGTATTAGTATTAGTATTAGTATTAGTATTAGTATTAGTATTAGTATTAGTATTAGTATTAGTATTAGTATTAGTATTAGTATTAGTATTAGTATTAGTATTAGTATTAGTATTAGTATTAGTATTAGTATTAGTATTAGTATTAGTATTAGTATTAGTATTAGTATTAGTATTAGTATTAGTATTAGTATTAGTATTAGTATTAGTATTAGTATTAGTATTAGTATTAGTATTAGTATTAGTATTAGTATTAGTATTAGTATTAGTATTAGTATTAGTATTAGTATTAGTATTAGTATTAGTATTAGTATTAGTATCCCTTCTTTGTTAATTTTTTAGTATTAGTATTAGTATTAGTATTAGTATTAGTATTAGTATTAGTATTAGTATTAGTATTAGTATTAGTATTAGTATTAGTATTAGTATTAGTATTAGTATTAGTATTAGTATTAGTATTAGTATTAGTATTAGTATTAGTATTAGTATTAGTATTAGTATTAGTATTAGTATTAGTATTAGTATTAGTATTAGTATTAGTATCCCTTCTCTTCTCTGAACTAGACTCAAATGCCTTGGACTTTGCATTGTAGCGCTCCAGCCAATGGGTAAAAGTAAAAAATTATTGAAAGTTTATGAAAATAAAAAAGAAAAACAGAAACAACAACACGAGCCAGCAACAATAAAAGGAATTACAGTAAATGGTTGCCGGTGTTTGGCTGCGGCCGCAGTTTTTAACAACAGCAACAGTCGAAGCAGCGGGGCGTTGGTTGGGGGCTGGGGTTGCTGGGAGAATGAGGACGGCGTCAACATGGTTGGGCGGCATGTGGCAGCCTTTGATTTTCGTAACGTCTTGAGGAAAAGCAGGAGAAAAAAAAAAAACGAAAAAAAGGATACAAAAATTTTATTGTTACACCAGAAAAATAACAACAGCTTGCAGAGGCAGTGGCTCGAACGGGGTCAGGGGCAGGAGCTGGGGCAGGCGGCGGCCGCGATGACGGCTGCAGGGCGTCGCATTTTGGCTACGTTTCCGTTTCCGCCAAAAGTCGAAGTCGAAGTCGAAGTCGCGGCATATCGAAGGCGATTACCCAACGCAAAGTCAAAGGCGTAAGCAACAAGACGAACCAAACGGCAAAAAAAAAAAAAAAAAAAAAAAAAAAAACAAGAAACTGAAAGAAAAACTGTATAAAAACCGACCCGAACCTCCCCAGCCCACTCCCCGCCCAGTCGAACCCAAATGCGAACCGGTTAACAGCCAAAGGGAAATTATAATAATTTTTGCGTGCTGGACAGCAGCAGCTGCCGTTAGTCCAAGCCAGGGGGCGGGGCATTGCCTTGTTTAAAAATGTACACAACGAAAAAAAAAATACCGAATACCGTAAAAAGTCGCTGTTTACTTTTTTTTTTTAATAATGCAAAACGGCGACAAAGAAAAATTGCCAAGGCAAAGAAATCGAAGCAGGCGAAACGTTAAAATTGAACAGTGCAGAGTGGGCGTTAGACTGCGTGTGTGTGTGTGAGAGAGAGAGCAAAAAGGGTGCACAAGGCAAATGCAAACAAAGCAAACAATTTCTATTTCATGTCTACCTGTCCCTTTCACTCCTTCTTTGCCATTGCTGTGCTTTCTTTGCCTTGTGGCTGACCAAGGCATCTGGCCAGCAAGGGTAATGCGGGGGGGAGGTGGGCGGCGCCGTCCATGGGCTGCTGCTACAATTTACAATTTTTATTACCCAATTTCTGCGAGTCAAATTAAAAATTAATTATATACACGACAGCCACAACAACAACAACAACAACAACAATGCAACAGCAAAAGCAAACAGTGAGCGAAAAAAAAAAAATCTTTTGATTTTTTTGACGACTTTTTGTTCCATTGCTGCTGCTGTTGTTATTGTTGTTGTTGTTGTCGTTATTATTATAGTCGTTCGAAATAATTCAATTAAATGACGCCACACGCAGTGGTCGGGCGGAGAGCGGAGAGCGGTGCGGCATGGCTCGGCTTCGGGTTTTTAGCTCAGCTTCTCTTGTCCAAGGAGTCGTGGGGGCCGGGGCTGGCATTTCTTAGGGGTAGCCCAAGGGGAGAGGTTAGTAGACTTGATGATATTGTTAGCTGCCAGTTGAAATATACGACGCAATTAAAAACTTCCTGATTAAAACGCAAAACAAACAGAACTGAACCGTATGGAATTATGTCGAATATATGCACACACACACACAAACACACGCACACACACATATATACATACATACGATCATTTTGAAAGGCAAGATCACAAAATTTCAATTAAGATCAGTCCAAGCACGACTTGACTCGGCCAGCTGGATGAGTAAGTGAATGTGAATTCGACTTTATTTGAATTGAATTTATGATGCAATTTAAATGTGCCTAACCCCACCTCTCACGCCCCTACTTAACGGAAACAAATATATGTATGTGTATAAAAGAAACGAAAATAAGCTCGACTTATTGCAATCAAAATCTCGCATTCCTGCCAGGGAAATTCCACAGCAATTTATGCCGGCTGATCAGATCAACACTGAAAGTATATATACATATATGCATTTGCTTATTTATGTATGTATGTATATTGATATTATCAGATGATCAGTTATATAATTAAGCGTAGCTAAGCTTAGAACTGAGCTCTGATTTACAATAAAATGGGCATATAGAGAACAATTCATCGATAATCAGATGTAAATCAACATGTCATTTTGATAATAGTAAAATCGATAATTATTGCACATTAGTATTATATATAATAATCCACATCAAAGAGTGTCTACATACAAATGTAAGAAAAGTTACGTTAATCAAATGGGCAACCTGTGATGAGAGACCTTTTTCAGATAGGATATAGATAAGAGCTGTATACAGTATAACGTTGATCGATAATTATCGATTTATTTATTGATAAACAATTTGCTAGGAAAATAAAGTTAGGCTTTTTGATAAATAATTAATTGATAGATTGAATAAAAAAAGGAATAAGGGTAAAAACCTAACGATTTTCATATTTTATAAAGAGAAAAACAAAATTAATAAATCGATATTTATCAATTTAGCATTATTTTATGTTATTTATTTATTTGGTATATATTATATCGATATTTAATTCTATTTCTATCCAAGGAACACAAACAATAAATGGCTGATCCATTGATTCGATTACATTCCGTAAATTCAAATTCACATACACTATAAATTCTGTTTGCTGCCTGAATATGAGGGGGGGCCATTAATTATATGAAACCAGTCAACGCTTCAAATAAAAAGAACTTATATAACGAATTAAATTTAAAACAGGTAATTGAACCAGGTACTTCCTTCCACCTATTAAGTCTGGCCGCTCGCATAGGGAAAGGGAGATGTTTAGAAAGCTCAGCCGCTGTCCGGACATATTTATCTACCTGAAATTTATAGTGAGCTTAGTTATAATGCACATACGATACGATAAGTAGTGACATCTCCTTTACCCTCGCTCATCTGCTGTGTGTATGTGTGTGTTTGTGTGTGAAACTAAAGCAAGTCTTAAAATTAATCATTACCAAGTAATGCAATAATAATAAAATATTATTATTAACAACCAGTTTTCAGTTATTATTATGATTACTGTTTTGTTAGCTGTCAACATTGTAGTTGTTGTTGTTATTATTATTGTTGTTCTTGTTGTTGTTTATTTTTTGGCTGTTTCTTTCTTTCTCTGCGCGCCTGAGATTTCAACTAAAACGTATAGTCAAAAATATATATACAGTGTATGGAGAAAGTCTTCGTACTACTGAAATGCGGAAGCTTGTTAGAACTACTTAAATTTGTGTAATCTAATTTCTAGAAATTGACAAATGGAAACCTTTGAAACTATTTCATAAAAACATGGAGTTCTTTTAATAATTATTTCTCCATAATCAACTTTATTTATTTAGCTTTTCAGATCTGTCAAATTCAGCTTTTGTAGGTCTACTGATTGCATTGATCTTAATATCTGTTTTTCCTTTGTCGATTTTTTACTTCCAGACTTTTCCAGCAGACATTTCTCTGCCTCTGTCTCAGCTAACGAATTTTCAAACCGTCTGCATGCTTTTGGCTCCGACTATATTAAGTGCGCTTAGCTGCTTTAGCTTTGACTTGGTCGTTGTCGTTGTCGACAGTTTATGACAACAATTAAGTAATTTTTTAAATACTCTCCGAGCTGGCTGACTGACTAACGCTTGGCAACATGAAATAAAGCAAATACGGCCGCTAAATATGAATCTTATGTGTACGTCTATATGCCAGCAGCACACACACACACACACACAGTCAGACACACTAGGTATACATATACAGGTATGTACTTACCTGTCTTATTACTCAACCAATGCAAGGCAAGACAACAGCGAGCGACAGAGAGAGAGAGAGAGAGAGAGAGACCGAGTGAGAGAGACGAACAACAACAATACATGCAATAAAACTGCCAAAAATATACGTTAATTACCTTTAAAGGTTTTTCAAATTAAACTCGTTAAATTATTAATGTTGTGTGTTGAAGCGAGACGGCAATAGCCGAGCAACAGCAGTCCGAGAGATGACGGAGCGGGGGGGACCTACTCTATAGGGTCTGCGCGCATATATAACGTGTGAAGTTAATTAAATCTCAGTACACGTTTATTACAAAATATTATATTTGTTCACACGGACCAAGAGACCAAAACTATGTACTTATGAAAACCTTTATAAAACAAACCAAAAAAAAAATAAGAAAAAAAAAGTTTTTTTTTTATGACAGTTGTCAGATTTTTTGAATAACGAACACACAAGATATGATCAGAGATTGTGGAAATACAAATTATCGCTTGAACTCGTTTCTTCAATGCTTAAAATATGTTTTAGAAGGAATTTCATGTAGGCATGTATCATCGTAGAAATTACAGTAAAGGCTCAATGTGCTGGATTTTTAATGTTCATCAGAATTAGAGCATGGGCTCAATCTCACTATTGCTATAGATGACTCATCTAGAGAAAGAGTTGAGGCTTGGCTTATGTGATCTTATGAATCACAATCGTAACCAATTTTCTCTTGAGTTATCGATAACAGATAAAGAAATAACAATTAAAGAACAAACTTTTTATAAAAGAGGGGTCAATCAATTATTTCTGCTAACAAATCAGAATATAGTATTATACAAATAAAATATTTTCTTCCTAGTTATAAGGTACCTATATATGACATTTTCCGATAACTTAAACTGGTCAGCGGCAACCCCCATAGAATCAGTATAAATATATGCTAATATACCTATACAAATATAAATAAGTGTACAAATGTTAAGGGGGTTACGTATTGGATAGACTGTATGGGGAGGTGGGGTGCTAGGCTGTTGTTACACATGCACCACTGACATATGAATATTATTAATAAATGAATTGCATGTTAACAATAAAAGTTAAGAGCGCCGCCTGAAAACAAAAGGCACAACTGAGAAAAGCTCGTGCCACGGAAAATGAAAAGCAGCTGAAAACTAGTGAAAATGACGACGACTTGCTCCTGCTCTCTCCCGCTCTCTCTCTCTCTCTCTCCCTCTGTGTGGACTTGGGTTCCGTTCAGTTTTCGGTTTCGGTATCAGGTTAAAACGACAACAACAACAAAAACCGCGAATAGTTGGTAATAATAATGAACGGAGCGAATGAAACGTTTTTGGCTTTGCCAGTTTGGCTGTGCCGCGTACCGAAAGAAGGAAAAAAAAATGGGAAAAAAAGAAGTAGATTAATATCTCCCTCGAGTCCTTTTAGTCAAGTTTATACCATATACAAAGTCATACGTATATACTAAATATATGTATATAAAAACATACATGCGACTGTGCGCATGTGTGTGTGTGTGTGTGTGTGTCCCATGAGTGTCTGTGTAGCTTTGCATATGAATTGTATGCGTTTCACATGCTCGTTGCCCAGCGTCGCACAGTGGGCCCAAGCTCGAATAGTCAAATCCAATTGAATTATAAATAAGCTATCGATAAAGATTACGAAATCGAACAACTCATTCGATAGTTTGCATATTGAAAAGTAAAAACTATTGTATAGCTAATGGATAGAGTTTTTTATACATCACTGAATCAATAATCAAGACGTGATATCATATTCACTATTCATGATAGATTAAGTACAGTCGAGTCTCGTTAATTTGTGCCCTGCTAAATCCAAAATCGGGATAACTCTATCCCCTTGAAAAATCGTTATCGATAATTCGATATCGGATCTCTTGCCATTTCCAATTATCAGGACTCAGCTGTGTATATAGTTCTTCCGCTGATCGGTCATACACTAATCGATAACATATTCATATTGATATACTTCTCAGCTATTTACTAGTTTTGACTCTCTGCTTTATTTTTAAAAATAAATCATGCACTTAAATTTTATCTTTTGATAACTTCACAACTTCGATAAATGATTTTTCCAATATGTACGTTCGTTCATTTGAAGATTATATGTGCTCTGAGCGAACCGCTGTGCCACTGTGGCAGCAGCATCGCGAGCGGTTGTCGCTGCTGTTGCCCCGTCGCGGCTAAATTTGGCCTTTTTAACAAAGGTAACGAATGGGTTTTCACATGCAATGCGCGACGGGCAGAGGCAGCGGCGCTTTCGTCATATATTGGCGCTATATGCAAACATACATACATGTATGTGTGTGTGTGTGTGTGTGTGTGTGTATAGTTATGTACCTGCCCATTATCGTTAGCATTTGTTGTTGGTGTTATTGTTAGTATATACAAAAAAATGCCGCACAGCCGTCGTTGACTTTATTCGTTCTATTCGCATTCGTATTCGTTTTAAATGAAAATTAATTTATGCGAATCGATAAGGCTCACACACACACACACACACACACACGCACACACGCCGCGCTTAGGGTATTTAGTTTTACTGCCCTCTAGTTTCACTAGCGGCCGCTAGATGGCGCCCCACCCTCTGCGCTTCGATTTGGCCCGTATGTCAACCCTTCGAGCGATCAACCCTTCAACCCCGCTACATGTGTGCGTGTCCCGTTCGAGAGCTGCCAACCATTTTTTTTTTTTTGTTTTTTCCATTGCTGCTCTTGTTGTTGTTGTTGTTGCTTTTTGGTTAGTCACTGGTCAGCCGAAACAGTTAATTGAAGTCATTTTTCTAGCGCTCGTTTGGCCATCCAGTTGACTTGGCCAACGCCACGACTGGCCGTTGCCTAATGCCACCAATTGGTCATGTGCACTTTGCTATTGAAAGGTGATAACAAGCCACCCCCTTTGCCTTTGGCCGCGCCTGGGCGGGGGTGTGCGCTAGCCACACACAAGTGTTAAATGGGGTTAAGTTAAAGGTGCGTTGTTCATGTTGCCAATTGATGTCTATTGTTGCCTTTGCCGTAGCCATAGCCGTAACCGTTGCTGTCCCTGTTGTTGTTCTACTTGCGTCAAGAATTTGAAGCGATAAGAGCAGTTGAGGCGACGCGTGAAGCGATATATAACACTTATTTGAAATATAGCACAAAACTGATTCGTGAAATGGAATTATTTATGATAATTATGCAGGGGTAGGGGGCATAAGGTAGAGTATATATAGAATAAAACTTAAAATACCTATATCAGTTTTATTTTGATTTATTTTTTGGTTGTTCTCTTTCGCACACAATTTGATAGCTAAATTTGTTAAAGAGCTAATTTTAGACTATTCCACTTTAGTTTAGGGCAGAGATCTCTGGTTAGGCTGAAGTTACAGAGAATTCCTTAGGTATTTCAAATCATATATAACATCTAAACTAAAAGACAGATTTCTTTAACGAAAATCGAATGACATATTGATTGAATGTAGTCGGCATACCCCTCTCCTTAGCTATGCAGGCACAGAGTATAGAAGTAATTATTGTGTGGCTTGTGGAGCAAGAGTTGAGCGAGTTGAGCGAGTTGAGCGAGTTGAGCGAGTTGAGGCGTTATCGTTGGCACGTTGATCGCAGCTTCGGCTGGGCACACGGAGTCAAATCGATAGCCAAACAATTGTGCGGATCGAGACGGATCGTTGACAAAGGCCAACAAAATGCCGACACGTGCCAACGGCTTGACTTGGATTAAAGTCAAAGCTCGACATCAGCAGCGGCAGCAGCAGCATCAGCTAAAGCTGAAATTGAAGTTGAAGCTGAAGTTGAAATTGAAGTTGAAGTGGGAAAGACAAACAAGGACAGGCGAACAGACAAACAGACGAACAGAAATTCTGCGTAAAGATTCACATCGTGATCTGTACGAATGCAGCGCACGCATAAGTCATAAGGGGTCCGAGAGATGAGACACACACAGAGGGAGAGAGAGAGAGAGAAGGAGAGAGGGAGAGCAATGTGAACTTAATAAAAATTATTACACCTTTATGGGTGATCACGTAGCTGGCGAACAAGCCAGTCGACCAGCCAATAAATTTCACTAGAAGAGCACAGCAAATGATCTGATGACAAAAACAGAAACAACAACAGCAGCAGCAGCAACAGCAACAGACGCAGCTGAAAAAGATGACAAAGATGCAAAGCGGGTGATAAGACAGAAGCGGGGGCAGGCAGCTGAGCTACATGTATATAGCATAAATAGAGTCGAGAGAAGAGCGTAGAAGGGAGGGAGGGTAGAGAGCAGAGGCCACTGTAGGGGTTGTAGGGAGCATTGAAAATGTAGCCAAGCCCTGGCCTTAATGACCACAGCGCCTAATACACAGCTCAATAAAGCCAATGGGCATGACCAGGTCTACAAGGAATTGGGATTGGTTTCAACATGAAAGTCCGCCCTAACACATATAAATATATATGTGTATATATGTACATACATATATTTACCCATATACATATGTATGTTGGGCAATGGAAACGTGCGCTAATAATGTAATAAATATTCAAATTATAGTTCTTTATGCGCCTCGCGGCCGTTTCCATTGCCCATTTCCATATCCATTGCCCATTTCCATTTCCATTTCAATTCCTATTGGCATTTTCACCTGGCTCTGTGTGGACCAAGACTGACCCGACCCTGTGTCATGGCTGAAACAAATAACCGAACGTCAACATTTACACTAATAAAATACGCTTAATGTGTATATCAGGCAATGTCAACTGCCAACTCAACTGAAGCGAGTCGCCGGCGGCCCCCCGCCCACTCCTGCCAGAGCTGGCTATTGGTAAAAATAAGCTATGGCACGTTTATAGTTGCATTATGCTAATCAAATGACACCCAATGGTGGCACACACACACACACATACAGCTAGTCCGCCAATTGCCTGAAACTCTCACTGGACTCTTGGCCATAAGCAACTGCCAACAACCAACAACCAACTGGCAACTGGCCATGAATTTCGTTCATGAGGGTTGCTCGCGTTTATTTTGACATTCAAGTTAATAGATCGGTTTTAGTTATAAATTAGCATTTTATACGAACAGAGCTGTGTTTGTGTGTGTGTGTGAGTGTGAGAGTGAGTGCATGTATTTGCCTTCTGCTGACTTAAACGTGGTCAAGTGTGGCAGCCAAATCGACTTGGTGGCGGTTTTTGACTTACGTTTCTGCTTTTTAGGGTGACTCGACTAGCTATAAATCGACTACTTAAATTTGTTAAAATAGAGCATTATTAAGAACTTAACTTTAATGTTAGAGTATATAGATATAGATATAGATATAGATATAGATATAGATATAGATATAGATATAGATATAGATATAGATATAGATATAGATATAGATATAGATATAGATATAGATATAGATATAGATATAGATATAGATATAGATATAGATATAGATATAGATATAGATATAGATATAGATATAGATATAGATATAGATATAGATATAGATATAGATATAGATATAGATATAGATATAGATATAGATATAGATATAGATATAGATATAGATATAGATATAGATATAGATATAGATATAGATATAGATATAGATATAGATATAGATATAGATATAGATATAGATATAGATATAGATATAGATATAGATATAGATATAGATATAGATATAGATATAGATATAGATATAGATATAGATATAGATATAGATATAGATATAGATATAGATATAGATATAGATATAGATATAGATATAGATATAGATATAGATATAGATATAGATATAGATATAGATATAGATATAGATATAGATATAGATATAGATATAGATATAGATATAGATATAGATATAGATATAGATATAGATATAGATATAGATATAGATATAGATATAGATATAGATATAGATGTTCCCCTCTCCCCCTCTCTCCCTACTTGTGGTCAACCTTCAAGGACCACAAATATGCCCAGATCTCTTACTGTAAACAATCAAAGCCCTTTAATCTTCCGATCCTGTCGTGAAAAAAAGCACGCGCGACTATCGCAGTTGCCATTTGACCTTGCTGTCGGGCTCAACTTTCACCCCTTTCACCCAGCCGAGTGAGCAGGAGAAAGGGGGGAGCATTACAATTTCGTTGTTTTGCCAACTTTGCATTCTTTTGGCTGGCATATTTTTGCACAAATCTCTGGGAGGGAACAATGGGCGAAAATGGGTAATGCAATCGATCCAATGGATATCCATTGAGAGAAAGCCTTTCACAGTTGGGCATTCGCAACTGCTATCAATTACCGCAAATGCCACTTCAAATGTCGCAAATCGCACAAAGCGCAACAATCGATTCAAAATTTTGGCAAATTTGTGATTGTGAAGATGAAACCCATTTCAGCCGAGCCGAGCAAACCCATTCCCTACAACCCTTGCCATTGAGGGAGCGAGATCGAGGATCTTGCAGCCGCCAGTTATTGCTCACAATTTGCATAATCATAATCTGCATTGTCTGAGGGTTGATTTCCTTTTACTTACCTATAATACCTTTACCCATGCCGTCTTCCTTCACCTTTGCCGTTGCCTCTGCCTTTACCTTTACGTTTCGATTTAGGTTTGGCTTGCCCTTGGCCTGGCCCACCTTTCAGATTTTCGCTTTCAATACGCTTCCGTGTGCGCGTCTTCACCTTGTTGCGACCGATACGATTTGCATATCAATGCAACGGATATTATTTATTTTCATTTCAAATGAAACGAAAATTTCATGCAAAGCTGCTGCATTGGCCTAATGGCTGCAGATGTCTGGCCCTTCAATAGATCTAAAAACCTCTTCGACGACTCAGGCTGCTCGGCTGGCCGGCAATTTTCTCATAATTATAAATGCAGGCACTGCTCGACCGAACTTACTTTCCTTTCATAACTCAAAAAGAGTCTCAATAACGCACTGACAGCCACAGATCGAGCCTGTGATCGCTGGCATTCGCTGGCACTCGGCTCACATCATTTGCATGCGCCTGCCTGTGTTTATTGATTGATCTTCTAACCGAATCTTGGAGCTCGTTTCATCAGCTCGTTTTCATATGTTAATCCTCGAGCCGAGCAGCCAGCTGAAACAGAAACTGAAACTGAAACTGAAACTGTGACCATTATTATGTTTATGATTTCCGATTTATATGCACTACAAATACAAATGCCAAGCCATTCAAGTTCGTCAAAACTGTGAAAATATTAGCATTCAGGCGACTATAACTAACTCTATAGAGTCTATAGTTGTACATCATTCCATACAGAAGTAGACAAATGCTCTATGGGAACACAATTCAGCTATCGCATTTCGTTGGCTTTCAGTTCTTTGAGCTAGACGAACACCAAGTTCTATATATACTGGCTATATCTATTGCAGAATTTTTATACTTGTTGTGATATAAGGCAAGTTTTCATATACATATATCTTAACATTTTCATATGAAGCAAGTCTCGAGAATTGATCTCTTGACTGTTTAGGCCAGAGTCAACTACAGTTAGACGGAACTCTGGCCAGAGATCGAGACTGAGATCAAGATTGAGCACGATAGCAGCTAGACCTCCGACAACCTCTTGTAGTAGTAGTTGGCTTTTTTTTTATTTGGCTAACCGAAACAGCAACAACAAACAGAAGCAAACCACAAGCAACGAGCACGCGCACTTTAATACGTGTGTGAATTTCGCATCGAGTTTTATTGAGCACTTCATGTGTATCTCTGTGTGTTTGTGTGTGTGTGCATTTACAAGTAGGCCCCAAAAACTATGCATTGGTTTGCTCCGTCAATTGTGTGGCGTGGGCGGGGAGGTGGGGGGTGAGAGACGACGGGCTAGTTATCTCTACAAGTTGTAGTCGTTTGGCCGCGGCTGTTTGCCCATTGTTCTAGAGCTCCGGCTGTTGCACGAAAATTAATTTCCAACGGCAAGTGCAATGGCAAAATGCAAAGTGCAGCGCGCGTTGCAGGCAAGGCAAGCAAGGCAAGAAGTGGAGTAGCGAGTCGAAGAGCCGTTTGGGGGCGCAGCGACGTGGCGTAGCTGATTTGCCCAGCGCTGATAAAAACGAGGCGCTTCGGGGCTTGAAAAGGTCGTCGTCGACATTGTTATTGCTGCTGTTGCTGCTGCTGTTGCTGCTGCTGTTGTTGTTGTTGTTGTTGTTGGCAAAAAAGTTTGCGCGCTGCATAGCAAAATGCACCGTTAGTCGAGCTAACAGCTCCTCCACCCGCGCACAGCTAACTGCCGCTGCGTATCTATGAGATACAAATGCTGAAGCGTGTGCATATGCCGGCCGTTTGCAACAGTTGCCAACAACTTGGACTGCAGCCACGTCTCCAGCTCCAGCTCCAGCTCCAGCTCCAACTCCAACTCTGACTTCAACCCCAACTCCAACTCCGAGTCTGTTTGCCTCTGTTATTTAGTAGTTAATAATGAGCATGTTGAACCTGTCGTTGTTTGTTTTTCCAACACTGTGCAGCTCGAGCTTCTAGTAAGCGGGTATCTTCGCTCTTCGTGGTATAGATACATTTGTATCTAATAGTTGATTTAATGAAAAGATATTGAAATTAACAATTGATTGATTTGACTTGCTATTGAGTTGCCCTTTAGTCTGGTAGATACTTTGATATGCGTAAGAAACGTTTGTATCTAACAGATAGCACTTATATTTAAAGATACTTTTTATTTAAAAGATACTTTTGAATCTTTTAGCTGAGTTTGACCTTTGGGCACTTCATTAACTTCTGTTTGTTATCTATCTATTTCTATTGGATATCTGATAAGTATTATATCTGACAGATATGTTGTTGCTTGTATTGTTTTACTCTAAAGATACTTTTGTATCTTGTAGATTTTGTTAATTGAAGTTACTTCTAAACTTATTTGCATATGCTTTAAATACTTTGGCAGTCTTTAAACAACAAACCTATGAGTCTTGCTTTGTGGCATCTATCAGATACTTTTTGTTTCAATTAGATACTTTTGTATCTCAAAAATACATGTGTTCAACATATTTGCCACATTTAAGACTTAGTCATTTCCTACCGCTAACAAATTTTGTATCTTAGATCATGCAACTCATAGATTCATCTACATATAATATTCACAGTCAGATACTTCTGTATCTCATAGAGATTTTCAGATATAATATGAGCTTTCATATGTTTTGTATCTTATAGATATATATATATTATATTTGTACTCTCATCTATTCAGATACTTCTGTATCTCATGGATTCTTATAGATCTAATATACACTTTCCTGTGTTCAGATACTTTTGTATCTCATAGATTCTGGTGTATCTTTCACACATTCTTAGCACTTTTTCAGCTATAAAATCTCAGAGTCTTTAGCCTTTTTCTTTGCCAGCAAATTCAGTATCTAGCAGATACATTTAAATCACACAGATATTTATATATCTCCACTTATAGCTAGGTCCACTGCTTGACAGCTACAAAATTCCATTAGCCTTTTCATTTGTACCTCTGCCTAGCTAACCAGCCGATTACGTGGTATTTTCCAGCCGGATAACACAAACCGGAGGCTCAACTGTTGTTGTTTGGGTGCGCGCTGCATGGGATTGCGTCGCTTTTGCACTTGTTGCCCCTATCGATGGCGATGCGTAGCCGCGCATAAGCAGCCCCTAAATGCGAGAGGCTCTGCGGTGCGATATCCTAATGCGTGGCCGAAGGGGAATGGTAGGGGACTGTAGGGTAGGGGAGGACACTAGGGGACGATGCGATGAGTGCAGAGGCCGTGCATAATGCGATATTATCGAGCGCTTCAAGGACACGGCACTTCTCACGCCGCCGTGACTGTTGAAACGGCCACGAATGTAATACATATGCAAATGTGCGGGGGGGAGTGGGGGGCTTTGTGGGGTAGGTGCACAATGAACTGCATTGAGTGCGCATTAGTTTTGTATCTGCAACTGCAACTGTAGCTGTTGCATGGGAATGCTGATTTGTTGTGCCATCGAAGGCGGGGCCAGCTCACGCACTTGTTGGGCCGCGCGACTGAACGCATTAATCAATATTACAAATTGTGTAGCCAAATGAAATGACTTTGGTTTATGCTAATCTTCCAGCCGAAACCAGTGGAGAAACAACGCACGCTAAATGCCTCAAATGCCAATAAATCACATGCGAAGGACAACAGCGAACGAACGTCGAAGACACAAGTCTCTGCAACTGTGTGGCTCGACTTTCGGTTATTTTTTTTTTTTTTTTTTTTGGTTTTGCGTTTTGCCTGCGACTTTGCCACTTCACTTGTCAGCGGCATCATTAATAATCCTTTGCTTAGCCATAGCATACTTTGCAGAGCGGCAGCAAAAGAAATAAGGTAAATGATGCAAATAAACAAATGTCATATGCGTTTGCCCAACACACACACACACACATGCACACACACACATCATATACATGTAAACCCTTTGCTGTCAACCTCAAAAATGTCATTAGGCAACGCCTGAGCAGACGTGCTCTCCTTTTGAGCTAGCTGTTCCGGTTTCGCTCTGCTCGCTGCTCTGTCTGTCACACATATGCTCGATTGTTGTAATTCGATTCAAGGAAACGAAATGAAAAGCGTTGCGCACATTCCTTGATTCGGAATTAATGCAAATTAATGATGCACAACTGGCTAAGCCTGAGGCCTGGAGTAGGCAGACGGCCTCTGGCTGCAGATACAACTCTTCCACACTCTCTCTCCCCCTCTGTCTGCTTTCTTTTCTTGAAACAACTGGCAAATAGTTTTTTAATGTTTTTTTTCTGTTTGCCTCTTCTTCTTTTTCCTTTATTCTAGCACAGCTCACATCAGGCTCAGACTGTTTTTCGACTCGATCTCCAGCTCTTGGGGTCTTACATAATCCAAAGTCAACTTTGCAATTGAATGGCCAATAAAACCAAACGAGAAATTTGTTTATTATAAAATATGGCAACAATTTGGCTCGTTAGCGGCTTGACCAAGTCAACAGAAATATGCATAAAATACAAATACGAAATATGATTGCGATTATTAAAAACCAGAAACAACAACAACAAAACAACAACAACAAAGATTATTATTATTATGTATTGTATTTAGGCAACTTGTTTGCCGTCGTACCGTGCTTTTTCGTTCAGTGTATCAAAGTCTGGTCAGCCAGGTGGCATGGCCATATAACAAAACGTGGCTCGAACGATTTCAAGAAAACCCCATTAACCTCAATTAGTGACTTGCGTATGAACAATGCGACTCTCACACTCTGACAAACTGCCAACTGAACAAACTGCTAATTAAAATAATGTCAATAAAATTGTGGTCCATTATACACTAACCAAAAAATTGCAGTTGAATAGCTAAATATATACATATATATGTATGTATGTATGTGTATATGTATAATGCCAGCGACGAGCGATTGCCAAACGTGTAATTTAATAGAGCTGCGAGTGGGACCAAAAGTTGAGATAGTCGTAATAAGTACGACAAACAAAAATAATAACAACAACAACAACTACAACAGCAGCAAAATCATCATAAAAAATCACAGGCCGGCTATAAACGCCGAATACAAAACTCTCAAAAATACAACAACAACAACAACAACAACTCTAAGTACAAAGCAATCATAAACGAAAAATGCAAAATGAAAACAATAAGTTCGAGCCGTAGGGCGGTGGCGTGGGCGTGGCCGCATGCATGCGCTTGTATTCGTGACGAGTCGAACAATCGAATTCAATGCAAGCCAAAAAAGTTCCCACACAACAACAACAACAACAACACACACACACGCATTTCGTAACAGCTTGCAATTTTTCGCCAGGTAGCTAATTATTAGTTAACTTGTATCTTTAAGATACGCGCAGCGCATTGCTTAATAGACCAGAACACAAAGAATGCCAACAGCAGCAGCAGCTGAAGCTGTAGCTAGTTGCGGGGGGGGAGGGGGTAGGCAGTGGTACTCGACTGCGCTGTCATCTGTCCATTGTCATAACACGTAGCTGAATTGCGGTTTTGTATCTCATGGATGCGCATGCGAGCGCAGGGCCAGGCCAGGCCAATAGCACAATTCATTGGCTTTCCCAGCGTCGCGTCGAGGGCCCAGGCTGATGCGTGATTTTCACATGTATCTATTAGATACGTTTGTATCTTTTGGCATGCAGCAACGTGTCAATGCGTAGCAAACGACACAGTTTACAGTTTTCTCAGTTTTCAGTTTTATTTTGTTTTTGTTTTTCTTTTTTTTTTTCAAATGAAACACGCCCACCCTGAGGCAGCCAGGCGCTGCCCCAGAAATTATAGTTCAGCCATAACAATTTCCAACTGCGCCTCGCCATATACTTAGAAAGCTGTGGGAACTGCTCAACGTCTGACCCATCTATCTATCTATCTATCTATCTATATATGAAAAGAAGCAGCTAACCTAAACGACAAGCGACAAGCAACAAGCAACAGCAACAAATACGAATGGAAAACGCTTGAAGGAAAAAGCTAACAGCTTGACTACAACGGCCACGGCGAGGGAGGTTTACAATAGATCGCCATTTCGCATCATTTGCATATGACAAGAGCACAAATCAAATCTGAAGACAAAGCGAACAACGAATGGCAAATACCCTGTAAAAGGTGTGAATGTGGAGAGAGATATGGAGAAAAGAGAGAGAAGCAGGCAGATAGGCAAGTTGATGGAGAGAGACAGACAGAGAGGACGAAAGACAGATAGAGAAAGAGATAGGGGGGAAAAAAGAGGGAGAAAATGAGAAAATAGCGAAAGAGAACAGAGAGAGAAAGAGAGAGAAAGAGAGAAGATGGAGGGGAGACAACAAGAGATAGAGAGAAGAGACTGTGCTGGAAGTAGAGATTCAGAAAGTGAAAGAGAGAAAAGAAAAGAAAAGATAAACAGAGGAATAGAGAAATGACAGAGAAGATAGAGACAGAAAAGAAAATAGAGATAGGGAGAGAGAGAGAGAAGAAGATGAGAGAGAAGATGGAGAGAGTTAACAAGAGATAGAGAGAAAAGATTGTGATGGAAATAGAGATTCAGAAAGAGAAAGAGAAAGAGAGAGAAGAAGAGAAAAGATAACCATCGAGATAGAGAAAGGGGAGAGAGAACAGATATAGCTAGAGAATGAGAGAAGAATGAAAAGAAGAGAAGAAAAGAGAATTGAAAGAGATAGAAAGAGAAAAGAGAATTGAAAGAGATAGAAACAGAAATGTAGAAGAGATAGAAAATAAGGCAGAGAGATTAAGGCAGAAATGAAATAAGTGAGAATGAATGACAAAGAGAGAAAGACAGGGAAAAGCGAAACAGAAAATGAAACTGAAAGAGACAAGCAGAGAGAGAGAGAGAGATAGAAAGAGAGAAATAGACAGAGTGATAGACCCAAAGTGAAATGCAGATAGATCAAAGCAGAGGCTCAGTGACACAGAGTGTGAGAATGATGCAGAGAGACAGACAGAAATAGTTATATAGAGTTCGTGATAAAGATAGAGATAGAGAGAGAGACTTTTGAGAATCTGTTCACACTTAAGAGTAAGGAATTCTCATTCGCATTCTCAATCACATTCATATTCATATTCATATTCCTTTGCCTAGTGCATGCCACCCGCACTGCCTGCCGGGTACAGGGTATGCGCGCTGCACTAGCTAGCTGGCTGGCTTTGCTGGGGTGGCACATAATTATAAAAGGTCAGAACTAGCTAGGCAAAAGCAGACATTTGGCATTTGTGGTCCCGCAGGACACACGGGGCGCAGTCAACGCAACGTAATTGCACTTCAAAATGGGCATCATCCATAATGCGAAAAGTATCTATAGATGGTAAAAGTATCTTTAAAGCTGTTGCCATTGTTGTTGTTGTTGCTGTTGTTGTTGCTGTTATTGGTAATTGTATCGCTTTTGCCTGTCGCTGTGGCATATGCAACGGCCATAAATCTGAATGCCTGAAACCCGTCTCACCCCCTCTCCCTCTCCCTCTCCCGCTCTCTCTCTCTTGCATCGAGATTCGACACTCGAGCTGATGATGAGCTATGAGTTTTCTATGCAAATCGCTGAGCTGTTGTTGTTGATGATATTTGTTGTTCTCCGGTCTTTAATTGAAATGCAAATGCGAAATGCGAAATGCGCAATGCAACGACATATCCAAGGCATATGGCCGTCCATCCGTCCGTCCGTACATTGTCCAATGGATCACGCGCTTGTTTCTTCTTACAATTCCAAAACACGATCGAAACGAATGCCCGCAGCGTAACTCAAAACCGAAACCAAATCTAAAAGCCAAAAGCAAAAGCTGACGTCTGTGACGAGCAGCAGCCCCATTAGCTATTGCCGCAGATCTGTGCGGTATCAAAAGTATCTAAGTATCTGTAGCTGTAGTTGTAGATGTATCTCCATCTGTTGCTCTGGTCGCCTTTTGTATTGTGGGCCGTGGCTTGGGGCTATCCAATAACCCAATGCCAGGCACAGCACAAATAAATAGAAAAAAAAATAAACAAATACAATAAAATATATAAGTAAATACACACATACATATGTATATATAGATGCATTCACAGGTATCGGGTATATGCTCTCCACTGAGAGTAATTAGAACCGAATTGCAACTGAAATGCATCCACTGAATTCCAATTAAATTGCCACAAGTCCGGCGCTTACCCAGCCGTTAAAGGATGTTTTTTCTTTTTCATTTTCATTTTTCTTTTTTTTTTTAATGCGACAATCTCGAAATCTGAGCGAATCATAGCAAAAATTATAGAGAATTTATACTCGAATTGAATAACGTATTTAAGCGAATGTTGAATTTCATATTTCTCTGAGATATCTGTTGAATGTCACCTATATAGCTCGAATGGAGGTAGCTCATCTTGCAGCTCTTTCTAAGAATAGTATTAATATTGCTATTGTAATAATTATCAATATAATGTCACTAGCTATAGCAATTCCATTAGGATTAGCATTAGCATTCACATTAGCATTAGCATTAGTATTGATACTAGCATTAGCATTAGTGTTATCATTAGCATTAGCATTCGCATTCGCATTCACATTAGAATTAGCATTAGTATTAGTACTAGCATTGGCATAAGCATTAATATTAGCATTAGCATTAGCATTATCATAAGCATTAGCATTAGCATTGTCATAAGCATTAGCATTAGCATTAGCATTATCATTATCATTATCATTATCATTAGCATTAGCATTAGCATTAGCATTAGCATTAGCATTAGAATTAGCACTAGCACTAGCACTAGCACTAGCACTAGCATTAGCACTAGCATTAGCATTAGCATTAGCATTAGCATTAGTATTAGAATTAGCACTAGCACTAGCACTAGCACTAGCATTAGCACTAGCACTAGCACTAGCATTAGCATTAGCATTAGCATTAGCATTAGCATTAGCATTAGCATTAGCATTAGCATTAGCATTAGCATTAGCATTAGGGTTAGCATTAAAAATACTTGTCATATTCACTATCAATATCATTATGTTTCTCATTAGCATTCGCATTAATATTATTATAAATAAAATATGAGCCTTATATCCATTAGCATTATTATTTGCATTTGCATTAACATTAGCACTTATTAACTTTGTCATTGACTAAGCTAATGCTATCTACCGAGTTCACAGATAATATATGATTCGATTCTGTTTCAATTCGCTCAACAGCTTAATGATCGAGCGACGTTGCCAAGTTTCACATTGGTAATCGAAACTTGGGCGACAGCTGCTAAATGAAACGTACACATATACATCGGTCCACATACATACATACATATATATGTATATGCAACACTTATATATGTACATGTGCTAGCTACACCCCTTCTTGGCCCGAACTTGATTATAATAATTTACGCAAAGGAAATTCCTTTGGCAGCATTGGAAACCTGGGCAGAGCTAAGAAGTAGTTCGCTCGCTGGGAAGTGGGACGGCCGTCACCCAGTGCTCCGGCTGGCTTCCTTTCGCATCGATCCTGGTGCAATATGCAAATGAGCACGAGCCGAATGCCAGCCGGCACCAAAGGCATTGAGGCAGGCAGCCAGGCAACCAGGCAACAGGACAACGACAACCCCTCTCCAAGACTCTGTAATGAGCAAAGGTGTTTAATTGTCCGACGGCTATTGAGCAGCTCCTCGAGTTCGAGTTCGCGTTCGCATTCGCGTTCGCGTTCGAATTCGCCTTCGAGTTTCGTTTCAGTTGCAGCTTTGCCTCGAGGGCTGCGAGCAGCTGCACAGCACCAGTTAGTGGGCAGGACAATCATAATAGGAATTACAAAGAAGAAATTATTTCAAGACCGATGCATGACAAGTTAAGAACCATCAGAGATATACAGTTTGATAACTTGCATTCAGAATGGGAAATGGAAAAATGGGAATACCTCCTTGAGGACACTGAACTTGACTGCCATATAGATTATCCCTAGTTCTTAAGAATTAAAGACTTTTCCTCAAGCGAATCTATACCAGAAAAATACTTTATAAATGATATTTACTTGAAATGAACTTTCACTTGGACTTTCAGAACTTTAAGTGATATATCTTTAATTAGTTTCTGATTAAAAATTTTTAAGGATTTAAGAATTGAAGAATTTACTTGTTCTTCAATAGTAACTTCAGTTTTCCAATAGATAGATTGTGGGATAAAGAGACAGATATATATAAAGATATATATAAATATCTTTAAGCAAAATAAATAAATAAATAGGTAGATGTAAATCTTTAGTTAGACATACATCGAAAATATGTATATATGTATGTAGGTGGAGTAGTAATATTCTTTAAATAAATTAAATTAATTTAAATAAATTCAAGTTTTTACTCAAGAACTCAAAATAGTTAATTAAAATTTGAATTTGCTTTAAATTTTAAGGAAGGAATTAAAAATTGAAATGGAATTGATAATCACATCTACCAGGTTTTTTTTTTTAGTTAAATAATTCTTTAGTTAAAAAATCTTTTCAATAAATATCTCCATATATCTTCATATATAATATTAATATAACTTTTAGTTAGGTAAATTAATGTAATACCCTGTTTAGATTAAGTTATCAAAAATATTATATAATTTATAATTTCTCTTAAAAAAAAAAAAAAAAATCAGCAAATTTCCATTGTCAAGATTTCATATTGAGCACACGATCCTTTGAGCTTGTAATATACGCCAGTGCTCTCTCTTTCTCTCTCTCTCTGTCTCCCTCTCTCTCCCTTTCCCTTTCCCTCTCTCACTACAGCTTGCTTTGATTGTTTGTAACCCTTTTTACAGTTGCATTTTGGCCTGCGGCCATGTAAACAACTCTAAACTCGAATCATTAATCTATTACGCAATTACTGACACAAACACACACACACATACACACATACACACACGCACACACTCTCTTGTTCTCTTTCCTTTTGCACATATCACAAACTGATTCGCCTGTTGCATACAATACAATGGCACCCCTTCCCCCCCCCCTCAGCCGCTTTCCCCCTGCCAAACGCTCGCTCATTTTCGCCTCACCAATTCGCACCACCACAACAACAAAAACAACAACAACTGCAAATAACCGCGAATATTTTTTCCATCCTTTTTCGCCAGTGCAAAAAAAAAAGACAACAACAACAATTGGCAGCACACGCACTGCTCGCTCTCTCATTCCATCTCCCTCTCGCCCTCTGCCTTGCCAATTGCGTCCAGCTAGCCATCCCTTAACCCTTCGCCGTGCTGCGTGCGTTTTGCCAACCCTCTGCCTGCAGCTCTGCTTGCACTTGGCGCAACACCTTGGCCCTGTGTGTGTGTGTGCGTGTGTGTGTGTGCATGTGTGTGTGTGTGTGTGCAATTATCACGCGTTTATTACAAAACAATGCAAATATTGTAACGGTAGCAGCAGCAGCAACAACAACAAGGGCAACATTTGTGTTGCTCGTGTGAGTATTTCAACTGTTGCGTATTTGTTGTTGTTGTTGTTGTTATGCAATTTGCCATTGTTGTTGCTGGCAACGTTTTTCGGCAAAGGTCAAAAGGCGGACGCCAGGCAGCCTTTGCCTGTTGATGTCCTGTGGCGACAGTGGCAGCGGCAGTGGCAGCGGCAGCGACAGCGACTGCTGCTTTAATTGCTGTCAATCTCTTTGCTTACTGTTGTTGTTGTTGTTGCTGCTGCTGCTGCTTCTTCTGCCTTTTCATTCTATTTTTTTTTTTGGCTTTTTTTTTGAAAGGGAAAGCAAAACTGTTTTTGTTTTCTTTTTCATTTTTGCAACCAAAAGCGAGCGGCAGAGAGTGAGTGAGTTGAAACGTGTGTGAGTGAGACGGTGAATGTGTTGCCTTTGTGTTTACGTCTAATTAACAGTAATTAACGCATTAAAAGGGCGTGTGTGCATGTTGTATACCTGTGCGAGCTATGTACCTCATTGATCTATTTAATCAGTGTGCTATATTAAATATTTATTGGTATTAGGAAAACATTTATGATAAAAATATATAATTAAATATTTATTTATTATATAAATTTATATAAATACTTAATATGTATACAACAATAGAAGAAATATACATCATAATTACATTTTTTTTTAAATTAAATAATTATATATATTATTAACAATTTTCTGCATTTTAAAAATCATTCATAATTTCGTCTATCAATCAAATATTACTAAATGCATTACATTGGTTAATTATGAGTATATGAGTGACTGTGTATGTGTGTGTGTGTCATTAAAATAGCTCAAAGCTTTTGTAGTTATAACTTAATTACCGCCCGTTGACTATAATTGTTAATTGTTATTGTTGTTGCTGTTGTTGCCGCCTCATCAAGCAGCGCAAAAATGCCACACAAATCAAATCAATTTGCTGCATGCACATACACACACACACACACACACATACGCGCACATTTACTCACTCACACGCTCGCCAACATCGAATCAACCAACCAAAAAACAACACTAATATGACACTTTAACAGTTAGGCCAACACACACACAAACACACACTCACACACGCTCACGAGACGAGGCGAGGCGAGTCAAGTCGAGTCGACTCACTCACACTTAATTCGACTCGCACACGAACACACTCAAACGCACGCACGCTCACACACACACACACACACGCTCACTACTAATAATAAAAAAATCATAATTTCAATCAAAGGCAACAGCAACAACAGCAATAGGCAGCTAAGCAGGCGACAGCACCAGCAGCAACGGCAGCAGCAGCACAAGCAGAGGCAGACGACGACGACTACGCATCGGCACCTGCATAGCGCGCGCTCTTTTACACCTATGCAATCGGTGCCGGGCAGTCGGCAGCCAGGCCATTCAGTCAGTATGAAAAGAAAAAAATAAATACATATAAAAAAAAAAGAAGAAAAACGAAGAAGAAAAAAAAAGAAATATACTGAGCAGAAATTAAGCGCCGCACTCAATGTCAAAAACGAGCAGCGCTCAGCCGCAGCTTCGGTCTCGGTCTCGGTCTCGGTCTCAGTCTCAATCTCAGTCGTAGCTCAAGCCATGGGTTGAGCGCGTGCGCAACGGAGAGCGGGCCAGAGAGTAAGTCGCAGCTCGAAAAAGAACCAACAAGAAAAAACACACTTGAAGGCAAAAGAAATCAAAGCCAAAAGCTGTTGAAAAAAAGCAATACACACATACACACACACATGCAAATCGCTGGAGAGACATCACACATGCACACATACTGAGAGACGGAGCGCCAACTTAAGCTCAATTCAATGGCGTTTGGTGCGAGCGAGCGAGCTGCCATAAAATAAAATGCCACTGCTGCCCATTGCTGCTGCTGTCGTTGTTGTTGTTGTTGCTTTTTTCCTTTCTTTACGTATTACAACAACAGCGCAGCAAATTTGTTGGCCCTGCGATGCTGCGTCTACTGCTGCTGCTTCTGCTGCCGTTGTCGCTGTCGTTGTCGTTGTCGTCGTCGTCGTCGTCGTTGTCGTTGTCTTCGTTCGATGAATGATGTTGGCGCTGCCGCTGCCCGCTGCTACCTGCGCAGCACAACGACCACGCACACATACACCAGTAAGCACGCACACATGTCTCACGTGTGTGTCCATTGACGTCGTCGTCGTCGTCTGCTTTAGCTCGCCAATCAAATGGGGCGGGGCTTAAATGGTATATATATATATGTATGTGTATTTTTTTTGTGTTTTGCTTCTTTTTTCTGATGCTGCTGGCGTCGCTGCTGCGCTGCTGCTGCCGCTGCCGTGTGTGACACTTGCGCTTGTGTGAGTGTCGCTCGCTTATGTGCACAGCTTTACCTCTCTCTGCTTGCGTATGTGTGTGTTTTGGTTTGGTTTTTGGTTTTTATTATGCGAATTATTGAAAATTGAGCGCCGTTCGCCTCATACGTGTGCACGCAGACTTTCGAGTGACTAACCGCGCTCGAACGAGTGACTTTAGCTTGCTTTCGTTCTCTTTCCCTCATTTAGCACAAATTAAGGAAATATGTATATATTCTCATACTTCAATATATTTTTGTAATAAACTATCAAAATAAAATATCAATATGTCAAAAAAATATTGGACAAAGAGCAGTCGATGGGAAATTAATCGATAATCTTATATCAAACAGAAAATTCAAAAATTCTGCATAAACAATTGTTTTAATACAAACAAATGGTGCATTAAAATATAAGTTAAATAAAGAAATAGTAATAAAATAAAGCCGAAAATTAAACTGTAAGTACCTAAAAATATTTGGAATATAATTAAAGTCTGGGGTTGATATCAGAAACTAGACATATTATAGTATTTTAATTAATTATGTATTTTCTATTTCTGATTATATATTTTATACTTCTTATATACACGCGCATTGTTATCTTAAAATATTCTTAAAATTTTTATTTAACTTCTTTTTAATTTCAATAAATTTAATTATTTTATTTTTATTTTTGTGCAACATAAAATTAAATTTTTGTTACATTAATATTATTTATTAATTTCTGTATAGAAAAAATCAAATAAATATATTTATTGGCATAGCAAAACAAAAACATTCAAAGACAAATGAACTCACTCAATTCGAACAAGTTCGAAAAACATTTCGAACATCTGAGCGAGCCCCTGTGCTCGATTGCAACTGCAACTCAAACTTCTCCGACGCGCTGCGAGTGAATGGCTGAGTGAACTCAGCACATTGAGTGGAATGTGTCTCTTGAGTGAGTTGGCGTGAGCTATTGAGTGTGCTGCAGTTGCTGCCGCCGCTTGTGCCGTTGCAGCAAACACTTGTTTGTTTTGTTTGCCGTTAGCGGCAAGGCCAGTAGCGGCAGGCAGCGGCATTGGCATTTCCCCGTCGGCAAGTGCCGCAGTGTGCTCGGCTGCAGCTCAGAGACCAGTTCAACTCAACCATTCATCCATCGATTGTCAATCAACAGCGTTTGACTCTTGTGTGTGCACAAATGAGAGGGAATGACAAATAGAAAGCAGCAGAAGGCGTTTGGCAATCGCGTGTGCTCACACACACACACACATGTGCACACACGAACACACACATGTCCAACTGTAAAAGAAATGGTTGGCTGAAAGCAAGAAAAACCAAAGCGTTGAGAAAAAATCTAACAGCAATGAAATGAAATGAAATGAGTTTCGGCAGCAGCAGCAGCGACGCTTACGCCGGCACGAGCAGCGGCTCCGAAGCTTTCGTGTAGGTGGCTGCAGCCTGCGCTCACACTCTCGCCAACACACACACACACACACACCTCTTTCTCTCGCTCTTTCTCGCTCGCGCGCTCGGCTCAGCCTCAGTGCACGACGACGCGTCTCTCGTACGCTGCAACGCACTTGGCGGCTGCTGCTGCCGTTGCTCTCTGTTTTGCATTAGGTGCGCATTCACCCTGCCCTCCTTCACTCACACTCTTCCTCTTTCTTATACCTTCGCCCATTCAGCGCTGGGTTAAGGTTGCCATCGTGGTTCTCGTTGCTGCTCGGCTGCTGCTGCTGGTGCTGCTTCCTCTTCTTCGGCTTCTCCTTCCTCCTTCCTCTTCCGCTGCTTCTTTTTCTGTTGCTGCTGCTGCTGCTGCTACTGCATTGCACTTCGATACAATTTGAACTTTTTCTTTATGTGCAAGTCGAACCGAGCAACGGTTCGCATCAAGCCCTAACGGATTGCACGCTTCTCTATGCGAGTGTATGTGTGTGTGTGTGTGTGTGAGGAACTCTTGAGCGTTACATAGGGCTGGGTCATGGATGCGACTCCAGCTCAAACTCTTATTTATTATTAAGAATGCATTTTTTTTTTTAAAAGGTATTTGTTGAAATGGATTTTATGTACAGTAAAATCTCGATTAATTAACTATTTTTATTTTATTTAAATCTATTTAACTACATATTTTGATTGTAAGTTAATCTTCAATTTAGTTAAATTAATTGAAGAAATTAGCTTAAGTTATTTATCTTGACTTCATTTGGTCTGCACTTTTACCTGTGTGACAGGTGAGACTCCTCCCACTTTGAATGTCTAATACACCTGCCCCTCCACCACACTCTTTAGTCGCAAAACTTACACAGCTTGACCTTTGGCAGGCCACTCAAAGCATAAAAACACACACACACACACACACACACCCAGCAGCAACAGCAGAAGCCAGACACAATAATAATTTGAGCCAAAAGGATCCGCCGCTCACACCATGCAAAAGAAAAGTAACAAGCAGAGAAATAAATAAAAAAAAAATAATAATACATACAAAAAATAATAAAATAAAAAAAAATAGTAAGCAGAAAAAAAAAGCAACACTAAAGCAAGAGCAACTTAATTCATAAACAAGAACAAGCAAAATGTAAGTGGAAGCCGGCAAGACTTCCCCTTACTCGCTCGCACTCACTCTGACACACACTCACTCACTCACTCACCGTTTGCACTCAATGTGTGGCTCAATAAACACAAACACGAGCTAAAGGAGCGCAATGTGAGCGCAACATTTTCCTATAAGTTTTTCCCAATCAGAAAAAAGGCGACGCAGGCACAAGCACCAGGAGTAGCAGCAGCGACAGCAGCAGCAACGTCGACGCCGCTGCTACAAATTGAATGCCAAGCCACAGGCACCACATATGCATGCAGCACGATAGAGCGAGAGCATGAGCGAGCGAGAGCGACTGCATAAGTGAGCGAGAGCGGGAGCGAGAGAGAGAGAGATAAACGGGCCGTTGGTTTGAATGAATGAATTTCAATACATGCAACTGACAGAAGTTATCAGAAGGCAGCAGCAGAAAAAAAAAAAAAACGAAACGAAACGAACAGAAAAAAAAAACCAAGCAAAAAGTAAACAGAACGAACGTTGAGCTGAGCGCACAAGCTGTAATACGCGTCGTATGTGAGCGAGCGTCAACGCCGGCGACAGCGACGGCGCACAAAAATGCTCAGCAGCAGCCCCAACCAAGCAAAACACAAACGAAAATCAAAAACCTATTGAAAGAAATCAAAAGCGTGCAGACTGCCAGGCGGGAGGCAAAAGACCAATTGAGTGACTCTCTCTCTCCACTCTCTATGCTCGCCCTCTCTCGTTCACTCGTTCGCTCGCTCACTCGTGCCGTCTCTTCGAGTGCAAATGCTCGTCAGCACGCTCGGCTCGTGTGGCGACGGCGACGGCAATGCTTCGTGTTCGCCGCTAACCGACAAACATCGTGTGCATGGCTTCAATACATATATAAAAATTTTTTGTTGTATTTGTTCGTTTTCGTTTTTGTTTTTTCGGGGTTGTCGACGCTGCGACTCGTCCACTGTTGTTCAGTCATCAACTGAATTCGTGACTGGCAACGTCGCCTCTGTGTGTGCCGCCGCCAGTGTCCGAGTGTGTGTTTGTTGTTTGTGTGTGGACTGACTGTTGACTGAGTTGTAACTGTAACTGAGTTCTTAAGCAGCTCATCGAACCAATTGCGAACAGCGAACTGCGAATCACGAAACACGAATCACAACAGCCACAGCAACAGCAACAACACCCAGCGAAACAGTTACAAAGCAAAGCTACATTTTATTTATAAACAACAACAAACAACAAATGCAAGAAGCAGCATCAATCTAACTGCTAACAAAACACCAATTTTTTTGAGTAATTTTTTTTTTCTTGACAACAAATCTGAAGCAAGCAAAAATACACAATAAATACAAAAATATATATATTACAAATAAATATATATATTAAATGTTAAAAAAAAAAATAGAGAAGGAAAAAATAAAAATAAATAAAAGTGTGCGCGTGTGTTCAGTGTAAACAACAACAGAGTGAAACAACAACAATAGCAACAACAACAACGAGTGCAGCATCAGCAACAGCAGCAACAGCAGCAACATGCAACAGCAACAGCAGCAACAGCAGCAGCAACAGCAGCAACAACAATTGCAAAGTCAGCCAAATCCAATCAGAATTTTGACTTGGCTTTAACTTTGAATGCAGCTCACAACAAATGGCAACATTTTGTTGAAGCCGACGCCAATTGTTGCAACAACTACAACAACAACATCAACAACAACAACAACAGCAAAAGCGCGCGCGTGTGTGTGTGTGTTTATGTGTATGCAGGTGTCTGTGTGTGTGTGTGTATGTCAAAGCACAACATAGCCAATGCAACAACAACAACAACAACAACGATAGCAACGACAACAAATCAAAAAGTTAAACAAGAAATTTTTAATAAAATTTATGAATTTTTTTGAGCACGTAAAACCAAAAGCAAAACAACAACAACAACAACAACAAAGTGTCTGTGTATGTGTGCATAAGTGTCTGTGTGAATGTGTGTCTTAACTCAAAACTAACAACAACAACTTAGTTAACATTACTAACCACAAGAAGCAGAAGAAGAAGAAGCTGTTGCAAGGCTGCTCCAAGTCTGTCTCTCGATGCCTCGACAAATGCCGCAACAGCAGCAGCAGCAGCAGCAACAGCAGCAGCAACAGCAGCAACAACAATAGTAAACAAACAAACAACAAACAAACAACAACAATTCAAACAGACAGCCCACGAATGCAGCCAACATTGCCACAAGCCGCTGGGACAGCCGATATGGATCTGACGGCTGTTCAATCAATCAACGATTGGTTTTTCAAAAAGGAGCAAATTTATTTATTGGCACAATTTTGGCAACAGGTAAGCGAACAGAACCTCAAGTACCCTCACCTGGCCACCCATTGCAGTGTTGTCAAAATGTCGCAAATGTTGCAAGTGTTTCCATCAAATGTTTAACTTGAATATATATGTGTGTGTATGTGTGTGTGTGATATGTATATAGTACAATATATAGTTAGGGCATATAGAATGATTATATGCAAATTCTCCAGTGTTGTCAAGTGCTCGTTCGATTGGTAAACACAGCTGATGAGGCTCCATGTGGCAAGCGTGCGAATTTGTTTCCCTTAACTAAAAATCTATTTCGATATTTTATGTGCATATAGTATATATAGAATTAACTATTTACATGACTATATATACATATATTTACATATATGCGCTGCCAGTGTTGTAAAGCTTTCGAAAAGAAAGCCCCTATTGCTCTATGTCAATCAGGTGACAATCCATCAAGTTAAGAGCAAAATGTTTGAGCGTTAAAACTCAACTAAATAGTATCGAAATCTATTTAGATAAATATATTATATATTATATGTTTATCATATATATGCATATGTATATATTATATACAGTTAATTGAGTATTTCCCTTAAGCACTTGCTCTAGAATTTCCCTTTGATAAGCTGACAAGTTCTTTCCCAAGTTATAATGAGTTCATACAAATTATCAGAGAATATTTTAGAGATAGTTTATAGATATTTTAGAGATATTTAATAGATATTTTAGAGACATTTTATAGATATTCTAGAGATATTTTAGAGATATTTTAGAGACATTTCAAAGATATTTTACAGATATTTTAGAAATGTATTTAGAAATATAATAACAAATATGTAAATAGGCAAATTCTTTATAGATAATTTGTAGATATTTAATAAATGCGCAAATATTTTTGTTTTCATAAATAAAAAAAAAATTGTTATAAAACAAACAAACATTTAGTTTTGTAAAAAACAACAAAAATATTGTATAAAAAAAAATAAATAAACAAAAATTTTTATTTTACAAATAACAACAACAAAATTTTATAAATTACAATCAAAAATATTTGCCTATTTATTACAACTTAACCTAAGTTTTCAAAATAACTAAGTGAATTAAAAATTTGAAAAAAAAAATTTAAGTGAATTTTAAGATTCTGTGCATAATATATTTTAATAATAATTTAATAATGAATATTTGAATTTTAATAAAAAGCATGAATTATTTCAACTTACAATAAATATAATAAATAAATAGATTATATCAAATGAATTAATTGATTAAATTAACTTTAAAAAAAAAAATATTTATAAAAATAATAACAATATAATATAATATAATAATATAAATGAATTAAATGATTAATTTAACTTAAAATAAATATTAAAAACAAATATTAATATGAATAATTAATACAAATGTTTACTTAAATATTGATATAATTTATTAATATTCATATCTATTTTAAGTTAATTTAATCAATTAATTCATTTGATATAATTTATTTAGATATTTTTTCACTTTCTTTATTTCACTTGGTTCTTTAATATGTGTATTTGAAAGAAAAGTTTTTAAAATTTGAAATGTGATATTTAGTAAATAGTAATAAATTAATAACTATATAAAAATAATTATGTATACAAGTTAATTATTTTTGATATATAAATATTTATTTGCTATTAAATGAACTATTGAAAATTATTTGTATATTTTCAATAGTTCTATTGATAGCAAATAAACATTTATATAGAACTAATTAATAATTTAATAATTTATTTATATAGACTGTAAACTACTTAATTAAATATTATTTCTATATTTATGGATCTAAAGTAGTATATACAATATATTTTTAGTATTATATATTATTATATTCCATATTTTATTACTATATTCTATATTTTATTTTAATATTTATTTATTAAAAGTAATCACTTAAATATAATTATATATAGTAATAATATAAAATATAAAACAATATAATGAATAGAAATAAATATAAATAAATTATTAAAGATTTACAGCTCAATTTATTATTATTTATTTCTAACAAAAATATCTTTTACTTTATTATTATTTTTTTTTTTAATAATAATATTTATTTTTTCTAATATAATTCCATTAGAATTTGATAAAGCGCTTATCAAATTACTGTTAGGCATTTTAACCACCTGTGACATAATTGACAAGTGCAACAAGAAACGAAACAAATATACATACATATAGATACATATACATATATATTTGTGAATATATGTATATGTATTTATATTTATATTTATATGCGAGGCAAATACGTGCAAAACTCCCACACTTAGCTGTAAACAAAACAAACAATATGAAAATTATTTGCAATGCAATTTTCCGTTTTCCATTTTTCCATTTTTCATTTGTTTTTGCGCTTTGTGTTTTTGTAATTCATCTGCAACTAATTGAGTTTGCGTGTCTGTGCCAATTGTTGTTTTTTTATTGATTTCTGAAAATTTGTTTACAAAATGTAACAACAACAACAACAACAACAAGAGCAACAACAATAACAATTTTCGGCTTGAATTGTTTTTGGTTTCCTTTAAGCGAACTTTAGCTGATCGCTGCACACACACACACACACACACACACACACAGAGCAGATCAGCAGCATCATTATTATCAGCTCACTAATGATGATGATGATGATAATGATGATGATTATGAATTGCAGCCAGACGACAAATTTTTGGCCAAATGCCAAAAACTTTGCAACTCCAGCAAAGACAACAACAAGTTGGCAGACAGCGGAGACATATAACTACATACATATATATATATACATATATGCATATATATATGTATACATGCATCTATACATCTATATATCCATCTATCTATATCTATCTATATCTATATCTATATCTTAATTGGAGTTTGTCTGCCTTCTAATTGGATGCAGCATGAAATCGAATAAAAATCTTAAGCCAGCTGCAGCAGTGGCAAATGTTGCAAGCATTATGACTGCACACACACACAAACACACACACACGCATGCACATGCAACATTCGCAGAATGCAACAACAAGTAGAAGAAGAAGCAGCAGCAGCTAAAGAAATTCTTAGAAAATATCTTTGCAATTAATTTACATTGACGGCGACGAGTCGCTAAATCGTTATATAGTTAGAATATATATATATATAGTCAATGACTAGGCATATGATTTAACTAGTTAAGGCAAGCATATATATATATATATATATCTGTCCAGCTGTCTTTAGCGGCATTTATGTCTAAATGATTTGCCGTCGGAATTTGCTTCAATTTTTATTTCTTCTTGCATGCTTGCATGAAATTGAATACAAATGGAAATATTTATGAACACACAGCTAAACAGAGATATATATATGTATATATATGTATGTATATATCTGCTCCATCTGTCTGCATCTCTGCTAGGATCCGTGTTGATCTATGCGATCTGCAATTAGTGCAGCAGCGAGGCGCAATCAATAAAACTTAAATAAGCAAAACCAATTGGATGCTGCCACGCCCCGTTATGTGGCAGGAATTACCATATATTATAGAACATAATGCACTCTAAACGAAGTTCTAGAGGCAGCCTAGGCACAAAAGTAGCTCAGAAAGTGTAAAAAAACCAAAAAGTATCTCAAAGTGTAGAAAAAAGTGAGAAGAGCGAAAAGTAAGAAAAATAAGAATAAAATATAAATAATAAATATAAATAAATATAAACTAATAAATTAAGTAAATTTAAAAAAATTTATTGATTGAAATATATATATAATTAAAAATATTATTTAAATATTTATTAACAAATTATATATATAAAAAAAAAAATTATTTTAAAGAATTTTCCATTTTCTATATTCATTGAAATAAATAATTAATAACAAATAAATAAAATAATATTATTAATGATGATACCCAAGATCATTAATAATAAATCATAATAAATATGCAAATAAATAAATATATAAAAAAAAAACAAATATAATAATAACATAAATTATTATATAAATCTAAAAATAATATGTTCTTATAAAAATAAAGAAATAAATAAAATAATATTATTAATGATGATACCCAAAATGTATTATTTATTTATATATTATTTTATTGATGAAACCCAATATCATTGAGAATATTATTTTATTAATTTTTTAATTTTAATAACAACATATTTTTATTTATTTGAATTTATGGTAATTTAAATTATTCTTATTTTTATTATTATTTTTTTTATATATATATATTTTGTTTACATATTTATTTTTTTTATGTATTTTGTTTTGCATATTTATTATAATTTATTTGAACTTTAATTATTAACAAAAAAATAGTTTAAATATTTTGTCTATATATTTTGCTAAATTAAAAATTATAAATATTTTTTAAAACAACAATAAAAGTATATTTTTTTATTTAAATTGGTAAAAGTAAAGTAATAGAGTTATTTATTTTTGTTTATAAATTAAATCCAAATTATTATAAAATATTTAATATTTAAAATATTTTTTATTTAGTTTAAAATTATAGATTATTTATTTTATATTTATTTATATTTGAGCTTAGGTCAAGTTAAGTTAAGTAAAAATAAATTTGAGTTGCAAATTCCTCTTCGCTTTTGCTCCAAAGGGTATAATAATTTTTGAAAAATCTTTTCTTGCGCTTGCTTCATTTTGTTAGTTTTTCGATCGATTCGCAGAATTTTGGAGCGCAGCGAGCGCTGTTAACGAGCATTTGATTTGTTATTAATGGCAGCTGCTGGGTGAAAAAAAAAAAAGAAAAAAAAAAAACAATAATAATAAAAAGTATAAATAATAATAACAAAATGAGATGTGTATGAAGAATCGAGGCAAAAGCTAAGTAACTTGGCCAAAACAAGCTACAGATGAAGAAGACAAAAGATGTATGTGTGTGTGTGTGTGTGCGTGTGTGTGTAAGGCAATTAGACACAGATCGATTTCAAGTGTGATCCAAAGTTGAGTTTCAAGTAGGAGTTGGAAGTGCGCTTAGTGTATGTGTGTCTGTGTGTGTGTGTGTGTGTGTGTGTGTGTGTGTTGGCGTGTATTGAAGTGATCTCATCGGCAAATTCAACAAGATCTTAGCTTAATTTTTGGGCTTATCAGCGATAAGAGCGCTCGAGTGTTGCCATAAGTAGACGAAAATCTGAGCCCATAAATATCATTGACAAGCCAAATTGTGTAATCATAAATAACGCGTTGAGCCGAGAGTGCGAGCGAGAGAGAGAGAGAGGGAGAGAGAGAGCAGTTAAACATATTCATTTGTAAGGCCAAAAATAGAAGTTCATTAAATAATTAACAGACAACAGAAAGCAAATAAAACCAAGTTAACAAGAACAACAACAACAACAACAAGAAGAGCAGCGACAGCTGTCCAAATTGCGCTAACTCTAGCGTGCGCTCTCTCTCTTTCTCTCTCTCTCTGTCTCAACTTCTTTGACTTTCAAGTACACACGCCATATTTATCTATATAAATTGGCACAAATTCGTAAAGCCATCGAAGACATCAACAACAAATTGCCAGATTAACAAAAATTTATAAAATCATATAATATATAGATCTACCCATATACCCACACATATATACATACATATACATATACATAACTAGCGCGCAATCATTTCCGTATTTTCGATTCGCAAAGCAACACAAAAGAAAAACCCAAAATGGTAAAAAAAAAAGAGAACAAATCGAAAACCCGGTCGCAATGCAATCTATAAACTTGACCCATTTGAATTTGTTAAAAAGAAGAAGCTGCTCTCATTTGACTAAGCAAAAAAAAAAAAGAAAAAAAAAAACGTTGGTCGATTTTCATGATTTTCGTGATTTTTGCTGACTGAAATGAAAATATAATTATTAAAAAAAAAAAATAAAGAACTGCAGAACTAGAGACAAACGTCTATGCACGACTTGTGCATACGCTGTAAGCTGAAGATCTAGGATTATTATGGGAAGTAGTTGAAGGAATAAGTTGAAGTTTGCTGGGCAAATGCTTATAGATCTTTCATTTATATAGTCTAAGCTCTTAAACTATTGTATAATACCATGCATCAAAAAAAATCTATTCACAAAAAAATCTTTAGTTTATTTATTTGAAATTGAAAATCTTTCATTTCTTTTACATCAGAAATTGAAAATCGAATCAAATCATATTGAATAAAATATCATTTTGTGCACGCTTTGTTAAACTATAGATTTAAGATTTAAGAATTTAGTTAAACTATTGTACAATACCATTCACAACAAAAATCTATAGTTATATAGTAACAAAGCGTGGAATTAATTGAAATTGCAAATCTTTCATATCTTTTACATCAGAAATTGAAAATCAAGTCAAATCATATTGAACAATATATAATTATGTGCACGTCCTAAACTCTTAAACTATTGTATAATACTATTCACAAAAAATATTTGTAGTTAGCAAAGCGTGAAATTATTTGAAATTGAAATTGAAAATCTTTCATTTCTTTTACATCAGAAATTGAAAATCTTTCATTTCTTTTACATCAGAAATGAAAGATTTTCAATTTCAATTAATTGTTATTTATTTAATAAATTTATTATATTAATTTCTTTATAATTCTTTAATTTCTTACACAAATATAAGATTTAAGTGCAATGATTATGCCTAAAATCAATAAGATATGCTTGGGATGCATACATAGATATGTGTATATATAATATATATATAATATGTATATACCTCATTTATGTATTCCATTTTACTGTCCTTTTTTAATTGCCCAAATGCATTTGGAGTTTGGCTTTGCGTTTATTTGATTTTATTTCTGATTTTTTTTTTTCAATTTTGATTTTTTATTTCGGGATTTTTATTTTAATTTTTTTGGTTTTTCGAGGGGGCATATTAATCAAATCGAAACCGGTTCGAGAGCTACTGCATCAGCTACCACCATCGACAGCATCGACACCACCACCACCACCTCTAGCACCACTAGCACCACCAGCTTTGGTGTTTGATAGTTTTCAAAGTTTATTTCAAATATGGCGGTCGCACGGCCAAGTTCTTTAAAGCCATTTGCATATGCCCTAAATGAGCAGCAGCAGCAGCAACAAGGGTTGTCCTGCAGGCTTAAGCTATTAGATACACACACACACACACACACACACACACACACACACAGAGATAGATACGCAGATAAACAGTTATAGATAGAGATTGAGATCGACGGCAGCAGCGTGTGTCATATAATTTTTAGCGTTTTAAGTGCAATTTACGGCAGCCCGGGCCAAGCAGCCGGCGAGCAGCTAATGAGTCAGCCCAAGGGTTAAAAATCACACAGAAAAAAATCACCCACACACACACACACATACATACATGCAGTGTGTGACATATATACATATAGATATATATATATTAGCTGACACGAATCGAATTGAAACGAAGCGAAGCTGAATATTGCTTGCTGTTTTATAGATGTAGAAAGAAACACACACACACACACACACACACATATATATATATATATATATATTTATATATGCACACACACACACACACACATCTACACACATATTTTGAAACGCTCAATCGCTCGATCGCTGGAGATATGTTAATATAATTAAATTAATTTGTCAGCACGGAAATTAAAAACCACGCAGCCTCTGCCAACAACAACAACAACAACAACATGTGTATCTATAACAGCGACAAAGATACAAAAAAAAAAAACACAAAAAACTGAAAATCGAACAATTAAACTGGAAGACGCGGGGGCGAGGGAAAAACTTTGGCATGCCTCTAATAATGTGAAATAAAAAATCATTTGAACAAAAAATTATTATTAAAAATTGAGTTCATGAACCATGTGTGTGTGTGTGTGTGTGTGTGTGTGTGTGTGTGTGCGATAACTTGCCTGACTCTTGATCAATTTTTATTATTATGATTATTACCATTATTTGTGCACTGTTGTATTTGTTGCTTTTCCGGTTAGCTAGACTCAACTCGCCTCGCCTCGCCTCGCCTCGCCTCGGCTTGGCTCGGCTTGGCTCGACTATTAATTATTAATAGCTCTGGCCCCGGCTAATTGAAGCATTTGCCTGTCCGGTCAATCCAATCCAATATGAAATGACAGCTCGATGCGATCATATCTGCTGCGGCATGTTAAGCATGTCCAAAAAGAGAGCGAGAGAGAGAGAGAGAGAGAGAAAAGCTAAAGCTAAACAGAAATACATTGATGTACATATATGGTATATCGATTAATCAATGGCATTTTGTGTGCAGCAGATCAGCTGTAGATCAGACTCTGTGACTAAACAATTTCCTTGCTCAATAAATTATCGATTTATCGCTATCGATAAGTGTTTAATGTTTAGTCGGCGCTATTTTAGCTGTTCTTACACTTAAAAAGTCATATGATGAGTTTGCATTGAGTTATCGATATTATGTTATCGATATGTATTTATCGATTAACATGTATGTATAAGCATAGCGCTTGCTGTATTGTATCTGCATTTGAATTGCTGAAATATGCGAATAACTATATGTTATCGATAACTGGTTATCGATAAATTTGTATACATTTAGTCTGCGCTATGTTTACAGTTTCTGTCTTACTTAAGTTATTTATAAATTATATTCGCTTTGTCACTTTCTGTGATATCGATAACTCTCAAAACAAGTTATCGAAAGCATTGTTAACTTGGTTCGCACTTAATCACATTGTCATTGTCATTGCTCATCATTATTTTCACATCTATAGCCAAAAATAACGCACACAAAGAGCTGAATGGGTGGGAGGCAGAGACAAAGAGAGCGAGAGGAGGAGAACTAACTGAATGCTTATAGAGTTGAAAAGGAGATTCAACGGCTTTTGTGTGTACAACTTAATAACAACTAATTGTCTTTTTATATGCAAGCTGAATACATATAAATAAATATAGCTCCCTCTGTGTGTTTGTGTGTGCAACTGCAAACCTGTCTTGAAAATCTTTTTAGCTGCCGCCGCCTGCTTGCCCCATTCTTAACCATATTTCAGTGGACGGCCACAACGAGCGAGCGAGCCACGTCTTTCATCTTCAGTTGTCAGTAATTTGTGCAGCTCAATATATCAGTCGATATCTTATGAGTTTTTAATTTCAGGCTCTGCTCTCGCGCGCTCTCTCTCTCTCTCTCTCTCTGTCTATCTGTCTGGCAGGCACTGTGTATGTTGGGCCATCAATTTGATTTCCTCTACACACACACACACACACACAGTTTTTCCAGCTGCCTGAAAAGGACAAATCGTTCACTCAACCGCTCGCCGAGGATATTGAATAAAATATCATTTTGTGCACGCCCCTTTAAAGAGCAACACTGAAACCAACAAAAATACAACGAAATACAAAATAATAATAATAATAATAAAAAAAAAACACATAAAACAACAAAAAAATCAAGCGAGAGATCCTCTAGACAGCGCTGATGATGATGAGTTTTGAGTGCTGTTGGCCCGGCCAGCTAGTTGTTGTTGTTGTTGTTGTTGGCTCTCGCTCGGTTTGTGCGTATTGGCAACATTTGTGATCGATACACGATGCTAAAGTTCCAACAGAATCTGCTGATTCTGCCCCGCAAAGAGGCCCGCTCTGGGCTGCCCGGTTGAATAATGACCAACGCCCGAGGAGCGCACATTAAAAAGGAATCATCATTATTGGCAGTTCGGTGGGGGGATCAAGGATTACCCATATACCAGACATACATACATACATATGGAGGCCCCATATACGGCCATTAAGGCACAGCACTGTGCGCAAATATCTTGCACTGACTGTCTACCTCTCTCCCTCTCTTTCTCTCTGTCTCACTCTGTCTGTCTCCTTATCTGCTGCCCATTGCTGCATTCCATTTCATGTCATTCCGTTTGCATATGATTTTTGCTCCCCAACACTTTCTTCTTCTTCAGCTTCTTCTTCTTTTTTTTTTGTTGTTGCAATTTTTAGCTATTTTCAGTTTTTCTCGCTTTTCAATTTTGCATGAAAATCATTTGCGCACAGTTTTACAGCCGCCCGCGTTGCGTTGTCGTGTTTTTACAATTTTTTATTGATGTTTTAATTAAGTTGTTGCCTTTGTGCCGCCCGCGCCACCTCCAAGGCACCGCCCAAAAAATGTGCATTCCTATATATATATGTATTCCCGTATCAAAATTTAGTTTTCCCTATGCAAGCTCGTTGCTCTAGCTTCCTTTAGCCTCTATCTCTCTCTCTGTCTTTTACTCTTTCGCTCTGTTTTGTTTTTATTATTTTTGGCACGACATGAAAATTAGTTTAGAATATAATTTGCTTTGACTTTGAGTGCTTGTTGCGATTTGCAATACTTTTTCTATTTTTTTTTTTCTATTTTTTTGCTTCCTAAATTTTTTATTTTATTTATTTTGTTGTGTGTTTAGTTTGAGTGCCGTATTTGATGTTATAGACAAATTTTTTGGTGTTTGTATTGAATAATTTTAGTCTATATGAGATGTTTGTAGAAGAGATAGTTATAATGCAGGTAGATAGATAATTGAGATAGATATTATCTATTATTATCATGATGATATCATATGCCAGATGATAGCTAGTAAAGATAGATATGGCACAGATGGTATAGATAGATAGATGGATAAGGAATGTATAGATATACTATAGATTGATATGTGGATATATGATAGCCATAGTATAGATTGATATAGTTAAGATGCATAGATCTGTATAGCATATAAAGATAAATGATAGATGTACATAGAATAGATAGCCATAGTATAGATTGATAGATCTGTATAGCATATAAAGATGATAGATATAGAAAAAATATATAGCTATAGTATAGATATATATGGGTAAGATGCATAGATATGTATACCATATAAAGATATATGATAGATGTAGACTTATATGGAATAGCTGCATAGATCTATAAAGTATAGATTGATCTGAGAACTCTTAGCATATAATTGCCTTTACTCTATAATTACTTAAACAATCCATTAAAGCCAGCTCTCTGCTCTTGCTTTTCCTAAAACAAAATACATTCAGTTTTTAGCTATTAAAAAGCCAAAAATCATAGCTAATTTTCTAGCAACTGCTCGACTTGAATACTAATTCAATTTCAGCAAAGTTCATTTCAATTATTTCTTTGTCAAATTTCAATAGTTTGACATTGAAGCAAAAAAGAAGTGTGCAAAAAAAAAATGAGAGCAAGAGAGAGAGAGAGAGAGAGAGAGAGAGGGAGAGAGAGAGGGAATACGTTTAGAAGTTGTGCGAACTAAGCCAATTTGCAGCTGGTTTGTGTATCACACATTTGGGGCATGCAATTTGTTGATGTTGCCCATTTGTGGTCACCTGGCTGCGCGCTTCTTTTCCTCATCAACGTTCTTTATCAGAAGAGTGTCAAATTGTTGGTCGAAGCATACATACATATCTCATGTCTCAGCTGAAAACGAAACTAAACGAAACCAAACGAAACGAAATGAAATGAAATGAAATGACGCGAAATCGTAAAACTTGTTTCTATCTGTTACGTCGATCTGTCGCGCTGAGAGCTCAGAGTGGTTTCAGCGTTCGATTTCAGGTACGATTTGTGTTAATCAAATCTACGGCCTGGCGCGTCCTGCTCATTGACCAGTTCAGTGGGGTTGAACTGGACGGGTTCTTCAAAGGGTTCATCAACAGCAGCAGCCAGGGGAGGTTGCATTACCATTGCTTAAGGGTTTCTCAACAACAACAACAACTGGGTTTGTCTCTATTTCTCAGTTTGTCAGCCTCGCACTTTGTCAGTTTGTCAGTCTGTCAATTGTCTGTGCGCCATAATTTATCAGTCGTATGCAAATGAGTTTGATTTATTCAATGAGCTGCGCACAATTTTATTTTATGCCCATTAGCCTGGAATATAACTAATTTTTTTTTTATATATCCATATGCATTTGCCGGTTTTTCATTTTTTGGGAGGGAAATTAAAAAAACACGACCCTTTTTTTTTGATAGTTTTTTTTGCTGGTAATTCTAGCCAGATATAGGTATATATATATATCTGTATCTGTACAGCTGTTAGATAGTTGTCTTTTTTTTTTCTTTCTCGCGGTTCATTGCGACGCAACAGACGTAAAAATATTAAAATGAGAGTGGAGTAAAAAAAAAAAAAACACACACACAGTCAGAGAAACTATATAAATCTAAAATATATCTGCGGCATATGCGCGATCATTGACAGCGCAGCAGAGGGAGCGCATGTAAAATAAAAACATATTTATGTGTGCTGTTTGTTCCTGCCTGTATGTGTGTGTGTGTGTGTGTTCGCCCCACTCAATCATAAAGCATTGGCAGGCGTAAATCAAATCAAGTAGCAATGCAGCAGGCAAGACAGCAACAGTTGCCGCTCGCCTCCTGCTGCATGTTGCACGCACAGACGCTCAGACAATGATTAAGTAGGCAAAATGCGCTACTTACCCCGCGCCTACACACACACACACACACACACAGCACTGTCTTTCCCTCTACCTCTCTCTTGCACTCGCACTCGCTCTCTGTGCCCATTCCCATAGCCATTCCGATTCCCATTCCCATTCCCATTCCCGTTGTTGTGGCATTTTTCCCCCTTTTATGTTTTTAATTATTACCGTACGGCATTTGGCGGCAGCTTGACTAAAAATCACACACACACACACACACACTTAGTATATATATATAAATATATATGTATATATGCAAGCAACAGCAGCATAACAAAACTTTGCATCGCATATCAGCAACAACTTGTGCGGAACTCGCGTGGAGTCTCGATGTCTCGATGTCTCGATGTCTCATATCCAGTCGCTGGCATTCATCTACCAGCTCCATTTCCATTTCCAGCTGTCTGTCTCAGTCCTTGACAAACAAGTGTGTGCGTGTGTGTGCGAGTGACATGCAACACTATTGATCTCTTAAGCAACATCAACAATTTGCACTTAAGACTTTCAGAATTCTTAGTAAATTCTTAGCATATGATCCATATTGATCTACCCCAAAAGATCACCAAGTTGTCGTCAAGAGATATGACTAAACGATCGCTTAACTAGATCTCATATGATTACACACAAACAACATCAAGATCGTCGTTTTAGTTCTCATGGAACAGACTCTTCTACATTCAAATTGCATTATGAAATACGCAAGTCGACTCTTAAAGCTCGATCGTTAGGCAACTCATAGATCGCATCGGACTACTGAAGTGATCGTTGAAGTGAAATATTTGAAGTGTTTCGATTTACAACAGAAGCTACAGAGCTCTACTCTAAGGAATGAGCAATTGAGGCACTGCAGTCTGCAGCTACAGATTGATCAGTTCGGTTTGGTACAGATCGAAACGGATCGTCAGATAATAATATAAAGCAACGCCTACATAGTATGTGTATGCACAAAACAAGAAATTCTCACACAAAAGAAACAACAGCAAAGAAGGGGCACTACTGAAAAGCCCAGTAAACGGATCACTTTGCTTTCCACACAATTTTTCGTTGATGTTGCTGCTGCTGCTGCTCATCATCATCATCGTCATCGTGATCATGATAAACTGCTGACGCTGCTTTTTGAAGTATGCACGACAAGTTCTTTGACGCTCAGCTCTTGTATTCAATGGCAGCAAAATGATGCTTAAAACATATATGAATTATTATATAGATCAGCTGCATAGACGACACTACTTGAGCGAAACAAACTGCTTCCCTTACCCTAACGCCCCTCCCACCCCGCAGTCTACTGTTTGCTCTTGTCATTTACTAAATACTTTTGCTTGCCCGGGCAGCAGCAACTGCCGAGCGATCAATGTGATCAATCGCGCTTCAATTTTTCTTGAGAGAGAGAGAGAGAGGGAGGGAGAGAGAGGGCGAAAAAAACAGAACAGATCTCTTGTAGATCATCTGATGGGGTTTCTTAAAAGTTTTTTTTTCTTGCTGCTGTCTGTCTGTATTTGTTGTTGTCTTCTATATATTTTTTTTTGATTTTGGTATTTCTGTTTTGTCGTTTCGGTTTTTTGTTGTTTTCATCTTCAACTGCTGCTGCTGCTTTTTTTTGTCAGCGGAAATCTTTTGTGTGTGTGGCTCAAGTGGTTGTTATTGTTGTTGTTGTATTATTAGCTAGTTCAATTTTTGTTTTTGGTTGCGGGTGTGTGCGGGCGGCCTCCAACAAGTGGCAGTTGAACGCCGCTAAGTAGCTCAGATAATGCCAGCGCATAATGCCACAAAAGTTCCCCCCTAAAATAATTGAGTGTCAATTATACACACACACACACTCGCACACACCCATTCGGTTAGTGAGTCTTTTGGTGTTACTCGATGTCAGCTGTTGAAAATATTAGAGGAAAATTATAGGCGTAAATATTATGCATTTTCTTGCATGCGGCGTGTCTAGCGGGTAGCTGAGAGCACACATAAAAAATAAAACAGCAGCAACACACACACACACACACACACACATGCACACTCACATATTTTAATGTGTTTTGTGTTGGTGCGACAGGCGGCTCTCAAGCGCCTCCATTATTAATTTATGAGCTCGCCAAGGCGGGAGAAAAATCGAGCAGTTCTTTGAGAGACGTGCAGCAAAATGCGCATATGCATAAAATCTAGATACGCATCTAGATATGCATATGGGAAAGTCTACAAATTCTACAATATATATATAATTTCAAATGCAAATTGACAGAATCTATAGAAAGTCTCCAAAGATTTAAGATTCAATGGCGCTTGCATTGCAGTTTCGCAAAAAGTCTCCAAACTCTCCACAAGCTAGACATTCACTACAAGTCATTTAAAATCGTATAATTAAAGAAAACTCAAACTCTACACTTTCTAAAAACTCTCCATAAAAGTCTACAAAATTCTAGCTCAGCTCATTAACTGAAATTTAAAGTCTACAGAGCTTACAAACTTTACTCCAATTGAAATGCAAGCTCTACACAAAACTCTACAAAAAACTCTACATATAATTCTACACAAAACTCTACACAAAACTCTACACAAAACTCTACACAGTCCAAAAACTCTCCAAAAAAGTCTACAAAATTCTAGCTTAGCTCACCTACTGAAATATGAAGTCTCCAGTGCTTACAAACTTTACTCCAATTGAAATGTAAACTCTACACAAAACTCTACACTAATAACTACCAGCTATGAGCAGTAATGCAGCGTGCAACAAAGAAAATTCATTGCAGTTGCACTCACATCACGATCTACCACAAACTCTACAAAGTCTCCACAAAACTCTACACGACACTCAATCGCCAGCTTAAACGATGCATAGAAATGTGCTGAGCGGTGCATTTATTGCATTGCATGATCCGATTAAACTCTACAAAGTCTACACAAAAACTCTCCGCTGGCCAAAAGACGAAAAGACGCAGGCAGAAAGAGAGCGGGAGAGAGCGAGAGAGTGGGAGAGACAAGTGCAGCACACAATGCAGAACATGTGTAAACATGCATAACCACAAATTGCACTTGCTTGGCAGCCATCGTCGTCCACTTGGGACGGGTGCAACTGCAACCGCTGCCACTGGGGGCATTGTGGAACAGCAGGCTAATAAAAATGTTCGCTTCTGCCATATCGAACGACATAAAAACTGATCGACAACGACAAATATAACTCGGCGACGGCGACAGTGTGGGCGGGGGAGCGATGCAGGGGGCGGGAGAGGGAGAGAGAGAGTGAGAGGGATAGGCGGGAAGTGGGACTCTTATATTCATATTATATTCTTAATATTTGTTTTTGTTTTTTGCTTTTGTTTTTGTTTTTGGGGCCTGGCGGGCGGCAGAAAATAATGTCCACAACTTGCTGCCTGTCTGAGTTTTGCTTTGCTTGTTGGTGTTGTTGTAAATTTTAATGATCTGTCATTTCGATTTATTTTATTTTATTTTCGAACACAACAACACGAACGAAATCACAGCGAGTGAGACAAAAGCAGGGCAAACAGCGAGGAGCGGGGTGTGTGCGAGTGTGTGCGAGTGTGTGTGAGTGTGTGAGTGAGCTCGTTCGATAGCCGAGCCACAGCCACATCATAGAGCGCACGTCAGCTGCATATTAAATTAAAAGGTATTATATCGTACTAAATATACGTATATCAAAGGAGAAAGGCAGCAACAGAGATAGCGAGAGAGGGAGAGGAAGAGGTAGAGAGGGGATGTGACAAAGTGAACGAGACAATCCCACAGTTCGATCAAAAATATCCAACACACATCGATAGAATTTGAATTTGAATTTGAATTCGAAAATGAAAATAAATTTGAAACCAAGTTCTCAGTTGAATTTGGCATAGTTTCGTCACGGTTGTGGGTGGCGGTGTGGCGGGTCTGGTGGCTAGGCCCCATTGTGTGTTGATGGGAACTAGAGCGCATTGCTGCCATTGTGTGTGCGAGTGTGTGACACACACACACACAAACACACACACACATACGTATACACACATAATCTTGTGTGGCTTTTAATTTATTTGTTTTTTTGATTTCACAATATTTCGATCGACCAAGAAAATAAATTTTACCACATAAATTTGGCTTTTTTTTTTAATTTTTATTTATTTATTTTGTTGTTGTTGTTGGTAGAGCATAAAAATTTATTGAAAATCTGCCATGAGAGACGGCGCAAAACAAAAGAACGCAACGTTGTCATAAAAACGTTTTTATAAGTAGACGCAATTTCGTATTGCTCTAGGCTGGGTAGAAACACCCCACCCCCCCCCCCCTCTCTGTCTCTTTAGCAAATTGCCCAGCTTATGTACTACATAAATAATTCAGTTATAACTATATAGATATACATACTTATATATGTTATCTATATACATATATATAGATCTGGTATAAGCTGCTATTCGATTGCCTATTGGCACGTCCGTTCCGTCCGTCGCCTCGTCTCGTCTCGCCTCTTGCGTGGGCGTTCATTGTCTTGTCAACTGGCTAATCCCCATTATATAGATGTTGCCACATCTCTCACACACACACACACACACACACACATCCGTATATATTATCAATTTTATGCTAATTTGTACTATAAATATATTGGAATTTGTGTAAGCGAAATACAAAATTTTGTATTTCAAATCGAAATGCTTTGTGTTTTCAGCGTTGCCACATCTTCCCAATCGAATGCATATTCTCAATTAGCTGTTGAATTTCTGCTTATTTATATTTATCATTCTAGTTTTTGCCCTCGCAACTACTTTTATATATCGTTAAACGTTTAATAGGCCATCAAAGCATATTAATGGCGTTTATCAGTGCCCACACACTAACAGATTTATGGGCCAACCATCCCTCCTCCTGCCCAGCGCCCTACCCACACACTCACACACACACCTCTTGACTTAATGTGCCCCAATCATAATTTGCAAAAGCACTGATAATGATAATGCAACCTTCTTCGGGATGGAGTCACACACACACACACGAACACACACACACACACACACATCCCTCGCTTGCTCCCCTTTAATTATGAAATAATGTCAAAAACGCAAGAGAACTCGCCCTCACTCTCTCTCCCTCTCTCTCTCTCTCTCTCTCTCCCTTCAAGGCAAAACTTTGCGCACTTTTAATTGCCTACAATTTTTGGTATGTGTGTGTGTGTGCGTGTGTGTGTGTGTGGCTAGTTATCGCTGCTGATTTCTATTGAATTTTCGCTTTGCCAAGGGTCGCAGGAGACGGCAGCCCATTCAACGAGCTCTGATGGGCAACTCTCTGGCATTATGAAGTCATAATTTCTGTCATATCATGCGGACGCGTTACACTGCCGATCGGCGGCTGTTGATACGCCGGACCCGGGTTTTTAACAGGAACTAGTGCACAGAGTGGGAGAGAGAGAGAGTGAGTCGGGGGGGATTGGAGTAGAGGTAGACGCACTTAAGTGGCTGTCAAGGCGCATAGTTCAAGTGTTTAATTTGAGACAGCGTTGCCAGACTGTCAGCTGCAGCAGCCACACACAAGTCATTAACCCACACACAGAGAGAGAGAGAGTGAGAGAGATAGAGACAGACACGCACGTAGACGTAGACTAATACACAGGCAGTTACAGTTATAGGCACATTAACATTGCGGCTGCTGCTGCTGCTTTGTTGGCCAAAAACTATGCCAAAAACTTTCAAGGACATGTGCTGCATACACGCAACAGTCAAACACATGCGTTTTGCGGCTACAGAGCGAGAGAAAGAGAGAGCGAGAGAGAGAGAGAGAGAGATAGGAACTGCGCCTAAGTTGCGGCTGTGATTTTTGTTTTGCCTTTGCCGCAAAACGTGCGTAATTAAAAGTGCGTATGTATGCGTGTGCGTGTGTGTGTGTGTTAACAACAGCTGCTGTTGAAGTCTTTAAACTACTCAACACACACACACACGCACACAGGCATATGAATATTCGTAGCGCATTTTAAACTGTTGCTTGTTGTCTCTTAAAGCACAGGCCTAGAGCTAGACAGAGCTAGCGCTATAGCGTGGGTGCAAGCGAGAGAGAGAGAGTCGAGTCTCTGTCGCCATTTTTTGAAGCTCAAGGACGTGGGTTACGTTTGCTTGGCAGCCTTTTTAGCCAACTGCCGTTGCCATTGGCCAAGAGTTTAAGAAAGCCAAAGCGAAATGCCTTAAAAATATGCTCAACTCTGTGTGTGTGTGCGTGTGTGTGTGTGTGTGTGTGGCAGCTAAGCAGCGCTGGCTGCAATGTTGCCCCACTCTGTGGCAGGCAGTTTTTGCTACTAATTTTTGCTACTTTTGCTGCCAACTGCCAAAGGGGGCTGTCTGTGTGTGTGTGTGTGTGTGTTTAATTGTGTATGTGTGTGTGTGTGTGTTTGTGTGTGCTACACAAAACTTGACGTCGCTTTTGCTGCTTTTCTTTAAATTTAATTTCTTTTTGCTAGTTTTCCTTTCGTAGCGCTCTCCTTTTTGCCAACTCTCTCTCTCTCTCTCTCTCTCGCTCTCGCTCTCGCTCTCGCTCGCTCTGTGCTTGGCTGTCGTCTGCTTAGAATTTTCATTATTGTTTGTTGTCTGAGGTTAGTTTTTCACTGCCGACACTGGCGTCGACGTTGACGTCGACGTCGGCATCGGCATCGCCGTCGCACAGTAGGGCCTCTGCCGGCAGAGCGTGGCAAAAATAAGTAAAGTCATAATCACCGATTTTGGATTTTTTGATGCCATTCGATTGGAAATTAACCATAGGGGCAGGTTCCAAAAGATTTTTGAAAATAAGTGAATTTTAAGAGTAGTTATGACCTCTCAAAGTTGGGTGAATTTGCAAACTGCATCGATACATCGAAATTTTGTAAAAAATGTTGCACTTTGCGACCGAACTGAAGCAAATATAATGTATGGATTGTTGATTTCTTGGTATCGTTGGAAAGATTGGTTTATTTTCAACAAAATAAAGGAAAAATGATGTAATTCTGTTTATTAGTTTAGGAGTTATATTCATTCTAGGTAACATCCAAATTTTGCCCTTTTTTTTACCTAAAGTGGATTAAAACTATTCGATTTCCTGCGATTTCCGAACTGCGGTTTATATACACGTGTTAAGAAATGTATCCTCTACAAGATTCATAAAAAATTGGCTGCAGAAATCTGCCGGATTTGTTTATTATAGCAAAAAACTAACCCAAAATCGACAATAAAACGCACAAAATGTACTAAAAAAGGTCGAATTTGCATGCAGCTGCATGCAGTAGGTAGAAATGCCGACGGCAAATCAAAGGGTTTGGGTTTTTTGGCAAAAAGAAAAAAATATTTTTTTTTCCAATTTTGTATTTTTTTTTTGTTTAAGTGATAATATTTACTGTAATTAATTCAAATAAAATCATTTTCAACATAAAATATTTCAGTTTTTCATACAAATGCAGGTATTTTTGGTAACAAATCGTATTTTTCAACTTTGAGGTAAAACTGTGAAGCCACCTGTTACCGCATCACCTTGTCCTTGAATCATTTTAAAGATTGAAGAATTCTCTGCCGAATGCTTTTTAAATTTTTTAAATATATTGCTTGGTTCCAAAGTTATGATTTTCGCAACACAAAATGAGCAAAGGTCCCACTGTGCGTCGTCCTCGCCTTTTGGCACAATTCTTCGGCTGTGCGCCGCCTTTTTACTGCCGGCTTTAATTAGAACATTTTGCCACACTGACTGCTGACAGTCTGTGCCGTAGTTACTGTTGTTGTTGTTGTTGCTTGTTGCTTGCTTTTTTGGGGGCAACAGTTGGGCAGCGCTTTAACCCAAATAAAGCAACTTCAAGGCCCACAACAAACTGACTACATCTTCGTCTGCTTCATCTTCTTCTTCTTCTTCTGCTTCTTCATCATCATCAGCATCGTCAGCTCGCACCCTCCTCCCCCATGTCATGGCTTTATAATCGCATTGAAAGTCTAGCGGCATCTAACCCTTGCGTTAAAGGCTTGAGCAGTGCTCTGCATGGGGGCTACCAAGGGGTTCGCTTCTGTTGACTTCAATTTCACAATCCACAAATGCCAACACACACACACACACACCCATACACACACACACACACACACAGTGGCAGGCGCTGGGCGTGCGACCGGCGCTCGACCAAAAAAATGTGCCACAAAATATGCGAAAGAGCGTCAAAGTTCAACTGCAAAAGGGCACGTGGACGTGGACGGGCTCTAAGTAGCCGATAAATTGCTTAACTGTTAATCGATTAATCTCAGTTTGTTTAACGCTTGACTAATTCATGTATTTTGTTTTCTTTGTGTCTTACAGGTATGTTTATTCTTCCAATCTACTTCTTGATACGCAAGACAGATCGTAAGTAATTTTTTGTGTTATTTATCGATAATTGCCTATCGATTGTTAAGCAACACTTCTTATAATTGTTTTATTAATTATATGTATAGGCATTTAAATTACTTATTTTGTATATTTAAACAATGGTATGCATTAATCGATTATCTATTATCGATTGTTCTAAAATATTTGTTATAATTGTTATATTAAATAATTGTGTGGGTAATGTAAATTATATTTTTTATAATTAATTGATAGTGTACATTTATCGTTTCATTATAGTTTCATCATATATCGATAACATTTGCTTTTAAGCATTTATACATTTATTTATATAACTAAATATGTGCATTTAGCGATTGGTTTACTTTTGAATTATAATCGATTATATATCGATGCTTATTATTTATTTGACACAATATATATCGATCTCTTATAAATCGATAACTGTTAAGTATAGGCAGTTTCCTTGTTTATTGAACAGCTAGTTCCTATTGTTTATTGTTGTCTGTTGCACACATGTGTTATCGATAAGTTGTCTCTCTCTCTCTCTCTCGCCCCGCTCCCATCGCTTAATGGCTACAATTTCCGTGCACCTTTGACATCATCGCAACAAACATGAGAACAAATTCGAATTCTTCTGTGTATGTGTGTGTGTGTGTGTCTGTTTTTTGGCCTGACACCAAAAATAGATGTGTGTGAAGTTGCATGTTGCCTGTTGATGATGATGAGCATGTCACAACAACAACAACAACAACTACAACAAAATGCTGCCTTTAATTAGGCAGCGGCTGCGTCTGCGCAATGCGCGCAACCCCTGAAAAAGGAAGTCGATCGGGAAACGCGATCAGAACGAAAAAACACACACACACACACGAATGTATATGTATATGTATATATATATATATTTATCATAATGTTGTGCATTAAGTCCACATTTTGATTTATATGCACGCCCGCGCATCTTTCGTTGTTTTCGTTTTTTTGGCGTCTTCGATTTGGTACAGTTTCGTGTCTGTTTCAATGTTGTTGTTGTTGCTTTTGTTGTTTTTCTCCTAAATACTGTTCGCCTTATGCAAATTGTGAAACTGAGCTGAACTGAGAAATCAAATTAAAACCAAGGGAATGCATCATTTGCAATGATGCTCCGACTTCATTGTCAGCCGCCAGCCCTTATGTGGCGACTGTGTTCAGCCCCCTGAGCCCTCAGCTACCGACCACTCCATATATATATGTATGTATATGCTTATATTGAGCAGGAGCAGAGTCTCTGCCCCTACGGAGCATTTTTAATTTGAATTTCCGTTGAGCATAAAAATCTCATGTGGCGGGCATTACAGTACGTGTGTGTGTGTGTGTGCGAGTGTGTGTGTGCCTAATAAATCTATAAAGTGGCAAACGCAAGTACACGCATTATTACTTTGATTTTTTATGATGAAAACAGGAAGCGAGACGAGATGATGACGACGACGTCGACTGCGACTGCGACGTTGACTTCGTCGGGGGCTACCCACACACAACAACTATAAAAAAAAAAATCTTCAGCTGAAGCTGAGACTGACTGTTCGACGGTTCGACTTGTTTGCCTTTTGTTTTCATTGCGCTGATTGCTTTGATTTCGACTTCGACTACAACAACAACGAATGAACTTCAACTGCGGCTTTGGACTTGGACTGCGATGCGGATGGCTTTCAATTTATTTTGGACTTCCGTTTGTTCTACATTGACATGGCAAGCGAGTCGCTCCATTTGAACGCGTCTACAAATCGAATTCAATTAAGTGGCTTTCCGCCGCCACGTCCGCTGCGGCTCTAACTACCCAAAACTGATTTACCAGTTAAACGCAACACTTTTTCTGTTGTCTGCCTAATCCGCCCTCCTCCCTCCTCCCTCCTCTCACCACGCCGCTATCTTCATCTACAGCTTCTTCTTCTTCTCATTTTGGCTACGCAATTGATCATACTAATGATTATTATCTGACTAACGACTAACTGGCCAAAGTGAGAGAGTGAGAGAGAGAGAGAGAGAGAGGGAGAGAGAGATGTTGATGATTTAAGTCAACTTAGCTCGTGGAGCTTCTCATTGTGCGTTTGTTAAACACCGGATGTTTAGCTAAGATCGCAGATGAACACACAAAAGGCACAAAACCTAAGAAACATACAAATCAAATATATATACAGCTGCGAAAAATAAAATAGCACCACTTGCATATGCAGACTTTGAGAAGCTCTCCTCGATACATTTATCAATGTATTGATCTAATTTTTTCACTCACTTAAGCAGAAAACAATTAGTTATCACAGCAAAAAAGAATTATCATAAAAATATTCATAGTTTTTAAATAATTTAAAAAAATCTGAAAAAAGTCGAAAAAACACCGAAAAAAATAATAGCACCACTTAACTTTTTCGAGTGAAAACTGTTATTTTTTGCAGACTTGCATATCTTCAAAGCACATATTGATGAGAATTGTTGTTTTTATATCTATTTTGTTTAAATAATTTACAAAATTTTTACAAATTCGCAAAAAATGGGTCTTGGGAGGCATTACACCTCCAAACAAGGTAATCTCCTCAAAAAGTTGATCTCAGCTGGAAATTCTCACAGGAAAGTTGGTCGTCTGATGTGTTGTTCAAATGAAATGATCTACAATGCATTAATCCATAAAAAAAATTCGAAAAAGTGATGAAAAGTGCAAACGGCGTTGAGCCCTGACCCAACATCATGTCACTCGAGAGTAAAAAGGATCCTTTTAAGTCGGCTACTCAACTGAAAAAGGACCTAAACATATCAGCAATGGACCAAACAGTACGAAGATACTTAAGAAATCACGATTTGAATACTCGCCGTTCAAAAAAAGTACCATATTTGAATATAAAACACATTTCCAAACGGGTGGCGTTCGCAAAGGAACACAAAAATTAATCTACGCAGGAATGGAGTTAGCATTCTTTGGTCTGATGCAAGTCAGGTGATAATGTTTGTTGGAAAAGGATCGCAGTCCTACGTGAGACGTCCACAGAAGTCAGAATTCAACCCTAGAGGTCAAAAAACCATTAAACATGGCGTATTAAGTGTAATGGCATGAGGCGGCTTTTCGTACTATGGTGTAGGCTCAATTAATTGGACCAACACCATAACGGATCGACATGATTATGCTTATATTTTGGAAGAAGTGACTCTAAATACAATATGCTACTAATATGCATCTTCCAGCAAGACAAAGACCCCAAAAACACACCTGTACTAATGCGAAGGAATGGTTCCAGGAGAATTCAATCAACCTTATGGCGTGGCTTGCGCAGTCTCAAAGCTAAATCCAATGGAAAACTTTTGCGCGAATGTTAAAAAAATAGTTTCTGAATTTACTACAACTAATGCAAAGACATTTTGGGAAGTCGTTGAGGAGTCCTGAGCTGAAATTCCCCTCAAACGATGCCAGGACATGGGTGAATGCATGCCTAGGCGCTGTGCAGCCTTAATTGCCAATAAAAGCAACACAACCAAATACTAAACTTACAGAATATTTGTATTTTCACTTGTTTTTAACTATAGGGTAGAGATTTTGACTTAATTTATTTTTAAAAATAATTTTTAGTGAAAAATGAAAAAGTGGTGCTATTATTTTTTTCGGTGTTTTTTCGACTTTTTTGAGAAATTTTGGAATTATTTAAAAACTATGAATACTTTTATGATAATTCTTTTTTGCTGTGATAACTAATTGTTTTCTGCTTAAGTGAGTGAAAAAATTAGATCAATACATTGATAAATGTATCGAGGAGAGCTTCTCAAAGTCTGCATATGCAAGTGGTGCTATTTTATTTTTCGCAGCTGTATATATATACATATATGTACATATATATATGTGCGTTCAGATATAGTTGTTATATAACGAACTTAGATTGCGACATACCAGAAAAAAAAAAAGAAATCTAGTTGACATGCTCATTGAAAAGAAATAAATATATAGAAATAGCAAAAATAAATTATTAATGAAAATAAATATTTTAAAAATATTTAAAAAATATATAAAAATATTTATGAATATTAATTATAATACAAAATATATATAAATACCAAAAATATATTATTAATGAAATAAATATTTAAAAAAATATATAAAAATATTGAAAAAAATATATACAAATATTTAAAATATATATAAAAATATTTAAAAAATATATAAAAATATTTACGAATATTAATTATAAATTATAACACAAAGCTACGTAATTATCCAAGTATTTTTCGCTCATTGAAAATAAATTAATATATATAAATACCAAAAATATATTATTAATGAAAATAAATATTTAAAAAATATTTAAAAAATAAATCAAAATATCGTAAAATATTTTATAAATATATATAAAAATATTTTAAAACATTTTAAAACATTTAAAAAATAAATAAAAATATTTTAAGATATTTAAAAATATTTATGAAGATTTATTATAAATAATAATTAAAATTACAATACAAAGCTACGTAATCAATCATCTTAATATTTTTCGCTCAGTGTAGTTTATGTCAACAGCTAAAAGTTTATCAAAAAAGGAAGAAGAAGTAGAAGCAACTGCTGCAAATGCTTTTACTTATATAAGCAAAGTTTATTTGATATTTTTGCACAGTGTATTTGCTACACTTGAAAATGAATTGCTAACCAATCATATAAAAACACAAAGAAGAGAAGAAACAGCAGCAGAGAGAGAGAGAGCGAAGATAGAGAGAGAGAGAGAGGCAGCTAGTGCTAGTAATATGTAAAGAAGAGAAGGTAACATTTATTAAATAGAAGAAGAAGAAGCAGCAGCAGCAGCAGCAAAGGCGATTTATTGCTAGTGCATAGAATGCCAGCCACATAGCAATCCATATACACACACAGCTAGTGTGTGTGTGTGTGTGCTCTCTATATACAAATGGCAGAAATCCTGCGCGCTCGAAAAAGAAATAAATTTTTCTTATATGCCGCGATTTTCTTCCTTTTTTTTGCTCGTTTGCTGCTCGATTTTCATTTTAGCTAACGCGCGCAATCAAGTACAGGCAGCAGCCAGCCCCCAACCACTTCCACAAACACACACACACACACACATACAGAGAGACAGACACAGAGAGCAGCAGCAGCAGCAGCGGCTCCCTAACTGTGCCCCTAACCACCCAACCACCGGCCACCCAACCACCCAACCACCGGCCACCCAGTCAAGCCCAGCCAGCTCTTGAGAGCTTTTCGCAATTTTTCCTGTCTTTTCTTTCACTTCTTCATTTCGCTTGTGTATTCATACATATATATACATAGCTAGATATGTATGTATGTATATGTATTCTCTCTTTTTACACATATTGAGAAATATCCTTGAATCGAAATATACGGCTCCTCCCACAGCCGGAGCCACCCAGCCAGAAAAATCTATACACATTCGACGAGCGTCAGAAAGAAACAGCAGCCGGTCATAAAAAATAAAAAAGAAGCAGAAGAAGAAGAGCACGGAAGAGAGAAAAAAAAAGAAAACAGGAGACAGAAACCCGAAAGTGAAGATGAAATAAAATAAAGCAGCGGCAGCTGAATGGGAAGCAGCGGCGCCGGCAGAGCGGGGGGCTGCTCCCAACTAGGGAGCAAAGATATAAAAAAAAAACGACGACGATGACGACGACGACGACGACGAGGAGGAGGCAAAACAAAAAGGAAACCCGAACGAAACGAAACTCGGATAAAAATAGGGAGCGCATAAAAATTGGCAGCAGTTTGGGTCGGGCAGACAGCGTAGCAGACAAGCAAATCGACCCCCACCCTCCTCCCTCGTCCCTCCTCCCTGTTGCTAGCTGCTGGCGTACCGCCCAGCATTCGGTGCTCCTCTCACAGAGACAGCGACAGCGACAGCGCAGCCGACTGCGAGGGAAGCTAGAGGGTTCGCCTGGCTGCTGCTGCTGCTGCTGCTGCCATCGTCTCGGCTAAAACGACAAATGTGAAAGGACATTGTCGTCGTCGTCATCGTCATCGTCATCGTCATCGTCGTCGTCATCCTTCGTCCTGCACACAGACTTCTGCTCGGCCGTGAGGCAAGTTTACAATCAGGCTAGGCATAAGCCACCGCATTCGATGCTCTGAGTGCGTCGACACCGACTCCCAACTAGCCCCAGTCGAGCCCTAGCGCCACTCCATCCCGCCTCTTTCGGCCCTGCCCCGCCCAGATTCTGGCCACATAGTTCAGGTCAGGAGCATCGTCTGTTATTGGCAGCTCACTGCAGCTGCATTTCTCTGGCATTCGAGTGCAGTTATCGATAGACGCTGCAATCGATAGCCAGAGTTGAGCTATAAATGATATCTAGTGACACTTTGAAACTAGAATCTGAATTGATTTGTGCTTAGCATCCTGAGATTATGGAATTATAGATATATTTATATTAGATTATCATATTAGTTTTTCATGCGATATATAGAGCATAGATAGATAGCCCAAAGTTATTGCATCTATAGAGCATACAAATAAATTTGCCTAGTATCTAAAATTAAACTTAGCTAAATCTAGATCCTAGATCTGGTTTAGCGCTTCTATTAAACTTAACTAAATGTCATTTAAATCGTATTTTAAATATAATTTTTTAGCATTTATAGTAAATAAAAAAAAACTAGAAATTATAATCTATAACATTATATTCCATAAATATATAATATATATATATATATATATTGATTTCATTTAAAAATATTTAATATTTAAATGGAATTCAAATGCTCAACATACAACTGAGAATCGCATAGAAAGGTCGCTGGCAATAATCAAAATGATTGCAAACACAGACCGCAACTAACTAAGCTATGTGCCACACACACACACACACATACATATACATACATCCCTATATATATATACATACATATATACATACATACATACGATAGGAGCCCTCTCGATGCGATGTTTGCCTCCTTTTAACGTATTTCTTTTATTTTTTGTTGCTTTCTTTTTTTTTTGGTTTTCTTGCTGACGCGCCCCAATGTCCTTTTCCGAGTGTATGTATGAGTGTGCGTGCGTGCGTGTGTGTGTGTGTGTAGGACTCTATATGCTCCTGCCTGCTGGCATTTCGTACGTTTCGTTTCGTTTCGATTCGTTTGCTTCGGTATTTATCGACCAATGATATTGGAAATATGTCAGAGATGCGCACAAGTCGCTGCGCTCGGACCCCCCAACCCTTCCCCCTTCCCCCTTCCCCCTCCCCCCACCGCAGCGCCACCCGTGTATGCGCCCGGCCAGCCACCCAACGTGGTGCCGCTCCCTTCGCTTCGGCGACCCCCGCCATCAACCCTTAACCCAACTCCTCTGACAGCCATGGCCACATAGAGCTGCACAGCTCGGCTCCAGGGTCTATGCTTCATTGGTGGGCGGCTAGGGAGGAGGGGCGCTGGGCATGGTCGGTTGGTCGCTCGTTCGTTCGCATCGATTCGTTTTTGAGTGCTGGAGTTGCTGTTATATTTACTTTTTTTTTATACGTTTTTATTTTATTCGCATATGTGTATGTGTGTGAGCTTGCATCCCTCGCACACACACACACACACACACACACACACACCAGCACATGTATGTACGTTGTCTCATACGCCCCTTTGCGCTGCTGCTGCTGCCGCTGCCAACGCTGACAGCGGCGTCGCAGCTGTCGTTTACGTTTCGTTTCGTTACGGTTCTTTTTTTTTTTTTTTTGCTTGTGCCATTTTGATTGGAAAATCGCACGCAATTGGAAATTTTTGCTATTGGCTGTGCGTTCGATACACACACACAAATGCACGCGCTTCCACTCACACACACAGGCAGCCGAGAGCGTCGCATTTGGTGCTCGCGCTCACATTATGGAAAATCAATCAGCAGCAACAACAAGTAGGAGCAAAACAATAACAACAACAGCAACAGCAACAGCAGCAGCGACAGCACAAAGTAAGAAAAAAACAAAAACAAAAACAAAACGAACTCAAACTCAGGCCGCGAAGTCGCTGCGACGCCTGCTTTGACTGTCGCTCTCGCTCGCACTGCACTTGGCTTGCAAGTTTTGGCCAAGAAACTGCAACCAGCAAGAACAACAACAACAACAACAACAACAACAACAACAACATCGTCAGCTGCAACAAATAAAAGAAAATAAAATTTTAGTGGCTGCTGAGCAAAGCACTCGAAAATTAAGCTCAATACAAAACGGGCCATTGAGTGGAATGTGCGGTGAGCGCGTACGTACGAGAGCACGACCGAGTGTGAGTGAGAGCGAGTGAGAGAGAGAGAGTGGAAACGAGCGAGCCTCCGTTGGCCACAGCAGGCGAGTGAGTGAGCGAGCAGGCATTGTGTTGCGCTCTCGCGACGACACTCTGCTTGTGTATGTGTAAGTGAGTGCTGCTGAGAGTGAGAGAGCGGGCCCTGCGTTGCTGCAGCTGATAAGACACATACGTCTCTCTGGCTATGTGTGTGTGTGTGTGTGTGTGTGCGTTCAATGTGTGTTCGATACGTAGAGCCAGAGCAAATGAATGAAAGAGGCGCACACACACACACACAAACTCGCACTCATACTCACACAAACACATACGCTACGCTTGGGTGCGGGGCGGGGCGGAGCGTCGAGCCAGCAGCGCTGCACGTTCGAAAGTGTATCCTGCACTCTGAGCTGCGCTGAGCTAAGCTGAGCTAGTTCTTTGGCAAGGGGTCGACGTCGCTGTCGTTGAGCGACGCTCTCTCTTGCGTTTGAGTGCTTGTGTGTGCGACTGTGGGTCTGTATGTGTGTCTGTGTGTGTGTTTGTGCGGACATCGACTGCGTCGCCGTCATCATGAACATCATATATAGATAGATTTTTAACAAACCTGATTGGATGTTATTGACTGGCGCGCACACACACACGGCCACTTGTACTGGCTGATTCGTTCGCCTGCCCATGCGTGTGTGTGTGTGTGTATGTGTGCTGATGTGTATATGTAGCGTATGTGTGGCTGCTTGCGCTTGTATGAGTATGTGTGATACACACATTGGCAGCCTTAGCCTGTTAAATATTGACTTGCAGCCCCCGACCGAGTGGAATGTGGTCGATCGCTTGCTGCGTGTTTGTGTGCGAGTGTGTGTGTGTGTGTGTGGGGTTGGGAGGAGGCTTTCGGGCGGCGCCAATGGACACGTGCTTACATAAACATGTACATATATGTACATACATATATATCTGTTCGTATGTGTGTGCATATGTGCTCGTTTATTCTAGGTTTTAGCCAGGATTTCGCTTCAAGTGTCGCTGAGAACTTTTCTGTTTATCAACTAAAGTCCAAAAAAATAGTTAGGAACATTATATTGAAAAGAAGTCGGAATATTTAATGTTTTAATTTTAAACAAAATAATAAAAATAAACAAATTTAATAAAAATATACTAATTTATAATAATATCGTATATTCGTATTGTTTGCTTCCCATATACAATTTAACAAAAATATTTATGTATTTATAATAATTAAATAATATTGATTTTGAATACTTAATGTTCTTAATATTTCTACTGATAAAAGTATTTCATTTATAACTAAGAAAAAATATTAATAATAATATTATGAAATAAATGTATATATTATTTAAAGTTAATTTAAATATTTATTAATCAAAATTAACTTGAAATAAATGTATATGTAATTTAAATATTTGTTAATTAAAACTATAAATATTTTTATATTTTTAAATTTAGTTTAAATGAATATATATTTTTTGCATTTTTAATACATAAATTCAAACAAACTTATTCCATTTTATTTATTTTTTTAATATTTCATTATTTTTGGCCCAATTTATTTTCCCTTGCATTAGTAATTATGATTATTTTTATAAAATTGTGAAATCAATGAATCACAAGCTAAGCATAAATATGTGATAATATATATACATACATATGTGTACATACTTATACATATACACATATATATTATTACATTCCCTATATCTGAATCATTGCCTGTGCTGCAGTTTAAGAGATAAGCAAAATATCTTTTAGCCTCAATTGAGTCATGGGAAAATATTCGCAAATGATTTCTTTATCAATAATATTAATAATATGTGACAAATGCAACGATTATGAGTTCGTCGCTGAGTTAGTTAAGCATTGGTCACAACGCGTAAGCCGAACGCGCACACACACACACACACACACAAATATATATCTACACATACAGACACGCAGCGAAAACCAATCGCAAGTCGTTTCAATAATACCAATACAAGTGCCTCTGCTGCCTGTTGTATATAACACGAGGCGAAAAGGCGTTGCCAATAATATTGAAAGCAATCCATACATATACACACACACACAGAGAGACACACTCACTCACTCACACACACACACACAAGTGCGTGTGCGTATGCGTGTGACTATGTGCTAAAGGTTAACAGCATTTGCTACCCACTGCTGCCTCTGCTGCTGCCTCTTTTTTTTCGCATTGGCTCCCTACACACACACACACTCACACATACGCACGCTCGCTCGTGCGTCGCGTTCGCCCAATCGAATTCAATTGACGCTCAATTTTTATGTGAGCCGAGCAGCAAAACGCAAAAGCAAAAGCAAAGCAAAGAAAAAAAAAAAGCTCAACGAGAATAAAAACAGGAGCAGCAGAGAAGAACCGTTACCTGCCAAGTAGCGCCCAATGGCTGCCAATACATGTTAAATGAAGCATGCTCGCCCAGCCTTCTCCCCCCGCCCCCCCGGCCAGGCCAATCAACAAAAGGAAAGCAGCAACATAAAAAAAAAAAATGAAAATAGTACCCAAGAACCACCCAATAATCATCGACGCCACTTTACCCCACCGAAGAACCCAAAACCAATCCAATCCAATTTGATATATGTATGTGTGTACAGCATTTTTTTTTTTTCGTTTTACTTGACGTTATTTTTCTTCTTTTTTTTACATTTTTCGTCGTCGACGCTCTCTCTGGGCGCAGTTGTCGTCCTTTTCTCCCTTTAGCGCATGTATTGAATTTTTATAAAAATGAGTGGGGAACAGAAAATCAGCAGCCAGACTGCCATAAAAACGCCAGCGCCACTTTCACTCGGCTCAATGCAGCAGCGACGACGGCAGCAGCAGCAGCAGCAGCAGCAGCGACAGCAGCCACTGAGAGCAGCGTCAACGGCGCGGCGCCTTAAAGCGTTGTCTTAAAGCTCGCCAAAGGAACGCTATTTCTTTATTTTACTGTTGTTCCTATTGAGCGCAAGCCGAACGAGAGAAAGAGCGTAATAGTGTGAGTGGAAGAGAGTGAGAGAGCGCCAAAGCATCATTTTTATTTTTTTCTTTGCGTTGCTGGGTGGTTGCCGAAAAAAAGAAAAAAATTGTGGAAGAAGAAAACGTAATACATACCAACATCGATTTCGATTGGGAAGCCATCAACGGCAGCAGCGCCAACGCTGGCATCGGCGTCGCAGCAGCAACAACAACAACAACAACAACTCTAGGGCTGGGGAGCTGCTTCGTGTCGTCGTGTTTGCCTGCCGCTCTCTTTCTCTCTTTCACTCGCTCTCTGTCGCGCGCACACACACACACATACATATAGACTCAATGCCCTTCGTCGGGTTTTGGCTGCCTTTTTTGTTGTTGTTGTTGTTGTAGCGCTTTTTTTTTTGTGGGGGGTCTTCGAATTGAAGGGCGGCGGGTTTGGCTAAAGGTTGACAAGTTTTTCCTTTTTTTTTTGCGCCCAACCAGCGCACAGTGGGGCCTTTGCTCATTTTGCGTTGCAAAAATCATAACTTTTGAACCAAGCAAGATATTTCAAAAATTTAAAAAGCATTCGACAGAGAATTCTTCAAGCTATAAATAAGCCAAAAATCAGGGTGATGCGTTAACAGGGTGCTTCACAGTTTAACCTCAAACCTGAAAAATGTGATTTTTGTCCTAAAATGCATGTTTTTGTATGAAAAACTACAACATTTTTTGTTGAAATTGATTTATTTTTAATTATTTGCAATATTTAAACAAACAAAAAACAAAAATTTGTAAAAAAAAAAGAAAAAAAAAATTACCAAAAAAAAAATAAATTTTCGATTTGCATGCAGCTGCATGCAAATTTGACGTTTTTTAGTACATTTTGTGCGTTTTTATGCCGACTTTGGGTTAGTTTTTTGCTATAGAAATCCGGGGTGGCGCCTGGTGGCACCCAAAGTTTTATTTATATTAAAGAGGACATCTTCCTTAACACGTGTATATATACCGGTGCTCGGAACTCGGCGGAACTCACAAAGATATAGACTACTTTAGGTAAAAAAAATGGTCAAATTTAGAGGTTTAGTAAATTTAAACCAGCTCTGCAATGATAAGTCGTATTAACATAATTTTTTTTTTATTCTATTAGTAATAATTCATTCTTTAAATCGCAACCAACACTGCAAAAATTGGTGCAAGACTTTTCCTACAATTCAATTGACAAGTGGGATATTTTTCACAAAAACACGCTGCTCTTCACAACTTTGCCACTTTCCCAAACTTTGAAAGGCTATAACTACCCTTAAAATTGACCGATTTTCAAAAATCTTTCGGCTACAAACTAGTAGATCGATTTATTTTCATATGACATCAACTTTTTTAAAATCGCTTAAAGTCACTTTTTTGATTTTTGCCACGCTCTGCCGGCAGAGGCCCCACTGTGCAGCGTCGAGTAGCACAGGGGTGGGCCGAAAATAACGGTGGCAGGGGGCGTTGCGGTAGTTCGAGCGTCAATATATATATATATATATATATTATGTACATGTGTAAGGAATAAATAAAAATAAAATATAAGGAAGAGCAGGAGCTCAAGAAAGAAATGCTATCAAGTGCACGCAATACACTGAGCGAAAAGGGCAGAGAGTGGGCAAAGAGTAGCCTGCTTTTAGGTGCCATATATATGTGTATGTGTATGTGTGGGTGGGTGTCCGTGTGTGTCTGTGTGTGTGTGTGAGCCTTGTTATTTATGTCATTATTGAATATGCGTTCGAGGCACAGCCAACCCAAATCCAGAGCCAAAGCCAACAGCTTAGACGTGTGTATCCCATACGAAGACACTCACACACGCACACATACAGGCGCAGTGGCAGAAGCAAAAGCTTCAGCTTATATACTTACAGCGACAGAGAGCATCACACACACACACAGGCACACGCACATACGTACATATTATATGGCATGCGTTTTTATGCTTATTCGATTTTATTCGAGTGCTCGCACACTCACACACAGACACACACACACAGACAGACAGACACACACGCACACATTGAGAGATAGAGCTACGCTTGGAGCATCAGGATTTGCTGCTGCCTTCCATTCAGCAGCATCCCCTCTGGCTCTGACTCTGCTGCTGCTGCTGCTGCTGCTGCTGCTGCTGCTGACTGCGACTCCAATTTCTTTTCACTTGGTAGATTTTTCTTTTGCTTTTCATTTCTCGCTTCGTTTTTTTGTGCTTCTGCTTATTTTACTGACTTTTTTTTCTCTTCTTCTTCTTTTGCTCTGCTGCCACTTGTGCTCCGCCCCATTTTATTGTAGGGATTTTATATATATGAAAAGAGATATATATGTATGTGTGTGTGTGTGTGTCTATACATACGTATCTATACACATGCTATACATAAACATGCGCTCAATACATATTGTGTGTATAGATATATATGTACTTATATAAAGTCATACACATACATATATACTATATTTCTTCTCTGCTTCCATTTTTTTTTCCCAGTTCGTTTTTTGGTATTGGGCGCTGGCCAGTGCCCGAGCATGAACCCTCACACCTACCTCTCTGTATGTCTGTGTGTGTGTGCTATTGAGAGCTGTCAGTTCGTATTGGTTTAAAGTTTTCCCTAAATTGGGCGCTTTACGACGTAGCTTACGCCAGCTGCTATACGTCCGTATGTAGATACATACATACATATATGCGAAGGGAAGTTTCTATATACTTTCAGAAGTCTAGCGTAGCTGTTAAGCTACTCCTATGATTAATATGAGCATTCCTATAGTCTTTCTATAAGTCTACACAAGTCTACACTCCTCTCCCTTTGCTTCTTTTGACTTATTCAGCTCAAAGCTATCATTGAAATCGGTTGAAAACGCGATTTCCTTAGTCTCCACAAGTCTACACAACTCTCCACTCGTTACTTATAATCAAAAACAAGTAACAGCTCACTTAAACTGTCTAAATAGCAGAATGCAAAAAGTCTCCACTAATCTCCACAAGTCTACACTACTCTCCACTTCATATTTTAGCAAAGTACAGTTGCCAATGTACCCATTTCTATTGCCTTGCCATCACAATTCACAAATCTACACTACTCTCCACTCGATAATCGTAGCTAGTTAGTACAGTTGGCATCATGATCCACTGATCCACAAATTGCCCTCTATGCCCATAAACTGACAATCTCTACAGAGAAACTACGCACTATGGCGAAGATAGATACTAGATAGATATAGATACGGCGACAGATACAGATACAGATACTTTGGTATATCCGCAAAGTAGCTCAAGGTTTGACACTTAATAACTAACTAACTGACGCTATTGCCTAACCGTATCTATAGCCTATGTACACATATGACATATATATATATATATAGCTGGCCGATTTCTTACAAATCATTATATGATTATACATACAGTGCCTATTTCTTTATATGACACATAAATCTTTCAACATGTTTAGACAACAACTAAACAATTTATGACAATTGTGTGTGTGCGATTAACTGATATAGCTATAGCTTTGCCTATATCTACATATATGTCTATGTATATCTAGCTGCAGGCCATTTTGTTGCTTGGAGGGGGCGAGGGGGGGGGGGGCGGAGGATGGGGAATGCCTTATCTGTATCATCCGTTTATTTATACACCTATTTGTTTGAACACTAAGCACTCATTCTATATACAGATAACAGAATCTTATCTTTATATACAATACTTAACTGTAGCTGTAGCTATATCTATATCTTTAGCTATATCTGTAGCTATATCTGTTGAAATGTCGTCGAGCTACACGGCAACCAATAGACAGTAATCAGTGGGGCTTTTCGTTTGTTTGGTTGGCTGACTCGACCGAGTTGATGGACGGACGGACTGACTTGATTACGTCTCTATATAAATATGGCAGCTATTTTGTGGTGGCGATATCTTAAGCATACATTCGACTCTGTGTATTTTGTATTATTCCGTATTCAACACACACACACACACAGTCATATTATCTTTAGCAATATTTAAACGTTGCCACACACTCCCGAAATGCAGCACTAAATGCGCGTAATACTACGTATAAACGTCGACTCTGAACAATTTATGGCGCTTATAACACCTGACAAGCCAGCCATGCCAAAGACGTGGCTAAGGCACGCCCCCTTAGCCCCTTAGTTAAGCACATTTTGTGCTGCTGCTGCCACAAATAAAATTGATAAAATTTGTTTTCTAGAAAACAAGCAACAACAACAACAACAACTGTAACAACAAATATTCAAGCAAGAAGCATTTAATTTTATAATTATGATGATGATGATGTATTTGTTCTCTTTTGTTATTCCGCACAGCACTATATGGTGTTAACTAAAATCTACACACACACACACACATGCACACACACACATGCATACAGACAGTAGCTGTTGCTATTATATGTACACATATCGTACATATACTTATAGAGTATATATAAATCTTTTTTTTTTTTTTCTTATATATAATTTTTTTTTTTTTTTTTGGAGCTTTAGATTTGATTCCATTTTGTCGTTTATCACAAATGCTGCTGACATGCGTGTGTGCATGTATCTATCTCTCTCTCTCTCTCTTTCTCGTCTTGTGTGTGTGTGTGTGTGTAGAAGTTTTCGCGTTCAGAATTTTTTGTACACTGATTATCTGCATCAGTTGTTAATTGTTATTTGACGCGTTTTAATCGGCTACCGACGTGTCCCGTGCTCAGTATACAAAAAAAAAAAAAAAAAAAAAGAAGAACGCAAAAGCGCGCCGAAGCGAAATACCAAACAGCTCTATACTCAATTTAAATATATGTATGTATGTATATTCATATGCATGTATATGGAGCATATATTTATGGTTCTGTATCTAGATCATCCATATCGATAGATCAATAGTTCATTTATCAACAATTTCAGTTTAGGTTCTTTGCCCCAAATCGCAACAGTTGCTCATTGGATAAAGGAAAACTCTGAAAGTATAGGCTATAGAGAGCTTGTAATAGTCTATTGTCTATATTTTCAATAAGTAATATTAGTTATATATCCCTTACATATAGGTATATCAATTATTTGTACAACTTGCTTCGACTTTACTCTTTGGCTTTACTCTTTTGAGTTAAGATTTTCCAACTAGATGTTTCCCTATGAGACTCAGATCTACAGATGAAAGTAATCATATAAATAAATTATGATGGACTTTTTGTTAATAAAAATATTGTATATTAATATTAAACATATCAATAATTGCTATAATTCAAATATGTTTAGTTCCAGTCAATATCATATCACATTTTTACTTTCTAACTTTTTACTTTCTTTCGACTTGGGAACATTTTTAATTTTATTTTTAAATTTCAATGGTATTTAAGTAATTAATTAATCTGGATTTTTGAATGGAGCTTAAATGAAGTCTTTTCTTTCAATTTCTTTTGAGTTATGAATAATTTTAGTAATTTTAGTTCAAGCCTTAAGCTCAGATTTTGCACTTTCAAGCTTAAGTATTTTGTAGTATTTATTATTATATTAGAATACAAGTAAATATATATGTAAGTATACTTTTTTTTAGTATTTATTATTATTTTAGAATACTAGCATGTAGCTATAGTATTTTTTAGTATTTGTCATTATATTAGAGTACCAGTATGCAGCTATAGTGTTTTTTAGTATTTATTATATTAGAATACTAGTATGTAGGTATAGTATTTTGTAGTATTTATTATTATATTAGAATACTGATATATAGATATAGTATTTTTTAGAATGTATTATTATATTAGAATACCAGTATGCAGCTATAGTATTTTTTAGTATTTTTTTAGTATTTTTTAGTATATGAGAATACTAATATGAAGCTATAGTATTTTTAATATTTATTATATTAGAATACTAGTATATAGCTATAGTAATTTTTTAGTATTTTTTAGTATATGAGAATACTAATATGAAGCTATAGTATTTTTAGTATTTATTATATTAGAATACTAGTATATAGCTATAGTATTTTTTAGTATCTATCATCATATATGTAAGTATATACTGATTTACATCCGTACATATATTAACATATTACTATGTATATAAGTATACTATTCTAGTATATTGGTATATTCAAATATTGATAAATTGGTATTATTATATGGCATTATCATATGAGTATATACTGATTTACATACATATATTATTTTAGTATATTATTATATTAAGTATATGAAATATTTCATGCAATATTCTTAAAATTAATTCATTTGGCATATAAAACATAATACTAATGCATTGCATCTCGCTCTTCTTCTCTCTCTCTCCTTCTCTTTCACAGGTAATTGCAACAAATAGAAATAGAGAAAAAATACATAATTTAGGCAACTGGGTTACCCACACACGTAAGTCATATAATAGTAATACGAATCATAAAGAAGAAGTTCTCTAGAGCTGCTTTTTAGCGATTTATTTGGCACACAATAATAATAATAATAATAATGATAATAACTATGCGTTGCCTCAGAAAGAGTCTGAGCCAGAGCCTGGTTAGCTGTCTGCCAAGACTGAATGTGCTGAATCTGCCGCAGCCTCTGCCTCTGCCTGAGCCTGGGCACATTCATTCATTTGCGTTTCATTCATGTCCTCATCATCAATGCGGCACACACACACACACACACATACAAAAAATATGTCAAAACTTGTCTCGTCTGCCTGCCATTAGCAGGCAACTGCGACCAGCCCTTGACAACAAGAGGCAGACAACACGCCCACGCGTACGCCCACACAAAAGTAGGCGCAACTTCATCATGATTCTGTTTATGATAATATGGCAAGCCGATGATCAAGATCATCAGACTTCAAGCGTTTTCAAGGCTGCTGCTGCAACAGATTTTCTTGCCTTTCTTTGAATGAATTTAACGCTTTTAACTCGTTCGCTCCCTCTCTCTCTCTCTCTCATTTTTGGGTTTGTTACAAGCGTCGCCTTAAATGTAATTTATGTGCCAGCTGACAATAGAAGCAGCAGCGAGCCTTAGCTTTACCTCTCTGATTGCGGCTACTGTGCAGCTCAAGCTCCAGCTCAGCTCAGCTCGTTGCGGTTAGTCTCTCAGTTTGTGTGACGCCCCCGCAGTGCCTCCTTTGCCTCTGTCTCGCTTGCATTCATTATATGCAAATTTCAATTATTTGCACAAATCAGACGCACAAGATCTTTGCCCAACAACAACAACAACAACAGCAACGACGGCGACAAAGACGACAACAACGACGACGCATTATTATCATCATCGACTTCATTATGGCAAACCCCTTGACAACCGCCCCCGTTGCCCCCCCCCCCCCCCCCCACCGCTCCAGCGCTGTTGCATGCCCCATTGACGACGATCAGCAGGCAAAGAGCGACAAACGTTCAATTCAATTTTATTTTATTTTTTTTTCATTCTCATTTTTGTTGTTGTTGTTGTTGCTTCGTTTATCGTGCAAACAGGAAGACCCATAATATAATTTATTGTATTAATGCGTCGCATGCCCCGCATAATATAGCCAAGAGCGTCAGCGGCGACGCCGGCAGCGACGCCAGCATCAGCAGCGATTGCTTACATTTCAATTTCTCTCTCTCAATTGATATCCCAATAGCCCAAAAAAAAAATCAACCCACACAGAACTCTTTACAAGCGTATATATATATATATATATAGATATCCCTCTCTATATATTTTTTAAGTTTTTTTTTTTTTTTTGCTCTTTTATTATTAATTTAAACATAAACATGGATTTCCTGTTGCCCGCCGATATGCAAAAAAAAGAAAAGAGCTTTGACTGATTCGTTGCCTCTTTATTGTAGTTGTTGTTGTTGTTGTTGTTATTGCTGTTCGCTTTCGACATAATTCTTTCGATCGAATTTCACAAAAATTCTGGCCCCGCGCTCGTCTGTCTGTGCGCGCTTTTGAGAGGAAATTAAATTAAGCGCTTGTCTCGCTCTATAAATATATATATGTATATATATATATATATATTTTATTTCGTATTGTTTCGCTGATCAGCCGCATTAAACAGGCAAAATGCGTGGGAGCATCGATTTTGATTTGATTTATGCTGAAGGTCAGAGGCGAATGTGCGGCTCACATGGCAAGAGTTCAGTTGTTATTGTTGTTGTTGTTGTTGTTGTTGCTGTTGCAGACAGGCCCAGTGGCAGCAGCATGAGAGCCTGCCGGAAACAGAGACCACAAGCCACAATGTAACCTCAAGAGTGAGCGAGAGAGAAAGAGAGAGAGAGAGTTAGAACTTTACACTTACAGCCAGACAGCGAGCTGTAGATGGAGACGGCGGGAGTGCGGGAGTGAGAGTTTTGCCTGCAACATCTCAGCATAGTGAAGGGGGGGGGGGGGGATGGGCGCAGTAGGCGTGGCTTAGCTGCAACTGATGACAGTTAGACGGAGACTGAACTGATTTGTGGTATGAGCTAAGCCAGAAAATAAAAACTGAAAAAGAGTTTTGCACTAGAAATATCCAAAGTTTAAAGGATAATTTGAGAAAGGTTTCTAGTTCTTAGTCTAAACTGCAAACACAAAAATCTGGAGTGATAATTGATCCAACAGAACTTAGCTAAGAACTCAAACAAGCTCAGCTCCATAAGTAATCCCTACACTCTTTGGCATATATAAGCTATGTTAACGCACTGTTAACGCTTAACTCTACGCTTATCTCAAGATGTTAGATAAAGCTGTTAGATAAAACTCAAAGCAAGGTTTGAAGTGGCATTTTCAGTCAATGTTATTACGCTGTTAACTGACTGTTATTGAAATAGACATATTTTCAGCTATAACTAGCTATAAGCCATGTCAACTTCATGTTAAGCACTCTTCACTCTTCACTCTTTGGCATATATAAACTATGTTAATGCACTGTTAACGCTTAACTCTTCGCTGGGCTGTGCAGCAACTACATGTCAGCTGTTAGCCCTTTTATTGTAAGCCAACTAATCCCTACTCATATATGAAACTCTACCTAACAGACCTAGCAAGCATGTATTATTATTATTTCTTGTATTATTTATGTTCCTAACTCTATATGCTTAACCATGACACTTCCAATGACTTTAATGTTAAACACTTCCAAAATTTCGGGGCAATTTGTGGCTGGCAAAGTCTTCAAAATGTTTTTTGGGGGCGTGGGGGGCTTGGGGGCATGCAGTCGAATGCGTGCAACATTTTTGCGCGGCCTGCGTATGTTGTTGACACTGCCAGGCAGGTGGCTGGGCACGGGGGTGGGGCTGGCAGAGTTATGTGTTGGGGTCGATTGTGGAGCCCGGTGTGTGCGTGTGTGTGTGTGTGTGTGGGCGTGTTGTTCTCTGCAGACAGGCCACTGGGCATTGCAATTGACACAATTTTCAGACAGACGACAAGGCCGGCCGGCTGGCATTGACCAAGCCGCACGTGGCTGGCGCTGTGTGTGTGTGTGTGTGTGTGTGTGTGTGTGTGTGTGAGTGTGTGTGTGATGATGATGATGGTGATGATGATACACTCGCGGACCACACACAAATACAAACATGCACACACTCACACACATGCAATTGATTTGTACTTTGGGGTCAACCAGCAACAACAACAACAAGAGAATGCCAAACATGCCAGCAACAACAACAACAACAACAAAGCAAATGCCGAGACAGCTACAAAAGCACACCCAGTTGAACGCAACAAGCGAGCCAAGCACAGCTGGAAGCAGTCCAAGCTATAGAGTATAGGATTTATAGTATAATAGAAGAGCCTAAACAATAGATAAATATAGAGAGAGTATAGACTGAAGCTCACCTAAGTTCATGCATTAGCCTAACCGCTGCTGCTGCTGCTGCTGTTGCTGCTGTGAGCAGCGCATTTGGCATGTGCTTGGGTCCTACTGGGTCCGGCAGCAACAGTTTGTCGGCAGGGGGAGGGGGAGTGGGGGGGCAACGAGAGCTACGCACAACATGAAAACCGCAACAGACACATGCCCCCAACTCGGCACACATGCAGACACCCACCTCAGCTGGCCACGCCCACAGCACGCGTCCGCCTCTGTCCATGGAGCAGCGACGCGACGCGCGAAAATTTCGCTCTGCTTGTTGTTGCTTTTTATTTGTTTTTATTCCTTTATTATTATTATTATTTTCGCGCGCGCAGTGTGCGTGTGTGTGTGTGTGTGTGTGTGTGTGTGTGTGTGGGCTTGTTTTTTGTTTTTATTTTTATTTTCTTTTGTTTTTGTTGCGTTCGCCAGGAGAAAAACCAAAATAAAAATATCCATAACATATGTATATAAAAATGAAAGGCGGCTGAGTTTGGCGTTTGGGGCGTGGCACGGCTGAGCTGAGCTGGGTGGCTTGCAGTGGGCCAGGCAGGACCGGACCGGACCGGAATCAGGTCAACAACTTTACGCGAAAGTCTTTTGGGGCGCAGCCCACGACAAGGAATAGGAATGACAAAGATGAAGAGCCAAAAGCCAGCGACAAATGATGACGATGACAATGATGATGATGATGCTGATGATGATCAACACACACACCCGCACACACACACAGAGATAGACAGACAGACAAAGCATCGCATGGAGGGTCTGAGTCTGCTTCTTCTTCTTCTTGTCAATTAGTGAAAATCGAATTAATATTGTAATACTTTAATGAAATAATGCATGCACACAGACATATAGACAAACTGCCAGACATTGAGGGGGCAAATGGAGGCACTGCGACAGTTATTTATGCGGAACGACAAGATGAATCTGTGAATGTGACTGTGGCAATTGCAGATTCTCTCGCTCTCTTCCTCTCCCTCTGCAAAAAGCCCAAACTACAGTTGATAAAAATAAACGAGACACATAAGTACACACATACATGTATGTATATATAGACAGCAAGAGAGGGAGAGTGCGACTGTGCGAGTGGGAGAGAGCGTGAGCGAGGCAGAGTGAAGCCTTTGTGCTGTGCTTGCCTTGCGAATTGTTTGGGCGGCAACAACGACAACGACAACGACGACGGCGACAACGCACGTTGTTGGCAAGGTGTGGAATGTATGACAGGAATTGATATAAAATATGCTAATTGGTGCATAGACGGTGCCAGAGTGCGGACTGAGAGGTGTTGAGTGCTCTATGCGAGAGACAGGTTAGTCAACTCGATCAACATTAAGGATGCCAGATAGGATGTGAAATGGGTTGCCAAATCAATAAAGCTTTGAGAGTCAACTCGGAAATATATGGATCAAATGAGCTTTACTTGATGCCAAGTGCAGTAGCATCCGGTTATAACGACACTCAAGTAACCATAGCCAGGAGAACGCTATAACCGTATACGTTTTTCTGGGGGCCAGAATTTGCATCGCAATAACCGTACGTACGCTATAAGCGGAGTCGTTATAGCCAGATTCTACTGTATATTTAAAGCTCTAACTTCACGCTCAACTTGAACAAGTTTTCGCTTATGATTATTAATAAAATGTAAAGATTTGCTTAAGCAAAATACTTTAAAGTAAAATCAGAAAAAATATTCATTTCATAGCTGCTCTCTCTCTCTCTCTCTCTTTCTATCTCTCTCTCTATCTATCTATCTATCTATCTCTCTCTCTCTCTCTGTCTCTCTTTCTCTCTCTCTCTCCTCTCTCTCTTTCTCTCTATCTCTCTAACTCTCTATCTCCTCTCTCTCTTTCTCTCTCTCTCTCTCTCCTCTCTCTCTATCTCTCTCTCTATCTCTCTCTCCTCTCTCTATCTCTCTCTCTCTCTCACTCTCTCTCCATCTCTCTTTGTTCCACTATGCCTTTTAGCGCTCTCTCTCTCTCTTGCTCTAGCCTTGCATAGTTCTTCTTCTCCTCCCTCTCTCTGCCTCCCCCCCACCCTTTGTTCTTGCTGCCACAAAAGAACTTTTGGCTTTCTTCAATTCTATTTTTCAATTTTAAATTCGATTCGCTTGCAACTTCAACCGCTGCTGCCATGACTAACAACAGCAGCAACAACAGCAGCAACAACAGCAGCAGCGGCAGCAGCAATGTTGCTGCTCGTCTTCCTCTTGCCATGTTGTTTATGCCAAAAACTATGCGAGGATGCCATTTATGTAAATTATTGGCAAAAATGCATAACGGCAAACAATTGAAAATGCAATCAAGTGTTGGCTAAAATTGCTCTGTTGCTGCCAACAGAAACGCAAAAGAACAAAAAAAGAACAACAACAACAGCAGCAGCAGCAGCAACAACAACAACAACAACAAGGCTGCCAATTAATCAAGAAATTCTTAAATAATTATTTGCCTATTTTTATAGTCGCACAAAGGGGTGACAAGGCGTGTGCGGGAGGGGCGGGACGACGGTATATTGAAGGGGGGGATCTATGGGGATCTAGGGGATCTGGCATGGGGCAGCGGCCGACGCGGCTGACTGACTGACTGGCTCAACAACAACAGCAACAGCAACAACAACAACAAGAGCATTGACAACGACAGCGACAGCGACAACGACAACGACGACATCAACGTCTGTTGGAGTGTAAATTTGTTGTTGCCATAAGCCAAAAACAAATCTATATGCATTTTAAATATATACATATGTATATACACACATATAGATAGATAGCTGTGTGCATATACATACATATATTTATATTCAGATATATCGCACAATATATAGAACCATGCACTTTTCGATTTTCATTTTGTGATTTGCGTCCGTCTGAACGTGCATTGTTGTTGTAAAAATAAGTCAGCCAGACAGCCAGCCAGGCAGCCAGGCAGCTAGAGCTAGCTAGCCAGACCCCATTGCCTCCCATTGCCCCCCCCCCATGCCCGCTCCCTACCCGAGCCAGCACAAACGAAATTTCTATGAAGCATTGCAGTTAGATGAGCCGTTTAGTGACAGTCAAGTCGTTGAGAGCGGAGCGCAGCGGCAGGTGATGGAAATATGGCAAAAATGAGAGAGAGAGAGAGAGAGAGAGAGAGAGAGAGAGAGGAAGTGGGAGAGATAATATAGATCTGCTAGTCCAATGATTACTATCTCCATCTCGCTCTCACTCCCCATCTCTCTCCATCTCTATCTGTCTGGGTGCTGTTGAGTGCATTGCCGCTTTGCACTCGCTGGCCGACTAATAATAATAAATATTTTTACAGAAATTAATTAACAACAACAACAGCAACAACAACAATGGCAACAAAGTGTAAAAAGAAGTATGCAGCATGTCTGATATATAGACAGGCACACACACACACACACACACACACACACTGTAATCTATATGAGGCTGTATTTGCCTTGCATTTGTTGACTGTTGCCAATAAATATTGCGTATGCGTCATGTGGGTCGAGGAATCTGTTTGTGAGTTAGAGCATTGCAGACAGATTCCAGCATGTTAAAGCGCTGTTAACATGCTGTTAAATATATATGGACTAAATAACAAGGCAATTTGAAACTATAACTACTGTATACACAATTGAAATTAGATATTTAACATGCTGTTAACTAAATGTTAAAGCAATGTTAGCTCAAATTAATGAATAAGCTAGGAGAAAAAAGAATTCGGTTAAATAAACCACAAAAACCGCTTTGGAGTGTTATTTTCAGCAAATGTTAGCACGCTGTTAACTGACTGTTATTGAAATAGACATGCTTTTAGCTATAACTAGCTATAAGCCATATCAACTTCATGTTAAGCACTCTGCACTCTTCACTCTTTGGCATATATAAACTATGTTAACGCACTGTTAACGCTTAACTCTTCGCTGTGCTGTGCAGCAACTACATGTCAGCTGTTAGCCCATTATTGTAAGCCACAAGACACGCCGGCATCTTGGCAATTACTCAAATTCAAATTAAGTGGCAACACACACACACACACACACATATATCGTAGCTAGACAACGGAAAGTTCGCTCAGTCCCCAAGCGAAATGCCATACAATCCAGAATGCCGCAACTTGTCTCGTTTTGTAAATAACAAATCAGGCATTTATAAATGATGTGAGCATAAAATATACGCTATTACGCATTTACTCCCTCAACCCCAGCCCATAGTTAGCCCCGTGAGCGCTCGCTCACCCCTAAAGCAATATCGGCCCAGGCCTTGAACAACACTTGAAACAAAAGCTAAAGCAAAAGCAACTCTTTGCCAGCAACAACAAATTGTCTTTCAGTTCTGCATGTGCCCCGCCCAACAGCCCCCAAGAGCAGAAGGCACGTCGTCTTCGTCTTCGTCGACGTCGTCGTCTTCATACGTCTCTAATAAGACATGATTGTAATTAATTAAATTAATTCGTTTCGGTTTTAATACACGAAATGTTTTTCGATTTTGTCCCAGGCTCACAACAAGCTACCCTTGCCATGCCACGCCCCGCCGCCGCCTGCCCGCCCCCCCTGGCATCAGTAAAAGGGCATAAAAGGATTGCCAAATGAAAGTGAAAGATTTCTGATTTACGTTTTCAAATATTTGTTTGTCACACACTTGCTGCCACGCCTACACCCCCACCCTCCGCCCACCAGCCTGGCTGTCTGACTGTCTCCGTCCGTTCGTCTTCGCCTGTACGTCTGTCCTTCCGGCCAAACTATAAAATGTTGTCGATTTTGATTAGGCAAAACTTGACAGGGAACTTTGTGCGTGGCTTTCATTAAAAATGCCAGCGCCGTGTTTTCTGCTGCTCAGGGTTGCTTTGCCCGAGCGTTGCCTTGGTGCCTTGCCAAAAGGAGTGTGCAGGAGTCCCACCTTTTTGTGGCTATCCTTGCTGACTGCCTGGCTGGCTGTCTTGCTGCCTTGGAGCATAATGAATTGACATTGATTGGAAATTTTGATTGAAATTGTAAAATGCTAAAGGATGGCAACGCCAAAAGGCTTTCACCGTCTCCTGCTCCTGCTCCTGCTCCTGCTTCTGCCGCAGCGTCTTCCAGGCAACAAAATAAATTGCTTAATTTTCGGCTTAATTAAAGATTTGATAGATAGCACAACAGCCGAGCACAGCTCTCTCGAAGCTGCCAAACAGACCCGGCTAGCCCGGGTCCGGGCTCCCGCCTCCTGCTCCCATTGATTTTTCTGCGAGTGCCTAAGCATTTAGTTCTGTCAGCTCTGAACGGCTAACGGCGAACGGCATACGACGAATATGTTGGCATTTCTTCATGCTTATTTAATTAGGCCTCATTACAAAACACACACACTCACACACACACACGCACACATAGAGAAAGAAGAAGCGCAAGGGAACACAATTGAAGAACGCCTTAGGCCAGCCTATGAAATATATATCTTTCTCTCTCTCTCTCTCTCTCTCTCTCTCTCTCTCTCTCTCTCTTTCTCCCTCTCTCTCTCTCTCTCTCTCTCTGCAGTGCATGCGCCCTTTGTTAAGCTGGTTTTGGCCAGGCTTAGGCCAGATATTTTGGCTGATTATTAACACTGGTTTTTCTTTTTGGGAATATTTTTGGCTATTTTTGTGCACAACTGTACCTGGGCGCACAAATAAAAATCATTAATTTCTGTTAGATTTTACAGTGTCAAATTTATGTAGCACACCCACACACACACACACACACACAGTCTCCTGCCCTGTCACCCTTTTAGGCACATTAACTTTGAGAAGCTTTTTATTTTTTTGGGCAGTCTGCCTTTAGTTTAAGGCCCGCATAAAAATGTCAAAAATTACACACACACACATGTGAGACATAAAAAACAAAGCAAAAGCCAAATACACACACACACACACACACACTTGCAGGGGGTGGGGGGCTTGCTTTGTGGTGTGAGAAAGGACTTCTAATCATTATTTGTACGGCCCACATATATGAGTTATATATTTATTTGTATTTGTCTGGACCCCCCGCCCCCCTTCCCACACACAGCAAGCCCCCCGCCCCTGTGTGTATGCTATTTGGTCAGTGTAATGCTTAATTATTTACTTTGTTGTTGTTGTTGTTGTATATTTCAAAAATGTTGCCAAAAAAAAAGGCCTACGCATAAAGTGACCAAAAGAGCGCACGCCAATGCCATGGGGGATGTGGGGGACAGGGGACAGGGGGGGTCACAACAATAGCTCACACACACACACACACACATTGTTGAAAAAAAGGGTCATACATCTATGTATGTGTGTGTGTGTGTGTGTGTGTGGGTTAATTTTTGATGTACGATTGGTCAGCGTGTGTGTGTGTGTCCAGCTACAACAACAACAACAACAACAACAGCTACAAAAAAAAAGGTATGCATACGTTATGTAATAATAAGGATAAGCCAAAAAATTATTATTACTTTACGTGCTTGCCAGGGGGTTGTGTCCGCTGGCCAAGCGGCATTTGCCAAAGGGTTGCCCACACACACACACACACACACACGCTCGTTTGGGCTTTGATTGTTAATGAGCATAAGCCGTGGTAAGGCATCAGCATTAGGACTTGACTGACAAACAGTCGGACACTTGCTTAACTGTAAAAGGCAACGCTAAGCGAACAGCAGCTGCAGTGATCGCAACTCTCACTCTCTCTCTCTCTCTCTCTCTGTCTCGCTCACTCTACTAGCTGCTTGCGCTTGCTCAGCTAATGCAATTGCTGAAACTGTTTCTTAGAGTTTTCAAGCTCTCCAGTGCTCTTCCTCTTTCATTATCCATAACTCTCTCTCTCTCTATCTCTCGTTGTCTTTTACTATCTCTATCTATCTGTCTGCCTCTGCCTCTCTCTCTCTCTCTCAAGCTGTTTATATGAGTTTTCAATCAGATTTAGTTGTAAAGCACATACATACTAGTCCGCTCTCGCTCTCTCTCACTCTCTCTCTCTCTCTCTCTCTCTCTCTCTCTCTCTCTCTCTCTCTATCTCTATCTAACTGCCTTTGGCTAGCTCAGTCTCTCTCTTTGTATCAGCTTTCAATCAGAATTATTTTTAAAGCACAAGCTTACTCTCTCTCTCTCTCTCTCTCTCTCTCTCCCTCTCCCTCTCCCTCTCTCTCTCTCTCTCTCATTGCTTTCAATGATATTTAGGCTTTGATCTGGCATATCTATCATATTCCGCATCCTGCTCCGGCCCCTGCTCCTAGCTAAATGTGTCAGTTTTAATCCCGGCCGCTTCGCTCTTAACAGACAGCAATTAGAAATCATCTAATTTGATGCACGCACACACTCACACACACACTCACACACACACTCACACACACTGACACACACACTTTGCAGCCTTTGAAAAGAAAGTGCCGCACATTTTTCTTTGACACTTTACAGCCCCCAAAAAGCCAAACACCGCCAGCCCCTCATCCAAATCGCACGTTTTAGGATTTTGTTTGCCGGGACAGACAATTACCCACACACATGCTCACACACACACACACACACACACAGCTGCCTTGTCATATGACGCATTAAAAATCGAAGCATATAGCTGGCTTCCGCTCTCTTCCACTCTCCCTCTCTCCCTCCCTCTCTCTCTCTCCCTCCCTCTCTCTCTCTCTCTGCCCAGCTGCTGTCTTCTTGCTTGGCGCGCGCATTAATCCTTTTTTCCAGCATCTTTTCACACACACACACACACACACACACACACACTCACACTCACACATGGCACACGCGTGTATATAATCCTTTTTTACAGTCCAGCCCACTCGGGCGCTGCTGCCGAGCCCCAACCCAAAACGCCCAGCGGCTTCGCATATCAAAGCTAATTTATATTTTGTATAGCATACATTTGGGCGTGCCCCACCCCCTCCGCTCCCCTACCATACATATCTACAGCTCTGCTGCTGCTGCTCCTTCATCATCTTTTGCTGCTGTTGCTTCTTCTTCTTCTTCAATTTGAACGTCATGTTTTTCATTGCCTGCTGTGCCAATTGCCAGTGAGTGAGCGGGCGAGAGCGAGGGCGAGGGAGATAGAGATAGAGAGCGGGGTAATAATAAATACAACTCTTTGTTTTTTCAATGGCTGCCTGATTTTTGATAAGTAAATAGAAATTTTATAAATTTACATACACACATGTGTGTGGGGGTGTGTATATATACACGTGTGTGTGTGTGTGTGTGTAATAAAAAAGAAACAGAATTTTAAATTAGAAAATATTAGTTAGCTCTGCTGACGGAACATAACTGAACTGCAGAGACGGACAGACGAAGAGACGGACAGACGCAGAGACGAAGAGATGGAGAGACTGACAGTTAGCTAGCCCACGCCTCAGCCAGTGTCTCGTGTACAGTTATGTGCGAGTATGCGCATCTCGCTCGCACACACGCCTCGGCTACAGCTACATCTTCTCCTTCTGCTTCTTCTCCTTCTCCTTCTTCTTCTTCTACTGTTGCTGTTGCTGTTCATCCTTTGCGCTCTCGTTCTGTACTTTTTCTTCGACATCATGTGTGTGGGTGTGTGAGTATGTTTGTTTTGCTTTTTTTATACCCTGAACCCATTGAAAATGGGAAATCAGGGTATAATGGTTTTGTTAAAAGTATGTAACAGGGAGAAGGAGGCGTGGCAGACCCCACAAAGTATATATATTCTTGATCAGGGCGACGAACTGAGTCGATATAGCCATGTCCGTCTGTCCGTCTGTCCGTCTGTCCGTCTGTCCGTCTGTCCGTCTGTCCGTCTGTCCGTATGTTTGAACGCGTCGATTTCCGAAGCTACGATAGCTAGAGACTTCAACTTTTTTTTAAAATGTCCGTATATAGCACGCGCATATCGAGTTTATCATATTTTTTCGATAACTCGTCCGATTATTTTTTTATCGATAAAAAACCTTATCGAAAGCCAGTTATAAAATTATATCTCCTACATCTTTTGAGCTAGAGTCTCCAAATTTTAAACGTAGACTCATATATACTTTCTAGAATTTCGGTTTTTGTTATAATTCACCCCCCACCCCTATATCCACCCCCTCACCCTCACCTTTGTAAAATGCGTATTTCAAATACTAGAGACTTGAGATTCGGCACATACACGCATAGTAATGATATAATTACAATCTGAAAGTTTCATGAAGAACGTACGTCCACAAAAAAAGTTATTAAATAATTAAGTTTCAATGAGAAGCCCACACTGCAGCCCATGCGTGCGTGCCTATATGTGCCTATGTATGTGTGTGTGTGTTTCTTTTGTAAGCAAAAAGACGGGTTCAGGGGATTTCGTAGTCGAGCAGTCTCGACTAGAGCTTTCTTACTTGTTTTTGCTTTTTCTTGTTTTTGTTTTTGTTTTTTTCTCGCATTGGCTGCGTGCGTCTTTGCTGCACAGACAGCATATACATACATCTGGCCCTGCTCAACTCCTTGCCCCTTTGCCTACCTCAAGCTCGCACAGAAACATCAATACATCATTTTCGTCTTCTCTCAGTGTATGTGTGTGAGTGTGTGTGTTTGTGTGTGTGTGTTGATTGTATACTACTCTTTTCACTCCGCTTTCCATGTATGTGTGTCTGTTTATTTATATGTTTCCTTCTTTTTTTTTTTTTGGTATTTTTTCGTTGCAGTTTTCAAGGCGTGCTATCTCGCTTCCTCCATCTCTACCTCTCCCACTCTAGCCCTCTCCTGCTTTGTAGCTGGCGTTCTGTGTGTGTTTTACTTTTTTGTGTGTGTGTGTGTTTGGGTATTTTTTGTTTAATATTTAAATAAATAATTAGCAAAAAGGGATATGTGCGTCTGTATGTGTGTGTGTGTGAAAGCTTCGTGTTTGTTCTTCTTGTTCGTGTGTGCGTTGCTAATGATGTTTGAAATTGTAAAGCAAATGCAAAGGCATGTCCCAAAAATAAAAAACGCTGCAAACATGGAAAGATCTGCGATTGTGTGTGTGTGTGTGTGTAGATTTACTCAAATAACTGTAAAAGGAGTGTAGCTCGTAAACAAAAACAGCTGCAGCTTATAATATAAACTTAATGGATAGAAAGGCATATCAAAGGCCAAACAGCAGACAGCAAAAGGAGCAGGAGGAGGAGGTGTGGCCAAAGCGAAATGCTGACTTAAAGCTGAATTAGTTAATTAAGTTTATCGATAGATTTGATCGATATTAAGCGAGGTTTGACTTAGAGCAGAACTGAAGTACAGATCAGTGCTGAGTGGAATATCTGAAAAATCAAATATATCATATATAGATCATATATATCGTAAATATAGATCATATATCGATAGAGATCATCGATTCATTTGTTGTAGGGATTCTTTGGTTCTTTAATGGAAGCAGAAATATTTCTTTCTCTCACTTTTTTCTTAATTGTTCACATGCTGGACAGTTACTTAGGCTTTAAGCTGTTATATATACAACATCTCTCTCTCTCTCTCTCTCTCTCTCTCTCTCTCTCTCTCTCTCTCTCTCTCTCTCTCTCTTCTCGATCGATAGATATTTTCGATTCATTTGCAGAAATATTTCTTTCTCTCACTTATTTCCTGATTGTTCACATGCTAGACAGTTACTTGTGCTTTATGCTGCTATATATCTTGCATCTCTCACCCTCTCTCCCTCTCTCTCTTCCTCTCTCGATCTGCTTCTGCTGCTTCTCTGCCTTTTGTTGTTGGCTTATTCAAATGCCGCAGGCCGCAAAGCACTTGGCACATTGACAGGCTTATATACAACAAACACGCATGCATATATACATATGTGCATCTCTCTCTCTTTCTCTCTCTCTCTCTCTCTCTCTCTCTCTCTCTCTCTGTCTTTGGCAGCTGTCAAGACATACGCGCAGCGTCTTTGTCTGCGCCTAATGTCATGCTACACTTTTTTTTGCTCTGCTGCTTCTTTCAATTGATATAGACACACGCACATACACGCACACTCACACACGCACACACATAGACTGTCACATTTAACCCCTTCGCCGCACCTGCTCGCACAACTTTTTAACTTTTTAGAAGCATTTTTGTGCCCGCTGCCTGCTGTTTAATGTGTGTGTAATTGTGAAAACGCTTTGCCATCCTTTTCCTTATGTAGCTAAGCAGCAGCCTCCCCTTACACTCCCCCCTTACACCCACTTCTATGCTGCTTGTCATGTCATGTAGGCGTTTAAGTGGCAGCGGCAGCGGCAGCGGCAGCGGCTGCCTCTGAGGTTTTTTTTTTTCGTTTTTTTTGCATTTTACCCACCCGCACGCCACTGAAAATGTCAAGACAACAACTGACAGCCGCCCCTAAATCAAAGTACCCAACCAAAGTCCTCTTACTCTGCCTCTCTCTCTCTCTCTCTCTCTCACTCTCACACTCGCTTGGCCTCCCACTCATGCAGCAGCGGACGTCGCATTGATTTGCTTTGATTTATTGTGCTGCCAAACAATGCAGCGACGTTTCCCAGACCCGGCTCAGATATTGCTGCTGCTGTTGCTGTTGCTGCTGTTGCTGCTGAGGGGTTGCCTACAACAACAACAACAACAACAACTTGCACTCGAGCTGAGCTTCAAGCACAATTCATAACGTTGCTTTCGTACTAATTACAAAAAGTGCTGCCTGCCCTCACCCTCGCCCCCTCGCTCAACTGCTGACCCGTTCTCTCTCTCTCTCTCCCTCCCTCTCTCTGTGTCTCCTGCTCTTGCGCTGACAGCTGCCATGCGACAAAATAAAAAATATATATATATATATACGTCGACCGTTCGACTCACTTCAGAAAACAGCTTGAGACAATGCCGCATGCAAAAATTCTTCACGACTGCCAAAGGAGTACGAGTATTTATGCATTATAATACACACACACACACATACGCATACTTACGCCCCAGGGCTGGAATCTGTTTCTGTTTGGAAAAGTGCGCGCTTTTTGACATGTGCCGCGCGCACGACTCACACACACACACACACACACACACACACACACACACACACACACACACACACACACACACACAGAGCAATTGAGAGCGTGGCTGCTTGGGTTAGCTGGCGAGTGGTATTTGACTGAAGTGCTTCACTGTGCGTGTGTGTGTGTGTGTGTGTGTGCCAGCGATAGTTGCAACAATTGCTGAAGAGAGCATGCAGCAACAAGAAGTAGGAGAAGAAGAAGAATAGAATAAATGCATAAGAATATAAGCAACAAGAGCTCAATTGCCTCACGGCTGATCCTTGAGCGAAACCTTTGAGCTCTGAGCCCGCAGCTTATGATGCAGAATTAAGCATGCAATTAATGCAGGCAAACCAAAAAAAAAAAAAAGAGAGCTTTTAAGCCTAAAGCTTTCAGCAGCTTTTTGCAATTACTCAAAGCAACTAGAGCAGCCTACTGCAATGATTAATTGATTGAAATGAAGAAACTAAAAAAAGAATGAAAATGATAATGAAGAAATTATTATAATATTATAAAAAACAAGTAAGAAAGCTCTAGTTGAGACTGCTCGACTAGGAAATCCCTGAAGAACTGATATTTCAATAATTCTTCGCGTCTTTCTGCTTACAAAAGAAACACACACACACACACACACACACACACACACACACACACACACACACACACACACACACACACACACACACACACACACACACACACACACACACACACACACACACACACACACACACACACACACACACACACACACACACATACATACACACACACACACACACACACACACACACACACACACACACACACACACACACGCACACACACGCACACGCACACGCTCAACATTTGTGGGAGAGAAGCAGTGCAGCAGATCATTAAAGTTGTCTATGTATGTGTATGCAGCAGTTCTCATTTGGTACTTGTATTTAGGTAAAACGTAGCTAGAATGCTCACAGCAGCAGAGAGCGTTCCAATTGCTCACTTGAAGCTCAACTGCAACGAGCGCTACCTACCGTCAGGCTCAACAGTTGAGAGAGACAGTGCTTGAGTAAAAGTGGCCCTGCATATATAAAGGGCAGCAGCTGCAGCATTTCTTCAGTCAGTCTTCAATCGTCCAGGCCTGCCGAGGTAGAGTGTGTGATCAGCTAAGCATTAAAAACGAAGAGGAACAACGTAAGGGAATTACGTAAAAGAAATACGTAGAGGAAATACGTAAAGAAAATATGTAGAGGAATTACGTAAAGGAAATATGTAGAGGAAATATGTAAAGGAAATACTTAGCGAATATACTTGGAAGAAATACTTAGAAATATGTAAAGGGAATATTTAGAAGAAATACATTCATATTGTATATACATACATAATACATACGAATAGTGCTAATCGAATCGACTCAGCTCGTGACGAGCTGATCAAGAATATACATACATACATGTATATACTTTGTGGGGTCTGCCGCCTCCTTCTGCCTGTTACATAATAAAATAAATAAAATAATAATAAATATTATTCAATTATTAAGAATTCTCATAGACTTTCTGCAATTACTAAAATAAGCAACTAGAGCAGCTTTCTGCTATGATTAATTGATTAAAATGAAGAAAGTAAAAGAGAATAATAACGAAAATGAAAAAATTATTATAATATTATAAATAAAAAATAAAAAATTTGATTAAAGTGTTAAGAATTCCCATAGACTTTGCGCATTGACTTAAAGCTTCATTTTATTTTATTTTTTATTTTATTTTTTTTTTTTTTTGCAAATTCAGCTCACTTAGCTTTAATAACTTTTGAACTTTGCTCTCAACTCAATTGATGGGTAATTGCGACCCTTGCTTAACCTGGTCGTTGGCGCGTTTTTGGGCTAATAGAAATGTTAACAGGCTCGCTTATGGGCACCGCTGTTAACATTTCACTTAACATTTTTGGCGCACAATGCGTTTTTTTTTTTTTGACTGCCCCCCACCTCCTCTTGCTCTCTCTATTTTCGGGTGGCTCCTTTGAAGTGGCTGCGCCGGCACATGCAAAAATATTAAATGAAACTCGCTGTGCAAGCCATCAAAAAAAAAAGTACCCAAAAAAAATACGCTAAAAGGGTGCTCAATACTAAAGCCTTTTTTGGCATAAGCTGACCACACACACAGACTGGACAGAGAGAGGGGGAGAGTGGGAGGGTGGGTGGTAGGTTGTTAGAGGTGGATAGCATTTGAAGTGTGCCCATAGAACTTTACAACTTCGCTCTGTGTATATGTGTGTGTGGGAGAAAAAAGTCCCAAAAAAAAGATATGTATATATGTATATATGTATGTATATGTATAGATATATAAGTAAAGCCACCCGCATTTTAGTTAATTAACTCATTTGGTTGGCAACTGCTTGCTAAGCCGCTCGAACTGGGCCACAAAAGGCTGCCCCATCGTCAGCTCCTGCTCCTGCTCCAACTCCAACTCCTGCACCTTCGTTTCCAATTCGAATTCCATTTGCCGTCTCCTGCTCCTCATTCATTGATTTACTCTGAGAATTTGGCCAGCTAGTTTTTGCTGGCCGACACAACAGGTGCCGCCATTCGCACGGGGATTGCATTTCAAAGCGCGCCAAGACAACGACAACAACAACAACAACCTGAGCACAGTTTTGGCAGCGCACAGTTGGGCAGCCACTGATTGATTTGCTCAACAAAAAGTCAGCGAAAAAACAAAAAGAAAATGTGGCAAAGGAAACACTTTTTTTTTTTTTTTTTGGTTTGGGCTTTGTTTTTCTCTGTGGCAAGCATCGACCGGCTGGGCATTATGAAAACAATTTTCAAGCTTAAGCAGCTCAGCGTCGGTAACAACAACAACAACAACAAGCGAAACATGAGCCACGAAACAGTCAGCATGAAAATCAGTTGCCCCAAACGTTGGCCAGCTCCAAGAGCTCCAGCGCGCGCTTTTGAAGGCTGTCTGGCATTTTAAGTCCTCGGCAAGGACAGAACTGCAGCTTCCTCCTAGCCGCTGTCCCCCCTGCCCACCACCTCCCTGCCCACCGCCCCCTGTACACATTCTCTCAGTCTCTCAGTCGCTTGTCTGTTGTTTGTACTTAAGAGCTTTTAAATATCATAAATATATATCTATGCGACGAGTCGAGCTCGAGACCGAGACTGCGCCACACCCACACAACCACACACCCACACACCCGCACCCCTCTGGCGGGCTCCTGTTAACGTTACATTTGGCTGCGGGTTTGGTTTTTGGTTTGAGTTCGGGTTCGCTTCGTTTGCTGATGATGTTGACAAATATGCCTCGAGGGCCATTCATCTACAAGAAAAAAGATAAACACAGCGACAACAACAACAACAACAACAACAATAAATAAATAAAGACAGCAAATTCCTGCGGCTCGACGAGGCAGTCTCTAGTCATTTAGCTGCATTTTATACCAATACACAATCAGCCAAGTTTAGTAACTCTTCAAGGCTATAGCCCTGTGTGACAAGGCAGCAAGCAAACTAGATTTCACCTGGCTGGTATTAGCCAAAGTCGTAATAATGCATGAGCCAAGTCAACATGAATCTAAAGCTATGGCTTCAGCCCTGTTTTATCTGCTTAATTTATATCTTTACGAAGATCTATCTTATCATAAGATCTATGCTCTGGAATTTTCAGTTCAGTTCTAATTACAAAAAACTTTGCCCACAACTAGTTCCCCCCACTAGTTCCCTCGACAACTCGTCAAGTGGCCTAAACCGCAACATTATCTTCTACCACACACACACACTGGCAAGTTGTTGTTGTTGTATTCGAAAAGGACTTTTCCTAATCGTCCACAGCAACTGCATTGCAATTCGGTCTTAACCCGACCCTTATAACGACTTCCTGCTTAAGTTTTCGAGCGTACGTGAGGGGGGCGGCGGGGGGCCGGCTCATCGATTTGAGGCAACAACAACTGCTATAAGAACTGCCAAAACGGCCAAAGCGTCCTAGCTAACGTTGCTTTTTCTATTTTGTTGGCAATAGAGCAACGATATGCCCATCGACTAATTTCCAAAGTTCTTTATTGCCTGCAACGCCCCCGCCGGCAGCCGCTCATCGGCTTCCGGTATTTATACAAACAAAAATTGCACAAAAACTCCAAACTCCAAAAAGAAACAAGCACAAATCAACAGAAAATCGAAGCCCCCAACAAAGTCATTGCCATCTGAAGGCGGAGGAAAAGTCAGAGTCGGACCAGACTAAGCCATGGGCCCACGACTTGGATTGGGGGCGGATTGGGATTGCCTGTGGCCAGGGGGGGGTTGGCTCTGGGTCCTGGGCCCAGACTAATTTGCCAAAAAAGTTTGCACCGCATATTTTTGTAACCTTTTCCTTTTTTTTTTGTCGCTGTTGTTGTTTTAATTTCTCATTTGGCATTTGATTTCAAGCAAGTCGTCTGGCTTACCCCCTCCCCCCCCCACTCCCCTTGCTGACGAAGGTCAATGCTAATAGCACTAAAATTCCAAGTTGGCTTATCGATAGCAACGATAAACTATAAATTTGTCGGTTGTTGTTGCTGTTGCAGAGGGCGCACAGCAATTCGTTGTTGGCTTTTTTTTTTAAGCCTTTTTTGTCGGCTGGGCAAAAGTTTGGCAACGTATTAATTTGGCTAAATTTAACCCGTAATGACTTTAAAAGTAAAATTAATGAGGGTCGATAGTTGCCTTTTGGCTACGACCAAAACATATGGCCAGACTAACACTAACTCCCTCTCTCGCTCTCTCTCTCTTTCTCTTTCTAGCGCGCTACATTAGCCGAGAAGGAAGTGAACACACTCAAGGAGCAACTATCCACAGGCACACCCGGCAGCAACAGCGACAGTAACAGCGAGAACAACAACACATCCGAATCAGCACTAGCAACAGCAGCAGCAGCAACAGCAGCAACTTCAACAACAGCAACAACATTGGCCAGCGGCGAAGAGGAAGCCACTGGAGGAAGCGAAGGCGAGAGCGACAAGCTGTTGAATAGCTCGATTGTTGCAGCGGCCATAACGCTGCAACAGAACGGCGGCAATCTGCTGGCCAATACAAATACACCGTCGCCATCGCCGCCGTTGCTCAGCGCCGAGCAGCAGCAACAGTTGCAGAGCAGCCTGCAAAACGGCGTCGGCGTCGGCGGCGCTTGCTTGAATCCCAAGCTCTTCTTCAATCACGCCCAGCAAATGATGATGGAAGCGGCAGCGGCTGCTGCAGCGGCGGCCCGGGCAGCAGCAGCGGCAGCACAGCAGCAGCAGCAACAGCAACAGCAATCGCCAATGCATTCGCCCATTGCGGCAACTGCAATTAGCACAACAACAGCAACAACAACAACAGCAGCAGCAACAGCAACGGCAACAGCAGCAGCAGCCACACAACAGCAATCAGCACGAGATATTGCTGAGCCAGCAATCGCCAGCAGCAATTGCAACGATGACGACGACGACGATGACGAGGAGGATGCATCGATGCAATCGAATGTGGCGCATGCCGATGGCGATCTAGACGACGATGATATGGAGCTGGAGCCGGAGCATGTTGCCGATACGGGCAGCATTGCTGCCGTCGAGCCAACATTGGCAAGAACTGAAAATGTTGCCGATGCGAATGCGAATGCGAATGCTGCGGCCAACACTAATGCCGATGCCGATGCCGATGATGATGATGATGAGGGCGATGATGAGCGAGGTATCGATGCTGATGTGACGGCTGATGAGCAACAGGATGAGCTGGAAACTAGCTTAAATGTTAACAACAACAACAACAACAATGCCGATAGCTGTAGTCGTAAGAGCAAGAACAACAGTGAAACGCAACATGTTGCACTGCGTGATAATAATGTAAATGAGCAACATGTGGCACATAGCGCCGAGGATGATGATTGCACCAATAACAATACTAACACCAGCAACAACAACAACAACAACAACAACAACAGCAATGAGAAGCGCAAAAAGCGCAACGCCAGCAATAACAATAACAACAACAACAACAACAACAATCAGCCCGCTGTACTATTAGCTGCCAAAGACAAAGAGGTAAGTGGACGAAATACATACTCTCTCTATAAGACGCATTCCTTAAGCTAATTTAATAAACTGTCTGCGGCCACTCCAGTCGAGCCGTGCCGTGCGGTGCCAATTGCCCGGCGCAATGAAATGTAAAACCGTTAAGATTAGACAAATGTTGCCAGCCGCCCAGCAACAACAACAGCAAACCCTAAAGTCAGCTCAAAAATGCAAAAAAAAAAAGAAATTCCAACCGCAGACGACGACGCACGACTGACCGAACTTCACCCCCCACCCCTCCCCACCACCCATTCGCACCCCCTTTCGACCCATTGCCCCTTTACGGCCAGCTCCCTGGACTGTCCGCACGCACAATTGAGAAAACACTTGCATAAGTAAACAAAACACCCACAGTGCCACGCCCAGTCGACCGGCCCACAGCCAGTTTAGCGCACTTTTCTTGTAATTTTCTAGCCAAACACAAGTGCAAAAAAAAAACAAAACAAGCGAGTGAAAACAGAAGGAAATACAAGGCAAACAAATGAGCGTCCCAGCGCAACAACAACAACAACAGCAGCAAAAAAAAAAGTCGAAAAAATAAATAAAAGGACTTTTGACTTCTTCTTTACACGACGCACAAGAAAGGACAGAGAGAGAGAGAGAGAGAGAGAGAGAGAGGTGTAGAGTGAGAGAACAAAAATATGCAAGGGATTTGACTCGAAAGCCACGAGAAAATTTCCCAAAACAAAAAAAAAAAAACTCTAAAAAAAAAATCTAAAAAAAATTCTTGACTTTTTTTTTCGTTTGTTTGTTTGTCTGCTTCTTTTTTTCGCTCTCTTTTTTGCATAGAAAAAGTTTCAAATGAAACTTTAGCGCAAGACACTTTGATTGGATGGAGTTGAACTGAACGACTCTATAGACTGGCTAAGCGTTTGGGTAGTGCCTGTAAAGTGATATCATTAAAATATTGACATGACAATTTTAACGCCTACAATTTGCAGGCCAGCTCTGCCCTTTGTTTGTTTACACTTGCCATCCATCTATCGCTCGCTGTCCTTAAAGGCAAACCGCCCATTGAAGGCGAGTTATCAATGGAGAGTCGGTACTGCACAGCTTTTGTTATATTTATTAGACTTAGTTGAGTGGCTTGTGTTTACTTATGACAAGGACTGAAGTTTTGATACGCGTTTGCATTGGCTTAACGTTTAAGGATATGTGGCAAAAGAGGAATGCGAAAAAGTGTAAGACTTTTGAGATCGGTAGATCTGTAGCTTGTTCATCTAGCTCGCTCTCTTCTCACTCTGTTCCTCTTGCCATCTCTTTTCTTCCCTTCCTCTTCATTTCTTCCGCTGCTCATGTCTCATCCCCTTATCTTTGCAATCTCTTTAATGCAAGACCTGTTGGGCCGAGCCTCCATTGTGGCCACATTGAATGATTGCTTATTGCCAGCATCTATCCCCCAAAGCCCCCAAAGCCCAACCCCCCGAGTGTAAAACGCGCTGCAAGTGTTGCAAGGCGTTTTAAGGGCTGCTTGCATTTAAGCATCAATCATTATCATTTGCCATTAAGTGCAGCGCACAGCATCTTGGCAGCCATCGAGGACATCTAACTGCCATTAGCAACCCCTAGGTGTCGCTGCAAGCCAAAAGAAAGAAAAACGTAGACAAACCGCAAACGCCCCTCAAATGCATTTCTTTAATGTGTTATCACTTCACTTGGCACACGGCAGACACAGCAATCTCTTAGCCTCACACTCCCACTCCCACTCCCCCTCTCTCTCTTTCGGTCTCTCACTCGCTCATTTGTTTACCTGCCACTTATTGCTAGGCTGTTTTGCCTGATGTTTTCTTTTTGCGTTTTATTTGAAATCCATTAAATGCTATTTTCGCCGAGTTTTTGTGCAGCTCATTAGTTTGATTACTACTAGCGCCCCCTGGCGGCGGGGCAGACACATGGCCATGGCTCCAGAGGCACAGCTGTAATAAATGCACTCGCCTGACAACTAAATCACTTACGTGTGCGCCCAAAAGATTCAGATTTATCTGTTACACATGTTCATAAATATGCGACAATATTTTTTAGACGCCGCCACAGGCAGCCACACCACAAAAGCCCGAAAGCGTCAGCGACTGTGAAATGCCCTGTAAACAACGATTAGCCAAAAACTTCAATCTCGTTACCAAGTGCCCGTTGTAGTCTATTATACCCCATGACGGGCGCATGGCACGTGGCATATATGATCGACAGTTGTGCAAAAATTATGTTAAATGGAATTGCAACAGTTGTTTGTTGTTAGACTGTGTCTTCTGGGCTCTGATCTGCTCTATGCTCTAGCCCCCTCTCTCTCTCTCTCTCTCACACACACACATTTGTTTGTTTGTTTGTTTGTGTTGGCGCGGCGCGTGTTTATTTTTTCGCAGAAGTGCATTTTTATAGACAAAGTGCAGTGAAGAGCGCGTAAAAATAGCAGCGGGCCAACCATGGGTTAAACATGCCACACAAAACAACAGCGAACAAATATTTTATAAAAAAAAACGAAATAGAAAAAAATTTTATATATATGTATACATATAGATGATAATATATGCTTGTGCGATAAAAATTGCCAGCATATTAGCAGCTCGACAAAGTGCCAAAAACCACAAACAATAAAACACAAAACACTTCCGTTTCGATTTAGCACACTAAATACATATACATATATACATATATAACAGCATATCTATATGTGCCATAGATATACGTTGTATATATATAAATATTTGCTACATAATTGAGTCAAAAAGAAATGACACGTTCGGTTTTTAGATTACTTTTTTTTCTATTTCTCTTTATCATAGAGCAAACAAGAAGTAAAAAAAATATTTGAAAAATAATTTGTATAGAACAAACTAAATGTTGTTTATCAGAGACTAAGAAATACATATTTATTTAATCAAAAATGTAATATGCAGATGAAATTTATATATGTATATGAATATATGTATATAGAAATTGTTGAAATTTTTGCTGTATTTTCAATGGCGCATTAAAATTGAAAGCCAAAATAATTTAGGCATTTTATTAAAGGTCTTTATAATGTCTGTATGTATATATATATTTGTCTGTATTTGTGTGTGTGTGTGTGTACATAAATATATATTTACATTTACGTAAAAAAAAATACATAAATATATATTTACATTTCTGTTAAAAAAAAAAAAAAAATACATAAATATACATATATTCAAATGTATGTCAAAATAAATAAATAAATAAATAAATAAAAAAAAAAATACATAAATATATATTTACATTTACGTAATGTTTTTACAAAAAAGTACATAAATATATATTTAAATTTGTTTAAAAAATACATATGTATATAAACATTTACATTTATGTTAAAAAAAAAAAAAAATACATAAATATAAATTTACATTTATGTTAAAAAAAAAAAAATACATAAATATATATATATATATTTATGTTTAAAAAAAAAGTACATAAATATATATTCATAATTATGTAAAAAAATAAAAATAAAAATAAATGAATAAAAAAAATACATAAATATATATTTACATTTACGTAAAAAAGATATATTTACATTTATATTAAAAAAAAAATAAAAATAAATAAATAAATAAAAAAATACATGAATATATATTTATATTTATGTTAGAAAAAAAATACATAAATATAAATTTAAATTTATGTTAAAAAGAAAACATACATAAATAGATATTTACATTTATGCTAAAAAAAAAATACATGAATATATATTTACATTTATGTTAAAAAATATACATAAATATATATTTTCATATGTATATGTATTTATAAAAAAAAATAAGAAAAAATGTTGCTCGCCTGCAACACATTTGCTTAATCTGTTTTTATATTAAATAAGCAACAACAACAGCAAAAATCTCTTCCCAACTAAATACAAATTTGTTGTTGTTGTTGTATTTGTTTTGTCGCTAAACGAAACCGAAATCAATTTTTTTTGTTTTTTTTTTTTATGACTTGTGCGGTTTGTCGCTTAGTTGCCATTGTTGTTGTTGTAAATATTTATCCCAACACTTGTTCGAGCTGCAAGGCAAAAAAAACAACAAAGACAAAATTCATATATACATATATACATACATATATGTATATATATAGTTGCGTTATCAGTAAAACAGTATGGGAATGAATGGGAATGTAGTTCGGGCAGCTGGAGCGACCACAGTCTAGAGATATGTATTTAAGCAAAAAATTTCAATAGATTAGAGCGAACTACGTTTAGGAAACTTTTGTTAATTTCTATATAGATAAAAACTCAATTGAAATTTTCCAAAAATCATCGAGTGCTATCAATCAGTCGAAATTGTCCCGCATTCGACTTGGACTTGAACTAGAACTAACGCGGATTGACCAGCATAATGCGCATTGAACATATGTATGTGTGTATATATGTACATATGTGTGCTTCTAGATAATCATTATAATAATTTTCATGCACAAATTCGATTTGTGCTTATCATCGCGTGACGCTACTGAGAAACTGGGAAGCTGGAAAACTGAGAAATTGTTGGGGGTGAGCCTCGATGATGAGCTATCAAAATTATATTGCTCGACTTGACGGATGGCTTTTCAACTAATTAGAAATGAAGTAGAGCTCTCTCTCTCTCGATTGAATGACCCGCAGATTGTCTTTTACAGAGTTTCGCATTCTTTTTCCCTTAAATTTCTGACGCACTTGAGCTAAATAATATTGAAATACCCATAACGTCTATGGATATTATAAGACTTACTGTTTGATATCAAACGATTCATTATTAAGTTTTTATTTGCATGTAAATATTTGTGAACACGCGCTTTGTCTCTTGAGTAAAAAATAAAGAAAAAACAACAAAAAAAAATTGGTATTCGAAATCATGCGGAAAACCCGTTGCGAGGCCAAAAATAAATTGAATTAGTTCCAGATCGAGCGCAACTGTGCAAACAATCGATCGATAAACGTTTGCTAATCTAACAAGAAGCGAAGAGAGTGAGAGAGAGGGAGAGAGATAGAGAGAGAGAGAGAGTCACTGATCTATGCCCAGATCAGAGAGCAGAGCACATAGCACAGATCGCACACGCACACGTCGGGGCGTACGTAAGGCGTGGCAATCATCAATATTAATAATAATAATATTAAGTACAACTGGCAGCAGTACAACGGAGACAGTCGAAATAAATTTGATTAGGCAGTGTCAAGGCAGTTCTCGATTCGAATTGTATTGTTGTTATATTATGTTCTATTTGATTTGTATTAATATTCATCATAATTTATAATTCATAATCACCTCACACACACACGCACACACACACACGCACACACACACATGAATTGCTTTGAATGATTTTGAGTTTTTCGTGTGTTGGGCTCTTTGAATTTATTGACGATTATTCCAATTTAGTATGAGTTTTTTCAATTAAAGCTTAAGTTGAACAATTTCTAGCAATACGTTTTGTTTTTAACAAAATCTAACAAATATACATACATATATGTATATGTATGTAATATGGAAATTTATCAATTAACACGGGTAAGCCACAATTAGCCTTATACGTATCAGCATTGCAGCTGTTGTTGTTTTGCAACACTGTTTTGCAACACTGCTAAAAGCTGCTGAAAGCTGCAATGCAAAGCTTCTTGCTAGTTTCTTAAGCCAAATTTCGAACGTCTACATGGGCATCTACATATTTACCTAGGCCTCTATTTTGATTGTTGTTGTTGTTGTTGTAGCCTATTATTGCTGCTGCTGCTGTCAAAGCAAAGCAACAGGCAAACTTTATTTATTATGAATTTCAATTCAGCGCAAGATTTGACGATTTTTTTCGTTGTTGTTGTTGTTGCTGTTGTTGTTTGGCTATCACGAGAGCAGCGCAGGCAACAAACACAATTGCAATTATTCAATTCAAATCAATCAGCAACAAATCGTACACCCACACACATACAAAGAGAAAGAGAGAGAGCTACACACACACACACACACACACACACACACACACACACACACATTGCTAGAGACATTGAGCTTAGTTAGAGCTGGCTGCAATGATTTAAGTTGTTGTTGTTGTTGTTGCTGTTGTTTGCTGTCGTTATCGTTGCCGTTGTTGCTTTTGCTGCTGATTAAAGTAAAAAAAAAAAAACACACAGTCATTATCATGCGCAAGTGCACACACACACACCAATACACACACACACACACACACACATGTTGTTGCTGCTGTTGTCGCTTCGCTTCGTTCGACCAATTGCGGATAAATTCAATTTATTTATCGCATATGGATTTTGATCAGGCAGTCTGCCCCCTCACCCCCGCCCACTGCACAAGTGTGTTTGAGCGAGCTGGCAGCACACTCACTGCCTCTCTATGCATCTCGCTCGCACACGCTCTTGTCTATTGTCTGGACACATTGACTGATTGTTGATTGCTTACAGTGTTTCTGTTTCTGTTTCTGTTGCTGTTTCAGTTTCTTTTTTTTTAAGTATATGTCGGAGCATACATACATATATGTATGTATAGCTATAGTTTAGTTTAGTAGCTGCTCTGTTCGTTTGTATGTTAAATGGCGATTTTGATTTTTTTAAATTGATTATTTCCTTATTTTCGTGTACCAGTTGCTGTTGTTGTTGTTGTTGCTGTCATTCTTATTGTTGCTGCTGCTGCTGCTGTTGTTGTTGTTGGCGTGCGCTAGTTTGCTTCGGTTCGGTTTGCTTTTGTTTTGATTGTTTGCCATGTGATTTACATGCAATTTGTGTGCTGATTTGTGTCATCAGCAATTGGTTGTTGTCTTTGCTAATACAATTCTCTGATCTCACTGATGTGTGTGTGTGTGTGTGTGTGTATGAGTGTGCTCATATAATAGAGCTCACATTCACGGCTCGTTGATTTCGGCAATTGCAATTGACTTTCACTTGGCTCTAAACAAAAAAAAAAAAAAAACTAGAATTCCAATAAGAAAAAAATTATATATCAGTTTATCATCTCTCTCTCTCTCTCTCTCTCTCTCTCTCTCTCTCTCTCTCTCTCTCTCTCTCTCTCTCTCTCTCTCTCTCTGCTTTGCTGACAATCATTTCATTACACTTCACTTTTTTTTCTCTCCTCTTTTCTTGTTGTTGTCTTAACTTGGCTTTGGCATGACTTGGCCAAAAATGGCAGCGCATCGAGTTGGCAGCACCGCAACTCATTTGGCTGCTTAAATATCCATTTGGCACTTCATAAATTGCCGTAGGCTGCAATTGGGTTTTGTCTAATTGGAGGCCATTAAATTTGTGGCAACTCGGCCAACAGATTTGACATGGCCAAAACGGCAGCGCCTAATTTATGGCTAACAAATAAGTTGGCAACTTTGCAGCCAACTTGTCAACCAATTTTTTTTCTGCTCTCCTCTTTTTGGTTTCTTTTTTTTTCTCTCTCTTTCTCGCCCTCCATCGTCTGGCTGGTGGGTGATATGAATAATTACACAACACTGGCCCAAAACTTGTGACCATCAATTTGAACGCCTTGTCAGCTGGCCAGGCACACACAGAGAGAGAGAGAGAGAGGGAGAGTGCTGTCGTTAGACATATGAAATTGTCAATTTCAATATTTGCATCCTGTACAAGAAATGTGTGTGGCTAACGGTCTAGCAGCGGCTGCTCAACCAGAGCTCCAATAATTTTCACAAAAATAAACAATTTGCATTTGAAGAAAATGCCAAAAATGCATTATTCCACTTTATATATATCCATTTACAGGGTATTTCATAGTCGTTGCCTTTGCTTGGCTGGCAAATTCAAGTCAATTACAAGCTTGAACGGAAATTCAAGATTTTAATTAGAGAAAACGAAGACAATTTTTGCCTGTCAATAAATCAAATTGCATTAATTAATTTAGCATTAAATTGAGAAAATGCTCGTTGCCGCATGCAACGGCAACATGCTGCAAGCTCGGCTCCCACGGAATGTGGCAAATCATCAAATTGCTAGGCAAAAAAAAAAAATAATAAAAAAAACCAAAGCTCGCAGTAAATGATTCAACAATTAATTAAACATGCATTATAATTTATGGCGCAGCTCGAGCTTGGCTAAATGCAATCAGCAAAAGTTATTGTTGTTGTTGCAGCTGTTGCACATTTGTCTGATTAGCAGTGCGATTGCTTCTTCTTCTTTTTTTGCTGCTGTTTGACGACCTTCGAGGCGACACGTTTAAAGAGAGGCAAACAAATGATAAGCGCTAATCGCTATGATTCTATATATCGTGATCAAAGTTTTTGTATGTGACAGGGAAACTGAAGCAACTGAATATGGAGCACACACATTAAGCAAAAGAAGAAGAAGAAGAAGCAGAAGCAGTAGAAGCAGCAGCAGCAGCTGCTGATGATGACAAAGAAAACAAGTTGAAATGAAAAACCGCACGCAATTACATAGACAATTGATTTCTAATTAAAACCGCCCTCCTTCCCCTCCTGCCTTACGCCAATAAAATGCGAATGGAAATAATTATTGACGCCATGCATTTAAGTTACGGCATGCCCATCAAAAGCAGGCCACACTGTACCACACGGCTGTCCGCCCTCGTTGCTTCAAATCCAACGGCGTTTGGACAATTAAAAAAGGCTAAGCGTTAAAATCGTTCATTTTCGGCCAGCAAACTGCAATTGGGGCGTCTCTCTGCAACTGTGTGTGTGTAGAGAGAGAGAGAGAGAGAGAGAGAGAGAGAGAAAGAGAGAGAGAGAGAGGTGGGACGGGGACGACTCTGCTTTGGCTTTAATTAGTTTGCTACGCTGTCGCTTCAATTTTGACGCAGAAAAAAGAAAAGAAACCGCGACGTCTTCGCCGTCTGTCGCTGCGTCTGCATCTTCATGTTGGTCCACGCCGTCATCTTCTTCATCATCCGCATCGTCAACGCAAATTACGCGTCGTCAAAATAATTGCCGTGGGTCGCTCAAATGCGACCAGCCCCATCAGACCAGCCCAGCCCAGTATAGCCCAGCATAGCCAGATAGTTGGTCAGTTCTCGCCCACTGTCGCACAGTGGAATAAGAGTGCTCTCATGAGTAGCTAGAAATATTAGCAGAGCTATAGTAGATGATTAATCATGGAGTTCAAAGCATCCTTTTAGTGTTAGTTATTGTCTAGTATAAGACAGATTGGTAATATGAAATTATAAAAAAAAAAAAAAATAATAATAATAATATCGATATTTCACTTATTTTTACATATTTTTCAATATATTTCACTCTTTGTTTAGGCTAACAAATAGAACTTGACTGCTTCGATATTTAGAATATCGATATATCGATATAGATATGTAAATATTTTACTTTGATTAAAGGAACATGGAATGTTCTTATGAAAAATATATATTATATGCATAATATATGCTATGTGAAATATCGATATATATGTAAATATTTCACTTTTATTAAAGGAACATGGAATGCTCTTATAAAAAAATATATTACAGTAGAATCCGGTTATAACAACTCCACTTATAGCGTCCGTACGTTTATTGCGACGAAAATTCTGGTACCCAGACAAACTTTTCTGAACAAACTTATACGGTTATAGCGTTCTCTGGCTATGCATAATATATTCTATGTGAATATCTATATATATCTAAATATTTCACTTTGATTAAACGTCTATGGAATTTTCTTATAAAAAATATATATTATATGCATAATATATTCTATGCGAATATCGATATATACATATGTATGTAAATATTTCACTGTGACTAAAAAAACATGGAATGTTCTTATGAAAATATATTTTATATATTTTATATATGTATATTAATGTATTATATTTTTTATATACATAAATCATAAGCTAGTTGCAAAGATTTCAGCATCTTTCATCAATAAATCAATCAACTCTAAAATTAAGCTCGAATTTGCCTTTATGGCCCACTGTGCGGCTGTCCATAATCAGAAAGCCAAGCAGACGGGCAATTAAAATAAGCTTGCTATCTGCATATATACAAATACATATATACATACACACTGCTATATATATATATATGTATATGTGTGTTTGTGTGTATCCCTTTTTGGCATAGTTAATAGTCGGCCAGCACTCTTGGAATATCCATGTTTGGGCCATGGCCGCGTTTTTTATGCACATCCCCATCAGTCAGTCCATTTGGCCAGCAATTGGCATTACAATTTCTCGTTAATAGAAAATGAAATTGTCATCAAATGAAGATTGAGCTTAGCCGCAGACGCAGTGCCTGCAGCAAATCCAATTAGAATCTGACGCGCAAATCAAATTAGAATTCAACTGCACAACTGTCTCGTTTACACTCCCACTCTCTCCCACACTCTCTCTTTCTCTCTCTGATTTCGTCGGCATTTAACTTTGTCGGCAATCTTCAGAGAACGCACAAATCAATAAAAAAGAATACCAAATACAAAAAAAACAGAAAACAAAATTGACGAACTGATATTTGATAAACGCAAAATGTGTTTGCTTAAGATTTGCAAAATGCAGCTGTGCGAGAGAGGGAGAGAGAGAGAGAGGAGAGTGAATGCCGGAAGTGCAAGCAAATGCTCAGCTCAGTTCAGCTCGATTATCAATGCGCATACGTCACGTGGCACGACTTTAAGTAGCGCCACAAAAAAATAAACACAATTGAAACACATTGCGACTCTCCCTCTACCCCCCCCCCCCCCCCGACACTCCCTAACGTCTAGCTGAATGGAGCAAGGGACAACAGCTAGAGGAAGGAAGTTGAAGCCATTAGAAAATGCCAACGAGCTATGCCCGTCCACAGCACACAACAAACAAAGCCCCAGCCGAGCAGGACTCGACGGCCTGCAAGTCCTTAACGTAAGCGAGCTGATATTAAGGTGTTGTGGCGTTCTCTTCTTTTTTTTTTTTTTTTTTGCCAGCATATTCATATTTTTATATCTATTGGCGAAAAAACAAGCAAAAATGAGCAAAGGACGAGCTAGAGGATATGATGATGCCTTACGAATGTTTGCTAGAGATGTTGATTGGCATTGCGTTGCAATAGCAGGGGAGGGGGGTAGCAGGGGGGCGTATGCGAGTGCGGTCTGTTGGCCGTTGTCTGCTCTTTTGCTCATATTGATGATGCGGGCAAAGAGACAAAAACCGACAACTGAAAAAAAGACCACAACAACAACAACAACAACAAGTATAACAAGCAGCAGAAGAGCAATGCTGTACTCATAAATTATTGTCTAGACTATGATTTTAACGTTTTTTGATTATGAAAGCCAAAAAACGTGAAGAATCCCATACCACTTATAATAGAAAAACAAAACAACAAAAAAAAAAGAAACGAAAAAAGGTTATTGTACAGCGCAATATATAAAATAAAAATCGCTGGCATAACCTTTTTAGCTCACTCCCACGCGTCGTAGGTTGGGTTCGTTTGTTTGCTGGTTGCTGCGTGTAGATATCATATCAATAAGCAAAAGGATTAGACATGTGACTGGACCAGTTGCCGACTGGTCCTGGTCGCGGACCCACCCCCCTCCCCCCCTGAACTGCCAGCGCTACCCACTCAAGGGCTACATTTTGGGTCGACTTTGTAGTCGTCATTCAGTGCTTATCGAGGGTAGTCGCAAAACAAAAACAAAACAGAAATCACATTTCATTTTTTTTCTATATATATATATATATAGATATATATATATATATTTATGAAATTGAGGCAGAAATATGAATAAAAGTCAAGCTCGCGCTGCGTGGGTGGGGGTGGGGGGTGTGGCACAAACAGGAACTGGGTTCGGCTTGGCCAGACAATTATTAAGCAAAAGTTTAACGAATTAGAAACAAAAATGGGCGAGTGAGAAATGAAGCAGAGTGGGTTAAGGGCAGAGCTTTGATTAAAATGTACAGCTTGATGCATGGCCAGGGCAGACAGACACACAGCACACAGATCTATATACAGATAAATATATACATAAATATCTATATATATAATGCTCTTCAGCTAGCAACACTTCAATTAAAACTCCCCACGCACAAAATGTTTGACAATAAAATCGAAACATAAATCGAAAATTGTTAAATTCGAATAAGCAAAAGGGTTTTGCCTCGCATTCATTGACTGACTCCTCCACTGACTCGACTGACTCGACTGACTCGACTGCCTTCTGCTCTTTGCTGCCGCTGCCTGGGAATTGTAAAGCTGTCAAATTTTAATTACAAAACTTTATAATCCAAAAAATACAGCAACAAGACGTTCGAAGCGCGTGGAGCAGAAGGCGGTGCGCCTTCTTAACTACGAACAAGCAAGCACCACCCCCCCCCCATCCCAATCTCCGCCCCTCCATTTGCCATTGAAACATTCAACTGTTCCTGTCGTTTTGCTCCCAAATCAATTCAATAACCGTACCGTAATGTGCGTGTGTGCGTAAGTGAATGACTGTGAATGACTGACTGAATCACTGAATCACTGACTGAATGACAAACTGTACAAATGTCTGTCTGTCTCTCTGTCTCTGTCTCACTGTCAGGCCTGCCAGCCTGTCTGTCTGTTTCTCTGTAACGCTTCAAAGTCCTTTCGTGTGGAGCTCGATTCGAAATTGTTTGATTTATACCTTTAGCGGAATTGGCAAGGCGCTGCCCCTGCCCCTGCCCCAATTTCAAATTGTTACCTGCCGCCGCATACGGCTCACCTTTGTGCCCCAAGCGAATGACAAATAATGAAAAATACAAAATTACCTGCCACTTAAGAGCTTAAAGCGCTTCAGTTGACGGAAGGCGCGGCTTTATTGATTGCTAACCAAATATGGTAATTATTCAAATGAGTGTATTCATGTATATATTCATGAATGTACTCGAAGTGAATACATTTATAAATTCAGCGAGTATTGCTAATAGTATAAATGATTTAGCTATACATATTTATGAATGCACTCATGAATACACTCATGAATACATTCACTATCAGTAAGCCAATTCTTATTTTACAAATTGCTAATTAAATATAAAATTTAATATGGTAATTCTTTATATGAATGTATTCATGAATGCACTCAAACCGAGCACACTTACGTTTTGAATACACTCACTAGCAGTAAGCCAATTCTTATTTTACAAATTGCTAATTGAATATAAAATTTAATATGGTAATTATTTATATGAATGTATTCATGAATGCACTCAAACCGAGTACACTTGTAAATGCATTTATGAATACTGTGAATATTGCCAATGATATACATGAATCAATGGTGTTGTTATGCATATTCATGTATACACTTATGCATATTCATTTATGAATACACTCAAGGTATTCACGAGCATTAAGCCAACTGATTAGCGCACTAAAAACACAAATCGAAGCGAATGCATTGCAAATCCAACTCATTCCAACACACTCATACACACTCACACTCACACTCACACTCACACTCACACTCACTAGCTCATTCATATGTGCGCTGCATTTGCAGCTTGACAATTCCTTTTTGTCTTTTGTTGCAAATTGCCAACTTGGGCATTGCCAGCTGCAGCAGCAGCAACAGCGGCAGCAACAATCATAAAGAATGCGACAAAAGCTTTGGCGTCAAAGCTCTGGGGTGCACTTGGCTGACTTGAAGACGCCCACCCTCAACCCTTATTCGGCCGCCACACTTGAAACAATCAAAAATCAATGACAAACGAACAGAAAAAAAATGAAAACCGACATTGAGATGGCAAAAGCGACGCTGCGGCTGCTGTTGCTGCTGTTGCTGTTGCTGTTGCTGTTGCTGCTCTTTACTCATTTGTCTTTTGGCTTTTTGGAAATTAACAACACACGCCCGCCCCCAACCCTCGCAGCTCGCAGCTCGCAGCGAAAGCCTCTTTAGCCCGAATGCTTGAAAAGTAACCCCTTTTTTATAGCGCCCAAGCTAACTTCCTTGCTCGGCTTTGCTGTCTCTATATATATATCTATATGTATATATATATATATCTATTATATGAGCATATATATCTATGTGTATATATATATTTTAAAATTTTTATGCCCGAATGAGTTTTAATTCCTTTGACGGTTGCTGGCGTGCCTAAAAGGCTGCTACAACAATTTTTATACATGCATATGCAGCTTCTTCTCCATGTGTGTGTGTGCGTGTGTGTGTGTGGGTGCGTGTGTGTGTTTGTATCTTTGATTGCTTATTGTTAATTTGTATTTGTATATTGGTCGCCTGTATGTGTGCGCTCTGAGATGTTCGCTGATTAAACCCTTTTTTACCCTGCTACATATGAATGAATGTGGCAATCACACACACACGGAGAGAGAGAGAGAGAGAGAGAGATAGAGTGAAAGAGAGAGCATCTTAATTCCTTTTGGCGTTTTATGCAGCGACCCAAGCAATTCGCCCACCTGCTGCCACATCAACGTCTTTTGCCTTCGAGTGTTTGTTATTGTTGTTTTTTGCTGTTGTCTTGTGCTTTGTGTAGATGTGTGTGTGTGCGCGTGTGTGTGTATTGACTGCTTTGTCAATTGTTTGGGGCTGCTGGCAGACTGACTGCCTGCCTGCTTGTCGTCGCGCTGGCTGCCTGGCAATTTTGTTAATTACAAATCGTTTGCTTTTAGCTCTATGCTAATGTCTCTGCCTGGGACACCAACCCCCAACCCTTAAACCCTACCACATGTGTATGTGTGTGTGTGTGTGTCTATTTTTGCATAACTTACGCAACTTTTTACAATTCTGACAGCTACCCCCAGTCCCCTAGTCCCCCCAGCTACCCAGCCCCAAAGCAGGGGGAACAAAAAAAACGCATACACAAGGGTTGTTGTTCTATTATATTTGATATATCTTTATATTACATATGCAGAGCTATAGACTATCAGCTAAATATCGCTGTCTATTTTGCATACAACATGCATTTCTTTGCTAGCAAGGGAGTTGGTCTAGGCAACAAACCAATGCCAATTAACACACACACACACACACAGAGAGAGAGAGAGACGGTTAGTAGTAGCAGCAGCCGTAACTGTCAGTCAATGTCCAACAGTCTCTTACCTAAATATTCAACTATTCCCATTGTTGGAAAAATGTAAATTTTCATAATTTTATAGTCAATAGGGCCGGGAAAACACACACACACCCCCCACCCACCCACAATTGCCAAACATTCATCTCATAGTTTTTGTTTGATTGTTCTACTCGAGTCAAATCGACCACCCCCCCCCCCCCCCCCACGCTTCCCCCCAACTGACTGCTGGCATCCCAGTCAGCCGCAAGAGGCAAAAGCCGCAAAAGGCAGCCAACGGGAATCGGACAGGCAAAACTTTTCTGACGCAAAGGGTTGCAAATGATTTTTGAGTTGTGTCGAAAATCCCCCAAAAAGTTGATTTATCGTTTTAATAATTCCTCAAACAACAGAACTGAGCGAACGCAGCTCAGCTCGCCGAATAGTGGAATCAAAAATCGAAAAATGACAAAAATGTCGAGATATGCACCCATCTCTATTAATGCCAGCCAGCGTTGCCAAATTTCAGTGTGCGCTGTTGCCAAATTTCAAATATGCTGTAGTTTTAAGGCGATTGTATATGGCAGGCAGTTGATTATTAATGAACTCGCATGGCTGTCTCTCTCTGTATGTGTGTGTGAGTGTGTGTTTGTGTAAGACACAACAAGACAGACACACACATGGGTACGCACCCACGCACAACCCTTGGCATACCCGTACACTTGCGCCGCATGCTAATTGCGTTTATTTAACAAAACAAATTTTTTACTTTTCCCACTTGGAGAAGGTTTTTGACATGGTAGCAGGGGGATGGGGATGGGGGTGGCGGTGGGGTTGGGCGCTGCGACTCAATTGAGTTGGCAATTAGACGCCAGCCAGAAGGGATTTTTTGTTTTTGAATGGGTCTACGATATATGGGGGTATACAACATTTTTATGCAATTAATTTGACTCGTCGTCGTCGTCGTCATCGTCCTCGCCTGTCGTCTTGTCATGTGCTACTTCTTCTGCTTCTTCTTCTTGTGCTTGTTCTCCTTTTTGAACTGGGGGAGCTTACTCACATGCCTCGTATGCTAATGAAAAATCGAACACGCAACCCCAGGCCCAGGCAAAGGCTAAGGGCTGGGGTCTGCCTTTTGATTGATAATGAAATTAACTGCTTAGCATTTCGAGGCATGACATGGGCCCAACAACAGCTAACGAAGAAGCAGCAACTATATAAAAAAACAGGACACATGTTTTCTATGCATGCATACATTTACATATGTATACATATTTATAGATATTTCATGCTGATGCGTTTTTAATGCCAATTATATATTATTGCAGACGTGTATGCGCAGTCAACCGTGCGCCAATAATAATAATAATAATAATAATAATCATAATCTGGGCCATTTCGGTTTGTTTATTGATAAAATAGATGCACACATAGTATGCATATGTGTTTATGTATATTAAGCAAAAGTTTAACTCAATCAACTTGGTTGTCAGCGATCAAAATTAACGTGGCTCACAAATAACGCAATGACACGCAAATTACCAATTGGCATTCGACTGATTTGCGTCCTGGGCGGCGGCGGTGGTACAGTTGCCAGCAAAAGTCGCTACACAAAGTTGTCGCTGTGTGCGTGTGTGTGTGTGTGTTGAGTGTATGCCTTTGGCATATGCGTCAATTAAAAACCGCGCCATTAAATTAATTTTAATCACATAATAAGAAATACACACACACACACACACACACACACACGCACGCACACGCATACAAGCCACCTGGCTGTCATTAAAAAATTTTGTTGCATACCACCAGGCGCAAAACTTTATCTTGTCAACTTTGTTGCGGCGCCACGCCTCCTGCAGCCAGCGTACCAAGCCCCCGCCTGCCCCCACAGATTCATTCCGCACACGTCTCGCTCACGTTGACGCACTTAAGAAAAATTCCCTTGTCAAATTTGCCAATTATCATATTTTCATCAAACAAACAAAGTTCCAAAAACTCAAACGCTCGCCGGAGGCACATACATAGCCCCCCCATGCTTCCTTCCCCCCACGCTGCCGCCTCCTGCCATGCTCAGCATGCATTGTGCTTGTACCTGAGCCCCTGCCACACCTGTGGCTGTATCTGTGGCCTGTTCGCTTGAGTCACAGGCAATCAGCGACGTCGTCGTCGTCGTCGTCGTCGTCGTTGTTAATTTTATTAAAAATTATTTTATAACTCTCGAACTTTTCCACGCACACACGACGCGACGCGACGCGACTTTGCTCCAGCTCGCATTGCTCTTGTTGTTTAAATATTGATGTGTGCTATTACAAAAATACAAGCAGCTAGCAGGAGAATGGCAGGAGGGGGGGGGAGGCCCTGCAACCGCAACAGCAGCCACAATGGCGGAGTTGCCACAAAATATGCAACTAAAAAAGTTTTGCAGCTCTCACATACACCTAGGCTCAAATATTCAAATATTCATCAACTACTGATTGTAAGCGCAACCAAACAATTCAGAAAATTAACAACAATCAGGATAAACAAAATCTGTTTTGATTGAAAATGGCTGAAGAGACAAATGCAAAGCAGAGCGAAAGCAAGGCAAGCTCTCTCTCGCTCATTCTCTCTCAATTGCCCATTCACTCTATCTCTCTCATATCTCTTTATTGCCTAAACTTTAATAATAAGCTGGAAACATATACAGTCGACTCTCGTTATTTCGAAATTCAAGGGACTCTTAAAATACTACGAATTATCGAATGTTTGAAATACTAAATGGATCGAAATATAAAGAGATTTTGTAGGGGACTCGTGAGTACTTTGAATTAATGAGAGGTTCGAAATATCGCAGGTTTGAAATAACGAGAGTCGACTGTATATATGTATATGTATAATTAAAATATACTAAATATTCTATAATATATACTCAAATATACTAAATATTCTATAATATTTACTAAATATTCTATAATATTTAGTATATTTTCCTTATATAATGTACCAAAAAGAATTTTCTTTCAAATATTTCCCTCTTTTAACATGTTCCACCCCAATTGACATACTAATTTGGGCATTATTTTCCATCAATTTCAGATTAAAGCACTTTTGGATGAGTTGCAACGCCTGCGCGCCTTGGAACAAACTCACCTGGTACAAATCCAGAGGCTCGAGGAGCACCTGGAGGTGAAGCGACAGCACATAATGCGTCTGGAGGCTCGCTTGGATAAGCAGCAGATAAACGAGGCGCTGGCCGAGGCAACGGCATTGGCTGCCGCTGTGAATGCTGCTGCGACAAACAACAATAATAGCAACAGCAGCAACAACAACAACAGCAGCAGCAACAACAACAACAACAACAATCACAGCAGCCAGAGCAACGACAACAACAATGTCGTATTCAAGACAACTGATCTAAGATCGAGCCATCGACACAACGACGATGATGACGATGACGATGACAATGATCATGATAATGAGCTGCGCGACGCCGATGGCGATGATGATGATGACCTGCATCTGACCAATAGTGAGCAACAGCAGCAACAACAACATTCAGCTTTAGTCAACAATCGCCACGACGATGAGCAGGACAAGGAGGATGCCGAGGAGCACGATGCAGAAATTTCGAATGCCACAGCCGCAGCGGACAGCAATGAGCTGAAAATCAAAAAGGAGCAGCAGTAAGTATTTCCATTAGCAGCGCAAGCAACTCTGTTCCATTTCCAGTTCATACCGGAACTGTAACTGCTTTGCTTTGTTTTTTTATGTGTCACTTCCATCTTGTTCTTAGAACTTAAAAGTTCATTGATTGGCTAAACCATGTTTCATTTCCATTTCGTTCCTTTGCAATGCGACGCTTTTCATTTTATTAATTAGCAAACTTGCTTTGCTCTAAGAGCATAGCCAACACTCAAAGGCTTGCACGTGTTTCATTTCCATTTCGTTCCGGTGACACACAACGACTATCGCCGCCTTTTCTTTTAGCAAACTAATCTATTTTACTCTCAAATCATAGATAATATACTTCAGTGTTTCATTTCCATTTCGTTCCTTTAAAACCCTAACTAATTTCACTCTTTTAGCAAATAATTCAGATATATTGTACTTTCAAATCACAACTGATCCTCTATTGCCTAGCCACGTCTCATTTCCATTTCGTTCCCATTGCAGCAGTCCACTGGACCTGAATGTGCTCAGTCCACAATCGGCGATTGCCACAGCCGCCGCGGCCGCAGCAGCCGCTGCCTGTGCCAACGATCCCAACAAATTCCAAGCCCTGCTACTGGAGCGGACCAAGGCCTTGGCCGCCGAGGCGCTCAAGAACGGCAGCACCGATGCCGTCAGCGATGGTGAGTATGATGCATGCATCACCGTGCAGCTGTATCTACTGCAGTCCGACATCGATTTCCCTGTCGCGTGGCGCTGTTTGTTGATGTGAAACGCTTTGATTTCTTCCGCCTGTGGAACGGCGCCCAGGAGGGCAGTTTAATGAACCGTTCGACTAGTAATTCCGTTACGTTACCAGCTTATCGGCGCCAACAGAAACGAGGCGCCAATTTTTATGGCTGTCAATAAGCGTCAACGCAGCGACGATCGCGTTTTTCTCCTTCTGCGACTTTTCTTACATTTTTTTTATTGTATTATTATTATTATTTTTGATTTACAATATTTGCATCAGAACGTCTGCGAATGTTGTCATTGTTGTTGTTGTCGTTGTTATAGTCATTGTTGTTGTTGTTGTTGTTTTATACACTTTGAGTTGCTCTGCATGTTTATCGATCATACATACATACATACATACATACCATACATACATAGAGGCCAAAGGAATCAGTTGACAATCATCATTATTATTATTCTTATTACAATTATTATTATTGTTATTATTATCGACAACAACACGATTCAATGCTATCGCTATGTGTCTATCTCCCCTCTCTCTCTCACTCACTCACTCTGTCTCTGTCTCTGTCGTGCTACATAGATATTTATATACATACATATATATACATTTATATATTTATGAGTCTCTATTTACAACAATTACACACGGACACACTCACACACACACACACAGTTTCTTTGTTGTTTTGTTGTTCGAATTGGCAAGCGAAAAGTGCAAATTGTTGGCAAACAATACAAAAAAAAAAAACAAATTAAATGAAACAAATTGAAAGAAATCAAAAACAAAATACAAATTTTGATTAATTTTTGGCGTTTTGTTCCATGGATGTTGTTAAAATCAGTATATACCAAACAAATATACCAAATACAAAAAAAAAAAAAAAAATACAAGTATTTTATGATAGATCATTGTAAATAAGTAGCAGCAACAAAAGGCACAACTTTTTTGTTGTTTCCCGCAGAAATGCCGCAACAACAACAACAAGCCGTAGACGTAGCAACAACAGCTGCAGAAGAAGAAGCAGCAGCAGCAGCAGCAGCAGTAGCAGCAGCAAGCGCAGCAGCAGCAGCAACAGTTGCCAAGCCAGATTTGAACAAAACTGGAACGAATGAGAATGAGACATTGGTCGAGGCCAATTTGCAGCCGAAAATCGAAATCTTAGACACAGACGAGGTAATAGCCGAGACTCCAGCTTCAGCTCAAACGCTAGAAGAGCAGCTGGTCAATAGCTATTGGAGGCGTGGCTTTGAAACGGGCACAGCTGCAACAGCAGTAGCAGCAGCAACAGCAACTGCAGTGCCAGCAACAACAGCTGCAGTTGCAACTGGGAGCAAAACGCCAACAATTTATCAAAATGCCAATGTGGTGCAGCAGCAATTGTTGCCGCCACCGCCACCGCCACTGCCACTGCCGCAGCCCCAGCAACAACAACAACAACAGCAACAACACTATCAACAACAACAGCAACAGCAACAACAACAACAGCAACAACATGGACCCTCGTCCACTGTGCTGCTCAGTCAATTGGTTAACTCAACTTTCTCACATGCCAATCACTCCTCTTGTTCCAATTCCAAATCCGCACGCCTAGATGCCGCCACACACCACCAACTTCAGCAGCAACAGCAGCAGCAGCAGCAACAGCAACAGCCCCAGCTGCAGCAACAGCAACTTCTGCACAACAGCAGCAATAGCAGCAACAGCAGCCTGACCGGCAGCGATCCGCTGAATCATCATCATCACGCACACCATCACGGCAGCATGGGGCATGGCCAACTGTTGCATACGGCACACCATTTGCATCATGGCGCCGACTCGAACTCATCCAGCGCCAACAGCACACCGAACAGCACCGCCCAGCTGGCGGCGAGCATTGCCAGCACGCTGAACGGCAACAAGTCGCTGTTGCAGGCAGCGGCCGCTGCCAATGTGGCGGCTGCCGCCGTTGCCGTGGCCGAGGACAACAACAACAGTCTGACTCCCAATGCGAACGCGGCTGTGGCCGCAGCAGCGATGGCCGCCCATGCCCAGCATGCGGCTGCTTTGGGTGCGCCCAGTTTCCTGCCCAATCTGCCCAGCCTGCCATTCCAGTTTGCAGCTGCCGCGGCCGCTGGACAGGAGGCGCGTGCTCACTTTCGGTTCGCGGACGCCGAGCTGCAGCTGCAACCGGGCGTTTCGATGGCGGGCCGTTTGGGTGAATCGCTGATACCCAAGGGTGATCCCATGGAGGCCAAGCTACAGGAGATGCTGCGCTACAACATGGACAAGTATGCCAATCAGGCACTCGACACGCTGCACATCTCGCGACGCGTTCGTGAGCTGCTCTCCGTGCACAACATTGGCCAGCGTCTGTTCGCCAAATACATATTGGGCCTGTCGCAGGGCACCGTATCCGAGCTGCTCAGCAAGCCAAAGCCCTGGGATAAGCTGACAGAGAAGGGTCGCGACAGCTACCGCAAGATGCATGCCTGGGCCTGCGATGATAATGCCGTCATGCTGCTCAAATCCCTCATACCCAAGAAAGGTGAGTGCCTAACCTTGTTTGTTTGTTTTTTCTTTTTTCCATTTCTTGTTTTTCACTGTCTTGTTTTTCGCGCTCTCTTATGCCGAGCTAATTAGTGGCAGCCACTGCTGCACAAAACACAGCAGCTTAAAAAAAAAAAAACAGTTGACAGCTGTTGCACGCAGAGAGCGTGACAGCTGACAGTTGCTGTTTGCTATGAACTGACATAAATCACTCTTAGTGTGCCTGAAGAGTTGAGCCACATGCCATATGATCATCTCCCATTTCATGCCATTCAGCTTTTGTCACTCACTTGTTCAAAGAGAATCGAATTGCCGCGCCAAGGCAACGCAAGGCAAGCTACTGTTTCATAACACTCAGCTTTTTGTCATACAATTCACGCTGTCAAACGCCTAACAATTGTTGCTTGCTATATCACTCTTCTGCCAGCAAGCAAGCTCAGCTGCAGTTTCATGACGCGCAGCTTTTGTCCGCTGCGCTGCCCACTTGCAATTAAATTTTTGTTGATTTATTGAAACATTTCCAGTAAGCAATAAGTTCTTCTTCTTCGTTTAATTGATTTGCCTAGATTTTGGAATTCTCGCATTTCATATTGCGCATTTCATGCCCACGTTTAACTCATTTTCTCGCTTATTTCATTTGCATCTTTTCGCTGATTATTATTTCTTTTTTGTTTTTTTTTTTTTTTTTTTCTTTGAATACTTTCGGCTGGCGGCCTGCCAAAACATTAAAATGTGAAATTATAATTATTTTTGATTTTTGCGTATAATCAACGTGCCAACGAGCAACAACGATGGCGACGACTGGATGCATTTCATGCAACCATTTCGCCTGTCGCCATAAATTTTCACAAATTTGCACATTAGCCGTCGTACAACGAACGATTTGCGAATGCAAAACACAATCGTTTCGTATACATACAACAAACTGTGATCTTTGGTTAACGATAGCGGCGCAAAGTTGCCCTCCGTTTGTCTGTCTGTTTGTCGTTAGGCTTTTCAGTTGTCTTGGTTAGGCTTTTTATTGATTAGTCATCAATTTAATGGGCTGCCCCCACAACTATGCCAGACTGCGGCCCGTGCCCGACCAAAACTACAAATATGTCAATGCAAAAGTATTTTTAAAGTACAGACACGCACCTACCCAACACACACACACACACACACACACATGGATCTCCTTGGTAAAGTTAATCAAAGTTTTACTGTGGTTCGCTCTGTGTGCGCAATGCACATGTGCGTGCCTGTGTGTGTGTGTGTGTCTAAGTGCATGCAAATGTTGACAATTAATTTATGACGATTACTCATGACAGCTAAACTAACTGTTTATATATTTATGGCTGTAGAACGCAGTCACTGCAATTGCTGTGAGTTTTTTTTTTTTCTCTTTTTTTTTTTTTGCTGCTTTCTCTAGTGATTGAGTGTGCTTAGTGACCCGCCTCCCCCCGTCGCCCACACCCACACGTTGCGCCCGTTGTCAGTTAATTATAAGCAAATAGGCATTTAGATGCATGCGATAGAACCGGTCATAGACACAGTTATATAAAAAAGGGTAATAACTGTTGCCTAGCTCAGGGCGCAAGTTTTTGTTGCATAAAATTTGTAAATTATTAGAATAGAAATCAGAATTATTACAAAAAACAACAAGCGGCAATACTTTGAAGTCGCTTTGTGGGCTAGCAAAGTTGTGCGAACTTTTTGGCGCGTCAATGATTTTTGAATTGTAATTGTTTAAAGCGAGGAACGGCAAGCTGGAATGGAACGGGCTGAAATGGGCATGGGGCGGCGCGACGACTGCCGTGACAATTGGTCTGTGAAAGGCTTGAAACAAAATACATATATACAACAAAAACAACAATTAAAAACACAACAACAACGGCAACAACAACAGCAAACATAAAGTAGAATTAAATGTAAACAACGACAACAGCAACAACAACAACAACAACAACAAACGACGAAACGCAATGCAACTGCTGCTGCCTTCAACGAGGCATGCAAAACGTTGACGTGGCGCGCGCGTTTGAAGTCGTCTTTGTGCCGGACAAAGTGCGCCAGCTGAGTGCTGGCCGCGGGGCGTGGCAGCGGGTGAGTGGGTGAATGGGTGAGTGGGTGATGGTTGCGGCAGCTGAGCGGGATAGCATTTGGTTTGCTGGGCATTGCAATGTGGAGTTATGCCAAGGGCGGCTACCTAACGTAGCGGGAGGAGGAGTCGCCGAAGCAGAGGTTAGGGGCGGCGCCAACTCCAGGATGGGACGTGGAAAACTTTTCGCGTTTTTGGTTTGCTCTGCCGTTAATTTTTGCTTGGCTCTTTTTTTTCTCTCTTCTTCCTCTTCTATTTGACGACAATTGTTGCATATTAAACGGCGCACGGGCAAAGCGAGTGGAAGAGAACAGCAAAAAACTATTGAAAAGTTATAAAATAACGGAAGTTTGACAAGTGATACATATATATATATATGTACATACAAATAATCAAATGAAATGGAGCACTGTGCATTTGCTTAGCTTAGACAAATAAATGTTATCGATTAATATATATATATATAGATAAAGGTTACCAGAACTATCGATCGATCTTTAAAATTTAGTAATATTTTATATATATTTATCGATCATTTTAGAATAGTTTCTAAAAGCTGAATTGAGCTCATTTTATATGCTCAGCTCCTATCGATCTTTTTTTATCGATTCTACATTTTCACATTACAAGGTACACATACAAATATATATATTTGAAACCACTGTGCAAATACAGTGCCTGCTAGTTGACAATGTTTTTACCATGACAAGACCTACACGAGCTGAACACGACCAAATAGAGAGGGTAAATAGTGAACGACAGCGAGGGGAAAGGAGTGTGAGAGAGAGAGGGAGGAATAGAGAGGGTGAGAAGTAGTTTGAGTTTACAACAGAGTTCAACCAAGTGCCGTTTGAGTACTCAATTCAAACTGCATTTAGCATTTGTAAAAAAAAAAACTTCAAAATCGGGGCAGGGAATTTAAAAAATAGCAAAGAGAAAAGTAAATGGAAAAGCAAACAAAGCTCAACGTCATTTTAGCCGCGTCAGACAAGTCGTATACGTAATGGGCAATATTTGTATTTGTCGACGGCATGCGAATGTGGCCGAGTCAACTCGTTATGGCAGCTAATAATACTAGCATATTAACACATAATTTTAGCAGACGTCGTCTATTTGTTTTAGCAGCAGCAGAGCAGCAGCAGCAGCAGGCGAGAGAGCTATCGAAAAGTCGGGCGAAAAGTGCGTGGCCTAAAATAGAAAAGCGCGCGGCAAAGAAGGCAAAACAATACAACTGGCGCACATTCACAGAGTGTGTGGAGTGTGAGGGGGTGGGGGAGCATAGCTCTCGAACAAGAGATCGAGGAGGTAAAGACAAAAGCATTCCAAATGCCAAACAGACAGAAGACAAAATGCTGCCAGGCACTTTTATTTGCCGCCGTTTCACAAATTATTTGTCACCAGCCATAAAGCGAAATATGTGAGGCACACACGCACACACACACGCACACACACACACGCACACACAGCCTGACTAAGTGGCCAACGGGGCGTATCAATTCCTGCGCTTTTTGGCCTCAAATTTAAGTTGTTTTCTGTTTTTTTTTTTTTTTCGCTTTGATTGTAATTTATTTTATTTGATTTTGTTGAAAATTGCTTTATGTGTTGTGGGGCTGGCGGGGCGTGGCCGTAGCAAGAAAATATAATAAACATAAATTAGCATAAAGCGCGCTCAACTGAATCTTTTCATAATATAATAACAAACAAAAAATCCACGAAAAAAAATAAATAAATGAAAATCAAACAAAAACGCAATTTGTATATATTTTTATGAATATAAGAAATGGGCTCTACTAAATCTTCGATAGCTTAGTCAATGAGTCAGCATGTTGAATCATTGTCGCAATCAAAGCGCATATAAATAAATAAATCTATATGTATTCGTGTATGTATGTATGTGTGTGTGTATAAAACAATTACAAAATACATATTGCTATATAATATACAAATACATATGTATGTGTGTGTGTGTGTGTGTTTGCTGGCATGCCGCATAGCCTAGACATGGCAAAAAAGTTTGTCGACATTTCGCCATTATGCCGCAAAATGTTGCACATGTCTCGCTCGTGTTGCACTTGCCCCAACTTTTGTCTGTGTGCTGCTCGGGCTAATTACTTTGTAATGAACTTTGACAACAATCAACAAAAAAACAAACAACAAATAAGTATATATAAAAAAATCAACAAAAAAATACCAAAATACCGAAATACCAAATAAAACTTGCAAATTAGCCGCAGCCAAGCCAAATATGTATATATGGCTTAATAACCCCCAAAACCAATTACCAATTTACCTGCAACTCTCTCATTGACTGTTTGATGTTGTGCACCGTACCCCATCCCCCCCCCCCCCTCCACTTCACTTCTTATGCTACGTTTGCCCTCAGCTCAGCTAGAAGCAAGAAGCTTGCCTCAAGCAGCTGTCTGTCTGAGTTTTTTTTACTTTTTTGTTTTTTAATTGACACTTCTGCTAATACCACCCCCCCCACACACACACACACACATGCATACTAACTGACTGGCATTTTAATTAGAAAATTTTTCTTGCAATTAATGCAAATTGCGTGCGTGTGCCAATTTCAATGCGCCAGTTCAATTGTGGCAACAGCCAGCCAGCCAGCCACGCCCCCCGACCCACACTGCCTTAGCCACTCAACTATAAACCCCTTTTTTTTTGCCCTCTCTCTCTCACTCTCTCTCTCTCTCTCTCTCTGAAGTATGATTACATATTTGTGTGCTGGCAAATATTTATTGTATTAGGAAAAACTCCACAAAGGCAAAAAAAATACAACAACAAAAGGACAAAAATCTACAGTCGACTGAGCAGGGTCGGGGATAACCGAAAGGAGGGGGGTGGGGCAGAGGCTGGGTACTAGCACTCATCGTGTCTGGCGAGAATATTCGTCTGATTTGTTATAAAAGGCAAATATTCATCAAGCAAATTGTGGCACAGGTGGTGGTAGATAGATCTGAATATATATATATATATGTATATATATGTATATATATATATGTATATGTATTCATATTTTATCTCATATATATGCTCCATGATAGCTCATATCTATATTTTTCGCGTAAAATCCATATCCTTTTGAATGACAATTTGGTCAACATGTTCCTCTCTAATAAATTACAAACAACACACACACACACACACAGCAAACACACAAAAGCGCAGACAAAAAATGGCCAATGGTAAAAAAAAAAGAAGTGAGAGACAAATATTCAAATATACAAATACAAATATATATATATATAAATTACTTCATTTTTTTTTTTTTTTTTGTCTATGGCATTGAGCTGCTCCTCTGGTTGGGGCATTGCGTTATTTAAAAGTCGTCGCTGTCTGCAAATCCATCCATGCAAAAAACGCGACAGTTAGCTGCTTAAAAAGTTACGTTTTTTTTTTTTACCGTTGTACTTTTCACATATTGTTTGTCAATAGATATATTCATGAATTTGTTTGACAATTTAAGAGATTTGAAGGCCAGCAGAAGCGAGTCTACAAATAAATATTATTTATATTCTCATGCATTTCACAACACACTAAACACGCTTTACAACACTAGCTGAGTAATCAGTTGAAGTATTTTTCACATAATTTACAATATATATTTTTTATATGTATATATTTGAAATATTTTTATAAAATTACATACATTTTATTTTAGCTATATTTATATTTATTTTATTTTATTTATATTTATTTTATTTAATTTTTTAAATTTATATTTATTTAATATAATTTTTTTAATTTGTACTTATTTTATTTAATTTTTTTATTTTTATTTTATTTATTTATTTTTTTTTTTATATATTCTATATATTGTTATATATTCAATATTTTAGTATATTTATATAGTTTTATATATTTAATATAATTTGTATGCATTTTTTTATATATATTTTTTATATTTATTTTTTTATGAATTTTATATTTATTAACGAGCTACAATTAATATAAAATTAACTGTGACTTGAGTCTAAACATTTTTATATATTTTTTATATATTCTATATTTATTTATTTATTTATTTATTTATTTTTGTATTAACAAATTATTATTAATATAAAATTAACTCTAACTTGAGTCTAAACATTTTTATATATACATACATATATATTTTTTTATATATTCCATATTTATTTATTTATTTATTTTTGTATTAACAAATTATTATTAATATAAAATTAACTCTAACTTGAGTCTAAACATTTTTATATATACATACATATATATTTTTTTATATATTCCATATTTATTTATTTATTTATTTTTGTATTAACAAATTATTATTAATATAAAATTAACTCTAACTTAAGTCTAAGCACTTTTATATATATTCTACTTATTTTGCTAAATATTAAATATTAGTTTTTTTTTTTCATAATTTATTCCCATCAATAACTGTTAGATCGCCTCAGATTTTAAAGCCAAAATCACATCTTTAAGCCCATATCTAGCCGCTTATTGATTGTTGAAGTCGTCTGAGTGTGTTACAGTTGACACCGAGTGCATTGAACTGTCCATAGCCTTCAGTTGCTGCTCCTCCTCCACCTCCTGCTGCTCCTCCTCCTCCTCCTGCTCCTCTTCCTCCTCCTGCTGCTCCTCCTCCTGCTACAGCACACATCCGTTTGCCATTTTAGCAGTTTCATTTGCAGTTCCAGCTACGTCTCCGGCTAAAGAGCGCTTAAGCTGTCTGTGTCTGTGGCTGTGCCTGCCGTGTCAGCCGTCCAGGACGTGTGGGGGTCAGCCAGGTGTCATCAATGTCATCTTCGACTTTATAACACAAAAACACTTTGTAATCCCCAAATGAAGCGACGGCGCTGACGACGATGACCAAGAGCCCAATAATAGCCGAAAAAAAAAGCATTCGAAGCAAATCGAAAATAAAAATCTGTAAAAAAACATAACGAAAAAATGTAAAATCCAATGATTCTGGCTGCGGTATGTGGCAAGTGGCATGTGGCATGTGTCGTCACTCTGCAAAAAAAAAATGTAGGCAACGTTACGATCTATTGTAGTTGGCCCTTTTATCGCCTTTTCATGTCCATCTATGTGGCTTGATTGTATTTCAATGCGAAATACTTTTCAAATCGTTCCGTTCGCTTCAATTGACAGCGGGGGGGGGGCGGGCAAACATTTGTCATTCATGTGTTGATTTCCGTTTCCTGTGCGCGTTCAGCTCATCGAGTGTTTGCTCCTTTGGGGCATCGATTATGGCTGGGCAATTGTAAAGCGATTTTCAGTTATTTCAGTTGCGACTGGCTCTGATTGATGTTTGTTGGCCAGCAGCGGCAGCCACAAAAATACCGCAAGGACACAAACGGCATTCAGCTCAACCACTTGTGCGATTATTTTACAATTTACCACTCGATGTTTTTTTCTCTCTCTTTCTCTTGTTGTTGTTGTTGTGCAGCTCGATTTTTCGATTGTTTTGCTGCAGCGACATTTAACGAGTGGAACCAAAAACAGCAAAAAAAAACAAAAATAGAAGTGAAGCGAAAATCCTTCATTTCAATTGAATTTGTGCAAAGCATTTTTTTTTTCGTGTTTGTTGTACTCTTTCAATTGCAATTGAATTCACATTCATTTATTCATTTCAACTCGTTTCGTTTCGTTTATTCAAGCTGGCATTGCCGGCGCGCGCTTCGCTGAGCAGCCCCAACTCCTGCTCCGGCTCCTGCTCCACTGCCTTTGCCCACCTATTTTGGCTCCATGGCGCGTGCCAAATTAGCGCTTCGCTTGCATTGAACTATTTGGAGCGCCCATCCAGGCATTTTGCATTTTTTATTAATTTTTTTTTTTTTTTTTTTTGCTTTTTTGACTGAACTCTGTGCGCTAGGTTTCACATTTGTATGGCCATTGATGTTTTGGTTCGGTTTGGTTCGGTTTGCTTTGTCTGTGGTCGCGGTTATGTTGATTGAAAATCAAATGGTGTTATAATTGAGCTTGCCACGGGGGTTCAGGGGGGAGTGGAGGGGGGGAGTTGCAACTGGAGCAGGAGTAGGGAAATTCTTTGCAATTGATGTTTTGCTGCACACACAAAATGTTTATCAAATTTATCGTACACTGCACAAAAAAGCTAGCTAGCTATATGTTTATAGAATTGAATTCCAAATTCAAACTGTTTTTCGCTCAGTGCATGCAAAGTGCATCAAATGCTGCGCCGCTTTATGGCCACAAATTTGCGCTGGCTTTTTGAACGCTTTATGGCTTAATTGGCCCGTTGGGCTGTTGGCCCTGGCCCTAGCCCTGGCCCTGGCCAATGCGATTCGGTTTTTCTGTTTCGTATCAATTGGGCTTCAATAAATGAGCTAAAATCCGAAATGCGCATAAACTTTATAACGTTTAATGGGCAAGCCAATGCCACTTTACGATCAATATACAATCAACAACATTAACTGCAATCATGCCTTCTCTTTTTCTCTCTCTCTCTCTCTCTCTCTTGAATAGATTCTGGACTGCCACAGTATGCTGGTCGCGGCGCTGGCGGCGATGATTCCATGTCCGAGGATCGCCTCGCACACATACTCAGCGAAGCCTCCTCCCTGATGAAGAGCAACGTTGTCGCCGCCCAGCAGCAACAACAGCAGCAGCAACAACAACAGCAGGAGCATCAACGTCGTCATGCCAGCGACGATACGCACAGCAACGATGACAGCAAATCGCCGCCACAGAGCTGCAGCTCGCCCTTCTACAAGGTGGAGCATCAGATCAAGCAGCAGCAGCAGCAACAGCAACAGCAGCAGCAGCAGGCACAGCAGCAACAGCTGCACGTCTCTGACCATGCGCAGCGTGAGCAACGCGAAGCAGCCGCCGCCGCTGCCGCCGTTGCCGTCCACCAGCAGCAGCAGCAGCAGCAACGCGAGCAGCGCGAACAGCGTGAGGCTGTGCAGCGCGAGCAGCAGCAGCGACTGCGTCACGAGGATCTCGCCCAGGACAAGATGGCGCGTCTCTACCAGGAGCTGATGGCGCGCACACCGCGCGAAGCCGCCTTCCCCAGGTAAGTGAGAGCTTCTCCAGACTTTGGCTCACGTATTCATATCTGAAAATTTCTCATTTTGTTTTTGTTTTTGTAGCTTTTTGCTGTCGCCGTTCTTTAGCGGCGCCGCTGGCATGCCTGGAGCAGCCGCCAATCCATTCCCCGCTGCCATGGCCGCCGATGAGAATATGCGTCATGCCTTTGAGCGTGAGATTGTGAAGCTGCAGCAGCAGCAGCAGCAGCAACAGCAGCAACAGCAACAACAGCAACAGCAGCAGGCGCAGGCCGCCAGCTTTCCCAACTTTTCCAGTTTGATGGCACTGCAGCAGCAGGTGCTGAATGGAGCGCAGGATTTGTCGCTGGCCGGCAAGGATATCAAGCTGAATGGCCAGCGCTCGTCGCACGAGCAGCACAGCGGCAGCGGCAGCAGCTCCAAGGATGGCGAACGCGGCGATGATGTTGCCGATCGCAGCTTTCCCGCCCTGCCACACGCCCGCAAATCGGATGGCGGCAACACGCCCGCACCAACCGCACCGGCCGCCGTCAATGCAAGCGGCAGCGGCAGCAATCCGCTAACCGGCAGCAGCGTCGCCGGCAGCGTTGCCAGCGGCCATGGCAGCAACTCGGCTGCGCCCAGCCCATTGAGCAACTCGATACTGCCGCCAGCGCTGAGCAGCCAGGGCGAGGAGTTTGCGGCGACAGCGAGTCCGCTGCAGCGCATGGCCTCGATCACCAATTCGCTGATCACACAGCCGCCGGTGACACCGCACCACTCACAGCCGCAGCGGCCCACCAAGGCGGTGCTGCCGCCCATCACGCAGCAGCAGTTCGACATGTTCAACAACCTGAACACCGAGGACATTGTGCGGCGGGTGAAGGAGGCGCTCTCCCAGTACAGCATCTCGCAGCGACTGTTTGGCGAGTCTGTGCTGGGCTTGTCGCAGGGCTCCGTGTCGGATCTGTTGGCACGGCCCAAGCCCTGGCACATGCTCACCCAGAAGGGCCGTGAGCCGTTCATACGCATGAAGATGTTTCTGGAGGACGAGAATGCGGTGCACAAGCTGGTGGCCAGCCAGTACAAGATCGCGCCCGAGAAGCTGATGCGCACGGGTAGCTACAGCGGCAGCCCACAGATGCCGCAGGGCCTGGCCAACAAGATGCAGGCAACGCTGCCCATGCAGAAGATGATGAACGAACTGAAGCTGCAGGAGCCGGCCCAGGCCCAGCACATCATGCAACAGATGCAGGCAGCGGCCGCCATGTCCGCGGCCATGCAGCAGCAGCAGGCAGCGGCCGCCCAAGCGGCTGCCGTCCAGCAGGCCCAGGCCCAGGCCCAGGCTCAGGCCCAGGCACAGCAGAGCCACCAGCAGCAGGCCCAGCAGCAGGCCCAACAGCAGGCCCAACAGCTGCTCCATCATCAGAACATGCTGTTGACGTCGCCCGGCCTGCCGCCGCAGCATGCCATCAGCTTGCCGGCGGCGAGCACGCCCAGCGGCCAGGCGGGCGGCAATCCGGCGTCTGTGGCCACGCCCGGCAGCAACGAGAAGAAGCCGATGATGATGCCCGTGCACGGTGGGGCGCATGCTCCAAATGCCATGCGCAGCCTGCACCAGCACATGTCGCCGACCGTCTATGAGATGGCCGCGCTGACCCAGGATCTGGACACGCACGACATAACCACCAAGATCAAGGAGGCGCTGCTCGCCAACAACATTGGCCAGAAGATCTTTGGCGAGGCGGTGCTGGGCCTCTCGCAGGGCTCCGTGTCGGAGCTGCTGAGCAAACCGAAGCCCTGGCACATGCTCTCGATCAAGGGACGCGAGCCGTTCATACGCATGCAGCTCTGGCTGAGCGATGCCAACAATGTGGAGCGGCTGCAGCTGCTGAAGAACGAGCGACGGGAGGCGAGCAAGCGACGCCGCAGCACCGGACCCAATCAGCAGGACAACAGCAGCGACACGTCCAGCAATGATACGAACGATTTCTATACGAGCAGTCCGGGTCCCGGCTCGGTGGGCTCATCGGTGGGCGGTGCACCGCCCAGCAAGAAGCAGCGTGTGCTCTTCTCCGAGGAGCAGAAGGAGGCGCTGCGGCTGGCCTTTGCCCTTGATCCGTATCCGAATGTGGGCACCATCGAGTTTCTGGCCAACGAGCTGAGCCTGGCCACGCGCACCATCACCAACTGGTTCCACAACCATCGCATGCGGCTCAAGCAGCAGGTGCCGCACGGCCAGCCCGGCCAGGATAATCCCATACCCAGTCGCGAGAACACCAATGCCACGCCCTTCGATCCCGTCCAGTTTCGCATCCTGCTGCAGCAGCGGCTCGTCGAGCTGCACAAGGAGCGCATGGGCCTGAGCGGTGCGCCCATACCCTACCCACCGTACTTTGCCGCCGCCGCTCTGCTCGGCCGCAGTTTGGCGGGCATTCCGGGCGCTGCGGCGGCTGCTGGTGCAGCGGCTGCTGCGGCCGCCGCCGTTGGCGCCGCTGGCGGCGATGAGCTGCAGGCGCTCAATCAGGCCTTCAAGGAGCAGATGAGCGGACTGGATCTGTCCATGCCGACGCTGAAGCGCGAGCGCAGCGATGACTATCAGGATGAGCTGGAGCTGGACGCCAGTGGCCAGAATCTGAGCGACAACGAGTCCATCGAGGGTGGCCACGAGCCCGAGAACACCACGCCCATATCCGAGTACGAGAAGGCGCTGCAGAAATCGGCGCTCGCCTCGGCCGCCGCCGGCTACTTGAACAATGCGGTGCGCAGTTCGCGCCGCAAGCCCGCCGCCCCCCAATGGGTGAATCCGGCTGGCGCCACCACGCCCACAGCGGCCGGCGCAGCGGGTGCCGCCATCGCAGCCGGCGATACCAGCGCCAGCGAGCGCATCATCAATGGCGTCTGCATCATGCAGGCCTCTGACTATGGACGCGACGAGGGCGACAGTGTCAAGGGAGGCGGCGAGTCCAGTGCCGATGCCGAGCACGATGATCATGCGCACCTGGAGATCGAGCAGCGCTTCATGGAGCCGGAAGTGCACATCAAGCAGGAGGAGGACGACGACGATGAGCCGTCCTCACAGCAGCAGCAGCAGCAACAGCAACAACAGCAGCAGCAGCAGCTGGACGATGAGAGCGCCGAGAAGCAGCTGAAGGTGATCAACGAGGAGAAGCTGCGCATGGTGCGTGTGCGACGGCTGAGCAGCAATGGTGATGGCGATGAGCATTGCGCTGCAGTGCAGCAGGCAACGGCAGCGGCAGCGGCTGCGGCAGCAGCAGCAGCAGCAGCAGCCGTTGCAGCGGCAGCAACTGCGACGCCAGCGGCAGCGGCAGCAGCGTGGAACTACTAAGCTAGTAACTGAAACTGGAACTGGAACCGGAACTGGAACTGGAACGGGAACGGGAACGGGAACTGGTTACCAGAGTGCAATGTTGAAGACGTTTACTTGTGATTAAGTTTGGCAGCGGCCCCAGAACATGTTTAGCCACTGGCTAATAAATATATACACACATATATATATAAACATACATATACATATATATGTGTGTGTATTTGCATACATATATATACATACATAGCGATATATAGCACATAAATACACATAATATATATATATATACATACACCCCCACATATATATATATATATACATCATATTTAGAACTAGCTCTGTAAGATCTAATATTTTTTTTTTTTTTTCGAAGAAGTAGTTGTAGCTAAAAAAAAAAAAAAGTTTAGAGACGCTAGGTGCGATAGAGCAGCGCAAAAGTATTAAATTGTTGGCTTTAAACTTGCCCGCCCCACACGACACCCCTTCCCCTGACGACCCCTGACCCTCTCCGCCGCAACAACTCGAACCTAAAAACTCTACCAAAAGCCAAATCTGTTGAGGCGCAGATTATGAAAAACAAAAAGATTTTTTTTTTTTTTGATTTCTTTACGACTTGAAGACTGTAAAAGCAAACGGCGGTAGAATTTTATTATTATCATTATGATTATGATTATTATTAATATTAATTACAAGATTTCTAATTTTTTTTTTTTTTTTTCTCGTCTGAATTGTTAAGTGTAAATAGATAAACAATAAATATACAATATTAAACTCTAGCAACTCGAGGGCCGTTCTGTAAATACCGAAACTGTAGATGTTGACGGCGAAAAAAAAAAAATGAAGTAAGCATAGAAAACAAAACTAAAGCTAAGCAAAACAATTTTTTTTTTTAATTTTCCATAAACATAGCAAAAAGAATAACTATATATTATGGTTCATTTTTTTTTTTTTTTTTTTTTTTTTGTCGCAAATGTTTTTTTAGCTATCTTTTGATCTCACACACACACACACACTACTGTAAAATATAAAACAAAACGAAAACTAACAATGAAAACAGCTGAAAACGAACAACAACAAAATATGAATCCAAAGTAAAAGATAGTTAAAAACAACACAAAAAAAAGGAAAAGCAAAAAAAAAAATAAATACAAAACGAAATGCGCATTTTTTTCTATATAATTTTCACAATTCTCTTGTTTTCCTTTTCATGAGAAGCAAAAATCAAGCTACCCTTAAAAAAAAAAAAACAGCAAGGAAGAAGCAGAAGAAGAAACACAATAAATTTTGTAAATTTTAAATTTACGTAAAACAAAAAAAAATTATGATAAAGCAAATAAAATACATATATATATAAATATATATATATATTATGTAAAACACAAAACATAGCAAAATAAATGCAAATTGCACTAAATTATTATTTAAATTTAATAAAAAAAAAAAGGAAAAAATATATATAGTTTAAGCATTATGCCGATTATTAACATATAAAAGAAAGAAAAATAAATAACAGTACTTTAAATTTCGCATTACAAATAGCATAATTTTTTTTGTGAATTAAAATATTAATATTAAACAAAAATAAATTTAATTAAAAAATAAAACGTAGACAAGCGCATATCGTACTAAAGAAATTTCACAAATTCAAGCGTAAAAATTAACATTAAAATAAATAAATAAATAATTATATATATATATATATATACATACTATATATAAGTGAGCCAATTTTTTTTGCCTACAACATAAGTTTAAATCGTAAATCGTAAACAAACACACTGTTTTCCTATACATAAAAAAACAAAAACTAAATTTTAAATATTAAAATACACACATTTTTTTTCACTAGGTTAAAGCTTACAAGAAAACATAAAACATTTCTAAATGGCATAAAGCCACAAAAAAAAAGAAGAAGAAAACGCCCACGTACACAATCACAAAAAAAAAAAAAAAACAAATCACAAACACACACGTACACATACTTTTTGCATAGGCCCAAAATTTGCCGCGTTATTATTATTATTATAATACAAGTATGAACGAAAAAAACTAAATTATAAATAAAATTAAAATAAAAACATATACCAAACACATTTCAATAAATATAAAAATACAATTTGCGTCTTCAAATTAAAAACGAACAAAATTATATTACAAAAAAAATACAAAAAAAAAAAAATAAATAAATAAAAAAAAATTTAGAAAAGAAAGCAAAAAAAAAAAAAGATTTTTTTCAAAGAAAACAAAAATGCAATTTGTTGAGAAATGATTTAAGTTTTAATTTAATACTATATAAATACATATAATATATAATTTTTTTTTTTTAATTTTAAAATCTATTTAGTTTTTAAAGTTAACCATGTTAAATACTTTGCATTTTCATACGCTTTAGCTAAAATAATAATTACAAAATATAATTAAATAAATATTTATGCAACATATTTACATACAAAACAAAATCTATATATATACATATATGTATGTATATATATATATATACAATATATACAAAATATGAAGTAATGAGAATAAGCTTAAGTTGAACGAAAGTGAAAAACGGAAGGAAAGCGAGATGGAAAGAGAGATAGAGAGCAGAACACACGAAGAAGATTTAGTTGTAATTATTTTTTAGATCGACTTTTTTTTTTTTGTATTGTAATAATTATGATCAATTTTTTTTATTATTATTATGATGATGATTATTATTATTATTATTATTATTATTATTATTACTATTATTATTATTATTATTATTATTGTAATAACGATAAAAACAAACAAAACATACCAATAATACATGAACATAAATGAAACTTTATCAAATAAAAATGTTTTCTTAAACGAAAAAAAAAAAAAACAACCCCATCGAAATTCCTTTTTTTTTCATTTTGCCCACATTCCACAAATACACACAAACAGGTGTACATATACATATGTATGTATGTCCGTCTTTTCTATATATACATATATAGGGCCTTATAATTTGCTCTGATGTGCCCAACGGCCCTCGCGCTACGAGGCGCTAGTGCAATATAGTATGCAAATGATATGCTACCGAGGAACTACAGTACTCGCTAACTAAGTTAACTCACACACACACGCACGCACACACACGTACACACAGAGGCCCCCACATGAAGCGCTATATGACGAATGGGCCAGAGAGGAATCCCCAGCTAGCGCGTAATACTTTGTAAGATTATAACATATATATATATATATGAATCTATATCTACATATATATATATGCATGCATGATCTATATAATTTTATACACACACACACACACACACACACACCAGCACATCGAATATATAGAGTTACAAGACGAGTATATTAACAAAAAAGAAGAAAAAAGCGGTGCTAGCTAAGTTTACACAAACAATAAACGGAAATAGCGAGACACAGCTAAAAACAGTTAAAACAGATATCAGCTAATAGATATGCAGTTATACAGTTAAATATAGTATATAGTACAGCTATGTATATCGATCTATATATAGTGTGAGTAGGCAGTGAAATTTTTTGCATAGATTCAGTAGCGTTGAAACATACATATATATATATGAATATATATGAATATATAGGAATACTTAGAGCTAAAGCAAACATACACACATATATAACAAGAGAACGTAATCGAAACGCAAAAAAATCGAATCGAAAATCGAATATGCAAATATTTCAAAATAATACGTAATTAATTTTAAATTGCAAAACGAGTAATACAAAAATTAAAAGGAAATCAAAATATATTTAAATATGTATGCATATACATACATAGATAACTATCAATATCGATAACTGTAAATAATGAAATGTATTTAGCGTAGCGAAACAGAAATCAAATACAAATTGCATAAGAAATTATCCTTCCAATTCAATACGAAAATCAGATGGAATACAAAAACATTTGCCAATCTATATATAAAAAAAAATAACAAGATTAAAAAGATATAAAAAAAAAAATAAAAAGAAAACATACATAGACACAATTTTTTTTTTTTTTAATGTCAAAAATCAAATTAGTAGCCGACTGCAATTTATATGTATGTGTGTATTGATATATGCATGTATATATAGAGCTGCATGAATAGCAAAGAATTTAAGCCCACAGTGATATAAAGTCTTATACATATATACACACACACACACATAGCTACCAATCAATAAACAGCAAAGAAATTTCTGTTTTTTTTTTCTTTTTCTTTTCTTTTGTGATGAATATTTGAAAGAAAATGTACATAAAATAGTGAAAGAAGAACAAGCAACAGCAAAAATATATATACATATATATATATATATATATAAGAGTTCACATCTTAAAAACAGACCATATCAGCATTATATATATATATACTTATATATATAATGGTATTTGTGTAGTAGGATACCAATACACAGACAGGCACGAGCATTCATATAGTATATATACACACACACACACACAGGCAAGCAAGTCTGAGTCTTAAACAGCATATTCAATTGAACCACAAGCTAAAGTACACACACATACACTCAATTACGCACACACATACATACAAGAAAAAAAAAAAAAAAAAAGAAACACTCCTTAGTTTTCAGATCTTTCAGATGCAACAAAAGCTCAAAAAACAAACCAAAACCGTTTTCAGTTTCAAATCCGCCCAGCAATAAAAAAAAAAATAACAAAAATTTAACCAGAAGAAAAATATAAAAAAAATTACAATTATTAAGCAAATGTGCCCAATTCTAAAAAAAATAAAATAAAATAAAATAAAATAAAGCAAAAATCATTTCAAATTTGCAAACATAAATAAAGCAGCAAAAATATCAAAAACCAACAACTTTTAGAAATATATACATACATATATATGTGTATATATATATATATATATACATATAACTGAATAACGGTTAAAAGCATATTAACTTAGTGGCCTAAAATTTAAGCACTCGACACTTTTGGCAAAGCATTCGAAATTCTATAACAACAATTTTAAGTGTAAGCGATTAAATACATTAAACCAAAATATAACAAGAGCGAAAAAAAAACACATAAAAAATACAAAATAAAATAAAAACAATTTCATTACGTAATTAATTGAAGCGACAATTTTTTTTAGCATTTCTTGTAAAGATTGTTGCAAGTAAACATAAAGAAAAAAGGAATAAAAAAAAAAAATAAATTAAAAACAATTTTTTTTTGTTAACTTAAGAACCTGTTTTTTATATATATATATAAATAAATAATAATAAACAAAATAAAACACACATATATATATATATATATATATATATATGTCTACACATTGTGTTAATTTGTAAATTAACATTTTCATTCAACAAAAATAAAAAATAAATAAATAAAATATATTAAAAAAATGCAGAATGCAATTTTTTAAGAGTTTGCGCTAAATGCATCGGCATTTAATAATAATTATATTAATAACAAGCAACAACATGAGTAATAATAATAATAATAATAATAAAAGAAACGAAAACGAACAAGAAATAATGCAAATACTTCAGTATAATATATTTAAATAAAATATTTAAATAATATACAAATAATAAATAGTTTATATAGCATGTAAAACTGAACAGAGAAATCAAATTCAATAAAGACGAATATACTGTATTCAAAACAAAGCTACGTATTTCATTTACTCTTAACAACCTAAAGTAAACAAAACTCGAAAATTTTAGAGCTGAATCAAATTTTCATTCACTTTGAAAATTGAAAATTGTTTAAAGTGATAAAAACATCAATCAAAAGAAATCTAAAAACGTATTCGTTGAACTGTCGATCAAATCCAGGTACTTAGACGTCTGCTCGTAGAGCTTTAAAAGCTTAAAAAGCAAACCATAAGAGCAAAAGCTTTCAACAGCTTTTCATTCGATGAGAATTGCCAGCTTAGGAGTTGCTGCTGCACTAGCGCCATCTATGGGCCTGATAGTGTGCGCGTGAGCAAGTGAAACGCCACCTAGCGTCGGCAGAGCTAAGCATATTAGCTGAAAAGAAAAATAGCATGTGTCCATAAGCCAATTTCACAACCATTCTCAATAAATGAATAGGCGAGGGCTGTCTGAAGAGTTGTTGAATGAATACGAGATATAAATATATATGTAACTATATGTAATGAACAGAAAGAGATATGATGGCAAATAAAATAATAATATTTAATATATTAATATTTCCGTTTAGGCCTCAGTTGGATTAGGCAAAAACAACAACAACAAAAAAAACTCTTGCTTCAACTTTTGCTTTTGTTTTTATTCAATATTCAATATTCATTATTCAATATTCGTTATAATTAGTGTGACTATTATTAGTTGTACCCAGCGACAAACAAAAGTCGAAAAGTTATTATTTAATGTGTTTTCTGTTTACTTTTTTTTTTTTGCATTTTACATTTTGTTGTTGCTCTTCGAAAAAGTAGAAAAATATTGCTCTAAAAAATACAGGGCAACTCTTTTCGTTTATCGAGAATATATGCATATGTATATGTATATACTTTTGATACTTATCATTCATAGTTGTTTGTGTGTTTTTTCTTCTTCTTTCTTTTTTTTTTTTTTTCTTTTGTTTTTGGTACAGGCTTAGACATAAAAAACAGGCGCTAGTTGAAACCTTGGAGGGCAACAGATTTACAATTGTTATGGCACACACACACACACACGCATACATGCATGCACATGTGTGTGTATTTGTAATATATATATGTATATATATATAGATATCATATATATATATATGGTATGTATTATACGGTTTCTCTGATCTACATAGTTCATAGTGGGACAGGCAGGCTTTCAGGCAGGGAAATTTCTGTCTGTGTATGTGTGTATGAGTGTGTCTATGTGTGTGTGTGTGTGTTCCCTGTTCAGACTTCAGGCCTTGTTTGTCATTATAATTATTGTAAGACATATGTTTTTGTTTGCTTTTTTTTTATTTTTTTTTGTTTATTTGATACCCTGTAACTGTGTGTTGGTTTGAGTGTGTCGCTTCGGCTTGTCGAGGCATAACAGCAACTAACGTGAGCTTTAAGCTTAACACTTTAACAAAATTAACGGCTCTTTAAGCACCGAGTAAAGCTTCAGCAAACTATAGAAAACTCCATACACTACATGGAATACATATATATATATATGTACATATATAATATATATTTCTGTAAGCTGATATATCCTATAGAATAAACCAATCAAATTATAAACTGCATATAGAACATAGAGAACCGGGAAACATCTGATATTTTAGAGGCACTTTCAAGTATTTCATTTTAACGTTGGGCGACTACAAAATCAATCGAGTACAATACTTCAAAATTATAAATATATATATATGTGTGTGTATATATATGATCTATATAAATATTATTGCATTTGGCTTTATAACAAACTTCAAACGGGACAGAAGTTCTCACAATATTGGATATTCTAACTATAGATAAAGCTAAACCCAAAGGAAACCAACAGAAAATATACATATATATTTATATTTATAAAGGAAAGAAAAAGAAAACATAGAGTTGAAATGAAATCACATATTGTGTGTATTTGGTACGCAAACAAATCATAATCATAATCATAATCATAATGATAACCATAATCATAATCATTTATATTTAGATGTATATATAGCTTTAATAATAATCATAGTATGATAATTTTCTGTAATATTCTTAAATTTTGTTATAGAAAAAGAAAAAAAAAAAAAAAAACATTAACAAACTTTTTACTAATCAAGATAAACGATGATATTTCATATTAGTTCGTACGTCATTATATATAATAGGTAATTTTATACATATGTATATGTAAGAGGTAATAGAGGAGAGGTGTGTGTGTGTGTGTGTGAGTGTGTGAGTGTGTGTAGATCTAGGGTATAGGAAGTGGGACATTTTGTAAGACAAGTCTCTCGCTTTTGCTCAGTTACAAAGTTTAATGTATATTGACTATAACAATAATCATTTACATAAATATACTTGTGTGTGTGTGTGTGTGTGTGTGTGTGTGTGTGTGTGTGTGTGTGTGTGTGTGTTTGCTTTCTATATATATATAGTAGAACTTTGTAATAGCTTTGCAGCGACAACTCGAGTCGAGGCGATTGTCTGCGTGCATTCTCTTTGCAATTCAGCAAATACAAAATATATACATATACATATATACATATGTATATATGTATATACAAACAAAATTGTTCAATTTAGAATAGAATTTTAACTGGCAATAAGTGTTTCACATTTCTGTTGCTTGTTCTCAATTATTTAATTTAAATTTAAATTTATATCTTATATCTTTTTTTAGCTAGAAAGGTACTTGAAGTGTAGACACTCAAAGGGAGCGGGGTCAAGGGCTGGGGGCGTGTGTGTGTGTAAATAAATTGCAGCGTAACTCGCAAAGCGTTTCGTATTTACAATTCAATTTAACTAAAGTTTCTCTCTATCTCTCTCTCTTTTTCTTTCTTTCTTTAGCATTCGCCGTCAACCATTAACGTTTAACAATTTTTTTTTTTTTTTTGTTTTTTTTTCTTTTGTGAGTTGACATAGGACAAAAAATAAACGTATTTTAAAAATTAAGAACAAATTTACAGTAAATTACAATTAAGAGAAAAAAAAAAAACCTCAAGTCCGTTAAACAAAAAATAATAATAATAAAAAAGAAAAACTGTTAACAAGATTTGCATAAATTTGTAACTACAATATAGTTTAATGCCTAAAAACTAATTGTTGTTTTGTTTTTATTTGTTATTTGTTGTTATTTGTTGTTGTTTCGCTTTATATTGTTTTTCAGCTTAGGTTACTAACAGTATCTTTGATTTAACATTTACTTGAGTGTCGCATGTTGTGTTATTGTTTTTTTGTTACTTTCTTATACAAATACATATACATATATGTATATATGTATAGGGTATGCGGATTGCTATGCTACGCTTTATTGGCCCGTGTTTTGTTAATTGTTTGCTTGTTTTTGTTTTTTTTGTTTTTGGTTGATTTTGTTAGCACTTAAGTTAATCAAGTATAACATATGATAATTGTAATAATAGTAATATAATAATAATTGTTGTAATCATAATAGTTTTAATAATTAATAATAATAATATATGTATATATATATAGTAAGTAGTATATAACATGTAGCGATATTTAAACAATTAAATTTTTCTTCTTTTCTTGCTCTTTTATCTCTCTTTCTTTGTGTTTTTCTCTCTAAGGACTCAATTATAAGGCGCTAAATGTTCTTGTTGTTTTTGTTTTTGTTTTTTTTTTTTTGTTGTATAGTACTAAACATATATAAATATGCATGTATATATAGTTGTGTGTGTATATATATATAAATATGTGTGTGTTACATATATGTTGTTGTTGTTGTTGTTGTTGTTGCAAACAAACAAATAAAAAGTACTTTGATAACACAATTGTTTGCTATTTCTTCTTCTTAAACTTTATCTTTTTCGTTTCTCTTTTTTTTTCTACAAGTATTCATTTTGCTTTGTTTTCAATTTTTTTTCAGTTTTTGTTTTTGTTTTTGCCTTGTCTTGTACACGTGTAAACAATTACATTTAAAAAAAAAACAATCGTGCCCAGCTAGCACCGTAGGACATTTCATTTTGTGTGTTTTAGTTTAGTTTTGTTTTTTGTTTCTCCATTAAAGCGAGTTAAAAATGTTTGCTAAAAAAATGGTTTCATAAAATTTATATAGAGATATATATGTATGTATGTCTGTATATATGCACAGGTCGTAAATTAAAAGCTAACAAAGAAAATTGCAACTATTAAAATATTATATAATGGCCAACAATCAAGTCGAATATATATATAAAAAAAATAATGATAATAATAATAATAATTAACATCTAAAATTAAGCTACTAAAAAAATTGGATTTTGCTTTTAAAAAATTAATAAAAATCATATTAAATAATATACAAATGTATAATGTATATTATATATCAAGAAAAAATTTATCATTGATAACAAAAAAATATATATAATAATAATAATAAACACAGAGAATGGGTAAATATTATAGTTGATATTGGATTGGAACCATAAACATTTGACTAAATGCTACGCATTGTACAGAAATCGCTTTAGAAAGAGACAACAAATGGTGCGAGCAGCATGGTGTGGGTACTAGTTTGCATGTGTGTGTGTGTGTGTGTGTGTATGGTATTTGTGTGCCAGTTCAGCAGACAGTGATGCCTCTAGTGTCTACCGCCAGCTTTGCGCCATATTCACCGCATCCAGTTGGACTTTCGCTTGCTCTTGTTGCGCACGCCACGCAATGGCTTGGCTTTGCTCTTGGCCGGCACGCTGTTGACCATGGCAGCGCCTATCGACAGCATCGATGGCCCATTCGCTGGCGCAGCAGCAGCTCCGCCACTCCAATACAAATTCGAGGACGCATTGCTGCCCGTCACCACGTTTGCACTGTACAGATCATCGTAGAGTGGCCTTTGCTGTTGTAGTTGCTGTTGTTGTTGTTGCTGCTGCTGCTGTTGGGCAAGTGCGCCGGCAGCAGCCACATTGGCCGCAGCGCTGCTGAGCAATGCCATTTTGCTGCCGCTGCCATTCGTGTAGACGGCATTGGTCTGCGACGACGACTGCTGCTGATATTGCAAGTCGAGATGCTGCCATTTCTCATCCTCGATGCTGCGGCTGGAGGCACGTTTGTGCGGCGAACCGTGGCTGCTGCCGCTGCTGCCATTGCTGTGATAGTGGCTGGTGGTCGTCGACGAGCCGCACTCCACTATCGATGAGCGGGACAGCGAGAGCAGCGCATCCACACCGTCACGATGACGCTGCTGATCGGCCAGCTCCTCGGCCGTGATATTATGACTACGCACAGACAAGGCAAAAGGGGAGGGGGTGAAAAATGTTACAGCTTAGAATTATTATATACATATATAGTCAAATGCCAATCGATTCTTACTTCTCCTCGCTGCTATCGTAAGCCGCATCAGAGCTGGCGCAATTACTATCTCCGCCATGGCCAACACTCGTCTGTGTCGGCTGTGCATTTGGGCCATTGCCATTGCCATTGATTAAGGGCGTTGAAGCGCCGCTATCCGCATTGCTATTGCCGCCCGCCGAATAGGTGTGATCCTCGCTGGGAGAACTAGTTATCACTGGAGCGCTACAAATGAGAGAGAGAGAGAGAGAGAAAGAACGGGAGATTAGATTCAGTTTATATTTAAAGCGAATGCGTCTTACCCGTTCTGAAAGCTTTCGAGAAAGGCTTTCGAGCCGTGCTTAAGGAACAGCATTGCCGCTGCCGCATGTACATCATCGATGCTATCGGCGCCGCAGTCCCGTGCCAGACGCTCGAAATTTAAGGCACAAACGGTACCAGCTCCAGTGCCAGCTACAGCTCCAGCTCCAGCTTCAGCTACAGCTCCAGCCGTTGTCACATTACCAGTTCCATTCGCATAGTTGTACTTGTTGTTGTTGTTGTTGCTATTATTATTGTTGTTGTTGCTGCTGTTGCTCACATAGTCACCCGGCAGCTCATCATCCACAGCATCGGCCGGCATATATTGCGGCTCCTCGATATTGCGAAATGCCTTGGACAGATTTGGGAATAGCTTCGGATCGAAGCGTGGATGCGTGCCGCCGCCCGTTGTACCAGCCACGCCTCCATTGGGCGTTACAGCACGGCCAGCAATGCCGTTCTTGGCGGGCGTCACAGACGCCGCTGCCGGCACACTCGCAGCGCCATCCAAACTATCGTAGCTAGCAATGCTGCCATTGCCATTGCCATTCCCATTACCATTGCCATTGCCATTGCCGCTGCCATTGCCATTGCCATTGCCAGCATTGCCTGGAGTGGGACTCTTGAGCATTGGACTGATCTTGTCGACGGCCGAGTTGGGAAAGTAGGGCGAACGATTGAGCGCCTGCATGAGATTTGGTCGCTGCTGGGGTTCGACACGCCACAGCGAGCCCTTGCCCATATTGGGTGCCTTCTCCACCTTGACGAAACTCTTGTTCAGCGAGAGATTGTGACGGACACTGTTCTTCCAACCGTTCGGCGCTGACTTGAAGTACGGAAAATGCTGCACAATCCACGCGTAAATCTCTTTAACAGGCAGAGCTTTCTCATTCGAGTCCTCAATTGCCATAAAAATCAAGGAACTGAAAGAGGAAATAGAAGTGTCATTAGTAAGCAAAATTGCAGAGGTTTGCTTTGTTTTCCTTATCGATTTAATAATATCGATGTCGAAAAGAGTCGAATAATGTCATTCACTCGATGAACTTGTTCAATTGAACAAGTTCCAGGCTGCTAAACGTACCTAAAACTATATGGCGGCTTATTGACGGTATGCACGTACGGATCATATGGCACATTGTTGGGATGCTTTTGTTTTTGGGGTGTGCTGTTGTTGTTGCCAGGGCCGGAGTTGCCATATGTAGATGAATTGTTGTTGTTGTTGTTGTTGTTGTTGCTATTGTTATTATTATTATTATTATTGTTATTTTTGGACATTGATTGATATTGAGGCGTGCTCGTGTGTATGCGCGCCCCGCTGCTCAGGCTGATGTCGAACTCCTTGAGCGAATCCTCGTTCTCGTAGCTGGCATAGCTGTTGGGGCTGCGCAGATTGGCAATGCCGGAAGCGGAACCAGCCGAAACGGACCCGGAACCGGAACCAGAACCATTGTGCGCCGCCGTTGGTGTCATGGACGACGGCGGTGGCGTCACCGACAACTGCAACACACCTGTGCGCGGCTGCACCGCACTGTAGTAGGTGCCAGGTGGCAACAGAGCCGCACCTGGCGGCGTCTCCGGTGAGGAAATATTGGCGGGTTGTTGTGAGCTGCATCGGAAGAAGAGCAAGGCAAGAGTTCATTAATCATAATACACCAATAGTACAATAGTACTATCTCCCGCTCTATCTATTTCCCTGTCTACCTATCTCTCTCTCTATCTATCTATCTCTATCTATCACCTTCTCTATCTGCCTCTCTATCTCCCCCTCTATTTCTCTATCTATCTCCGTCTCTATCTCTCTCCCTCTCTATCTATCTCTCTCTCTCTCTATCTATCTCCCTCTCTATCTGCATCTCTATCTCTCCATCTATCTCACTCACTGTTTCCCTCCCCATCTCCCTCTCTCTTTCCATCTGTATAGCCTGTCTGTTTCTGTCTCTGCTTCTGTCTCCTCCTCTCTCTCCTTCTCCCCTATATATATCTTTCTCTCTCTCTCTCTCTCTCTCTCTCTCTCGCTTTCTCTCTCTCTTTCCCAACGATAATTGACATCTAACACTTACATAACATGTGGAGCTGTAACAAAACTGTAGCCAGGCGGCAACGTTGTGGTGCTAACCACCGTTGGTGGTGTTGTGTGTTGTTGTTGGTGTTGTTCGCTGGTGTTGTTGCTATTGCTGCTGCTGCTGCTGCTGCTGTTGTTGGTGACGGTGGCTGTGGCGGTGGTGGTGGTGTTACTGTTGTTGTTGTTGTTGTTATTGCTGCTGCTGCTGCTGCTGCTATTGGGCGCTGAGTAGTTGACGGCATCGAATACTGCATTAAAGCTGTTCGACTTCGGCACTGGACTGTTGCCCCCATTGACGGCCGCCGTGGAGGAGCCCGAGGCGGAGCATGAGCTGAGCGTCGAGTTGTTTGAGGAGGCGGGCGAGCTGACCACCGTGACCGTTGAAGCCACCACATGGCTGATATTGTTGTTGCTGACGACGGTGGTGCTAGTGGTGATGTTGTTGCTGTTGTTGTTGTTGCTGCTGCTGCTGTTGTTGTGATCCACATGCACGTTCATCTTCTCACGCAGATATTTCTTGTGCGGATGATGCGTTGTGGTATTGCCACTGGACTTGTAGCTAGCCGTTGGAGTTGTGCCATTGCTGCTGACAAAGATTTGCGGCTGTTGCTGCTTGACAGCGGCAACTGCTGCTGCCGGCATGAAACTGTTGCCAGCAACACGCGGCATAAACGCAGCCGTAACTGTTGCTCCCGCTGCTCCCGCTGTCACATTCGGTTTGCCGCTGGCCGCTTTGTACTCCACCACAGTGGTGGTGCCGCTGGGTCCCTTGTGCACCGTTGTGCTGTAGACGGCGGGTGGTGACTGCGATTCGATGGCATCGCTGTGCGACAGCTCCTCGATTATGTCGTTCACTAGGCAAATGTTGTATGGCTCGGCTGTGGCAGCTGCTGCAACTCCACCACCACCACCTCCACCACCACCTCCTCCTGCCGTTGTTGTTGTTGTCGCTGTTGCTGTTGTTGTTGGCGACGATTTCAGCGCCACGGCAGCAACACTGCGTTTCACCGCCGTTGTTGCTGCTGCTGTTGTTGTTGCCGCCGGTGTGGTCCCAATACCTTTGATCAGATTGCTCTCATTCAGCCAGGACAATGGACGCAGCTCATCATCATCGGCCGCAGCTCCGGCCGCACCACCCAAAGCATCCGCCGCACTCAGCTCCAACGGTTCCGTGGCCAGCACCACAATATTGCCAGCAGCTGCTGCTGCTGCCGCATTGCCCGACTGCGTGGCATTCTCGTAGGCGGTAAAGCCATTATGCCGCAGCAGCAGGTACTTTGAGTTTGAATTCATGTGGGCGTGGGTGTGGCCGTGCGTATGACTATGGCTATGACTGTGGGCGTGGCCGTGTCCAAGTCCCAATCCCAATCCAAGTCCCAGTCCGTGTCCGTTTGTTGGCGGCGCTGCGGCCGCTGTGCCTGCCACGCTGTGGTATCCGTGTGCAGCAGCTGCTGCTGCTGCCACCACGGCGCTTGTTGCTGCCGCCGTCTGTAGTTGGCCTCGCAAATGGCTCAAATCGTGCGTCGTTAGCAGCTGTGTGGGATTATCTGTTGACATGCTGCCGGAGAAAAAGAGATCCGATAAGGATTTGATTAGATTTGATGTTAACAAAGTTAAATCTTTAGCTAGCAATTTAATAAATATATATATAATATTATATGTATATATTTATCATACGTATGCCACTTAAAACATCTTCAATTATTAGTATTAATTAATTTCAAGTTTAAAAATTTTAAATTTTTGTTTCATATTGTTTATAACTATATTTTTTCGTCCAACACTTCCTTATAAACTCAATATCAACATCTAAATTATGAGCAATATATGTTAATCTTAATATTCGCTTCGAGCATATTAAGTTTATTACCAAGTTTTTCTTTTTTTTTTCAATAAGTATGTGCTTTGTCGCATTACTATTTCTCTATCACACATCATATCTATATGTATGTATATATCGATATACACACATACACACACATGTACATATAGCAATCAACATGTTCTCTGTTCTCTGCAGTGGCCAAACGTGAATGCATTTAAACAATTTAGAGCCGAAAACTTTAACTGCTAATCAAGTGTTATTTTCCAATTAACGCTGCCGTATCAAATCAGTTAATCAAATATATACATGCTTCTTTTTCGTTTTCTTCGTCTTCTTTTTTTTTTTTTTAATTCATCGGCGTCCTTCAGTTTGTTTTTATTGCATACCTCAATGGGCAGTCTGCGCCCACTGTGCACCGCCGATAATAAGTGATATTACCACAAGTATCACACTCTCACACACATACTCGCTCCCTCCCTCTCTCACTCTCTCACACACACACGCGCACACACATGCACAACCGCTTTGCGGTGTCTCTCTCTCCTTTGCTTGCTTTGAACAGTGGCCACATTTTTAAGTTAAATGCTAAACGCGCTTTACGCAATCATCAGCAGCCGCCCGGGCCACCATTTAGCGTATGTATTTGTACGTATGACTGTGTGTGTGTGTGTGCATGTGTGTATTTGTTTCTATTTTGCGCTGCTTTTTGCATTATTATATTTTTTTTTTTTTTTCAACAGCACTTTTTTATTGCTTCTAATTTACGCGTGTAGTTTTCGCCGTTTTTATAGCTTGATGAGTGGCTGCGACGCGTAGCGACGTCGGCAGCGCAGCTTTCGTTCACCTGCTACTTGAAATTATATTTATTTTATTTTTCGTATTTTTTTTTTTTTTTTTTTTTTTTTTTTTTTTTTGTTCGACTATTTTGTTGCGCGCGTCGCTTTGTGCTCATGTGCGTGTTGTTGTTGCTGTTGTTATTTACGCTCTTCATCTCCTCTCTCTTTGGATGTCTGCGTATGTTTACTGTTCAATTATCTTATCAGCATTTCGCATTCAACTTATAGCCATAACAGTAATTTCTGTTGTTCCAACTGCGAGCGAGCGAGTGAGCGAGGCAATATCAAAGGATATTGAATTAATGACTAATTCATAATTTTGGTATTTCAATAAAATGCGGTACAGTTAAGCACACACGCAAGTGTATCTATGTACATACATATGTATGTATGCACTCGCAATGCTTGGAGCATTGAATTAATTAAATAAATAGCAACACATGTGTGTGCATTGCGATGCCCATAAGGGACAGCACTGTAAGTGTATTATTTATTGATTTTTATTGGTCACCAACAACAATTTACTGTGACAACAGCAACAAAAGAACTGTAAAACGAGCGCGCCACAACAAAGACGGCGAGTCAAAACAAACGATACGCGAAACGGACAGCAATGCAAAAGCAAAAGCAAAAGCAAAAGCTCACCAACAACAACAACAAAGCCGACGATGATGACGACAACAACGGTTTAAGCGCCACACACAACAGTCGCTCTTTACAGTCGCATACCAAAATAATGGACGCACATAGCGGAGCAGCTCTTCACAGCTGTTGTTCTTCTTATTGTTGTTGTAATTCGTGCTGCTGGAAGGCTGTTCACTGCGAAAACACAAACAAACTAGAAAATAAAGCTTGCGACGCAATTTTGAAAGTTTCCGTCCGTTGTCTTGGCAACTTTTTATAAACAAAATACAACAACAACGTTAATTTGCACAGTAGCGTCGCGCGAGAGAACAGCGCTACGTCGCGACGCCGATGTCAGCGTTTGGGCAAACGACAACGTGGTTTTGGTTACGCTGGCTCTCCCTCTAGCAATGTTTGAGTGTGTTGGTATGTGTTTATGTGTGTTTACCTAATTAGCTAAAAAGATACACATACACATACATACATTAACATTATACGCTTGTTATAATATTGCAATTTGTACACAAACACATAAATATACACGTATACATGTACATACACACATATTGCAAGCTCAAATTGAGCCGCAGTTGTGACGTGTGCCAAAAACATAAAGAAACGGCAGCTCTTTGTTAGTCACTCTTTCACTAGCTCTCTCGCTCTCTGACTCTCAGGCTCTCTGTTTATCTGCTTTTACGTTGTGTTTTTGTTTATTTTTCAAGCGCAAGCCAAACGGCGCAGTTTGTCAAGCTCAGCTCGGTCAAATGGAAGAGAGTGCGTATGTAAGAGCGCCGCAATGAAATGAACGAAGAGCGGCGTCATTTTGAGCTGTTGTAGAAGTAGCTTTTGCGCTTTGCCGCCGACGCCGTAACCGCGCGTCAGTTGTCAGTTTTTCGTTCTAGAAACGTCAACTGCTGCTGCTGCTACTGCTGCTGCAGCAGCGCTGCCTGCCGGCTGTTCGCTTTCTGTTGTGACCTATGGACCTTTCTATGCTGCTTTTATTGCAGCTGCTGCGCTGTTGTTGTTGCTATTATTATTTCGTTCTTCTTGTTATTATTATTGTTAATGGGCAGAAGCAGCAGCAGCACCACCATAAAGTGTAAATACGATTGGTTAAACTGTACCTGCTACTGCTGCTGCTGTTGCTTATAAAACGCGCTTTATACTTGTGCAGATGATTCATACACATAAATAAAAATATGTATATTTTTATATGGATATATACGTTTACAGTTATGTATATATGTATGTACATATTTATTAACAAGAACTTTAACCGCATGCTAATCACAGAAAGACCACAAACACTAACACTTTGCTTTAAGGGATATGCGTAAATGAACTGCTTCCTCTTTAAATATTCCACATTAAATCGAAAGAGTGAACAAAATAAAAATAAAAACGTGAGACAATCAGCTGAAGGGGTGGGTATGGTAGCCATCGTCGGCTGCGGGTTCATCACAATGACAAGCACATATTAATGGATAATAATAAAAATAATAATAACAAAAGAGGAAGATGCGGAAGAAGGAGAGATGAGATGAGGAACAGTAGGACGTGAGAACAGGCGCAACACTTTGCTGCTTTGTTGTTGTGTCCGTTTATCTATTGCCATTTCGATCGCTCTCTATATAAATAATAACAAATAGCAAAACAGTTCACGTAATAAAATTAAAGAGAGTAAGAGCAAGATGAAGAGACAGAGTGCGCTCACTAGGCGCAGAGTGAGCTTTGCATATTTCCGGCAGCGCCGCCAACAACACAAACAACATTTTCAACAACAACAGCTGGCCAAGCATTATTTGAGAGCTTTTAATGGCGTCCAACGGCATGCGCTCTTGCTCTCCCATTCCCAAACTGTTGTACTGTACTTGCTTACGTATGTGTGTGTGTGAGTATGAGTGTGTGCGTACGTGTTGGTGAAATATAAACAAAAATGATCGAAATTAAATGTAATAAAAGAGGACAAATAATAGAACATGATTAATCTCAAGAAAATTTTTAAAAATTTATATAATATGTTATTAATAATAATATTACAAATTTATATTTTGTTGTTCGTTCTTTTTTTTTTTTTTGTATATATGTACATTTTTAATAAGCTATTTATCTAGTCTAATTGTGTTTACTTTTTACTCACACACACATACACACGTGTACATGTAGTTTAGAATTTTCTCGAGCTTTAGCTAAAGTAGACAACAAACAACGAAAAATTGTCGGCGACCACGCGGCGTATACGTAACCCCCCATGCAAACAGTTCGCTTTATATTGTATGTATGCATGTGTGTGTGTTGCGAGTATACACATGCACATACATTCATGCATAGACATGCGCCTATGTATGCGTGACTGTGTGATGCCTTCAAGTTGGGTCGCACAATTGTATATTACGTATACGCTACATATGCAGGCAGCCATAAGAAATAAGAAAAAAATATACAAAAACACACACACAGTCACACTCGACATATAGAGTCGCTTACAACTGATAAACTAATGCCAGATATATTATAGAAAATATCGATAAATCCGCATAAATATTAAGAAAACTAAAAAGGTAGCAAAATAAAAAAATATATATGTACTATATATATATATATATATATATATATATATATAAAAGAAAACTTTAAAAGTGAATAAAAAATAAGTAGCCAAAGAGAGGCAGCGACATAGCAAGACGACAAGGCCGCTTTGATTGTGTTGTTGTTCTCTTAGCTAGCTGACTGTCTGTGCTGTGTGTATGTGTGTGTGTGCGAGAGACAGAGAGAGTGTTATTGTTTTCATCAGTTGTTGCTAAACAAAAATGCAGATTTTAGTAAAAATATTTTACTCGCCATAAATAAGTGATCATATTTGTTCTTTTATTTTATATATTTTCACATGAATTAAACTTATATCTTTACTATAAATTCATATACAAAGTCCAAGAAACTGAAACGCTCTGGTGCTCAGCTCATTGCGCTCTTTCAGTGCGAGCTTTCACTCTCCCACATACGCACACAGCGACAGCAAAGGTGGCAGCACTGCTCGCTCTATACCTCCCTCCCACTCTTCCATCCACACACTCAGACGCTAACTTTTCAACGTGGTTTTTATTATTTTTGTATGTATTTTTATACTTTGCGTTGCCTTTTGTGAAATTCGTATATTTTGAACATACGGATTATGAAATGAGACACAGATTAGAAAAAAGTAAAAAAAGAAAAAAAAATTACGTGTAAAACCGACAACGGCAAATCGTCGCATATTTTTGTTATTGTTTTTCGTATCCATGACTCTCACTTTAAGCGGTCTCTCTTGCACACTCTCTCTTCGCTTAAGCGCACGTTCCTGTGGCCCCCGCACACGCACACACACACGGCACAGATAGACATATACATCTGCATGTGTATATGTGTTGGAAACTTATGTTGTTGTAAATGATCCACATACCTTTGCACTAGAAGAACTCTGAATGTTTTCTAAACATTTGGCACACACAACAATGTATTGAACTTTACGTTGATTTATTTATTTAGTTTAGCTAAGAAATGATATTTGAAAATTTGTAAATTCGCCTTTTATTTCGAGGCCTCGCACAATTTGAACTGTAAAGCACGCGAGCAGACAAACGAATGAAGCGAAACGGCGGCAGCGCTAGCAAATGAAATGCCGAAACAAGCCTCACACACATACACACACATGGAGAGAGAGAGCGACACAAACATACACTTCGCTCGCAGACTCGCGAGTGCCAAACGTAACAAAGACACGTAAGTTTGCAATGAGAGAGAGAGCCGGCATGCAACACACAAAGTCAAAAGCGCGTCGTAAACAACACCAAGAAAGCTAGATTTGATAGCCAGAGAGTGTGTGTGAGTTGAGAGAGCGCAATAACAGATAGACGCCACTGCTGTTTGTGCTCTGTGTACATATGTATGTATGTAAGTATGTATATGTGTGTAGGAGCGTTGGCGCATGACATTGCCATTTATTGAAAGCTGAGCAGCAGCAGCAGCACCAACAACAAGAAAACAAACGTCGCGACGTCAGCGTCAGCGGCGGCGTCGACCTTATTGACGAGTTTTACAAACTATTTTCGTTGCGCTTTACTCAAAGGATCAGACCAACAAAAGCACAACAAACAGCTGTTTGGGTAAGGCCCTAGCATGACTCAATTGAAAGAGACAGAGAGAGAGAGAGAGAGGTCGAAAGAAACAAAGCAGTTCAGCCGTAAACAGAAGGGGGAGATATGTACTATATTAATACATATTATTATTATTGTTGTTGATGAAAATGGTTTAAATATATAAAAGTAAATACCTAAATAAATGTATGTTGCATCTTACCAAAATTAACTCAAATTTATTTAATTAATTTAGTTAAATAATTAACTTATTTAATGGAGGGTGCTAACTAAGACGCCGGCGTCAACACGTGCGCTGCCAACGCATCAAAGCAGCGGCAGTAGCAGGAAATACAAGAAGCCAAAAGCTAAAGCAACAAAATCAAATCTGAAAAAAGCTAACAGTATAATAACAACAACGCAAATAGTGATGGTAGCAAAGGCAGCGGCAAAAGCTCAGACAAATGCAGCGCAAGCATTTATGTATATTTGGTGTTGTTGTTGTTGTTGATTTTAGCATATTTAATTTTAGCCAGGCGGAAAGGAAAACTGAAGAACGGCATTGTCTTCTCTGCTGCTTTTTCCTCTTTATACCCTCTTTGTTAAAAATAAATTATATATTTATTTTATTCACGCACAAAACAGAAACAAAAACAAAGCAAACGAAAGCGACAGATGGAGTGAGTGCCAAATGCAAAGAGCGCAAGAGGATGGAAGAGAATGAGTGAGCGCGAGAGCGAGCGAGAGAGGTGCGCTCGTTCGTCTAATTGAGAGCGAAATTAACTTTTGCCGGCTTTTTTTTTGGCCGCTGTGCACAGGAGGGAGGAAAAAGTGCAATCGCAGCAGCAATAGCAACAGCGGCGGTAGCGGTAGCGGCAGCAGCAACAGCAGCAACAGCAACAGCAGCCGCTACGAAAAACTAAAAAAAGCGCATCAAACAAAATCGTCAACTAAAAATAAGCACATCTTTGTTGTTATCGTTTTTGTTGCTGTTATTGCTTTGGTTTTTGTTTTTGATTTTGTTTTTGCTTTGGCATTTAGTGAGAGCACGCGCTCCGCGTTGCGTTGGTTGATTTCATAGGCGCATTTGTATTCGTTCGTGACAGCTCTGTTGCCAAGCACCGAAGTCTGTGGACAGGAGAGGGGAGGAGAGTGCAGCGACACCGGTCCTCCCCCACCCACCCACCGACACAGCGTCCCTTGCCTCATTGTCGCTTTTTACACTATCCTTTGAGTGACAGTTCTTGGGCAATTTTCAATTTCAATTGATTTCGACGTTCAAAAAATAAAACCTTTACGTGTGCATCGAGTATGTGTATGTGTGTGCTTGTGTATGTGCGCGCGTGTATGTGTGTGTGTGTGTGTTTTGTTTGTTTTTTTGGCCAAGCAATTTGCTGGCACAACAACAAATTGGGTCAACCACAATTAATATAACTAAATATAGCTAAAACAAAAATCCATCTGCAGCACCTACAACAAGAACAGCAATCGCAATCGTAACAGCAACAAATAATGCTGATAACACTACATAAGGAAGTAGAAACGCAAAAACTTTTACCGTTAGAGTGACGACAAATCATAACCGTGTGAGAACATAATGCTGGTGCAGCCGACAAAAATGTCAAAGGACTTTTTAATGATTTTCAATAATGAAGAAATTTATTTATTTCTACTTATTTTTGCCTTTAATATAAATTATTATGCAACAGGTACAGTTAAAAGCTGAACTAACAATAGTTTTACACAAAGCATATTAACAAAAAAAAAAAAAATAATAATAATAATAATAATAATAATTGTTGATTTGCTTGGTTGGCAACAAGATTGAAGAACCTTCAACATATAAAAAAAAAAAAAACCTAATTTTTTTTCTATTATTTTCAAAGGTATAAATTTGTTGGCTTCTAGACGGTCTTAAAAAAACTTACTCGGGAAAGAGCGAGAGAGAGGGAGGGGGGAGAGGAAGAGACAGAGAGAGAGCGAAACAGAGCGCGATAAACGTTTTCAGTCAATTAGCACATTTAAAATAATTCAATGCAGGAAAAACAACTGAACTACAAACTGAACTGAACTACTTACTGACTATAGTGTGTGTATACATACATACATATATGTACATGTTTATATATATAAATTAATCTGCATGAAGATCATCGTTGTCATATAAAACCAGCCCATAACTGGAACTCACTGGGTAGAGAGAGAATGAATTAGTAAATGGTTTATGTACACGGGTTTACATCCGGAAAATAAGAGTTGAGCCACTAATCAGCATATAAACAAGCATATATGTATGTATGTATCATGTATATAAATATAAGATATATGTATCTATGTAGTATATGTGCTAGATGATGTTCATCAGGTCTAACTAGATCAGATGTGATAACAGTTCAGCTCATTTTTGGAGATTTTTCTTTTCCTATTATAAAATATTATTTAATTGTCTTCAATGATTTAAAAAAAAAAAAAAACTCTATATTTATAATTATATATATAATTTGATAAATATGTATTTGTTTTTAATATATTTTTTCTCATTGATTAAATTAATTTCATTTTTATTATAATTTCCTATTAAAGATTCTAATTAATATTACAGGTTGGTTTGTTATTAGTTTTTTTAAATTTTTTTTTTTTTAAATTTTTTTTTTTCCTCAGATTTTTATCACATTGAAAGGGTATCTGAAGATTCTTGAATGTTTTTGTTAGCTTTGTTGTCAAATTTCTTCTTTTCCTTTCTTACAGTTGCTGTTATTGTTCTTGAATAGTTGTTTTTGTTTCTCTTACTGTTGTTGTATAACAGCGCACGAGAGAAGTTGTCGCCGGTTGCTGCTGCTGAGTCTATTTTTTTTTTTTTTAAATTTTAGTTTTGTTTGCATTTTGCGCATCGTTCGCGTTGTTATTGTTGTTGCTTTACACAAACACACACACACGCACATTCATATACACACACATACGAACGTTCGCCTATATACATATGACTATGTATGTATATATGCATATATCTTATCTTACAATACAAAATTCTTTTTTTGCTACTGCTTTTGTATGTGTATGTGTATATGCACATACATGCATATATGTATGTACATATATATACAAATGTACCCTGCGCGCTAAATGCATACATACATAATTATTTTCATTTTTTATGTAATCAACAAAACAGCGGCCACATGCGGCGGCGGCAGCACCGTCAGCGCTGGCTTCTCGGCCGCCGCCGCCACCGTCGCTGCCGCCCATTGCTTCCCTCCTTTACCAAGGTTCTCAAAAAAAGCACCAAAGACACCAACACTAAGACATAGCACACGCACACTCACACATACACACACACACACAATGTGTGAGGTGCAAAGTCATAGCGTCAACAAAGGCAGAGCGAGCGCGTAAGAGAGAGAAACAGCGAGAGACGAGGGAGCGTCCGTAGTTTGGTGCCGAGTGGGTGGGCAGCAAAACCGTCGCCTGCCTGCCTGCCAATGCGTGCGATGCTCTTTTTCTCCTCCTCTCACACTCACTCACCCACCCACTGCCATCAATCCCTTTCGCAGACGTCATGTCAAAAATATTATGCCTTGTGCGTGTGTGTGTGTGTGTGTCTCGGTGTATTTGTATTCAATTAGTTTTTAATGGGGGCGTTGTAGAAATTTCCAATTGATTTTTAAGCACACGCACACAGAGCTTAAGTTGCCTTTATCATTGCATAATCTTACTTTGTTGTTGCATGCTAATTGCCCACAAAGCTTCTATTTATTATTTTTTCTTGTCCTCCTTTTTCTTTTTCTGCCATTTGAAGCTCACGAGCTCACAGCTCCGTCGATGCTCAAGCAGAAGTCAGACACAATGACGAGGTCGCTTTATCACAAATTTCAAACCTCGCTACGTCAAAACGTATCAACAAATACAAATATGACACGACTCGCGATGCGCGACGCTCTCGCGCTCTCTCTCTGCCTTACGCTCTCATACATATGTAAGCAAACGCTGGGAGCTGAGAGCGAATCGCAATAACAATGCAAATCCATAAAAGGCTGATCGCAATAACAACAACAACAATAACAAATAGCCAAACAATTTATAAAGCACGAGCATTGGCGTCGCGACGCGTCGTCAAGGGACGCCAACGCTGACGTTGACGTCGCAACGCTACGCTGTCTCTCTGTTTCTATTTTCCTGCTGACGCAGACATTTGTGGGGGAGAGCAACGAAGCACACTATTTCTCTCGTGAGCGCGTAACGGCAACAACGACGACGACGACAACAATAATAACTAACTGAAACCGAAGACGTCGATTCGGATGCCACTGTACATCGCGCATTAACTCTGAATCCGAATGCAAATCAATTAATAATCAATATATAGATAGTTTCTATTCTAATTCGATTTGCATGCGAATATGATTTCAATGCATGCATTAACTTCTGCAAATGACCCAAATATAATCTATGATGATAGTGACGTCACGAATGTATATATATGTACATACACACGTATGTCAATTGCAATGCGTAAGCACACCTTTTTTGTCAGATCTGTCACTGGCATGCCATGTGCCGTGTATGCATTAGTGTGTGTGTGAGTGCACATATATTACAAATTTAAAAAAATATAAATAAAAACAAATTGTTCCTTTAGAATATTATGCGCAGCAAATAAATTATAACAAAGACGCAAAGAATAACAAAATATAACGTGCCTCTCTCTCGCTCTCGCTCTCTCTCTCTCTCTCTCTCTCCCTCGTGCGAGCCAGACACATCAGTGCGGACGACACTGTAGCAACAAAATGTACAAATGCGGGCGACAATAATTGCTGACCACCTCACACCACCCCCTAACCACACGACACAGGGAGCTGATCGCTTGCAGTTGCATTTCAATTCCAATTGTTGCTGACTGTGCGCTGGCAGCGACGCGTTGCGACGCCGCCGCCGCGTGCGCCTTTGCTGCGGGCCACTGCAGCAGGGGGCGTCAAATTTACAGCAACAACAATAACAAACCGCAATGAGACGCGGGGGTCGATGTCTCTGCCAGCAGTATGCAGTAGCATATTTTTCTTCTTTTTTTATGTTGGTGTGACAACATTTTTGAATTGACACACAAACACACACTCACTCACTCACTCACATTCACATATATATGTATATATAAACAAATAAAACAAAAATATACACACAACGTTTTGTTATTATTGAATTTATCTACATTTATTTCATTTTGTATTGTTTAGTATTTCGCACTCACGTTTTTTTGTTGATGTTGCTGTCAGAGCCAGCTTCGCTGCTCCTCTCTCACACTGCAACGTCAGCGTCGCCGCTTGGATTCTTGTTTGCTTATCTCCTGCTCTCTTTAGTTTCTGTTGTGGGCGGCACTTGCCAAGCTTTTTACGCACTTTTTGGTTTTGCTGGTTGTTGTTGTTTGTCTTCTTCTTCCTCTTAAACGTTGTATCGACCAATTAATTAACACTGCACGCGAGCGCGCCACACAAAAAGTTTGCCAAAGACGGCGAAAGTCGAAAAGCAAACAATAAAAACAAAATAAGTCAAATAGGCAAATTTAGCGTTTATGTCTGCACATTATCCAAAATCAAAGTCATCAGAATTATCGCAGTGACGTTTTGTTATAATATCTATATTATTTCTCAGTTAATTTCTAAGTGTTGTCTCGACACCGCACGTCCGTTGCGCTGAAAGGCACAATGCAAAATGAATGAGATTTACAGAACTCTGTCGGCGGCGACAACGGAACGAAAAATGAAACGATACAAAACACAAAACGAAAGGCACAAGGCGGCAAAGCGGCAACGCGGCGCAGTCACCTACGACTCACAATGGGCTCAGTTCACTTTACTGGACTAGTCTCCTCAGTTTATTTTATTCATTAAAATTTTATTCTCATTTCCAATTATATTAAGACATTTAACAAAAATTGAGTTTGGAAATGTTAGCAATCACTGCTGTCAGATAACATAAGAATTTTGTCCACAGTGCGACCGTAGGAATTACCTCTATACCTGCCTGTGTTTGTGTACGTTTGTGTTAGTGACTGAGAGCGAGAGCTAGGGAGAGTGCGTGTATTGGCGCTCCCGCTGTTAGACTTTCTGTTTGTTGTTATTGCTGCTGCTGTTGATGACGCTGTTGTTGCAACTTGTCAACACATTGACGTAAACTGACAACAACCGCAACAGCAGCCTTTTTTTTAAGTATTGGAATTTGCTATTGCCGCCTTTTGTGAATTTCATTTGCCTAAAACCACAAATGACACTCACAATTATTTGCATTTTAATTGCAAAAACAAAATCTTGTTTATGATTTTGACTCACACATACATACATACTAAAGCAAGCACAGCTCACATACAAAAACATATGACTGCGCTCTTTTGGCATTTCGCTATTGTGTGTGTGTTAAGTGTGAGCGAGTGAGTGTATACGTGAGCGTATGTTAACATCATAAGAGAGCGAAAGAGCAAGATCAAAGCGCGTGGCAAACACATGGTTTTTGTTTTTGGCAGAAAAAAGAAGAAGTAGCAACAGCATGGATCGCTTACAGTTAGTTCAAGTGTGCTTGTTTGTTGTTGTACTTTGTTTTGCACAGTGGGACTAGAAGCGATCGAATGACAAAGCTTGTATATGTATGTATGTAATTAGTTATAATCGTTTCACGCATATGTAAATATGTATGTACTTGGTTATTCGTAGAAGTTGATTTATATATGTATATTTTTTAAGGAAAGATATGCTAAATATGACGTTAAAATAATATAAAAAATTTAATTATTAAAAATGTACATACATGTTGTATGTACATATGTATATGTACATACATACATATATTCGATAGAATTAATGTAGATATACATACATATGAATGCATGTAAGTCTATATTTTGTAATTTCCCTTGGAAAAAGCTGTTTGAATACTCCAATTTAATAATTTTGATGTCTACCGATCGTTTACTCTACCCAAACCGATATGTACATATGTATGTATGTATGTATATGGATATTTCGTGCATATATGTATGTATGTATGTATGTCAAATATATTGAAAGGTAATAGTATTTATAAAAATATTGTGTGTACACCATAAAAATTATATGTATACAAGTATGAATGTATGTGTGTACCCACATGTGTATGTGCACATGTGTCACACGTTGAGAGGCAAAAAGTCAATCACACATACACAACCGCAACATCAGACGACGCCATCGTTTGCGTCTGACGCTGAATTGCCCATCGACACCCGCCCGCAAATAACAAAACAGCGTCGACGACAACAATCGCTGCCTGTTATCATTCTCATTCTCGCTCTCTCAGCTCGGCGTTTGTGTCTCTCTGCCCCCTATCGCTCTCTCGCTCGCACTTTATCTGTCTCTCGCTCTTGCTCATCTGCCCGCATATACTGTTTAATACTTTAGCGCAATATATCGGCATTTAGTTGATTTAGCCTAGGTATGCTAACAACAAACAAAAACGCAAAGTGCATATCAAATACGGAGCTTACGAAAATTAAAAAAAATGCTTGTAGTTATGATTAATATATTGATTGATGGTTAAGTCTTGAAATTTTGAAAAAGTGATCATGTATACATAATTACAATAATTAATGTTGGTGATTTGATACAAATAAATAGCAAACATTAAATTGAGAACTGATTATGATTTATGCCCATTTCTCACAATTCGTGAGCATTGTTTAAAACAAAGTGGAACTGAAATGCCGTTACTGTTTCTCCGCTGCGTGTGTGTTGCGCTCTAATTTTGATCACGAATCGCGCACGCATACTCACAAACATAAGCACAGACACTAATACATGTGCACACTCAAGCAGCAGAGGCACATGCATACATATGCAGCCAGCCAGGCAAGGCAAGCCGCCAGTGGGGCAAACGGCGACGCACTTGTTCCACGTCGCACTATTAATGAAAATGAATTGTAATGCGAACGTGTTAATTAGAGAGAGATAGCAATGAAGAGAGCGGCTTTTTTGTCAATGTATTTGTATTTGTGTTTGCACTGGTCGTCGCCGATGTAAAAACAAACAAAACAAAAAGCAAAGCATAAGCTGAGTAGTGCACAAAGTATGGCAGAATAGACACAACTACTACTACTACTACTACTACGACAACAACAACAATAATAACATCAACAGTAAAGAGAAAGCCAACCGATAGCAACAACAATACGGCACGAGTTCTTATCGTTTTGCCACTCAATTATACAAATTTTCATGATTTGCTATTGCCATTTTCGTACTGCAGCTGGCGTTGATGGCGATGCCGACGCCGACGCGACGTAGACAGAAGCGTCGAGCACACAGCAAAACATTTTGCGACGCTCACGTAATTGAAACGTCGGTGGCGGCTTTTACTCTAATTGGAATTGTTGTATGCCCGTTTTCCGGCCGGTTTTGGCCAAACCGAATTTTTAAAGTGGCCGGCCAAAAGTAAATACACATGGGCAGAGATAAAATGTATATAAATACATATACATACGTACATGTACATAAGTATATCTGGTTGTATGGACATACCATACTTAAATATGTTCAAGATATATGTACATACATACGTATGTATATGTATGTACATATGAATATGTATGTATGCTTGTATATAAAAAATAGAACAAATGAAGCAAAAAGAGGCAGAGAGTCAGAGTTAGCGGCATTAGCTGAGACTGCGACTGCGACTGCATATAAGAAGCAGAAAAACTAACAAACAAAAATTATGTGGGCCACGCTGAGCGCACTAGAAGGAGAGAGGGAGACCCATAGAGAGAGTGAAACGGAGAGCGCGCGCATTGGCATGATAAGAGCGCCCTCCAAAATTGTTTACTCACAGTTTTAGACGCTACTGTCCCCATGCGGTCAATCTGGTCGTTGTTTTAAAACATCTCACTCTCTCTCTCTCGCTCAATGGTGAAATACAGACAGAGCGGATATGAAGTTATACAATTCGCTTAAATCCAATAAGCAAGTGAAATTACTTGATTGCAATGCATGGCAATTTGAAGAGCTTCAACGAGAGCAGCAAAATCCAGTTAGAACTTGTCCCAACGCAAAGAGAGCAAGAGAAAGAAAGAGAGGAAACTATAAACAGTTAAACAGGTGCATAACAACAATAAATCGACAGCGTGAGAGCGTGCAAAAGCTTACACCATACAGATGCAAAAAAATACAAAGAAGAGCAAAAACAAAAGAAAAGAAACACACACACAGTTGTACGCACAGCGCGTGTTGAGCGCGCACAGTGTGACCAGTAGTAGCGATAATGTTCCGAATCTAAGAGCAGTCACGCTGCGCCGTCAACACGTGATGACAGAGAAATACAGACATACATACAATAGCTACGTATGTATACATACATATGTACGTATTTTATAAACGAAAATGCGTGTATTGTCAAGATAACGCAAAGGCAAACGAGCGAAGGCAATCTTTTACGTCACCACATTGTACCGTGCAGGCAGACAGCGACAAATGTGGAGATCAACACAGATCACTTACTCAACCCCAAAACGTGAACGCAAACCGAAATGTTTAAATGGCATTTTCCTAAACTATACACACACAACACACCTACAAATACTCATGCACGTATAGATACTCACATATACATATGTACATATGTACATGAATGTATGTGTGTTTGTTTGTATAATCATGTGATACCAAAAATAAAGAAAAATGTGAAAATCAAATAACAGCGACTGCGACAAGGCACTAAAAAGTCACAAGCAAAAGTGGAGCAATAAAGCAAACAGCCGAAACAGAAACAGCCAAAAAAAAAAAAAAAAAACATTTTGTGCATACACACACACAGAAACACTCAGTTGCATAGCTACATATATGCATGTGTGAATGTGTGTGCACAGCAACAGCTCGTCCATTTCTAATAGGTTGTATTTGCAATTTACAGCAAGAGTAAATCTATGCAAATAGCTACAAGCAAACGCAAAGCCAAAGCAAAATCAAAAACAAAAACAAAAACCAAGCAAAAATAATAACAACAGCAAACAAACAATCAAAAGATACGCACAACAAAACGTCTCGAGACACCGCCTGTATTAAATTTCAATGAAAATGAAAACAGAATGCAAAAGAAAAGCTTTTCTACACAGATGCATACATACAAATGTATATGTACATATGTACATATACATATACACTTCCATACATATTTATATATGCAAATATGTACATACATATGTATGTACATTCAGTAAGAATACAATACTGGACCATCGAATGTCAAATACCCTATATTTATATATGTATATACAGACATTCATATGTATGCATTTATGCAAGATGCTCTACCCACATACATATATATGTACATACATATGTACATATTTATATATGGGCATATTTAATTGAAACGCTTCACAAACATTTTTGTAGAAATCGGTCATTGATGGAAAAATAAAAAAAGTTATTTTTGTTTTTAAAATACATTTATTTGTCATATTAAAGCATGTAAAATGTTCACGTCCCTTACACAGAGAGTTCAATGTGTGCGCAAACACGTGCATACCTGTGCATGTCAGTCACTCACACACACCCTCACTGCTTATAAAAGTGTAGACGTAGGTAATATACTTTTGCTACTAGCGCGCTCATCAAAACCAGATGAAAAAGGAACACAGAAATTAGGCAAGCAAAACCAAAATTGTAAAAACAATCTTAGCGCAGCTAGTGATTTCGAGTAAAAATAATAGAGAGAGTATAGCCAAACAGAGAGAGAGAGAGAGAGAAAGCGTTCCAAAATCGTTGACAAGCTTTAGAAGCAGCTCGAACGTGTCGCGAGTTGTTGCACAGTGTCGCGAGTTTGTTGTACAATCGACTTGCGATGACTTGATCAGTATATACACAATCATTACAATAATGACTATCGACATGAGTATTTTTATAGTTCATCAATTTTTTCTTTTTTTATGAAATTCATAAATTTATTTACAGCTTTTTGTTAGCTTTTTTTACGCACAGCTTTAGTAGTGTGTTAACCACTGTAAATCGTGGTACATATGTATGTTTGTTTGAGAGAATCGGCGACTCGGTGAGGTCGTGTTGTCGATGTCGTGTTTTGTTTTTTGTTGTTGCTGTCGGTGTGTCTGGTTTGGTCGGGCGAAGGGCGTGTGTTGGGCGGCGGACAGTGGGTGAACACTTTAAATTTGTTTGCATTAAATACATGTGTTAAAGCAAAGACGCGCACACATACACATGCCAACATGCATGCGTATATTGTATGTACATATGTATGTATGTATTTAGATGCATTTGTGAGAGAACGAAAAAGTGTGTAAAAATAGGCAAAACAAAAATTGCAGCAATTTAACTTTTTGTTTTTCTATTTTTATTTTCAACCCGATTTCTGTTAGCGACTCCAATTGTCGTTTTAAAGCAGTATTTTTTCACTTTTTACGTTATTATTATTATTATTTTTTTTTTTTTTGTTTACTATGTCATCGTTCTTCATTGGCATTTGTTTTTGTTTGTGCTATGGTGTTTGATATATGTATGTTGTATGTATGTATTTTGCTCATTGCTGAGACGAGCAAGTGTTCCAGGTATTGACCATGATATCGTCGTCGTCGTTGTTGCTTTTGTTCTTTTTGTTTTCTTTTCATCTAACTACATAGCTAAATAGTTGAATAACAAATGTACAAGTGATTAATAAAAAGCAATAAAATAAAGCAACAGCATACAAAACGACAACAATACAAACAAACACACACACAAATACAATACACAACTATAAGGCACCAACGTTTGATTTCTCTCTCCCTTGCTCTTGCTCTCTGCCGCTCTTAGGCGCTCAATTGCTCTTTCATGGTTTGCGCTCTTGCGGCATCGCAATGTCAACAGACGCAAAAAAAAAAAACCGATCCCGTTTACATTGGCTACGCTCAGCACGGTATTTTGTTTAGAGTGCTTAGCTTGATTGATTTATTTTAACAATAGTAATTAATTTTGTATACTTTGTGAAATAGTACATTATCTTTTTAGTAATCTAAATGTGACATTTGTTACATATATATATGTACATACATATGTATATACACACACGCTTACATACATATGAGTCTATTTATATACATATACATTCTTACATACTTTGTCAAACTGTTGCTACTTACAAACAAAGCTATGAAAATCCGTTTGAAATTATTTGGTGGTTGTTGTTGTTGTCTCTTTTTTGTATTTGGCGACGTGCTGCCTCAATTAGTGCGCATTTCGCATGTGAGAGAGCTGCACGCAACAACAAAACACACGCACACTATTCTTTTAGTCTTCTGTATATGTGTGTGTGTGCGCGCTCGTATGCCGGTGGATCATGAGAGAGTCAGGCAACGGCTGGGGAAGAGAGGTCATACATACATACATACATACTGTATGTGTGCGTTGTGTAAGAACAAGCAGCAGAAGCGATATACATACATATGTACATATGTATATATATTTATTTATATATATCTGTATTTACGCATTTTTTCAGCATGATCGGAGTGTATTGTTATTTTTTTTTAAAATACAAGTTTGTTGTGCGTACAAACATGCAAAATAAAAAAAAAACAATGAATATATGTATGTACATATGTATGTATGTATTTAAGTATGTATGTACATACATATCTGTATATGTATGTATGAGTATGTGTAAGGCCAGCCACTTTTCGGCAGCGACTGCAACGAACAGCAACTGCGTCGATTATCTATGGATGTACATGCATACATACAATTGTATGCATGCAAATGTATACATATGTATGTAGATATTTACATACATACATATACATAATGTATGTATGTATGTATGCATATACAGCCCATATCAACTAAAAGAAATTTCCCAACTTCGTTATTTTCCTGTAGAGATTCTTGAAATAATTTGTAAATACATATTTCGCGTGCAGCATATGTAATATACATACATATGTATGTACATACATACATATATGTATATGTATGTACATATATGAATGCATGTCTCGGGCATTTACATATGTATGTACATCTGTAGTTTGAAGAAAAAAAAAAAACGAAATCGTTTTGCTTATCACAAATTTGTAATGGAAAACGAAACCGTACACAAAGTGAAAAAAAAAAAACAGCAACAACAAAAACCAAGAAACGAAATCGAATAAACAAATCGCCAGCACTCACATATTAATGATAATTTGCTGAAGGTTAAATTGTTAATAACAAATCGATGGCGTCGTTTGTTTGGCTTGCCGGCCAACTGAAAACTGGAGTGTGAACGCTTTTAGCTCGATCCGACTCATAATTGTTGCTAAACAGCGTTAATAACAATTCACACACCTGTTTATATTCAATTAGTCTGGCAAACATTCGAGTCATGCCAAAATTGTTCCCATTTCTTTTTTGAATTGCGCGCCAAAGAACGTCTACTTGCTGTTCTTGGTTACATAACGACAGAGAGCGTTATGTTAATGCTGTTTGGCCAACATACCAAAGATAGATGGCGCTAACTGATCGTTTGTTGGAGCCAGAGCTGCAAAATGTGCTTTTAAATGACATAAAAATATCGCAGATGAATTCTTTGATGAAAACTAAATAAATATATTATTGAGAATATATGAATTAACTTTTGCCTGTTGTCTGTTTATATGGTAGGCTGTAATCAACATGAACTAACGATGATGGCAGCACAACAGCGCATTATTTGTGCAGGGCCTACAATACCATTAATAATAGATGGCGCTAGCATAACAGTGCTGTGCCTGTACACGACTTTCAATAATGTGAACGAGAGATGGCGCTAACAAAACAATGTCTGCATCAGTTGCAATAGGTGGCGCCACGAAATGCTATTTAAATTCTTACGAAACATAAACAAATTGTCATAAAAATATATAAAAATTTGTAGTTAAATTAATCGAAACGAAGACATTGCTGTAATATATTAGAACACGCCAGCAGTTCAACATCTTTACTTATTTCAGTTTTATTTATGCATGGTTTTTTTGGTTTTGTTTTTTGTTTTTGTTTTGTTTTAAATATACAATTGGGTACATTCAAACATGCATTCAATTTACAAAGTTATCGAGTTTTAAACGTTATTTAAGTTTTATGAATTTAAATTCATTGATAATATGCGTATTTTATTCTTATTTTTTGTTTTTGTTTTTGATTTCTTCTTTGGGTTTTTATGTTAGGTTTTACAATTACAATACAATACAAAAAAAAAAAAAAAAAAAAAAAAAACAACATTTACCTATATTTATATATAATATATATATCTATAGATATATCGCATAGTTTTGCTATTTTTTTTTTTTTTTTCAGAATATATTATTAAATTTTTTTGCATTGTTTTTTATTTATTTTTTTGTTTATTTTTTCTGTTTAGTATTTTTGGTATTATTAGTATTAACTATGTAAGCTTGACTTTACGTATAAAATGTTGGATGTCTATGCAAGTTGAATGATTTTACACGATTTTTTTAATATTTATTATTCATATGTATGCATATAAATATATTTATAGTGTATATAAATATATCTATAGTAGTTTTTTTTGTTTGCTCTTTTGGATTTTACTTGAAGTTTGATGTGGCGCTTACAGAAGAAGTATACAAACATACACACATACATCATTGCATATATAAATACATAACGACATACATTGATGTGCATACATACAGAGCTTTTCATAAATACATCAATTGTAATTTCGTCTGCATAGAAAAACACATTTTACCAGACGCAGGCGCAGCCAACTTAATGCCGATTGTACAGTTACGTTGCGTAGTGCTGCCAGATCGGCTGAAGGAATTCAAAGCTCAAGCTGAAGAAGAAGAAGAAGAAGAAGACGAAGCCGACATCTACAGCTGGCAAAAGGAAAGAATTCACGAAATTCATTCATTGCACAAACATCACGTTCAAAGTGCTTCTATAAATATTGATTTATATATATTTTTTGTTGTCATTGTTTTTTTTTTTTGTTGTTTTTTTTTTATCTTCTTTTGGTTCACTACATTGACTAATTACTGTATGTAGCACACCTAGTGGCTGCTCTCTATTCAGTTTACGTTGCTTACGTGCTACGGAAATGTTTACGTCTCAGCTCGTCATGTGCCGTCTCGCTCTAGCTAAGGCTAAAACTATTTCGCTCTCGCTCGCTTTCACGCCTGCACAAGCAGCTCCGCTCGCTAGCTTACTCTTGCATTATCTATTCTCTCTCTTTCTCTCTCTCTCTCTCTCTCTCTCTCTCTCTCTCTCTCTCTCTCTCTCTCTTTCTAACCTTCGTATATACAATGATAGTCAAACTTAGAGCTAGGCATTTGGTTTTCTTATTTCTCTTTTGCGCTATTTATCCGGGCATGGCCCACACACACTCACACACTCACACACACACACTCTCTCTCTCTCACTCACACATACTAGACAAAAAAAAACCACTTTAGTATTGGTAATTGTACACATTAAACTGACTTGGCTAAGTACTAAGAACTAAGAACTAAACCTAAACGCTAAATATCCTCCTGGGCGCATCCTTTAGACGCGCTCCACTTGCGTGTCCGTGTGGACGGCCTGCAGCTCGAGCTCGGTTTCCTCGGCCAGCGTGTAGACGCCGGGCTTGATCTGTCCGTCGAGCAGGGGGCTGCTGAGCGTGTTGTCCGTTTGATTCGCATAGACGGGCGCCGGCTGGGCCAGGCCCAGGCGTGAGCCATTCGGATCCATGGTCAGTATGGGCACCAGCTCGTGGTTCACATAATCCTTCAGCACCAGCGATGTGGGCGTGTCTGCAAGCGAACAGATATAGATCGTTATAGGGACTGCTCACAGTTTAACTAAAATTCAATTGAAGCTGACCTGTCACCAGTGTCTCCTCGGTGGGATTGCGCTGATAGAGATGGCCGCGCTTCTCATAGTGTCAGGAGGCGGGCATATAGTACTGATTGCCATCCTCGTGCGAGACATCCAGCATGGAGCCGGCGGCGCCGACAGCTGCGGCATTGGACGCCTTCTTGAACTCGACCACGATGCGGATGCGATGGACGATCTCCTCGTGGATGACATTGAAGCACATCGCCGTCAGCGTCATCCCGGACATGATGTACACCGAACAGAACCAGGTGGTGGCATTCGAGTCGCGTCGCAGTCCGGGCAGCATGTCGCCAAAGCCAATCGTCGAGAGGCTCATGAAGCAGAAGTAGATGCCGTCGATAATTGGCCAGTTCTCCAGCCGGTAGAGCACCGCCGCTCCAAACACTATGTAGATGATCATCATGGAGAAGCAGAGCAGTATGGGCGCCAGGATGCTCAGGCCGTGCATGGAGCCGCGCGACTCGCTGGCGCTCAGCGAATCGATGTCCGTGCCATTTGTTCCACCGCCGCCAGGAGGCGGTGCTGCGGGCATGCCCAGGCCCGGTATGCCAGTGGGTGTGCCGCCAGTGGAGGTGGCAGCAGCACCACCGCCGCCACCGGCTCCTCCCCCTCCGCCGCCACCGCCGCCACCGCCGCCGCCTGGGGGCGGTTGCTTCTCGGGCGTGGCATGGTAAACGTCGCGCACATAGTACGGCTCCTGCATGACAGCCTGCTGCTTGCGCAGCTCCTCCTGCTGGCGCTTGCGCTTCATGCGGCGCTCCTTCTCGGCCATGCGCTTCTCGTCGTAGCAGCAGTAGCCGCAGTTGGAGCACAGGCAGCAGCACAGCGCCTTCGAGAACACCTCACGCGCCACCTTGGCCAGAATGCTGCCGGTGCTGCTCAGGTAGACGAGCGTCAAGGGGATGCCAAAGAAGGCGTAGGCCACCGTCACGATCCTGCCGAGAGCTGTGCGAGGTGCGATGTTGCCATAGCCTGCGAAATGACAGAGAGGAGAGGAGATTAGACAGTGAGAGAGAGAGAGAGAGACAGCGAGCGAGCGAGAGAGAGAGAGAGAGAGAGAGAGAGAGAGAGGGAAAGGCAGAGAGTTAGATAGACAGGGAGAGAGAGAGAGAGTGAGACTGAGAGGGAAAGACAAAATATAGGATCTATAGAGAGCGAGAGAGAGAGAGAGAGAACGAAAGAGATATAAAAAGAGAGAGTGTGTGTGAGAGAGAGAGAGACCGAGAGGGAAAGACAAAATATAGGATGTATAGAGAGCGAGAGAGAGAGAGAGAGAGAGAGAATGTCAGGGAGATAAAAAGAGAGAGTGTGTGTGAGAGAGAGAGAGAGAGAGACCGAGAGGGAAAGATAAAATATAGGATATGTATACAGCGGTAGAGAGAGAATGGCAGAGAGATAGAGAGAGTAAGAAAAGACAGAGAGAGAGAGGGAAATATATAATATGGGATGTATAGAGAGAGAGAGAGAGAGAGAGAGCGATATGGACAAATAGAAGAGTTAATAGAGGCACAAAGAGGTCAATTGATGGAAAGACAGACAAAACAAAACACAGTGAAAAATAGTATGATAGATAGAGAAGGAACTATATAAAAAGATAGTCAGAAACAAAGGAAATAGGAGAGAAAGAGATAGAGAAAGACATACGAAAGAAATCTTAGCGAGAGAGATGGAGGAACAGAATCTGGGCAAAAGACAGCAGAAGATTGAAAACGAGAGTGGGAGAGATGGAAGAAGAGAAGGGGAAGTAATAGAATGAAAATAAAGAAATGAAATAAAATGATAAAATAAATAAAGAAGACGCTGAAAACTAGGCAAAATCGGAGTAAATTGGTATTAAATATGGAAAATAAATAAGCAGAGATAGAAAGATAGAAAGAGACAGGTATATAGAGAGTAAGAGCTTAGCATAAATAGAACAAGCTTCATATAATAATACTTATATGTATATAGATATATATCACTATAATATATGGCGCAAGCTCAGCTCTTGCCTATAAGATTCTTGAAGCCAAAGAGAGTTTCTACTGTTTCAAGAAATATGTGTATATATATATATTAAAAGACTGTCAAGAGAAATCCTATCTCAACTTTTTGTTGCTTACAAAATTTCCACAAACTTTTGTTCAACTCGAGTAAACTGAGATGAGATTGACGTTTCGCTTTGGTTTAGTCAGTCAGTCAGTCAGTCAGTCAGTCGACGCTTTTCTGTGGCATGTTCTCACATCGTCATTATTCTAATTGGAGTTCGTGCAGTCGACATCTGATTGGATCGTATCATCAGTCATATGTGCCATGTGCCATGTCTCTCGACTCACAATTCTCAACTCTGGCATCTGTTGCAGAAATAATTAAGTGGGCGGGGCAATAAAAGTGCCTAACAAGCTACGGCAGGTAGACCGCAAATGAACGTAGTGTGGTTGTTGTTGATGGGCGTGGCACACACACATTGTTGTCGTTGTCTTCGTCAGGTGTCTCATGCATAAATTGAAAATTTCTTAATTTTATTGTTGGCGCTTGATGTATTTTTATGCATGTCGCTGCGAGGCAATTCACCTGACGATGGGCGCTGAGGGAGCTGATGGGTGTGGCTAGGGAGAGCTTCAATGTTTTATTGCCGTGACAGTGAGAGTGTTTGCCGTTTTATGATGACAGCGAGCGCCGGACATTAAGACTGAGGCACTGTGCATAGAGCGTAGAGCACTCAACGCAAATAAATTGAATCAATATAAAATCAGATGAAGCAAGTCGAGTGCCGACACACGATACGGCCAATCGAAATACAGGCAAAGACTTTGCATTGCTGCAGGGGACTCAATCACACACACACACACACACACACGCACAGCATGTAATTGCGTTGACAGCAAATTTAAATGAAATCCTCCGCCTGCCCGAAAAATCTTTAGCTCTGGCAAAAATGTCAATGTGTCAGAAAGCAGACGATGCACAGTGGGGCGAATGGAAGAAAAAGTGGTAAAAATCGAAATTTGTATGCAAACAATTGGCGAAGTGGTTGGAGAATCTAATAATAATATAAGAAAAAATAATAATGTAAATAATAAAAAATATAATATAATTTAAATAAAAGAGAATAATTGAATAAGGAAAGAAAATAATAAAATTTAAATAAAAGAAAATAATGTAAAAAAAAGTATAAGACTACACAATCATTAAAATGAAAAAAAAAAATTAAAAAAAAAAAACAAAATGAATACATATAAAATAAAGAAATTGAAAAAATCGAATTTAATAAAAGAAAATAATGTAAATAAAAGTATAAAGCTACACTTCATTACAATAAAAATAGTAAAAAAAAAACAAAAATAATACATAAAATAAAGAAATGAAAAGATATCAAATTTAAATAAAAAAATAAAAAAATAGATAAATAAAAATGTAAGTGAAAGTATAAAACTACATTTCATTACAAAAAAAAAAAAAAAAAAACAACAGCAAAGTTATACATATAAAAAAGAAATTTAAAAAATTTTAAATTTAAATAAAAAATTAATGTAAATATAGGTATAAGTATGTATAAAAAAAAAAAAAAAAAAAATAAATAAAATGAATACATACACATAAAATAAAGAAATTTAAAAAATATATAGCATATTAATTAAAAAATAAAAATTGTACAAAATAAAAATAAATTATAAAAAACAAAAATAATATTAATATAGAAAATTTTTATATTAAAACAAAATAATAATAATAAAAAAATAATAATAAATAATATAAAATATACACATAAATTAAATAATAAAAATGATATAATATATAATATAATATTGTTTATAATAATATGTTTATATTTATATTTATATGAGTATATAATAATATATTTATTTATAATATACTTTGTATATAATATAATATAATAAAAGCATTTCTAACAACAAAATATTTTTGTGCCATACTAAAAAATATATGTATATAAGTAGATAAAAATAACATTTTTCGCATTTGACAGGAAACTATCAGGCAATATGAAAAATAATACTCCTTTGTCTATAAATATTTGAAAACCTGAAGAAATCCCATTCATTTAAAATTTTGATTTAAGTAATAAATATTTTGTTTATTCCAAAGTTAAGAAAAACATTTGCGATAAAAAATGCGAAAAGGACCCACTGTATGTTGCACACACACACACACGCACACCCCCACACACACATATTGGTTGATCTGGGTTTGGGGCTAATAATATTGGCATTGACCCGAAACCAAAAGCCGTTGCGCTGTAAAACTCAGCTGGCGCGCTGTCAATTTGTTGGCCAAGACGAAAGCAAAAGGGTGTGAGTTGCTCAGGGGCAGGGGTTTGTAGGGTGTGCGTCGTGTTAGACTGAAACTGATTGAAGCATCTACATATTTTATTGAAAGATATTGAACGATTTCAATATTTAGAGCGTTTATTGTGGGGCGTGTGTGACAGCGGGTTGCCCAGTTAAATGCATTATACGAGTCGATGTGAATTTAACGCGTTTAACATGGTAAACATATAGCAACAAATACAAGGAAATACACATACATATATGTATGTACATATACATACTTTCAATTGGTAAACAAAGTTTGCAAAGTTCCTTGACATTTTGTTTATGGAAATGCATGAGTTAAGCGTCTTTGAGTAAGTTTCTTTTGCAAGTTTCTTAAAGTTTTCAGAGTTTTCACAGTTTTCACATAGTTTATTCGGAAAGTTGATTAGAATTATTAATCGTAGTATTTTATTCTAATTGGCATTGGCAATTAGTTGGATTTCGCTAGTCAAACATTCAATGCAGAACCACTTAGAGAATTCATTTAATAAGAAATAAGTGAGTCTAACTAGAAATTTGTCATTTGCACGCTCTGATTGGGAGTTGCATACATTCTGATTGGAATTGCATATATATAGAATGGAATTAGACGTCAAAGCGCTTGGTATGCAACGGTGTAGATGGGCGTGGCATAAAAGGCAACTGCATTCGAAAATGTTTAAAATTTTTTGGGGGAACATCAAAAATACATTCATATATGTACAATAATTTTTTTTTTTTTTTTAATTTTAATATAAGAAACTGAAAAAATATATAAAAATATATCATTATTTTATTTTTAAATAAATTTTAAAAATTTAAATATTAAAAAATAAAATGAGAGAAAAATATAAAGGAGGATATAAAAGAAATAAATAAATAAAATGGGTTTACTCGATAAAATTATGAATAATACATTGTAAAATGATAGAAAACTAATATAAATAATAAACATATTTATTATAAATATTTTAAAAAAATATATAAACATATAAATAATTAAATAAAACAAAAAAAGAAAATAAATATCTTTATTTTATTTTAAAATAAAATTTAAAAATTTAAATATTAAAAAATAAAATAAGAGAAAAATATAAAGGAGGATATAAAAGAAATAAGAGAAATAAAATAGGTTTACTCGATAAAATTATGAATAATACTTTGTAAAATGATAGGAAAGTAATATAAATACATAGTAAATAAATTTATTTCATTTAAAATGAATTTTAAAATATATATGCAAATTATAGATAGTAAAAAAAGTAAAAAATACAAAATAATAGAAAAGTAACATAAATATTTGTTTTTATTTTTTATTTTATTTTATTTTATTTTTTGCATTCATCTAGCTCTCTGCTAATATATAATAATAACAAATTGGAAAGCTTTAATGATATGAAACATTTACAAATATCACACTTTCCTAATAAAATATGTTCACCTACTCAAAGTATAATTAACTTGATGCTTTCACATTAAATCTGAGTATAGCTCCCTACATTTATTTGTATATAATGTAATAGCTCCGATAATCCACATCAGAGCAGAGCTCTCGGGATGCTTCAGGGCCATTCATAAGGCGCACAATTACATAAAGTGCTGATATCGATGTTTTGCTTATGCATCGAAGGACTCGCATAAAGCAGGATATGCCAAGGCATAAAAGTCAATTCCCAGCAAGGAGCAAACTGGTAAACGAAACGAGGGAGCAGAGAATGAAGAAGAAGAGGAGAAGAAGGGGAGAAGAAGAAGAGCGCCCTCGCTAGATGCGCAATTGATGATAGTGAGTGCTGTGAAAATGGAAAATGAAATTTAAAATTATTTTGCAACTAAATTACTTGTCTTATTGCCGTCCAGGGATTGCCGGAGTTGGCTATTTATTGTGGCCCAGTCGAAGGCAGAGCCAGGGAGCCGTGAGTCAGGGCGAATGCCAAATCGGGACAGAGTCAGAGCAAACCGCCTATAAATTCCCATTTATGCCCAAGACAATCATAGCGAGATGTACACACACACACACTCGTTTACATATAAAGTGTGTACTATACACCAAATGTGTGTGTGTGTGTGTGTTTATTATAGGAGCTGTGAAATGTGCCCAGGCTGGAACTAGCAATGGAATCGTGGACACTGCAGCACGCACGATCTTTGCACGAAATTGTGTGAGTGGAACGACGTTGAAATGAACTGGAACTGGAACTGTGACTTGATGGAGTGATATGTGAGATGGTGTGAAGGGAAAGGAGAAAACAGAAAAGTTCTGTAATATATGAATAGAACATCTATGATATATGTGATATATCATATATGTAACACTTTTTTTTATAGATTATATTTGCATGGAATTTATAACATATATTTTTTTTAGGCAGAACTTTTGCGAGAATTAAGCAAATTCAAATGCCAAGCTCGAATCATCTTCCAGCAAAACAATGCGAAGCCCTTACATTTCTACTCCCTGTATTATTTCTTTGTGCTTTGTCCTAAAAATAAATGTCGGAAGTGGCTATAGAAGCCTTTGAACAGCTCCATTTGAAGGTTTTCACTGGAGAGTGGTGAAGGTGCTTTAGAAATTGATTCCAGTGAATGCCGAAGTTTATTGACTTCTCAAGCTTCAATATTTCCAGAAACAATAATGAAATTTTCATGATTGTTTTCACTATGTTTTCATTGCGGAAAAGGCAAATCTCATGCCGATTGTAATAATAATACACTTATCTAAGCAGCTTGCCAGACTTAAGACTGTAAGTTGAATCTGAGTGGGAAAGCGCTTGAATATGAAAGTAAATCATGAGAGTTAAAGAAGCTAAGTAAATTCTAAAGGAATTTTGAAAATAGAGATATGTTTCACATATTTTAGAAAATATAAAGCGCATAGGAATTTGTAAAAATATTTTAAAAATAAGTTTTAATTACTATTAAGCAAAAATGATGAAATTTAAGTTCACTTTGAGTAGAATATTTTATAAATAAATATTATGAATATTAAAATTATTATGACAAATCTTTGAAAGGTACAAATAATAATAAATAAATATTAATAAAAATAATAAATAAAAAATAATTAAAGGTAAGAATAATAATAATAAACTAGAATATAAAATATAAAACTGCATACGAATTTTCTATAATAATAAAAATAAAAGATATCAGCTCCGTTTAAGTAAAATCTGAAAATAATGTAGAAAATTTTTAAATTATTCACACAAATGCCTACAGTTATTATATGACCATAAGTCATATGTTTGTTAATAAATATCTAAGCAAAAAAGGAATATTTTTTAGCCTAAACTCTTAATTTATTGTAAAATGCCATTCACAAAAAAAAAAAAAAAAAAAAAAAAATCTGTACTTATAACAAAGCGTGAAATAAAGTGAAAAAAATAATAGAGTTCGAATATATTTAATAGAAAATCTACAAAGTCAGTTTATGGAAGTTTAAACAAAAATTATTTTTGGTAAAGTCTTATAAAGTAAAAAAAAAAAAAATTAATAATTTGGTATATTAAATAATATATATACCAGATTATTATTATTATTATTATTATTATTTTTTTGTAACTGAATAACATATTAAAAAAAAGAAATTATATTAAGAAATATATATACCAGATTATTATTATTATTATTTTTTTTTTTTTGTAACTGAATAACATATTAAAAAAAATAATCATATGGTATATTAAAAAATATATATACCAGATTATTATTATTATTATTTTTTTAACTGAATAACATATTTAAAAAAATAATAATATGGAATATAAAAAAAAAAAACATTTATAGATTTCGATTCTGTCTGCGATTATAGCTTATTTTTTTAAACATGAAATTAAGCTCATTTAAGATTGGAGTTGCAAATGGTATACCCTGATAATTATATAAGGATTATAAAAAATACTTACAGATATTATAAAATAACTGTTAAAGTATCGGTATTAACCTCGCCAAGTGAATGAGATTTTTTTTTTTTTTAACGAGAAATCGCAAAATTCTGCACCTAAAGCAGCTTAAGGCCCAGCACAAAGAATATTCCATTAAGACCAGGTCAGGTGAGTCAGTTAGTTGCCTCATAGCGCTCATAATTACAGTTTAAAGCGCTTCAATGTCCGTATGCTAAATGTTGTTTATAGTAATCAAACTTTCATTGGCATTTCGTGAGCAAAACAAATGTGAAAGTGAAGCCAAAGGACGAGCCATCTCTAGGCGTTACACACAGTCTCTCTGTGTGTGTGTGTGTGTAGTGCATTGGAGCAGTGTCTTAGTCGAGGGCTGGCCAATAATAATAATCATATTGTTGGGTGCTCACAGTTGTTGTTGTTTGTTTGTTATTTTTTGTCCTGTTTTTTTTTCTTTTTTGTAGGCGTTCGCCCTAGAACAATGTGCTGGGCCATGGCGTCCATTGAAAGCCGCAAAACAATAATAATAATAATAATAAGCCGGCTGGCAAGCAGGAAGCCATGTTAATACAAATGTCCCCAGTAGCTGAAGCAGCCTCTGCTGACTAACGCAATTGCAAACTGACAATGCGACCCGAAATTTCCCCTACTCCTCCTCTCTCTCTGTCTCTGTCTGTTGAGTATTTTATGCAGTGGGCGGCATTTGGGGGATTGGGTTTGGGATTGGGATTGGGATTGAGATTGGTACTGGGACTGGAACTGGTGGTGGGGATGTGTTTGGGGCGTATTTGCTTGTCGGCCCTTTGCATGAACTGCCAAGATCAGCACAAAATTTTTGCAAATTTTATTTTATAGCATTTTCACAAGTGGAAAGTCGTGTCTATGCCTCTCTCGCTCGCTCACTGTCTCTGTCTAGCTGTCCCTGCCACTAAGTATGTGTGTGTGTGTGTGTGTGTGCTTTGGCCATTCGGGCTAAGCAAATAGCTTCGTTTGTTGTTTTGCTCTATCAATATTTGACTTTCGGCTTGTTTTTTGTGGGTGAACCTACGAAATTACCGAGCAACGACAACAACAACAACAGCAACTGAAGACAAAAATTACAAAAAATAAAAAGCGCAAACGCCAGCACTTGACAGTCCCTGGGAAGTCGAACAACTGCAAAACTCTGTCCCAGCCAAGGCAGCTCACACACACAGAGCTTAAATTGAGGTAAGTGCGTGTGTGTGTGTGAGCGCCTTGACAATGCCAATTGAAAGATATTCTTCTCACATGAGCACACAAATGACAGATGAGCATCTACGATAAGCCACACAAACACACACACACACACACACTAACTGGATTCGTCGAAATTGTTTAGTATTCAAACTTTTACAGCTATGGCATTTGCAACATTTTACCTTGATATTCACATCTACAGATAGAAATCTATGCATGCCGTATATATTTTTGCCCACTTTCAATTGATTTGACTTTATTGAAAATCTCATTTGGTATGATTGGCAGCATTTTCTCAATTCTCTAAGTTTTTTAATTGTTCAGCTTTTCAGATTTTGGATTCTTATTCATATTTTAGCAGCTGTTCGTAAGGAATTTTTAGTCTTTTTTTAAAACTTAATTAGCTTCCAATTGTTGCCTGATTTTCGTATGATTTTAGTTTACTTTCTTTTCTTCTACTTGAATATAGCTAAGCTAAACTATTAGTTAATGCTTTGATTATGCTTCTCTCTATGCTTCTTTCAATATCTCCAACAAATCTCTATACTTCTCCTTACTTCACTTCTATAAGCTATGCTTTGCAAGTCTTCTTACTATTGTTCTCCCTCTGCTTTCTTATAATCCCTGCTATGCTCTTCGTTAGGATTCTCTTTATACTTCTTGCTTAACTTCGCCAGTTCGCCTCTTCAATATAATTTTTATGGTTCTCATTCTGTTACTCGTTTAGTTCCTTCAGGCAACTTTCTTTCTACTAATCTTACTGTTTCTCTTCTCACTATGTTTTGCTTATTTCTGCTTCTCACTATGCTTCTCATTATTATTAGTGCATTATAGTTTTTTCACGTAAAGCTTTTCTTTATGCTTCTCACTGAACTATATTTACATTTCTCACTATGCTTTTCCCTTTGCTTTTCATCGTATGATTATTTGTCGGTAAGCTTCTCACTGCGCTTCTCGCTGCGCTTCTCGCTGCGCTTCTCGCTGCGCTTCTCGCTGCGCTTCTCGCTGCGCTTCTCGCTGCGCTTTTCGCTGCGTTTCTCGCTGCGCTCCTCGTTGCTCTTCTCGTTGCTCTTCTCGCTGTGTTTCTCGCATATCGATATTCTTCTCCTTAAGGTTAGGTCGTTAGGATTTCACTAATCTACTATGCTTCTCACTATGCTAGGCTTCTCTAGGCCTTCCAGTTTGCCTCTCACTAAACTTCTCGCAAAGCTTCTCGCTAAGCTTCTCTCTAATGCTTGCAGGCTTTTCTTTCTAAATTTCCTTCTTGCTATTTTTCTTGAAATGTTTCCGATTTGCATTCAGTTTAAGTTGCTCGCAATGCTTCTCTCTGCGCTTCTCACTAGCTACTACACAGTTCATATTCTCGCTAAACTATCTCTCGCTCTACTTTTTCTCTCTCTGTTTCTTTCTCTCTCTCTCTCTCCTTCTAGTTTTTTTCCCCATATTGCCGCACACTTCGCTTGCTTCACAAGCACATATTATTTATACATTTTGCATTTGGTTAATTAAACTGGCAATATCGAGGCGCCTGAGTTCATGAGGTCAGCTCATCGATCCATTGTGGTCTGCAGTCTGGCCGTGTCAAGAGGTGAATGGGCCGTATGGACCCTATGGCGGCGTTATCTAAAATCAAGTGCACGAAGTTCACTTGAAGTAAAGCAAATTTCCGTTTGGTGGTACATAAAATTTATGGCCCACGGCCATGGCGTAATGGCACAATGCAGGCCACCTCATCGGCTAGCCACACATGCTAGTCGGCTTCCCCACTTCCCCTCTCTCTTCACTTTTGGCTGTTACTCTGTCATGGATGGTGCTAAGCACTGGTCTGGTCTGTTGGGCACTTACCAATTGTGGTCAAAACGGTCAGCGAATACAAAAACGCTTTGGCGAAATTCCATTCATGCGGTGGTCCACCCACACCGCCACCACCGCCGCCGCCGCCGCCAGCAAGGCGATGATGATGAAAGTGTGTGTGAAGGAGCACAGCTTCTGTGGCTGGATTGTTGGCTGAACCAGCTGAGCCACCGCCACTCCCAGCAGCACCACCGCCACCACCACCACCAGCCGAATCGTCGTGTGATAATTGCAGCATAACATCCTCGTTCAGTCTCTTGATTAATTGGTCTTGAAACTTGGCAATTTCAAGTGCGGCTAATCTGTGTGAGAGAGAGAGAGAGAGAGAGAGAGAGAGAGAGAGAGTAAGTGTGTGTGTGTGGGAATAAGTAGATTGCTGCTTACTTTGTCCAGTTCTCCTTGTAGAGTATGTTGAGAGACACGGTTATGTCCCAGATATTCTCAATGGTGCGCTGCCGTACATCATAAGTATCCGGCGATAAGGCAAACTGCGCCTGCCCCCCATCCATGTCGCTGTCATCCAATCCATAAACAAAGTCATTCGATGCCTGACCATACGCGCCACGCTCAACGCCATGGCTCAGATCCTGTCCCTGGCCCTGGGCAACTGCAGCGGCGACCGTGTCATTGTCCGAGTGTGGTCCGGGCTGTTGTTGATGTGACTGTTGGTGTTGCTGTTGTTGTTGCTGTTGCTGTTGTTGCTGTGTCGTCTGCGGCGACCTTTGCTGCTGATAGATGCCGTTGCCGTTGCGCTTGGTGGATGCCAGCGTATGCTGTTGATGCAACAGCGCCGAGTCCTCGTTCTCGATGGTTAGGAATATAAAGGAGCCTGCAAAACAAGAGCAGCAAACGGCATTAGACTCAGGAGACAGAGACAGCAGCAGAGTGTGTTAGCCTACGAAATAAGCAACGGCAACTCATTTGTATTGTCCGCATTGTCCGGATTGCTTGGATGCAATTGGGGCACGTCGACTCGGGCTCGGGCTCGACGAGTCGTGCTCTTAAATAGCCCAATTTTATGGGCCAGCCAGTCGTAGTGCGATTGTATGGCTTCAATTTCCAGCTTTCAATCTCTCTCAATTGCAATTGACAAAAAGTTTACCAAGAATTTGTCAGGCTAAACCCACACAAACACATCGAAAGAGTTTATTTCACTTATCAGAGAATGTAAATTTTAAATAGATATTATTACAGTTATATATTGTAGATTTTACTAGATTTTTGCTCTGGATATTTTACTTTGACAAAGCAATAGCTACAATTTCATTTTCATTTTCTTTTTTTTTCAATCAATATGCATTTTCGTAAAATATTTATTCATGGAAAATATGGATGACTTTTGGCATATTAATATTTGCTTCTGTGAAATTGCTGCATCCTTGTTTTAATTTGCATAAATATTGAAAATGAATATTTCTTCAAATTTATATTGCAATTGACTATTGCTAGCCTTTGACTGCTCGGTTGAATATATATGTATATATGTATTATCTCATTCTCACTTGTTTCGTATTGGTTTCTCAACTAACTGATAATAGATAAGCTATGTTAAGTTCTGTTAAGTCTGAGCTTCTTCCTTGGCTTATCGACTTTTTAAGTTATTCGTTTACTTTTTTAACCCCTACTGAAATATATTTTTTATAGCTTTTCTTTCTTAGATCTCTGTGTCTTTTATCTCTTCACTTCCACTTATTCCTATTACTTTCCACTTAGCTTCTTACTTCTGCATTTTCTTTGTACTGAACTCTTTTTATTTTCCCCTCTATTGCATCTGTTTCTGTCTCCCACTGTTCCTCTGTTTCTCTCTCTCTAACTCATTCACTAACTCACTCTCTCTCCCTCTTTGTCTCTATCTGTGAATAAAGGCTAGGAGCCTGTCTCCATCTCACTCCAACCATCTTTTTCCCTCTCCCTTTTTCTTTGCTTCTTTCTCCTTAACACATTCCGAACTGTCTTTCTCCCTCTATTTATAACGTTGTTTCCTTCTTATCTAATTCAGTATCTATATTGCTCTCTCTCTTTCTCTCTCGCTCTCTCTCTCTCTCTGTTTCCTACCCTTTCTGCCTCCACTCTCACTCACTCTTACCATCTGGTTCCCTCTTTATTTTCACATTCCCAACTGTCTTTCTCTCTCTATTCATATCTATGTTTCCCTCTTATTCTAATTCAGCATCCATATTGCTCTCTCTCTCTCTCGCGCTGTCTCTCTCGCTCTCACTCCTCATATCTCTTATCAAATGGACTCCCCAGCTTGACATCAAAATCTTCCAAATTAAGTTGAATTCATGAAAACATTGACATTTTTAAGATATTTACCCTCTCGTCGGGTTAGGCCTCCAGGAATTCGGGTACATCAAAACAAGGCGGGGCAAAAAAAAAAAAAAGGCAACGGGTCACAGCTCCTAGAGCTTGTTGACATGACGAATAGTCAGTGGCCAGTGCAGAGTGTAAAGCTCAACATTTGCTGCATAAATTCCGAGGCTAAAGCCTTGTCACTCACATAATGTCTATGCTGATCAACCAATACTCACACACACACACAGCAATAGGCAAACATGTGTTGCTGGAGCGGCATTTGTCAAGTTTGTGAAAAAGTTTTTCAGCTACACTCGCCGCCCGCCGTAACTTTGACAAAATTTTTCCTCTCTCGTTTTTTTTTTTCGGCTCTGCAAATGATATTATGTAGGGGGTATGATGAGTCGATGTCGTCGACAAAAGCCAACACATGTCAAAGTTAAAAATAATACATGAGCCTGTGTGGCAGCAGGACTGTGAATTGCCGGCTGGACAGAGAGAAGCGACAATAGCAGCAACACAAAAGAAGCAATTGTTGTTGCTGTTGTGCTTGGCCAACTTGAAACATTTGTTGAAGCGTTAAAATGCACGCAAAATGGAGTACATACATAGCACATATGCATAAACACGCACGCACACACACACGCACGCACACACACACTGGGAGCTGTCAAACGGGTGTGTGCTGACGTCACAAACTCACGCACCGGAGCCTAGAGAAAGTTAAATAATTGTTTGTGTCATTTGATGATTTCCTTTAACAAGGCAACACGGCTAACTTTTTGCGCAGCTGTCACATACAGCGGTACACACATGTTCACACACACACGCACACCCTCGCCGGAGATGAGCTAGAGCGCGACTTTGAACAACGTCTTTCTCTATGAATATAAAAAGCAGCGAAAAGAGCAAAGCCCTAGAGAATTTTTAGCTATATTTTTATTAGACTTTTATTTTATTATATTTTATTTTATTATTTTATTTTTATTAGACTTAAAAAAAATCATTAAGAATATAACAATAACTAATTTTTTTTTTAAATAAAAAAAGCATTAATCAAATTATTTTATAATTTGAAAAAAAATTTTTATTAATTTTTTTTTTAATAAATAAATTTAAATAAATTTAATAGCAATTATAAAAAAATGTACGAAAAAAATTATTATTATTTATTTTATTTATTATTTATTTTTAATATTCAAAATATATATATATATATTTTTATTATTTTTTTTTTAAATAAAAAAAATCGTTAGTCAAATTATTTTATATTTTGAAGATACAATATTTATTAGGTTTTTTTAAAATAAATAAAATTAAATAAATATAATAGCAATTACAAAAATAATGTATATACAAAATTATTATTATTTATTTTATTTATTATTTATTTTTAATATTCAAAATATATATATTTTTTTTATTAAAACTATATAATATATTAAAAAAAACTTTCCATTAGGCTTAAAATTAACTAACTTTTTTTTATATTTTCAGAGCACAAATAATACCAAATTGTAGTCTTGTTTAAACGTAAATAAATTTAACAGCAATAATATAAAATTTATATAAATGTAGAAATTTGAAAATTTTAAAGAAACAGTTTTTACAATTAAAAATTTATTTTATTGTTTAATCAAGTTTTTAATATACGAAATTTAAGTTGAAAAAAACAAAATATATATATATATATATATATATATATATATATATATATATATATATATATATATATATATATATATATATATATACATATATAAGACTTTCCATCATTATGTAATTTATTGGTTATCCATAAAAAAAAACAAAAATAAAGTAAAGCTTAACTAAAAGTCTTGTAAATTATAAAATATATGGCATATTCAAATATTGTGACTAACTCAGCTAACCGTATCACACTCTGTGGAAGACTCAAGGTCACCTGTTACTTTCACAGACTTTGACGCTAAATCGTGACAGGTCACATAGATAAGTTTCTAGCCAGCTCTGAGGCTCCCGTTCGATTTGTTTAAAGTATTTGATGTGGGGGAGGTGGGGAAGGGGGTGTTGCCTTTAGCATGCTGCCTATTTTGTCACTTTGTCTCGCAGCCTGTCACTTCCGTGGCCGACATGTTCGCACAGCCGTCTTTGGTTTCTAATGCGAGTACACATGGCTGGCGACACGGCAGCAACATGACAGCGATGCCAATGTATGGGATGATAATGCCAAAAGCACAGAGAGAGAGAGAGAGAGAGAGAGAGAGAGAGAGAGAGAGAGAGAGAGAGAGAGAGACGCATAATTGTCAGCCGGATAAGTTCTCGAGTTTTTGGCCTTGTGGCAAAACTCACGGCCGTCGCCATTTTGTCGTTTTCTTACCATTTCGCATGCGGCTGGCAAAATGATTAATTAAATTTATCACATCGTCGTTTGCTGGCGCTGTTGTTGTTAATTTAAATGTCGAAATTGTGACAAGACACATTAGGTATCTGTTGTTACAGCGAGCTCTTCTTCATCTATTTGTCTATCTCTAACTCTAGCTGTGTCTCCATCTCCATCGCCATCTTCATCTGTATCTGACGTCGAGCAGCCGCAAAAAGTCAACGGCTCGAAAGGAAAATGTTGCGCTAATTAGTCAACATAACGAAAGCTTCCAAGGACTAAACAGCAATGCGACAGTCAAATGTTTATACAACTGATAGTTTTGCTGTCTATCCATACACACATACACACACACACACACATATGTCGAGTTATAATTAATCTAGCGAAATGCCACAGTTGCTGTCCAAATTTAATGAGCGGCTTGACTCGAACGCCCAAATATGCCAGCGGCTCATTGCAAATGAGCTCGGCTCAGCCAAATCTAAATTAATTGGCCTTCGATTAGGGGACTCAACTATAAATTCTATTAGTGCCCATTAAATTTCATATTCATATCGTACAGCTTCAATGGAAGATTTCTATCATGGCAAGTCTATAAATTTGTTGGAAATTTTTTATAATCATTCATGCATTTTTCTTTATCTTCTCCTAAGTAAACTACATTAGAGCTTATGCACTTGTGCTGGATAACTACATATACATATATGTATATACATACATATGTGTATAAAGTAGCATGAGAAGCTTGGTCGAGCAGTGTGGCATCCTAGTTACACAATAGCAACAGGATGGCAACGCCATTTTGAAAGAAAAAGTCAGTTTTGAGAAGATGTCAAGCTTAAAGAAGTCGAGTCTAAGTTCGGAATACTCTGTTGAAACTTAATTACAATTACTCAATTTAATTAAATACAAAATAATTGTTACAAATAGTTTATATTTTCTCTATATACAGTAGAATCCGTTTATAACGACTCCGCTTATAGCATCCGTACGGTTATTGCGACGAAAGTTCTGGTCCCCAGACAAACTTTTATAAGAAAACTTATACGGTTATAGCGTCTTCCGGCTATAACGACGGACCCTTGAGTGTCCTTATAACCGGATTCTAATGTATTTTAAAGATTTAATATTGAAGTAGATATTTGTCCAGATTGATTTACTCTATCGATCATTTACTCTGATTTACTCTATCAAAATGAGTTTTATGCGATTTTGCAGGCGAAACTTTTCGATATTTTCCAGCCTATTTGGGGATTGGTAGATCGGAACAAACTATATCTTCCATTGGCGCTGGAAACGCGCTAACCAGGCGCCTTTACCAGAAAGAAAAAAAGTATTATGCAGTGATTACACAAATAAACACTATTTAACAATAATATTATATATATTTTGTCATTTGACTAAGGGTTGCATAAAAGCATGAGAATTGCATAGAAGAGCGTATGAAGTTGGTATGAATTTTCATTGGAGCCGCACAGGCTTCACTTGCAGCTAGAGCCCATTCGGCAACTACTTGAAAATGTAGAAATGCTACGAAAACAAACATTCTAGTTTGCCTTGCGACCAGCTCAGCTCGTATTGGGTAATTCAGGCAACTCTATATGTAGACTTACCGAGCAGTGTGTAGGCCAGCAGCAGCATGCAGATGCCCAGATTGGTGAGCAGAGCGGACCAAACTGTTTGAGCGGTTTGTTTGCGTTTCTTTGATTTGGTGGCATAGCCGGGCGGCGCTTTCGCATCCGATGCGCTGGGCCCCGTACCGAAGCAGGCGCACCAGCCCTGGCGTCGGGCGCGCTGCTGCGACTGTCCAGCGGACGCCGTCGATGTTGGCTCTTTGCGTGTCGGCGCCGTATTTGCCACCAGCTGCAGGGGCAACAGCTTGGCATTGCTTTTCAGTGTGCCGCAATTGCTGTTAATGGAGCTGCTGGCGCTGTTGGCCAGGTTGGGCCCTGGGGCCGGTGGCAGCAGTTCGGCTACATAGCCGATGCTCGAAGGTGTGGGGTATTTAAGTATGCCGGCTGGCTGCGTTTGTTGCGATGCCGTCGGCAGCGGCGGCTGTTGTTGCTGCTGCTGTTGCTGCTGTTGCTGTTGCTGCTGTTGTTGTGTTGCCACTTCAATGTCCTCCAGCGTTGGCATCGGCAACAGCTGCGTCGGCAGCTGGGCGGGCGTCGTCAGCGACATGGTTGTCAGGGAGAGGGGCAACATTGTTGTCGGGGGCGTTGGCTGCTGCTGCGTCGGCGGCTGCGTAGGCTGCGAGAGCAGCGTTGACGGCGTCGTAGTCGGGTTCGTCATCGTAATTGGGATTAATTTGGAAGGGGTGGGCGTTTGGATCAAAGGGGAAGTTGAAGATGTCGATACTGGGATCGGGTTCATCGTCGTCGTCGTCTTGAATGTGCTTGTTGAAGGCGGCGTGGACAGCAGCAGCGGCAATGTCGGCGTGCCGGCCCCGACGCTGGATAAGTTGGAGAGTACGCCAAAAGAACCGTAACTGCTGGTCGACGTAGGCGGGATGCCGCCATATCCCAGACTCCCCGCTGCCCCATAGCTGTCTCTCTCCCCGCTGTAGTCGCCGCATGTAACTCTCTGCGACGCAGGCGGCGGCCCAGATGGCATCTGCATTGTTTGGTCCGAATTCATCTTGCATTTGTGGTTCTGGTGTTTGCGCCTGGCGTTCGGTTACCTACAAACGATACAAGTTCATAAATATATCATAAATGTGAATATTAAATATTTAATATAACTAAGATAAGTTAATCAAGTTAATAATTTTTAGTTTTCTTCTAAATTTTGTTGCAACATTTATTGAAAAATTTCTTTCCAACGCATAGATCTTAAAAGATATAAGAGCAAGAGACTTGAATTTGTTTTTCAAATGTCCGTATATACAGCACGCATATCGAGTTTATCACTAAAAATCGATGGCTCATTCCGTTATTTTTTTTAGCGATAAAAAACCTTATCGAAAATCAGTTATAAAATTATATCTTCTACATCTTTGAAGCTAGAGTCTCAAAATTTTAAATGTGGACTCATGCGTACTTTATGGAATTTCGGTTTTTGCTATAATTCATTCCCCATTCCTATATAAATAAATCTGTTGAGCTTTGAAAAACTTGGCCAAGCTTAAAGCAAACGCAAAACGACATTTCAAATATTTACACACATTACTTTTGCCACATGAGCTTGAAAAAAAAAAAAGAAATAATAAATAAATAAAAATAACGTTGACAGTTTCACAGAAAGCTTAATTTCTTAGCATCACACAGCATTGTTGACTGTTTACCAGGCGCAGACCATATGCTAGCTAAAGTCTTTATTTAATTTGAGTTTTATTGTCTTAATTTGTTTCCATTTCGTTTGCTCGTCTCGCTCTCTAGCTCTGTCTCTCTCTCTCTCTCTCTCTCTCTCTCTCTCTCTCTCTTTGCTCTTGTCTGTTTGCAAAAAGTAAAAGCACAAAGCGAAATGAAGGAGAGCAAAACAAGTCAAGTTGAAATGGAAAAGACCTTTGTGCTGCTTGTCCGAGCTGTCTGCCTGGCGGCAATATTCGCACCTGACCACGCCTCCGACGTGCTCCCAAAACATTTGCCTTGCACCTGCATGCGAAATGTGCAGCAAATTTCGTGCACTTGAACTGAATTATTGCCATTGTTGTTGCAACTGTTGTCGTTGTTGTTGTTGTTGCAAATTGTTACTTGGCACGACGACGACACTCGACGGCCTTTTGACCGGCTTTGCCACTGCAACAACAGCTGCCTCATTGTTTGCTTGCGAGGAGGTGTATGGGTGGGGAGGGGAGGGTGGTAGTAGAGTCGCAACTTAGGTCGACGGCAGCTTAAAATATGCAATATGCACACTTAAGCAACTCAGTGGCAGCTGCCGCTCAGAGGCGTTCATAATTGCCCAAGCAGCTAGCTCTACGCCTACAACAGCAGCGCGTAGCCTTCCACACACACACGCACACCAGCAACTGGAATTTCGTAGTGTCTGCAGCATACCCTGTACGTAATTCTCTTACGTAGTTCCTCTACGTCTTTAATGCTTAGCTGATCGATCACACGCTCAACTTCACTTTGATGCGCTGACCCCCAGCAGGCCTAGACGACTGAAGAAATGCTGCAACTGCTGCCCTTTATATAGCGCCACTTTTACTCAAGCAATGTCTCTCTCAAACACAAGCGCTCGTTACAGTCGAGCTTTATGTGACCAATGGGAACGCTCTCTGCTGCTGTGAGCAAATTAATACTGCTACATACACATAGACAACTTTAATGATCTTCTGCACTGCTTCTCTGCTTGCTTTTACTTTTACTCAAGCACTCTCTCTCTCTCTCAAATGCTGAGCCCGCCAGCTGGTAATGACGCTCTCTGCTGCTGTGTACTGCAGCCCATGCGTGTTTATGCGTGCGTGCCTATGTATGTGTGTACTCTTGTGCATGTGTGTGTGTATTTCTTTTTTAAGCAGAAAGACGTGAAGAATTATTGAAATATCTGTTCTTTCTTGCTTTCTTACTTGTTTTAATATTAATATGTATTATATTTATTATTTATTTTTATTTCACTCTTATATTTCCCTAACTATTCTACATTTAATTAACTTGAATATCAATATACTCTTATTTCGATCTTGAATTCATATACTCTTCTTTAGCCTTTCATGACCACCTTCATTACAGTTACCGAGGGTATTTTTGAGTGTCGGCATTTCGAAGAAAATAAATTGTTGTTGTTTTTCTTGCTTCTATGTACTTTTGCATTTCTTTGCATTCATTTGCGCTTTTCCAGCTAGCTGGGGGCTAATCAGCCGACGCTTTCCTTTTGCCATTCTGCACTCTGCACTAATTGCCAGCCAATGGATTTTTCGGAATGCGTTTCCTAATGAAAACTAAACAATTTCCACGCTCACATGCATTTCAATCAGTCGGCAAATACAAACAATGCAATTGAATCGATTTGGCATCACTTTTCCTCATCGCTACGTCTAAAGGCGAAAGAGACAGTGTTAGATACACTGTGTGTGGGAGAGGGAGAGAGCGAGAGAGAGAGACTGAGTCGAGTTGAATTGTACCTAGGCAGAGCTATAGCTATAAGCCGCTTAGGCAACCTTTACGCAATCGCCTCAGCAGGCGGCGAAGATTTACCTCGATTGGGTTTCCCAATTGCCAAGGCGATTAATTTCGGGTAATTACAATTTAATGAAAATCATTCAATTGTGCAAATTAATGAAAATGTCTGCACAGTTTAAGCCAAAACCATAAAGTAGCCAACATGGGCCACGGGTTAGCACAGTTTTCGCCACAGTGGGCTTGTGCCGGCTGCCTAATGCCCCTTAATTACTCGCACTAAGCTCAATTGAAACTCAAAGGGCGCACGCAAATCCTATCAATGACAGACACACACACATACACAGGGATACATTGACATAGGCATACACACATATCTAGTTGAATCCATGATCATATTTCGCTAGATACTCTGTGGACAGCTGAATTAGCGATTCTTGACATGACTGGAAGTCTTATGGCTTACGATTCGAGTAGGTTCCCATAGAGAAGATTCTTTTAGAGTGAATTCTTCTAGAGTAGACTCAACTTGAAAAGAGTTTTACAGTTTTCCCTTAGAGTAAACTCTTCTAGAGTAGAGTCTGTTAGAGTAGCAGACCCTTCTGCAGTAGAGTCTGCTAGAGTAGTAGACTCTTCTAGAGTAGAGTCTGCTAGAGTAGTAGACTCTTCTAGAGTAGAGTCTGCTAGAGTAGTAGACTCTTCTAGAGTAGAGTCTGCTAGAGTAGTAGACTCTTCTAGAGTAGAGTCTGCTAGAGTAGTAGACTCTTCTAGAGTAGAGTCTGCTAGAGTAGTAGACTCTTCTAGAGTAGAGTCTGCTAAAGTAGCAGACTCTTCTAGAGTAGAGTCTGGTAGAGTAGCAGACTATTCTAGATTAGACTTTCAACATTTTACGGAGTACTTTTTTCAGAGTATATTCTGCTAGAGTAGACTCTATTGATCGAATAATATCATATACATATATATGAATATGCTTTACAACTTCTAGTTGCCTGCTCTATTGAGAATCCTTTGACTGGTCTCACGCACTGTTAGCTCTGGCTGGCACCGAAATGGGACCAGCTGGCTAGCCGCATTCAGGATTTTAAGTTTCATCATTTTCAGGTTTCTCCCTTTTATTTTTGTGAGTCTCTGCTGGAGCAAACCAATTAGGCAACCCAGCGGATACGAGGCCAACAGCAATGGCTCTCGTTTTTCTTGACCGTTTTCGTTTGTTTTTGTTTTTATTTTTTTTATTTTTAGTTTTACCGTGGGTCACTGTTGCTTTAAACCAAGTGCGCTTATTGGCTCAGTTGGCGACGAGCGCAATTCCACTCTTTCCGTCTAGTTGGCTGTCTAACTGTCTGTCAATCTCTATGTGTGTCTGTCTGTCTGTCTCTCTGTCTGCCTGCCTGTTGGCTTTCATCCATCTCAATTTACTGCGTAAGGCTTTTGTCAACGGCAAGAAAATTGCTGTCAAAAATTGCAATCCCAAAAGAGGGACAAACAAACAAAGAGACAAAAAAAGAGGAAGAACAAGATGTACATACATATAGATGTACATATACATATATAAGCCGTCTCGTCTGGCTAGCAATGGGCCAAAACTAACTGGTAAACGTAATGGGCAACTGACACGGTAAGCGGCCCTGGAGCCGGCTCTATAACTGTAACTGCTGTTGACCCAATATTTTGAGCACAAGAAATCTAAGAAGCTTCACTTGACTGAACGAATAGCAAATACCCTGTGAGACATTGCTTAAGAGTGCCTAACTATGAGGAGTTTAAAAACTTCGTTATCGATCAAAGAGAATAATTAGCGATATGTATTACAGTTATAGCTATATGATCTAGCGATAAGCCTATTATTGATTAAATAACCTCATCAATATGTTACAATAAGATATCAAAATCTTGTTCTCAAAGCCACATGTGTTACATAATGCCTGTTAGAACTGATATACCCTGTCTCAGTGCATATCTGCTGGCATACAGCGTGTGTGAGCAATGCTTAAATGCTTTTGGTGCGCAGCTGCGCTTGGGCGTTCGTTGTGTGTCTCAGGACGGTTCGCACTTTTGTTGATAACCAGCCAACGATGCCCAATGCCATGTTTGGCTGCCTGTCTGTCGTTGTGTGCGTGCGCCAACATAAACAACAGTTATGCTTGAACAACGGCCAAAGTTGCATTTCCGCTGTAACCGTTTTCCGCACGGAAATGCGTTCGACGCGTGTTTGAAATATTGGCCAAAGTCTCTGCGGCCGTGCGGCCGTGTAGCTCTGCGGTTGCCGCCTCCATTTGTGTACGTCTGATTGTGTGTGTGTGTGTGAGTGTGACTGAGTGTGTATATCTGTCTGTGTATTGTTTTGCCAGCTTCAACTACGAGCGGCTGCTGTGCGCGTAATCATTTCAGCGGCAAACGCCAAACGCCACGCCCCAGCCGCTGCTCCGCCCCTTTGACATCCGTTCATTTCAGCTCATTTGAGCGAACGCTGCCTGGCCACACTTTTATTTAACTTTTTATGCTCGTGCATGCAGCAGCAAAGCGAGTGTATTGGCTTTGCTGAAATATACGTTAGAGACTTGATTTGTATTTGAGTATTTCACTTCGATTTACACTCATCTGATAAAGTGAGTCTTTGGCATGTGCTTTCTATAGATTAAGAAAGCTCTAGTCGAGTCTGCTCGACAAGGAAATCTCCTGAACCCTTCGGAGAACAGATATTTCAATAATTCTTCACGTCTTTCTGCTTAAAAAAGAAATACACACACACACATGCACAAGAGGACAGACACACATAGGCACGCACGCATAAACAGACATGTGCTGCAGTGCACAGCAGCAGAGAGCGTTTCCATTGGTCATTACCTGCTGGCGGGCTCAGCATTTGAGAGAGACAGTGCTTGAGTAAAAGTAAAAGCAAGGAGAGAAAAAGAGCAGAAGATCATTAAATTTGTCTGTATGTGTATGCAAAAGCTCTCATTTGGTATTTGTATTTAGGTAAAACGCAGCTAGAATGCTCACAGCAGCAGAGAGAGTTCCCATTGGCCACTTAAGGGTCAACTGCAACGAGCGCCACCTGCCGTCGGTCTCAAAATTTAAGAGAGACAGTGCTTGAGCAAAAGTAAAAGCAAGCAGAGAAGCAGTGCAGAAGATCATTAAAGTTGTCTATGTGTATGTAGCAGTATTAATTTGCTCACAGCAGCAGAGAGCGTTCCCATTGGTCGCTTGAAGCTCGACTGTAACGAGCGCTTGTGTTTGAGAGAGACAGTGCTTGAGTAAAAGTGGCGCTATATAAAGGGCAGCAGCTGCAGCATTTCTTCAGTCGTCGAGGCCTGCTGGGGGTCAGCGCATCAAAGTGAAGTTGAGCGTGTGATCGATCAGCTAAGCATTAAAGACGTAGAGGAACTACGTAAGGGAATCACGTAGAGGAATTATTTAGTAAAAATACTTGGAAGAAACACTTCGAAATACGTAGAGGGAATACTTAGAAGAAATAGACAAACGATTAATGCTAAATCGACTCAGCACGTCACCCTGATCAAGAATATATACACTTTGTGGAGTCTGCCACGCCTCTTTCTGCCTGTTACATCCATTTCAACAAAACCATTATACCCAGATTTCCCATTTTCAATGGGTTCAGGATATAAAAAACATACGACATACGATCATTTCGCGGGAATGCGACGATATGAGATCCTCAATCTTTGTTTAACTTCTCTGCAAATCGATCTATGTATAATATATTTGCTTTTTTCATTGGGCCATGACATATTCGATTTTTATTTGGATCAATCTTTGGCAATTCTTAAAGCGTGAACGAGCATTAGACAGTCAGTTCAGCCCGACAGCAATTTTTTTCTTACTTCTCGTTTTGTTGAAACTGTTGCGTTGAACTTTGGAGCAAACAGCAATTAAAGATCGCAACTTTGTTGTTTTTGTTGTTGTTTCGTTTTGTATTGTAGTTGCTGCTGCTGTGGCTGTGGCTGTTGTATCCACTGCTGCTGCTGCTGCCGCTGCTGTTGCTGTTGTGGCGCATGCACTTTGAAAGTTTTTGATTCATTTGGATTCGCAGTGCATGCGCTTGGTCAGTCGTAGCAACCGACGTACGCTGGCATATGAGCACGTTCATCCATAAATATGTATATTCGACACTATAGATATTTGTATTACTCTGTGGGAATATATGTTACCTGTCGGTGTGAGCATTAAGCACGAATTTGTATACGAGATTTGCCTGAATATGTCGGTGTATGATCATAAGTTGGCTGTGAGTTATGAAAGGATTTTCAAGGGAATATCGCAGACAGTGTTTGGCTTTGGTTGATGAAACCGTGGGGACTTGAGAACAAATTCGAGAATATTTTGTGGTATTATTTTGGCTGAGGTGTACGCCAAGAAAGTTTCGATTCTATATGTTTCATATTTATTGAAATAAATGTGAATTTTTTAAATTCAACTTTAATAATTTCAAAGCTGTTGTCCGTGTTTCAATTCCACATGTTTTATATCTATTAAAATTCATGTGCTCTTTGTTTATGTAATTTTCATTTAATTTAATACATGCCCGATTAACTGAACTTTATATTTTCGTTTCAATTCCATATGTTCCAAATTTATTTTACACTTGGGTTGTACATATATTTATTGACATTCGTGTGCTACTGCTACTCTGAATTCAATCAACTTCAGGCGTGCTTGTTTCAATTCCATTTGTTTCAATTATTTAGTCTTTGCCAAAGTTTTTTTTTTGTTCTGTTTGGCACATCTTTCACTTTCAATTTTGTTGATGCTTCACTCTTTCATCCACTCGCTTGTTTGTTTATTTGCCTTTTTTTCTACCATTTCATTCCATTTAATTTACTGCAGCTGCATTTCAATTCGATTTCTCTTCATATCGTACGCATTTCAGCTCGTGTCCGTTTCCTTAGCCTCACAACTGTTTCACTTTCGAGCCATTTGCATTTTATACCCATGCAGTGCCAATGCGTATGTACGCATGTGGGTTCCATTTGCCATTTGTTTCACATAATCGATTTGCATGGCAAATTTTCATTAAAACAGAAACGAAATAAAAGATACGATTAAAAGACCTATTGAAAACGAAACTCGCAGTTGGCATCAATTGAAATGCATTTATTTGTTCAATTCTCATTTTATTTTTGGGGAATATTTTCCATCCATATTCCCATTATGTACATACATTTAATATGCACTGTCTGTGCTGTCGCTTACGCCTGTTTATTGTTCCCTTTACTCTGATCTTCTTTGATTATTTGGCCTTAAAAAGTTTCTCCCGGCTTCTTTGATTATTATTTGTTGTTGTTTTTCTTTTTCGTATACTTATTTTTAATGTGTTGAGAGTATATTGGTTTTTGTTGCATTTGAAGAAAAATCAAAATAAATAAAGAATTCAAGTATATTGAGCGCACCTCGATTTAGTCCTTTTCGAGCGAGTATGATGCAGTCGGTTCTGTAATTGTTTTCACTTTTTTTTCATTTTTTTTTTTTGCTGATTATTTGAGACTGCAAATTTGCAGCTGTCATTAAATGCCATTTTTATTGGCCATGCAAATGCCTTGGCATTGCGTTTTTTTTTTGTTTAATGCATTAATTGTTCAACTGCTTGCTGTGGGCGGCAGGGGCGGCAGAGGGGCGTGGCGGACAGCGACTATCATTGTCCTGGCGACGTTTTATGAGCGGCTCATTTGAGCAACGCTCGCGGCATTAAAACGGCATAAATGCTGCGCATCGTTAACTGCAAGAGCAGGGGAAAAAAAATAATAGACGAAACAGTGGAAATGGAACATTGGCAGGGCCAAGTGGGTCGGTCGGTGGAGCAGGCGTGGGGCTGCAGGGGGCAGTTACTCTGTGAGGCGACGAAAATATTTGCTTAATGAAATTGTATGTGCGCGAGAAAATTTTTGTGTGAATGAAATTAATTTCAAACATGGCGCATAGCCCACGGCTTCCTGCTTACATGGACGTAGAGCTGAAGGGGTGGGGGGGGGGGGGGGACTGTGCTGTGTTGAAGCGACGTTGGCAACGAGTTTATTTCCCTAAGATTAAGATGCCTGAGCTTATGAAAAGAAATGTTACTCTTCGCTACAGTTTCTTCCACTTCCACTGCCACTCCCCTTGCGCCGCCTCTTGCTCTTCCTCTTCCTCTTCTTCTTTTTTTTTCAGCCCATTTGCGCGCGTCGAGTGTTTACGTTCAGTTTTTAGCTTTTATGGCGCATTTTTGCTTATATGCCTTATATGGCATTTACGTACTTATTCTCAAGTGTTTGTTTTCCTTTTCCTTTGGCTTTTTCGTTGTTGTTGTTGTTGTTTTTCTCATTGTTTTTTGTTTTTGGTATTTTATTTTATTTTATGATTAGCTGCATATTTAAATGTCTTACATTCACTTGCCATTGCCTTACTCCAACTCCAGGAGCTCTACCTCTGTAAGCCAAGGCTTATGAATTAGTAAATGATGCGATAGACGCTGCTCTCTCCCCCCTCTCTCTCCACCTCTCCCTCTCTCTTGGCGAATGTTTTCAGATGATTCCCGTTATTACATTAAGTCTGCCTAACCTCTGGCATTTTGAACGCCCTCTGATATGGGCTGGCGCCCAAACAGGTTGCTAATCTTTTGTCTTTACACGCATCATAATTTATACGAAAGTATGTGCATATATCAAGCTGGGATAAGATCTCTGAATTTAGTAACTGAACTAATGCATTCGTAAGTAATGCCAGATAAATATATTAGATAAATACATATACATAAACATATATTCATTCATTTATTTATTTATTCATTTTTCTTGTTTCTTCTTTCATCCATTTGCAAGTGCTTCAATTATTTACTATTTGATGTACATATATCCAAGCCATCTCTAGAGGCTGTTTAACATGCTTTCCATTATATCATTATTATTATTATTATATTTAGTGTTTGCTTTGCTTTCTTCATTTGTTTTTGTTTTTTTTTATGAATATTTCACGGCAATTACCTCATCCCTAATCTCGTTTGTAGTCAGCTTAGCTAAGCAACAGCTGATTTCTCGCTATGGTTACCTTTGTGGGCTGGAAATTTGAAATTTCAGTTACACTTGCGCACGTTAGGTAAATCATTGGTTACACTAGCCAACAGGATGTGGTAACTGGAATCTGAAATTAGCTGTAGCACCATGGAACTGGAATAGTAATTTCCTGGTAGGATTTTGAGTTATTTGTCTTCCTTATCAAGAGACCGTCGTTATACCCGAAAAACTTTATAGTCATCCAAGTTTTCTCACATAAGTTTGTCTTGGTTTCCGAATTTTCGTTGTAATAACCGTACGTACGTTACAAGCGGAGTCGCTATAAGCGGATTCTACTGTATTAAAAAGAAGGTTCAGGAATTCATATAATGAAAATATCTCTGAAATTGTAATCATGACTAACCTTGACATCAGTGAGATAAAAAAAAAAAAAGAAAAGCGACAAGCCTAGATTAACTACACAAAATGTGATAAAAGTAAGCAACGGAATTTGCTATGTACATATATATACTATGTATATATGTACAATTCAAAGTAGACTCTGTGGCAAACGTAGCACAATTGAAATTGATTACAATTTATTGGATGCGAAATGGCAATTAATTGGATTTACCATAATTCAATTGCAAGTTGGCAATAAATTTAATGAAATGCGCTGAATGTTCAGCAAATTAAGCGCGACAGGCGCGAGAGACAGGACGAGCGAGTGAGTGAGGGAGCAAGCGAGCGAGTGAGCGAGAGAGCACGAGCGTATTGATGAGACAGGTGTTTAACACAAAGGCAAAGCATTTGAGTGCGAGACACGCGCCCGAGATAGTCAAACAGCTCTAAATACGCAGGCTTGCAACGTTTTGTGGCATGTTGTTCGTATTTGTGTTGCAACAGCTGCTGCTGCCGCTGCTGCTGCTGTTGCCGCTGCTTTGTGGCTGTGGGCGCTTTTATTATTATTTACTCTGATTTGGCCGGTTGCGCAAACAAGCTGGGCGCTATTGTGTTTGCGCAATTTCGAAGCCAGATTCCATGAAACGAGGGGCGTGGCTGGTGTGCTCGAGCTGCAGTCGCTGCAGCTGTGCACATGCCGGAAGTAAAAATTACTTTTTAAATTAGTTGCATACACTTGCACAAAGCAAGTGAAAGAAAGAGAGAGAGAGAGAGAGAGAGAGAGAGTGGGAGAGAGAGAGAGAGAGGCATACATGTGTGCATCTGCAGGTGGTAAGCTTTGGCCGCTAGCTGTTTAATTTAGCCAGCATTTGTCTAAGTGTTGCAAAGCGGCAAAACTTGCCACTCCTCTCTCTCTCTCTCACTCCCTCTCTCTCTCTCTCTCCCTCTCTCTCTCACTCTCTCGCTCTCATTAGAAAATAAAAACAATTACGCCTTTCTATTGTTGCAGCTGACATGAAAGCCAAATTGAAAGCGAACATGCTACAAAAAGTTGCAGCTCGTCCAACTTTTTTTCTACCCCATCTGTAAATAGCTGCTGCCAAGGGCCATATAGCGCTAGAGTGCTGAGAGAAATGTGTTTATAATTGTGTTTTAGTAAATTTTGTTAAAGTTACTTTTTGTCTAGCTGCTGCTGCTGCTGCTCCTGCTCCTGCTGCTGTTGTTAATGATAGCATTAAGCTAAATGTTGCTTTACTGCATACACTCTTTTAACTAGTTCTTAAATATGCATTATGTAGTAATTTGCCCCAACTAGAAAATCCTGCGAGACTCAACTGGATTTGGATATCCGCTCACAGTGTTTACACAAAATTTGAATTGTTAAAAGATTTAGCAAAGAGTTGAATTAAAAACGGATTTTTTATTTAGCTCCCTAACTGCTAGGAAAAATAATTAAGAACTTATGATTAATGTTAGTCGGCAAGGGCAGAAATATCTGTATATCGTATATAATTTAAGGCACTTTAAATTAAGTCATATATTAAACATCGTATATCGTATATTGGTATGAAATATGTGGAATGGAATACAGGGGAATAAAATATCGTATTTAATTTATTGTAAATCGTATATACAGTATCGTATACCGTAAATCGTAGATCGGCTGACAAACATTGTATATAGTATATAATATATAGTGTTTCGAATATCTTAAGCGTATATCGTAAGTCTAAGTTTTATATCAAACATCGTTTATAGTATATAGCACATGTTATGTATCGAGTATCGTATTAAATGTACCATATACCGTAAATCGTATGTCTTATATGAAACACCATATATATTATACAGAATATTGTGAATCGAATATCGTAAGCCATATAGCGTATATCGTATGTAGCATATGTTATGTATCGAATACCGTATTAAATGTACCATATACCGTAAATCGTATGTCTTATATGAAACATCGTATATATTATACAGAGTATTGTGTATCGAATATCGTATACCATGTTGGGTATATCGTAAGTCTACGTTTTATATCAAGCAACGTATATCGTATGTAGCATATGTTATGTATCGAATACCGTATTCAATATATCGTATATCGTAAATCGTATGTCTATATGAAACATCATATATGGGTATTACATAGTATATTGTGTATCGAATATCGTACACCATGTAGCGAATATCGTTAGTCTAAGTTTTTATATGAAACATTCTATATCGTATATAGTCTGGTATGTATCGAATATCGTGTTCCATGTACCCTAAGTCCTATATGAAATATCACATATGTATATCATCATCATGGTATACTGTGCATCGAATATCGTAAATTGAAGAAATTCTGCTCTTTCGAGAAAATTACTTGATTATAATTGCAGTTAACATTGCATCACACTGATGTATGTATGTATGTAACTAACACCGGTTGAGACTATACATTGAATTCTCACCATCCAATACAATTATAATTGACTTTCAAATACGGCCAAGCGTTGTATTGCAAAGATTCCGTAATCAAACTGTAATTAAAGTGGACTTATTGATTTTTGAAATGAATCAACTGCCAAAGAGAGTTGCATTTCGTGCTCTTGCATTTGATTGTGCCTCTCCAATTGATTTCTGTTTAATATTGCCAAGTGCCTGCCTGTCCGAGCTGTGAGTGCTCCATCTTGGCTACGAGAGTACGGCTACCGTATAGCGGCTAACGGTACGGCTACTTAATTAGACGTGGATGGGAAAAGTGTGAGCACCCACAGCTGTTGTGGTTCGTATTGCCATTGCCATTGCTATTGCCATTACCTATTGCTATTGCTATTGTTAGACTGTCAATCTGCTTTCTAGCTGTTCGGACCACAATTATTTCTGTTGTAATGTGTGCGACGGTCCTTGGGGCTAGCTTTTGCGCTACTGGGCATTGGTGTTTGGCATGTTGCTTTGTCTGCTTTGCATGCTTTTAGTATTTTAATTAAATCTGATGTTGATTGAACTTATATGACTGCTGATTCGTAGCCACATTAGCGGTCACAGCAATTGGCTCTTGGCTTAATCAGCTGCAAAAGGTTGTTAACTATGGAAATTTTAAATTTCAATTTCCATTGCCAGCCACAGGGAAGCGTTTGCTTTTCTTTTTCTCCTCCTCCTCCTCCTCCTTCTCCGCCTGTTTTTTTCCTCCCTTTTGTGTGTGCCCCCAAGTGCTGACTGAGATTTATGGCAAGTGCAGAGTGCAAAATGCAGTTCAAGTCCCCATTGAGGAGCGAGCAGTCGAAGCCATCGTCGAACTGTCGACGTGTTTGTGCATGTGTGTGCACATGTCTGCACAAAGACAAGCACAACAAAACACGGCACAAAAACAGCATAAAGTAGTCAGCTCGTAAAAACGACAACAGCCAGCAACTGGGCCAATCTGCCATATTGAACGGCCGTTTTAGCATAGATGGAAGAAAGCCAACTAAACACACTCAGATATACATAGCATGCCAGACTATAGCATGCCCTACACACATGCGAACAATGAGTGCCCTCAAAAGTACATAGAATGCAAAAAGTAGGTTATCGATAATGGAATCAAGAGCAGATGACTTATCTGAGTGTCATTTGGAATCTGTATAGAAAAGCAATTACAGCCAGTGCCTATTTGTAGGTTAAGTTAATATTATACTTGTGATGTACTTAAATGTATAAATAAAATCAATAGTTGCTATCGATAGGCAACAAAAGATTACAGTAATAGAAAATTCAATTAAATACAGCAGAAATACTCACAGAGGAGAAAAGTTTTACTAGAAAGAAACTTCTACTAGCTAGATATACTTGGACTTCTAAGTTAAATCGATAGTTGTTATCGATAGGCATAGTTGAAAGAAAAGAGAGAACACAGTGCACATGCGAGTTGAACAGAAAGAGGAACGCTGGAATGAAACATGGCGATCCGAAAACAAATTGAACAGCATGTTAGTCTATGAAATTTGCATCGAACTTGATTTACAGCTCTCGCATATTTGGCTTGCCAGCCACGCCCCTAATCGGCCATTGATCACGCACACGCACACGCACACACAGACAGGCACACACCTGCATGTATTGACATAGAAGTCACGTCAAATGCAACAAGCGTGTCTATCAATTCTTCAGTTGTGCCAAGCTCACGTGTCCACTTCCGTATCCGCTTACACTCGGCTAACACTGCTGTGGGCATGCCAATGTCCGGAACAGCGCAACAACAACAACAACAACAGCAACAACAACTCGCAACAGCACTCTGCATACAAGAAATGTGCAATCACTTGGCTGTTTTGGGGGTGGGCGGCGAGGACGCGGCAAAAGTGGAGCACATCAATGGGGATTTATAAAAAATGCAAATTCATTAGAGCCAAGCCGCTTGGCGCTGCTGAGTTGAGCTGAGCTGAGCTGAGCTGAGCTGTGTTTTGGCTCAAATGTTAACTAAGCCACAAATTTTTCAGGTAAGGTCAGGTCAGCTGCCGAGTGGAGCCAAGCCAAGCCAAGCCGAGCTGAGCTGAGGCTGCCATCGCCAACGCGTCAGCAGTTAAGCAAAAGTGCAGCGTCATGACATTTAGGTTTCTGTTTTCCCTATTTTTTCTTTTTTTTATTATCCACTGTTCTGCACTGCAGCTGGGTTTCCCACAGCTACACTTAAATTTTCAGCAACATCATTAGGAAATTAAAAAAAATTAAGAACAAAAAAAAAAAAAAGACTTTCCGTCAAGGCTGAGCTGCGAATTTTCGTTAACTAATCTACTAAGAGATAGACAGCGCTGAGCAAAGAAATTCTACCTAAAGTCAGCTGCAAGGCTATGCAAATGATTTAGAGCATCAAGTTAAAGGTAAGTCGAAGGGAGAGTTCACTAGCTAACTAGTTAAATTTGTTGCATCGACTCTATTTGTATAGTATACGAAAAAGCGTACTACTCATTAGGCTAGTTAAATGCAGCAAAAAGTCTTTTGCGTACGTGAATTGAGCGTGTGCATATGTATAAGTGAGAGCATGTGCATGCGAATGTGAAGAGCGATTGCATTGGGTTTTTAAAAAGAGAGAGAGAGCAAACGAATTGCTTCGCTTCATCAACGATTGGTTCGTGCGCAAACGGCTCCTGAATTGTGTGCGTGCATGTGTATGAGTGTGTGCGTATGTGTATGTGAAGAGCGTTTGCATTGAGCTTTTGAAAAGAGCGAGAGAGCACACGAATTGCTTCGACTCTTCAACGATCGGCTCGTGATTTGAGCGTGTGCATATGTATAAGTAAGTGCATGTGCATGCACATGTGGATGTAAAGAGCGTTTGCATTGGAAAAGAGTGAGATAGCAAACGAATTGCTACGCTTTATCTACGATTGGTTCATGCGCAAGCGGCGTTTGTCTGTGCGTATGTGTATGTACATATATGTATGTGAAGAGTGTGTGCATTGAGTATTTAAGCTTGCATTCATTTGCTCACTTCGGCCAATTGCACAAACGCCAATCGTATCGAATCGCTCAACTCAAGGCGCTCAGCAGAAAACAAAAATGAATAGAAATGAAAGCTTTTGCTCAGAGCGAGAACGAGTGAGCATGAAATATTCTTCCGTTGATTTTGCGAGCAGAGCTTAAAGAAGCATTATTTGTATTGATCAATATTGCTAGAATAGGAGATACCCTATGTTGAGCTAAGGAATGTATGTAAAGAATTGCATAACTTAGCATAGAGTATCAGCACATTTAACAAAAAATTACCATTCTCAGAGTAAAGTAAAGCTAATTAAAATTGCTCGAGCAAATGAAATCTTGTAACAAGATGAAAAAAATGAGTAGTTATTTTCTTTTCAACTACAGAAGTGGCCACAGAATTTCTTTGGCTTATACTGCCATTATTTATGACATTATTTATGGAACTGTTCAGTTCAATCAAATTTGGAACAATCTGGTCGAATTTGTTTACCCTGCTGCACTTTGCCAATAAACAAAGGCCACAGCGACAACAACAGCTAGGAGTAGCAGGTGCAGCAGGAGCAACAGCAATGTGAAGGAGCCTGTCGAGCCATTAACAAGTTGCTCTGGCAATTATGGCAACGCCTGTCGACCAAAACACACAACTCATTCACACAGCAACACTTACACACACACACACGCACACGGGCTCTGCTTCCGTTATAAATTATTGGCATACCGAGCGTTGCTCATGAATTGCCCAATGCAAAATCCATGGCATTCCCATTGAAATTGTGGGCCAGGTTCAAGAGCAGCCGCAACACACTCTACCTCTCCCTCTCTCTCTCTCTCTCTCTCTCTGTCTCTCTCTCTGTTTCGACTGTAGTTCATTTGCATGTTTGCCAGCTTTATTAAACAGCGACCTATCCACAGCCAATAGCAACAAAAACAAACACTACAAAAGACAAACAGCGAACTAACTTAGCAGCCAGCTCGGCTCTCTGTCCGGCCAAAAGTTTGGCCAAAGTTAATTAGTTGCATTGCATCGCATATCCGCTCCCAGCGGCATCATTAGGCCAAAAGCAAAAGGGTTTTTTGGCTTTTGTTTTGATGTGGTTGTTGTTGTTGTTTTGTTTTTTCTCTGTCTGGCAATCGCATCGATCATGAGCATGCTCATCATTTCGTTTTATACCATGTACCATTTCGTTTCGAGTCGTTCCATTTTTGGGAACGGGCGGCCAGCATTGACGCTTAGCGGCATTAACTACAAGTCATTATTATCGTCAGGGGCATTTGGGGCCAGCAAAGAAAAAAAAAAAAAGAAAGGGGAAAACGAAAGAGCTGCAGCCAAACTATACTCTAAAGACAGCTCTCTCTCTCTCACTCTCTCTCTCTCCCATTTCCATTTCCAATTCCAATTCCAATTTGTATTTCGGATATGGGACTGGCGTTAATAATACGTATACGCACACTCACACACACACACACACACGAGCGCAAGCACACGAGGCTGCACGGGTGCACTCATGTGTGATTGTTTCTCAGTAAATGGGAGTGTACATGACATAGTCACACAGACACACACACACACACACACACGCACACACATTGATGCTCACGCGTAGCCATTCACATGAGTGTTTCTTACAGTGCTGCACATATGTTTAGCTACAGATAGCCCTAATAGAAATATAAAAAAAAATTTTAAAATTGTGGAATACATATACATATATGTATGTATAGTTGAAATAGAAAGATGTTATATACATACATATGAATAGTTGAATGATTAAAGGCAAACATATGTATAGTTGAATGATTGAATGATTGAAGGCAATTATTGTAGTTTTTGTTTGCATAGAATAAACCACTGAGTGATGCATGTATTGACATTATATATGTATGTCTCTCTATTATCAATAAATAGACTACCTGCACTACAGTCATCTACAATACGTCCATCAGCTAGCGTACTCTGATTGACTTCAATCATTCAGCGACCTTCTGAACAGCATTTACGTTTTGTTAACGCAATAGCTTTTGGCCTGCAGCTTAGCCTCATGTTATCTGTTGCTATTAAACTAATCCGCATTGTAGAAGTAGAAGAAACTTGTGATATTTTCACATAGAGCTCTGCCACCTCTCTGATTGTGTGCGACATGAACCTCTGGGGAAATTAAAGATACATTAAATGCCGCAGGCAAACGGAGCATGCAGATGCCAACTTCTGTATATATTTATATATATATATATATATGTGTGTGTGTGTGTGTGTGTGTGTGCGTGTTTGAGCTTTATATTTTTTTTGGCTGACTCACTAGCCATGCACTTGCGCTGAGGCTTTTAATGCTGTTGACTTTGGCGGCGCAGACAGGTCGTATACTTTATTTATTTAACTTCCTCTCATTTTTTACTGCACTCAATGGCAATTTATTTGCCTAAGCTTTGACGTCTTTTGGCTCGTTTCCACTAATTAATCTAATGACAATTGGCATAAACAAACTTGGAGAATGAGTGAGAATATTTTAATTGAAACTTGAGTTGCCCGGTTATATGTATGTGTGTATGTATGTATGTATGTATAGAGTGTAGTGGGGCCTGAAAGCGAAAGTGCCTGCTGGGCATAAATAGAACACAATTTTCTATTATGAGTGGGGAACGTGCCGAAACTGTCGCATAACAATAATAACAACAACAACAACAAGAAGAAGAAGAAAAATAAAAATAAATTGCGTACAACTTTTGGGCTTTAATATTTAATTAAAATTTTGCGTAACGTTTTGTTAATGAATTCCTATTTGACGCGCCCATTGCACGTGTCGCGTCCCAGCCGCAGGCCGGAGGAAACGTTCGCTACCACGCCCCTCACCACCCACCATTTTGACCAGTTGTTTGTGTCCTTGGGCAGAGTCTTGCCACTTTGCTGCTGTTGCTGCTGTACCCAAAGGAATGGCAAAATTTATGAAATGATTTTAATTAGCTTGCCATTGTTGTTGTTGTTGTTGTTGTTGCTTTGGTTTTCGGTTGCCCGTTTTGTCCAGTTTTATGCCATTTTAATATCTGCATAGGCGGCACACAAAACAACAACAACAACAATAGAAAGCGAGAGAGAGAGAGAAAAAAAAAAGAGAATAAGGAACGCAAGGAACCACTTTGGGTCGTCGTTCGCGAACAGGAAACAGGAAATCTGCCATTGAAAAGCATCAAGCAAAAACAACGGACAAAACGGAAACAAAACTTTCATTGCGGCAAGCTGTAAAGCTGTAAATGTCTTTCAAGAGGCGGCCTCTGCTGCTGCCTCTGCTGCTGTTGCTGCTCTGTTGTGGGCGTGCCACATGACAACCAACAAGAGCATTAAAAGTTATGACTGCCATGCTTGTCAAAGGTTTGCATCCTGCGCCCATAAAATGCTCGACAAAACTTTCTGTGATTTTACATTAACTTCAGTTAGTCACAAGCAGGACATAAAGTGAAAATCTGTGTAGATAGGCCACGCATACACGCACACACACATATATATATCTTTTAATGTATATGTGTATGTCTGCATACATATGTTTCACATTTCCAACAGCAGCCTGTCCACACTAATACTTTGATAATAGAGCTCATTAAAAAAGATACGCTGCTCGGGGCGAGTCCAAAGTAACTTTAGCAAATGGCTAAAATAAAAATATGAAAAAATAAAAAATAACCTAGAGTTGTTTGAGGTAGTTTAAAAGCTAATAAAATAATATTCCAAAGTTGTTAAAAGTTTAAAAATAAAACTGGCTCTCAAGTTGTAAAAAAAACTGCATAAATTTTATGTAGGTAAAAATTGTCAATAAAAAAAAAAAACATAAAAAATAATTTTAAATTTATTTTAAACTATAATTATATAAAATAAATTTACTATAGGTATATTAATATATTTTTATTAAACAATTATTAAAAAATTATATATGTACATGTTACATAAATGAAGAAATTAATTTTGAAAGAAAAAAATTTGTAAAAAATGAAAAAACAATAATTTATATTAAATTGATAAAATACAAAAAAAAAAAGAATTAATTAGTTTTGACTTAAAAAACAAAAAATGTATAGATAAATGAAAAGATTTAATTAATTAATTAATTGATAAAAACAAAAAAAATAATTTAAGTAAAAAATGATAAAATTAGTTTTGAATTAAATTAAAAAATGTGTAGAAAAATGAAAAATAATTGTTTATATTAATTTGATAAATAAAAAACCATTATAATCTAATTTCTCATTGAAAAATAAATATATACATATATAATAGTAAAATTAAATAAAATAAATATACATAAAATATAATTATTTTAAAAACAATTATTAATTATTTATTGTAGAATAATATTAAAACAAAAATAGTATTTTGAGACTGACGAACTTTAACTTTAGATAGAACATTAAACTTTTAAATTTTAAAACTTTTTTTTTTTATTTAGTAATAAAGTGCTTAATTAATTTACTGAAAGCTTAAAGCTTAAAATAACAAATAAAGTTTACTTTTACTTTAGGCCATTTGATTTATGGAGGAGGCTCCTAGAAGCTATTGAGCCTATTTATTCGCATTATTGTGAGTGCAACTTGGTTGATTCTGAATTAACAGCAAATCAAGTAAAGCTTATAGGCATGTATTTCAATTTATCGTAATAATTGCTCATATAGGGCATACGCCTGTCGCCTTAGACCTGGTTAACAGTTTTCAGCCTGGCAACGGCTTTTGGCCATTTGCTGGGCATTAAAAAGTTTGCACACTTTTTTCTCTTTCGCTGAATGAATAATAAAAGTGAAATGGAATGCGCAAAACCGCATGCCGTGCTGGAACGGGACAGACTACGCCGGGCTGTCCGGTATATGCCAAGGCCACGCCTAATTCTCGGCCAGCTAATTGCGAGCTAAAAGTTGCTCATTAGGCGGTCGCCGTTCAGGCCGCCATTGGTGCTAAATACAATCAAATCAGGCATTTCCGCTGCTGAATTATGCCACTTCCGGTGCCGACAACCGGACATATGTATACCCTGTACAAGAGCACAGGTAAAGGGTGTTAATGAAGACAAGTCTGCAGGCAACATCTATATACACGATATTCCTCTTAAGCAGTTTTTCCTTTGCCTTGAAATGGGGTTTTCCCATTGCCCTCTGTTGTTAAAAGTTGTAGTTGTTCTGGTTGTGCTAGGGTATATGACATTGGCTGTGATTTAATGGAATTTTTGGATCTTTAGGCTGAAGTTGAGTTGCTCAGAATTGTGGTTAGCCTTATTTAAGGCTGTTTATTAACTATTGTGAATAGTTGTTGCAGCTGCTGGGTATAGAGACTAAGGCTGAAGAGCAAAAAATAACGTTACAGTCGGGTGCTATCGACTGCAGCATACTCATTTAATGAACACATAATATATCCCTAATAAACAAGACGTACTTTGCACAAAACCAATATGCCCATTTCACATTTGTGAATGAGTATAAGAAGAAAAACCAACATGCCCATTTCACATTTCGTGAATGAGTATAAAAATTGAATATCTCATTGGCAATATGTGTTTATGCTACCCTCCCACACCCCAGCAGCCCAGCTCAAAGAGCAGACTCTCTCTCTCTATTTTAGCACTATTCCATATTTATTTCTCTGTCTTTCGTCTGGCACTTCCGGTTCAGCTTTGTCGCCCAGGGACTGCCAGGAATATGTGACAGCAAATCGTATAGAGTGAAGTGAATTCCGTTGGCTTGGAGTGGAAATATTTTACAGTAGTTTTTATTTGATTCTATTTGTATTATTTTGTATATGAAATACAGTCGACAAATGTCAGTAAATAATCATTTATCTCTTTTATATGGGAATGCATATTTTTTGAAGGAATATTTTTGCTGAGATTTCAGTGCCATATTCGTGCATTCTTTGTGCTGACGGGGGCTGGCGAGGCGTGGCACCTGTCCAGTTGTGGGCATATTTTGCATATGGCATGTGGAGCTCTCTCTGGGTGTGTGTGTGTGCACAGTTACAGTTATCTTTTAACAAGCAAACGAGCCATGAAGCGAACGCTGCTGCTAGAGTCAGCGTCGACGTCTGCTGACGTGCCTCAAACAGTGGCAGTTGTTGTCGTTATTTAGTGTTGCATACTTTTTTGGGGCTTTGCTTTTGGGATTTATTTGCATTTACACTGGCCTCCTGGTACGCTCCAGCTACAGCTACAGCTACAGCTGCCGCCTGTTCCTCTCGAGTTGTGCAGTTTATTTTGCAAATAGTTTGCCGCAATCTGTGTCTCGTTCTGGCCAGCGAGTGTCGCATTTAAAATTTATGAACTTTCATACACACTGTGTGTGTGTGTGTGTGTGTGTGTAGGTATTTATACATACATATACATATGTGTATATATATTTTAATTTTTCTACACGTGTGCGCAAATCTAAACGTTTTCACCGCTCACCCATAACGCTCTTTTGCTCACTCCTTCTCTCTCACTCTCTCTCTCTCTCTCACTCTCTCTCTTTGCCTTTCGCCTGTGCTCATGATGCATGACTATGTAAATAGACATTTTTACACTCTGACAACAGTTTTCATACATTATGGAGTCATGTTTTTCACTTTGCTCCACAGTTTTTGCCTCGTTTTGTAGTCCGTTGTGTTGCGAAATTTGTTCTGCACCTTTTTAGCGTTTTGCATAATTTTATTTGTTCACTTTTTAAATTGTTGCCGCTCGTTCTTTATCATTTCCCTTTGCTTGGCATATTTACGCACAACACTTTTTCAGTGTTAATAATAACACTGAACTCAAAAGTCATTGGGGGCGTTCGACTGTGCCTGAGTATTCTGCAGTCAGTAATGCCCGCCCGATTGCAATTTTCTTGTTCATAAACATAACTGTTTATATATGTATATAGATATATATATATTTATAAATTTTTTGATTGGCTTTGTACTTAATTCATTTAAAATTCATTTGATTTTGCAATACGACTTCAATTTATTCTAGAGTCGAAAAACTCTATAGATTTTCAACATATTAAATATTCATTTTTAAGCTTTTCAACTTTTTGTTTGATTTCAATTGTTTGCAACAGCATTTGGATTGCTTTACGGCAAATTTGTTAGCATTATAAAATATTTGCAAATACTTTAATGCGAGCTAGTGAGTAGAGCAACTCTGGTGAATAAAGTTTTTAGCTAGTTAGTTAGTTAGTTAGTTTGTTGTAAGCGTTTAGAGTTTGCAGTAGAAATCATAAAGTCCTGATGTTATTGCAGCTTAGCATAAGCTAGTAATATATAGAGTGAATAACACTTAAGTATAAGTGGATCAGAAGTGGAGCAGAAGATTGTCTGTGCGATGAACTGAGCAGCTGTAATTGATAAACTCAGGGTATTCTGGTATATGTGAGGTACATCATAAAGGAGTTAGCGAAAGAATGTAGATTAGGGTAAATTTAGTTAATTTTTTCTATTATTTTTTTATTATTTTTATTTAAAAATATATTGACAGAACGAGAGTCTACTGAAACCATGAATAAATAGCCTACAAAAAGTACAGTAAAGTATTACAATAGTAGTACTACATTCTGGACATAGATATGGATATAAACTCTTTCAATTTAATGCAAATTAAAATAGTGATTGATTATTCGTTTGGTTAAATTTATTTGTTAGACTTATAGAAAGAGTCTAAGCATACAATTTCAATTGCTTAGCTTAAAGATTGTGAGATCCAAGCGTTCATACATTGTTACTCCTGCTCATACATCTTTTTTGCCAGTTACATGAATTTAGAAAATAGCAATTCTATCCTTTTCATTCATTCTCCGGGCATACAAAATGAAACGACTTTTTAAAATGTTTCTGGAGTTTTGGAGCTACAGTTTAATTGTTGTTCTTTTGCCTTTGCTTTGCTTTGCGCCTTGGGCCAATCATGTCTAAAAGGAAGTGAACTTTGTAGTTTGCTACTCGAGCAGCAGCATGACTGCACAAAACTTCTAAAGCATTTAGCAACACTGAATGGCGAACTGTAAAATATTTGACTTAAACATTTTATAAATATTGTTAAAGAGTTGTACATCAGCTAGTTTGGGTGTGTGTAAATGGGTGTGTGAGTGTGTTAGTGAGTGGGTGTGTGCGTATGTCTTCAGGCCAATTAAAATTACTAAACAGAGCAGAGAGCGTTACAGTAGATGCGCTAGATCGCATAGAGAGAGATATCTAAGGACCATAGATAGGATAAGTGGCTTTTTTAATACACAGCTTGGATTTTGGTCTTACTCTTTTGTTCTTGCTCTTCTCCTTTTGCTAACGCCTTACTCGTTTTTCTATCGATGGCGCTATGGCTAAGTATCGATACCTAGGTATGAGTTTGTCAATATTTTACCATAGAGTGCAATCGTCTCTAGGCTAATCGAATCTACTCTACTTACTCTATTGCAATAGATATAGATTCTCAGTAGAGCTCATATGGTACAGTCTATAAAAAGCACAGACATGTGCTCTAGAACCTTATCAACTTACGATGTCAACTCACATATCGTTAAACATCGATAGATTTACATTAGTCACTGCCTCTACCACCTCTGAAGACATATTCTGTTATAGAATCTTATTAAAGTCAATTCTATACTATATGCTCTAGAAGCTCATCGTCTATCAACTTACATATCGTTAAACATCGATAGATTTATCTTAGTCATCGCCTCTACCACCTCTGAGGACATTTTCTGTTATAGAATCTCATTAAAGTCCATAGTATACTATATACTAGATACTTATCGTCTAACAACTTACTATGTCAACTTACATATCGTTAAACATCGATAGATTTATCTTAGACACCGCCTCTACCGCCTGCCACAGCAAACATTTTCTGTGGACAGCGCTTTGGGCTAGAGCTGGATTTATACACAGATATATATATATAAATTAAGATGCTGTTCGGCATGCTTGAAAGCCATTGGCACGCCATTTGGCTCGCAGCAATCCCTGCCCTGTGGGCACTTGAGTTCGATTTTTGTTATCGACAAGTTAAGATGTTGTTTGCGCCGTCATTCAGCGCAACTCAAGCTTATGATTATCTGTGCTGCTAAGGTGCTTATCCAATTATCTAGCAAGTCACTTTGATCTTGTCTAAATGTGTGTGTGTGTATGTGTGAGTGTGTGTGTGAGTGTGAGTGTGCGTGCGTGTGGTCAACCGCATGATTGCGCTGCGTGCGCCGTTTGTCGTGCGTGATTGAAACTAGATTGAAGTCGTTATTCAATTTGGAGCACAACGTCAATGCAAAATTGGTTAATTAAAATTCCAAATAGCCAGCAAGTGGATCAATTAAACATTTATGGGCGTGACGGAAGTTTTGCCATTTGCTAAAAGCTGTCAGTCTTCGGTTGGGGCCATTGTTAGTCGATAAACACGAGGCCAATATTTTCAATAGATGCATAATTGATGCGCTCTGACCAAATTTGTGTGGGCTCAACACATCGCAGCTGATGCAGCTGTGGTGCAATGTGGTGCAATGTGGTGCAATGTGAATGTGTATGCCGCATGCAGCTAGTAAAAATATTTATTTTAATAAATTAAATGCAGTTTGTGCATATAAACGAGCGCATCAGCATGAATTTTTCATATTTTTGAATGCAGTTTCATAAACTACCCCAAGCAGCTCATGGATTTACATACATAGCTACTATATGTAAATATGTATATGTATAGAAATGATATGGAAAAAGCGCACATAAATTACTTTTATATTTTGTCGCTATTTTTATATTGCCAACACTTGTGCGGAAATTGCGCGATGAAACGACTCGACGGCAAAAGCTACAGCAAAGAAATGGCTTACAGCGCCATGGATATGCATTTTTGTAGCCAAACGGTAACACAACAGTACGGCTAAGCCCCCCTCCGCCCCCTCCCCACCACGTTTCAGCCATGGCAACAGACAGGCAGGCAGGCAGGCAGAAGCCACTCTGGCTGCTGCACGGGGCGTATACGCGATATTTACGAGAGATACGCAGCAAATGGCTGCACTGCAAATGCGCCATAATTCAGCTTGAAACAAGCTGAAAACAAAGCAACAACAACAAAATGCACAACAGCAAAGCAAAGCAAAAAAACAAGAAACAAGAGTGGAAGTAGTGAAAAAAAGAAATAGAAAAACAACAACAACAATGAATTAACTAAATTATGCATCTTGCACTTAAAGCGGACGTTCGCACGCTTTAAAATTTATGTTACGTCGACAAGTGATTGGCCCCCGTCGCGTATTACAGTTAGGCTGTGTGCAATGAGAGCGATAAACATTAACCACACCAGATAAATATGCAATTACCATGCAAATGGCAAATGGCAAATGGCAAGAGAAAGTCAAACCAGGCGATAGGCATTTGCTTCAGAGTAATTCGTATTGGCCAGCGTCAAGGCAGTCTAAATAACGGATTATCATGAATGCAATGGGATCAAGCTGAAATATATATATGCATGTACACATATACATACATACATACATATGCCATATGCAAGTCTTAAACTTGAAGCGCATTCGCTTATACATACATAATTGTCATAGTTGAGGCAAGCGAATGAAGCTGTAAAAGCAGACGAACAACTATGCAAAGCGTAGCACATAAAAAACTGGAACAAAGTAGAAACGAGTTAGAGCTGGACTAGAAGTGTCAAATAGCTATACGACTAGCAAATACTCTGTACAAATTGCCAAGAGAAGCTGTACTAACAAACAAGTAAGAGAGCTCTAGTCTAAACTGCTCGACTAGGAAATACCCTGAACCCTTAGGAGAACTGATGAGATGTTTAATAACTTTACTTATGAATTTACATTCTTCATGAAACTTTTAGATTGTGATTATATCATTAATATGCGTGTATTTGTAGTGCCGAAGCTCAAGTTTCTAGTATTTGAAATACGTCTTTTACAAATTCAGGCGTGAGGGGGTGGATAAATTATAACAAAAACCGAAATTCTATAAAGTACATATGAGTCTACATTTCAAATTTGAAGGCACTAGCTCTAAAGATATAGGAGATATAATTTTATAACTGATTCACGATAAGGTAGATATGGTATATATATAACGTATAGGGTATATCAAGTCAACTACAAGCCAATACATCAATTATGCAAAATATACATACATATACACTGGCTTGTAATTGAATTTAAATAATAAATAAAAAATATGCAAAATTTCACAAGCATTAAATTTAGTTTTAAAAAGTGATTTCATTTTTTCTTTTTTTTTTTCGACACAAAGTTGAATATAATGAAATCATGATCTGTGCATGATTCAAAAAGTCGAGGTAAACACATTTTCAATTAACAATCAAATTTCACATTGAATAAATATATATGTATATATTATAAAAAAAAACTGTAATCGAAATTCTTTAATTTTTGTTTCACTAGATTAATTAAAAATGAATTGATATATGTGTATATAATATGTATATATGTATATGTATATTGCTCGCTGCACAGCAATTGGAAAGTTTTTTTTTTTTTTGATCTGTGTTGCATATGCAGCTCTTCTAGTGAAACTTATTTGTTCATTTTTCATTTCATTCGCCATTTTTTTTGCCAATAATTAACGAACAAGCGCTTATGTAAAAGTTGTTCACTGTAGCAAAAACAAATGAACAAATGAAGGCAGCAAAAAAATGAAGTGTGTCTGTGTGTGTGTCTGTGTGTGTGTGTGAACACAACAAGCGCATTAAAAATGAACAAAAATATATAAATGCAGCACATAAAGAGGCGTAACAATAACAAACATGGGCCATATACAAATAATTCGCGTTGTCGAGTTTCCCATTCGAAACTCCCACGGCGACACACGAAATTGTCAAACAAGCTTTGCGAGAGGGGCTGAGGAGTGGGCGGGACAGGTATTGAAGCCAGCAAAAAAGAATTGAAAATTAAATTTAAATGTTAAACAATTTGACGCAGTGTCTGGGGCGTTGCCTTTAAAAAGTAAACTATTTTCTTGCCCAGAGCCAGCTCGATGGCATTTTGTGGCCGGTGGTAAATATTAAACAAGACCCAAATGCAAGAGCAGAGCAGAAGAAAAAAGAAAAACAAAAGCAATTGAAAATGTTAAAACCACAATAGGAATAAAGAGTGCAGCGACTGTTTGAAATACTCTAGAATCGTCTGCTGTAAAACACGTAATGAAAAATATTACAAAAAATTGTTCAGAGTTATGTGATAATTTAATTACACATATCGCATACAGCACATTGCTCCAAATACATACAGAACTGCAGTGCACTGCGAGAAAAGAGTGAGAGAGCAAACGAATTGCTTCACTTCTTCAACGATTGGTTCGTGCGCAAACGGCTCCTGAATTGTGTGCGTGCATGTGTGTGAGTGTGTGCGTATGTGAATGTGAAGAGCGCTTGCATTGAGCTTTTGAAAAGAGCGAGAGAGCACACGAATTGCTTCGACTCTTCAACGATCGGCTCGTGAATTGAGCGTGTGCATATGTATAAGTAAGTGCATGTGCATGTACATGTGGATGTAAAGAGCGTTTGCATTGGAAAAGAGTGAGAGAACAAACGAATTGCTTCGCTTTATCTTCGATTGGCTCATGCGCAAACGGCGTATGTGTGTGCGTATGTGTTTGTATATGTAAGTGAAGAGCGTTTGCATTGAGTATTTAAGCTTGCATTCATTTGCTTACTTCGTCCAATTGCACATACGCCAATCGTATCGAATCGCTCAACTCAAGGCGCTCAGCAGAAAGCAAAAATGAAAAGTACCGAAATCTTTTGCTCAGAGCGAGAGCGAGTGAGTATGATATATTCTTCGGTTGGTTTTGCGCGCAGAGCGTAACGAATAAAAGTGTTATGTATGTATGTTTAAAAGCTTTCCAACACATATGTATGTCTGTATTTATGAAACTTTTGTTGTATAAAAACCTCTTATACATCGTAGAAGAGTAGAGTGCAGTCTGTTATACACGTCTTTGTATTGATTCATTATTCAGATTTAATATATGTACATATATACATACATATAGATACCTATACCTATTAGGTCATCGAAAGGCTCTGCATATATGTATGTATATATACATGCATATATATTAATGTGTATGTATACGATGTATTCATATACATATGTATATATACATTCTCTGTACTCTATATATACCTATATATGTATATGTCTATACACACACACATATATATTTAGCAGTCGTCGCAGGCAAATGAACACAGTTGAATAATCGTCTCTTTGGGAGTTATCTCGCACTTTAAATACGTTGGCGAATTTTAATGAAAACGTCCTTTCAACGCCAGATAAATTATTCAAAAGTTTGCCACTGCCACAGTTTTGTTTGTTCATTGTTGTTGCTGTTGCTGCTGTTGTTGTTGTTGTTGTTGTTTATGTTGTTGCATTGTTTCTCGTTTTCTCTTTTTTCCGCCATTCCTGCTGCTGTCGCTTCTCCATTCTCATTTTGCACCTTTTGCGTGGAAAGTTCGCTGAGGGCTGAAGTGTCGTCATCCTGTCCACAACCTGGCCATCGCAGTCGCCTTCCATTGTTAGCTGTTTTAGCCCCATTCGCTTTGCCTCGTTCAATTCACAGCCCATTTCAAGTGGCTGCTGCCGGACGAGATCTTTTGCAGTTTTTTGTTTTGTTAGCCAAACGGAACAATTGCAAGTATTCAAAACGTCTTAAGAACTGGCAAGTGCAAAGACAAGCTCCGATAGCAAAACTGCATTGCTGCCTTAAAGCCGTAAAATGCCCTATGCGACAGTTATCTGTATAAATTCAAGAATATCTTTAAATCGCAGCAACTGCAGGTTTTTTTTTATTATATAACCTTTCCTTTAGAAGTAAAGCAATGCGAACTTCTAATGCGATCTAACGAAATTTTATAATGTGAAATTATAGTAAACGGAAGTTTTATATTCTGTGCTTATTTGCCCACATTTAAGCTGCTTACGGCCTTTTTTACGCCCTGAGCTTCTTGCAAATGGGTAATCCGGGTAATATGGTAATTTATGTAACGGGTGGTTGTACACGTGGCAGATCTGATTAAGTATAATAAATTAAATAAAAAATTGCATTTAGAATAAAAAAAAAAGAAGTTATTTAGGAATTAATTTCCCATATCGAAGTCAATTCGCGCAGCCCCAGCTTAGTCTAAGCTCTGCCTCTGCTCAGGCTCAGCTGTAGAACAGCCAAAGCTCAGAGCAAGCTGAGAACAAGTTCAGCTTTAGCTCAGGCCCAGCTCAGCTGAAGCAACATCTCAGCTGCGACTTAGCGCAGCCCAAGCTCACACTCCAACTCACTCGAATCGCATCCCAAGCTCAGCCCAACGCAGTCCACGCTCAGCAGCAGCACAGCCTACACTCAGAACAAGCTCAGCATTAACAACTCAAGCTTAGTCAAAGCTCAGTGCAAGCTGAGAGCAAGCTCAGCTCTGCAATAGCCCAAGCTTAGTCAAAGCTCAGTCAAAGCTCGGACCAAGCTCAGCCTTGCTGCAGCGCCAGCTCTCTCCAACCTCACTCAAAGCTCAGTTGTATATCTGTGTATGTGTGTGTGTGTATTCTCTTATATTTCTAGCTCAATTGAAAGAGCAGCTCTTTACAATAGGAAGGGCAGCACGGTCTACAGTACTCTTATACTCTTATACAGAGAACATTACAAAAGTAAGTGGGCAGCAAAGTGGTCGAAATACAGAGAGACAGAGATCGAGAGAGAGTGTGAGAGAGACTGAGATCGAGAGCGTTCCTTTACTCCTTGCTTCTGCTAACTATTCTGCTAATCTATGCGTATGCTTCAAGTGTATTGGAGCATCGTCTAGTCATATATTTCAAAGTCTGTTAAAAGTCGATAAATACAGATTTATAAATGTTTCCTTCAATTTTGGGGCAAACGTTAAACTAACTTTGGCCCATAAATTATAATTAGCAACAAAAGTCACACATGGAGTGTTTTTATGGTTGTGCTTGACATAGTTTTATATATTTAGAGGCTATCACTTTTTATACGATTCTAATGGCTGACCCATTCGCCACACAAGTCGTATAGCACATTTCTAGTGTCCACTGCAAGCAGTACATATATATTTTGTATATATGTATGTACATATATGTGTATGTACGTATATATACCTAGTTCCGTTTCAACGAGTGTGAAAATGGACAGCGGCTGCCGTTATAGCCCATGCACAAGCTGAGCTGGGCCATTGGGGTTGGCCGGGTTAGCTTAGGGACGGGGAGACACTGGACACTGGACACTGGACACTGGCCAGACTGGTCAGACAGTAGCGGTTAGGTCGTCGTTCGTTGTTGGGGGCTTGGGTGACAAAACGAAAATGCCGCTTGTGGTTTTACTCAGCTCTGCAAAGATTTTACCACATGCAAGTAATTTCAAATTTATAGATTCAGATTTAAAATGTTTTAAGACTAAAGAGAATCAGAGAGAAAGAGAGAGTGGGAGAGAAAATTGAAGTTTAGTGAAGTGAAGCTGTTGGGCAAAGTGTTAAATGCGCTGTGAATGGCACGATGCTGAAGTTTTGCGGCTTTAAGGCCAGTTTTATGACATTCAGTTTAGCACTTGGCCACTGCAGCGTACGTTTTTAATGGAGTATTCCGTATCACACAGAAGCCTCACCAAAAATGGAGCACTTAATATCAATAAATAGCATTTCTATAGCCAACTTAATTGGACACAAAAATTTGCTATAATTATTTATAGTTTATGGTTGAAAATCTGTTAAGCCTGTGATACTCATGGACAAAAGTGAATTGAGCATATTGGTTTTTTACAATGTAAATCTTATTTTCCGTTCGTCAGTTCGTAAAGCAAAAATCCTTTTTATATTTTTTCATTATTGAATAACTGATAACTCTAGCAGCATTTGGATGGTGAATGTGTATTCTGCAGTCGGTAATTGCTTCGCAAATTACTGAGTGACCCTCAAGTCAAGAATTCAATCTGAAAATCATTTAAAAAATTGATGGTAAAATACATAAATGTTGTTACGCTATGATTTATCAGAAAAGTCAAGCTCTATGGCGTATCATATTTCACAGCAAAAAGCGAGCGCATATACATATGTATGTATGTATAAATAACAGTAAAAAGGAATAGAAAAAAAAAACTATTGGTCGACTGACTGACGGGCAATTGACAGGCGAGAGGCAACGCCAACTAGCCATGGGGAAATTATGAGCCAATCAATAAATTTCCCAAAAAAAAAAATAATAGAAGGAAAATGTGGAAAACTATGCGAAAATATAGGAAAACGCTCACACACACACACACATGTCGACTATATTTGGCGTCTAACAAATTGGCAGCGGGTATATTTTTTGATTAAGCATTCCCCAGATACGAATTAAATCAATAACTTTTTTTTTCTTGTTTTTTTCGGGCTAAGCCTGAGCCGTTGCTTCGGTTTGGCAGCCTGCCCGCTGGCAAACAAATTGAATTCAAAACTTCTTCCGGCCCGCAGACACCAAAATCAGGTTAGACGAAGTTTTTAGCGTATATATAAATGGATGCCATGCCGCACCACGGACATTTACGACGTACCAATAAACGTAATGAAACGTAATTTGAATGCCACACACTCAAGTGGCTACCGTTGGCTGCACTTGCCTCTCAGGTGCGAATGGACGGCCAGTGGTCAGCCGTCGTCTAGCAAATCGTGTGCAAATTGAGCTGCCAGGGGTTTAAAATTAACTGCTCGACCTGCTGCATGCCGTGGAAAGCCATGTTCGATTTATAGCCCTGGATAATGCAGGCGACTTACGTGTCCTGAAATTATGCAGCCACTGCATTAAAAAAAGCGCAGCGCGCACACACACACACACACACATACATATATGTATATACATATATATAGTCCGTAGCCAACCGTATGCCAGCGCTGCCCAACACTGGCCAAAGGCATTAAATGTCGAACAGATGGCATCAATTTTTACCCCAAAATGAAACTGAAGCTGTGCCAGACGCGCCTAGCGTTCAGCAGCGAGTGGATAGCAATCGAAATGAGTATCCATAAAGAACACATGAATACTTTTAGGCGAATGGGAGTAGAGCGGGTACGACAGCAAATCCTTTTGTAATGCCAGCGCCCATTTAGAGGACTTTGTGGTTGGGACTTAGCACCTGCGATAAGCACTCCAGACATTAATAGATTATTCGGAATATACCCATATTAGAGAAGTTTGCAAATAAATACAAGTATTTAACGGCCACAATATTCGATAACAATAGTCATGCCACAGTTAGTCCTCAATATATATTGATACAACAATAATATCGAGTCAACATTAAGACGACTTGAAGTGATGAAAATCTGCTTTATAAGTGCTATTAATATCAACCATTATTTCGTCTATGTGCATGAAAGTTGAGTGAGAATAGAATTGGCATTATAACAACATGTTCAATGCAATAACATGGTGCTGTGAAAAGTTCTACATATATCGATTAACCGATAAACGTCCATGTTTCGATTAATCGATAAATTTTCAGGTCGATTAATCAATAAACGATAAACATGTTATAAAAGTAAGTTTGAAGCATGCCCATCTTGAGGCCTGGAGATAAAAATAAAGTCAGCCCTCGATAATTTGGATAGATCGAACAAAATATTAAATCCCTGAAAAAAACATATTTCGATAATTATCGATAATTTTATATGTAAATCGAAACAAAAATTATGCCATAGCCATTTTGAATTTTCGCGACTGTATAACGATACATTTTAGTTTAGAAATCGATAATCCAATTAATCTATTTTTTAACAAATAGATTTCGATAATCTAACAGCATGACATATACAAATTTATTTAAATACTGTCTAGTTACTCATTTTAATTTAAGCATCGATAGTTAAAATATAAATATTCACGCGAAATAGCCTCTTTTAGTTATCGATAAACCCGTCAATATACTTGTTTGCTTAAATATCGATTTAACTGTATGTAGAAGTATTCAACATAGATAGCCGCAAATGTCCAATAAAAATGCAAATGATTAGCAACGAATTATCGATTTTAGTTGATTCAATCCAGTGTTAGCTGCTCAAATTGTGGTAATCGGGCAAATGGTCCATTAAATATCAAACTGATTATCGTTCAGCCTCATCCATTATTAACCATTTAAATGCTCGTCGATTCGCGTAGGTCGAAAACAGTGTTGGCAGACGACCAAAGATGTTGTCGAAGAGAGAAAACAAAATGAAACTTAAGTAGAGAGCATTAACACTTGCATTCACTTACACTCAAATAAGTAGCGCCATCAATCACAGCAATGAGTTCAACATAACATTCATTTGGGGCAGCAAACGGACGGAGAGCGAAACAGGAAACACAATGCGAATAAAGTGTTATGAGAGGAGTGAATGGGGGTTGGAGGGGGGTAAAGGCAGACATCGAGCATTGGACATGACTGTAGACCCGAGGCGACCTGCTCTGCTCGCCATGTAATGTAATGTAATGTAATGCGCGTGCTGCCAGCTAAAAATGAAGAAAACGAAGCAAAGGCAATCGAACAGCAAAAGGAGGGATGGGGTGGAGGGGTGCGGGGGTGCGGGGGGTAGGTCTGCTCTGGTCTGGTAAAAGCAACATTGGCAACAAAAGCTAAAAGTGGAGTAAGAAACGAGAGCAAGTGAGATGCACAGTGTGTAAGAGAGACAAAGAGTGAGCCTATCGAAGGGGTCAAAGTTTCGGCGAGGTCACTGAGTCAGGCAGTGCAATGAGTATGTGTGTGTGTGTGTGTGTGTGTGTGTGTGTGTGTGTGTGTGTGTGTGCTCAACACGTTCAATATTTTATGATGTCGCTTACAGGCATCGAATGGTCAAACAGACAGCCAAAGAACTGTGCCTCCAAGGCGCACAGCCAGAGCCAGGGACGGGTGCCAGGGCCAGGGATGGACGGGTGCTGGATCGTTAGCTGAGGCCAAATTCGTGCGGCCGCTCAAATAACGCAGCTTTCGAAATTAATATAGCAAAAAGGGCCGCAACAAAGTGCAGCCCATAGAATTCGTTCAGCTAGGGGGCACACAAAGGAGAACGCGAGAGAGGGAGAGGGAGTGGGAGTGAGAGTGTTGAAGCGAGAGGGGAATAGCAGGTGTGCCGATCAGATGAACTGCGGCACAGCAATAGGCCGTTGGTCAATTGAAACGGTTCAAAGTGTATTTGGCCCCGGCAGCAATTTGCCCCTGCCACGTATCATTTGCCAACGGTTTTTTTTTTTTTGGCGCTCACTACAGTTGTTGTTGTTGTTGTTGTTGTTTTCTTTATTGACGCGCCCATATAAATTTCAGTCCGGCAAATGGTTTTTATTGGCAGCAGCGAGCGCCAGCACACTCGGCCCGGCCCGGCCAGAGCTCGGCCACAGAGCGCCAAGTTCAATTGCCACCAATTGCTGCACGAACGGCGGCCCAGGCTCAAAAAGGTTAAATTTGGAAATTGGTACGTGATTGGATTCAAAGCGCAAAATAAGTGCGTCAGTCGGTTATGTTGTTGTTGTTGTTGTTTTTGTTGTTGGTCGTCCGCTTCACTTATGAAATGAAAAAGAAAAAGAACAAGAAACGAAACGAACAAACAACGAAATGAAATACAAAAAAATCGCATGGCAAAAATAATAAAAGAAACAAAATAATAATAATTTTATGACGCATGCCGAATACTCTAAAAACATGGGAAAAATGTGGATAGATAAATTAATATTCAAATAAAAAAATAAATGAATAAAATCATATAATTAATTAATATATGAAAAAAAAAAAAATGAAAATAAAATAAATTAAAATCAAAACTTTAATTAAAATCCAAATACAAAAGAATAAATGAATAAAATCAAATGGCGGTGCACTAAATTAAAAATTAAATTATTATCAACATATGTTTAATATATAAGCGTTAAATTAAAATTAAAAATTAAATGACGCTGCGACTGAGCTCTAAATCAAAATTAACAAATTAAATTAATATCAACATATGTATATTATATATATTAGCACTAAATCAAAATTAAAAATTAAATATTCATCTATTTTTTTTGTTAAATAAATAAACTCAATATTCCGTGAAAAAAATGGGAGTTTAATATATGTTGATATTAATTTAATTTTAATTCGGATTTGGAGCTCAGTTGCATTTATTATTATATATTATTATTTATATTTATTAATTAATTAATTTATTTATTTATTAATTTATTTTTTTATTTATTTATTTATTCATTTTTATTTTATTTTATTTTTTTCGTATATGTGCATAAATTTTTCATTTAACAAATATTCTCATATTTCCTCTAATATGCATTTTAATATAATACGAAATTTCTGATTTAGATATTAATAATAAAAATTCTCTCCACAATAAATTAGACTTGAAGAATATTTCAACTTCTTTTGCCTTAGCTAACAAATATCTTTAGTGCCAAAGAGTTCGCCGAAACCGATATGCAGCACTGGGAAAGGGTATGTGCCACATGCATAACAAGGCTGGCAAATCGCAAGTAAAAGGGGTAATACCAAGCCATATGAATGTGAGTGTGTGGGGTGGGGTGGATGGTGTGTTGGTTTCACTGTTTTCGCTGTGATTCGAAGAGAGAATTGTAGCATATTTTTTTGGCACGCTTCGTCGCTCGATTTGTAATAAGAAATGTGTTTTTTATTTTGTGGTTTGAAAAATTAGAACTCTTGCCAACAGCCAACAGCCAGCAGCCAGCAGCAAACAGCAAAACGATGGCGAGCACATGGCAAGCACCCAACTAACACAAACACACAAACACACACACAAACACACACACACACACAGGGGCCAGCAGCATAGTTTTGTGGCTGCTTGATGGCCTGGCTATAAAACGTCGATTTGTTTGTTGTTTTTTTTTTCGTGCCAGCCGAAATGAGAATGTGTGTGTGTGTGTGTTTGTGTGTGTGTGTGTGTGTGTGTGTGTGTCTGCGGAAGTAGCGGCAAACGAAATTCAAAGTCAGCTAATAACTGGGCGATGGCCGTGACAGCGGCATGTTGTCAACATGTTTGCCAATCAGCCAGCGACAGTCAACACTGCGTATGAGTAATATGCCAACATCAACTCGGAATGTGTGCGAATGCCCGAGCTCGCGAAGTGGCAAACGCGATTTTGCAACATATATTTGACATTGTTGCTTGATTAATAGAGATATTTCACGTTTGGTATTTGTTTAATTATGGCGTTCAATTTGCAAGTTATGCAGAGGATGCAGCCAAAGTGTAAGGCAATCATAGTTGAGATATAGGTAATGGCACGATTTGTTAGGGTGGACCACTTGCAATGATTGAACTTTAAGGCAGGCACATTCTACTTGCCCATTTTTTAGGGTGGACTACTTTCAAGGCTTGCATTGACTGAACTTAAAGGCTTCTTCCACATGCCCAATTTGTTAGGGTGGACCACTTTCAAGGCAGGCACATTCTATATGCCTAATTTGTTAGGGTGGACCACTTTCAAGGCTTGCATTGACTGAACTTTAAGGCACATTCTATATGCCCAATTTGTTAGGGTGGACCATGCAATAATTTAACTTTAAAGCAGGCACATTCTACTTGCCCATTTTTTAGGGTGGACCACTTTTAGGCCTGCAATGACTGAATTTTAGGCACAGTCTACATGCCCAATTTGTTAGAGTGGACCACTTTTAAGGCTTGCATTGACTGAACTTTGGGAATTCATCTATATGCCCAATTTGTTAGGGTGGACCACTTTTAAGGTTTGCAATGACTGAACTTTAGGCACAGTCTACATGCCTAATTTTTTAGGGTGGACCACTTTTAGGCCTGCATTGAGTAAACTTAAAGACAGGCACATTCTACATGCCCAATTTGTTCAAGGCCTGTAATGACTGAATTTTAGGCACATTCTACATGCCAAATTTTTTAGGGTGGACCAGAGAGATACAATTCTCAAATAGTTTGCTCAGTTAACTAGCTACTGAAGCTCAAAGTTCTCTCAGAAGAATACTTAAGAACACTTATTCTCCTTGTTAAACATTTTAGCATAGGACCCAGGGTTGTTTTTTATTTGCATACATATGTACTTCATTGAATGCTGTTTAAAATACATGCTCTAAAAGTTAGCAGAACTTTAAATTAAATATATACATACATATTTCAGTATACGATAATAATCATGCTGTAGAGAGCTAGAGCAATCCGTAGCAATGTTTTAGCAGTGATAAATTTCAAACATTAGCTTACCACAAAGCCCAATTTAAAGCAATTTCTAACAGTTTTGGCCACACGGTTAGCCCAGGTGCGCTGCTGACACATGGCTGACCATAATGCGACCGCAATTTTGATAAGATTCGCCAATAGCTTTCGACGCATTGACAATGTTCGTATTGCAGTACTCGTAGTTGTTGCATTTAATTAAAAAGTCATCACAATATTTCAGCTGTCATTATTCGAAAATATATGTATGTACATATATAGTATAAACAATATCTCGTAAATATATATATAATATATATATTTCATGCAACGCTTGTTTTTTTTTTTGGGGGGTAACATCTGTATAGAGTTTATCTACATATGGCAAACCATTTAACATGTTTATTTTTATTGCATATCTCATTGGGCAATTTACAGATTTTGTTGTTGCTTTTCTTTGGCGCTGATTTTATAATTTGCATACCCTGTACAATATGCGAGCATGGGGCATTATGTGCTAAATGAAAAGTATGTGTTGGAAGATTTTGATTTTTGTTTTTCTCTGAGAAGTACTTAAATTTCTGCCCAGACAAGAACTTAACTAATTGAATTGTATTTAAAGTCTCATAAAATTCATTCTTCAATTAAGCCAGGGTACTTCTATGTCTAGCCCTTGTTTCGTTCGCTTTTTAGCTGTTTATTTTTTTTTTGTTTTTTATTGTTGTTGTTGTTGCTGATATCATAATTAATTGGCGTTTATTATGCGGCGCAGAATGCGTCCGGTTCCTGCATAAATTATTATTGCCATGTTAAAAAAAAAAAAATAAAAGCAAAAAAAAAAACGAACTAATAACAATTTGCACTTGTGTAGGCCGATGCGAATAGATGCAAATATTTCTTTTTGGGCTATTTTTAATTACATAATTGGCCCTAATTAGATGCGCAAATTAAATGAATATGCGCGAATTGAACAAATTTCACGAAATAATATCCAGCAACAAAAACAACAAAATAAATTGGCAAAAAAGACGAAATTAAATAAAAATCAACGTCAATTGGAATTTGATTACATTTGCATTCACAGACAGTAGGAGACATTGAGAATTATTATTGAATGAATGATGGGAGCTGCAAATACTTAGAAATAGGCGTGGGCTTACCTAGGGCCTAGGGAGTTGCACAGTAATTACTGATAATTACGATGGTAGTGCGAGAGAGAGAGAGAGAGATAAGAGCAGGCAGATAATGAGAAAGAAGGAAATGAGAAGAAAGCCAGTGAGGCAGAGAGGGACGTAAAAAAGGTTTGACAGAGAGAAAAAGAATGAGAAAGTAAAACATTAACAGTTATGAAAGGGAGCCAGAGTGAGATAGAGGTGAATTGAGGTAGGAAGAGAAAGACAGAAAAATGGGAAGAGCGAGTAGCAGATAGAATGAGAGAGATACAGGGTGAAAGAGGGATAGAGAGAGTGAGAGAGAGAGAGAGAGAAAGAGAAGGAGAGAGCGAGAGTAAGAGAGAAAGAGGGAGAGAGATAGAGAGAGATATAGGCTGAGATAGAGAGAGAGAGAGAGCTCAACAAGGGTAGGAAGGAGAGCAAGAGAGACAGTCGGAAACATAATGTTCAAACAGTAAAGATGGATAGAGATGGGGAGAGAGGGAGGGAGACAGAGAGAGAGAGAGAGACAGAGAGAGAAAAGTACGATAACAAATGTTGAAGAATCGGTTAAACGGACTAGATCCTATATTGCTCTCATATGTCAAGAGATCTAATCTCAATTCCAGTGATACTTGTACAACAAGATAAACATACATATGTATGTACATACGTATATACATATACAGTTCCAATCCATTTACTTTAAGCGAGAGTTCTTCAAGTTTTGCAAACTTTGATAATTGAACTTTAACTTAAAAGAGTTTACTTTTACTCATGTTTAAATGTAAGTACTATTAAATCATAAATCTAAGAAATATTATATATATGTTCTATTTTATATATAAAAAAAAAATTACTTTTTCGCGAGAAAAATGAATGAAATGCTCTCGTAATAAATGAGAAACGGCATGCCATATTTTGACCAAAATTTAATTCAGAGTAATGGAATGGGATAGATTTGTACGGCTATTATGCTGCTGTAGAGAAATGGGAGTTGGAGACCGAGATGCCATCGTCTATGTATTTGAAGTGTGGCTGCATTCAAGGCGCATTGAGGCGCTTCTATGAAACATCATTAAATCAGCGCAAAAGTTTACAAATGCATTTCATTTGAAAATCATGGCCTGGCCAGCAGTAAATGGTAGCAGCGAGATGGTAACTGTTAACCGGTAGATGCAACAACAGCAACAGCAACAGCAACAGCAGTAAACAGAGCTCGGTACTCGGAGCATTACAAATTACAAGTTGCTGTCTGTCAGAGAATCGCAGCTCCCGGAGCAGCACAAAAAGCAGCCCGCAAAACTTTGACGAGTGCTCGAGGAGCGCATAAAAAATCAGCTAGTAAATGGATGGATGCTGGCTAGAAAGAGAGAGGAGAGACAGAGAGAGAGAGAGAGAGAGAGAGAGAGAGAGAGAGATAGAGTGGGCGTGGGTGAAGGCAACAATTGCAATCTGTGGCGCTTGAACAACGCTTAATGTTGCCTACAACCGCAATGCCAGGCCATTTATCATTCAGCCGAGCCGAAGTGGGCGAAAGGCCAAGAGGCAGAGGCAGCAACAGACAGATAGATAGACGGTTGGACGGATAGAGGGACTGGAACTGAAGAATGACTGACGCGCGACAGACTGACAGAAGCGAAGCCGTACAATAAAATGGCACGAAGGCAGAGTTGCCTGACCGTAAAAAAGGAACTAAATTGACCTTACGGAACTGCATCAGAGCCGTGGCGCATGGAATACGATTAAGCCTGATCTATGCTCTGGGCAGGTAAATCAAATTGCTTAGCAGAACGAATAACAATTTTGTTTTACTTTGCTTTTGCTCGCCAGTCTCTCTCACTCCAGCTCCATTGCTGGCGGCTTTTGATTATTTTGCGCCCGCCCTTATAAATTGCATACTTGTGAGCGCATTTGCATGAGTACTGTCGAGCACTTACCTAAAGCGAGAATACAATTTGTACGCTGTCTGTCGAAGGTTTGGCTGAAACGAGATTCAAGATTCAAGTTGAATAAACATAATTAGTTGGAATGTAAATATATTGTGCAGTTGAAGTTGAGAGAGAGAGAGAGGGAGAGAGAGAGAGAGAGCATAAAGCATAATTAATATTGTTAACAAAGACTATTTGTAGGTATTTACAAATAAGACGATTTAAATTGTTATAGAATAATCTGAATTGAATAAATGAATCTGAATGAAATAAGAAGAAATAAGAATACATTAGAGACTGAAGTAATTGAAGTGATTCAAGTAATTCAAATAATTCAAGTAATTCAAGTAATTCAAGTAACTGAAGTAATTCAAGTAATTGTAACTCTTAGAGGTAATATTTAAGGCAATATTCGATAGATTTAAAGTCAGGAACAGTATCGTGGGTGGGTTAGATAGTTCTTTTCTTCATATTTAATATATATTTAATATCTATATTTGTCAATTAGATCAATTATCTTATATTGTTTTGAATGATTGATATTATATTTATATTACAATCTTCATTTACGCCTATCAAAGCTCTGATCTTTCTTCAAGCTGCAAGTAGCTCATTACTGGCTTTGGCTACAGTCATCAAATTGCCGTTAAGGATGCTTAAAGTCTGTTAAAATACCTAAAGTAAAGATGGGCATAAAACGTGCTGAGTGCTGCAATTTAACTGTGACTTGGAAAAAAGTCCATTTGGCTATTGCCAGAGTTCGGGTTAAGTGAGGAGCGCTATGGAAATGCAAACATTGTGCAGTCTCAAAACACGTTCTCTTGTTCTTCTGTTGAGCTGCAGAAATATTGAGGCCAGCGCCTCGTAAGCCTTGGGGCATTGCAGAGAGCTTTGAGCTGCTGATTGCAACAAAGAAATTCTCGATAATTCTCTGCAAAAAAAAAAGAAGCCGAAGAAGCAGAGGCATTGCTGCTTAAAGTATAGCTAGAGCGTCTCTCTCTCCCTCTCTCTCTCGGTGTTCGACAAGCAAACATCAGAAATAAAATCAAGCATGTGCGAGGCTTAAAGTGACCCATAAAATGGCCAACTGTATTGGCCAGGCTCAGTGCAATTGCAAACACTTTTATGTGTAATCACTTTTAATGCATTTTATATCAAGCGATTCAGCTTTAATTCTGGCATTTCAAATAGAGTCCGATTTAAACAGATTCCTGCGATGACCAATAATGAGCGAACAAAGGCAAAAATGTATTTCATAAATAAAGGGACTGTCAAATAGCAAACAGCTTTTGTGGCAATTTAATTTGTTTTAAGTATTCAGTATTGATTGCCATTGTCCCTAAGGATGTCGACGTCTGAATGTGTGTGTGTGTGCATGCAATTTACTGATTAATTTAAGCGGTCTAGTAATGCATAAATTAATGTTTAATAACAGTTGCGGGCTGCCAATCCGCCTGGCGGCTGCATCGACAATGGATGCCTGCCAGCTGGCAGGCATTCCACATAATGAATGTGGCATCAATGCACAAGCAGACAAACACACACACACACACACACATACATACATATGCAGCATACACACGCACAGTGGCGCGCACTTAGCCAGATGACCGTATCAATATGCTTGTGGATTTGAAATTATTTGATGGAACGTTGCACGAAAATCTATCTCTGCATGGACATCAATTACGATTTGGCACTGGGTTATTGCAAATGTTTGCCTTTATGATACCCTGTAGATGGTAACAATTGTTTATGGAGTCCATTCGTTTCGGATTTTGGCATATGGGAAGTTAGTAAAATTAGTCTCTCTCTCTACCTCTCTTCTTCTTTTTATTCTCATATTCATTTTTATTCACATTCACATTCACATTCACATTCACATTCACATTCACATTCACATTCACATTCACATTTACATTCACATTCACATTCATGTTCACATTCACATTCACATTCACATTCACATTCACATTCACATTCACATTCACATTCACATTCACATTCACATTCACATTCACATTCACATTCACATTCACATTCACATTCACATTCACATTCACATTCACATTCACATTCACATTCACATTCACATTCACATTCACATTCACATTCACATTCACATTCACATTCACATTCACATTCACATTCACATTCTCCTTCTCATTCTTATTCGATTCTCAGCTCTGTCTCTATCTGATACTTTAGCATTACGATCCATGGCAGTAGTTTTGGTTGCTCAATTGTTGGCTTTGCTGGCTAATTAGCCAGCTGCCAATGCTTTTGCGTCTGTTTTATTTACGAGCCTGTTTCAAATTACAAATGTTTGTGCAAAGCTAGCAGCAGCAGCAGCAGCGGCAGCAGACTAACTATCAGAGGCATTGCTTTATGAATAACATAACACACACACACACACACACACACACACACACACAGATAGACATATGATAAGTGCAAATTGCGTTGCAATTGCAAATAGATTGATGTTCGGCAACGATATTTGGCCCATTACCAATTTACAAATTGGATGCAAAAAGTAGACAAAGTGAGTGCACAAATTAAATTGGCTTCGATATGAATTAGTCATCATAATTACAGATGTGACAAATGCGTCTACAAAACGATTGCCCAACCCAAATAACTAAATCGTTTGACATGCAAATCGCAATTACGAAATTACCAATTGCAAATTATTCCGGACATGTGATTATCCAATAATCAATATCAGCATCGTTTAGTAGATTGCTATAAATAGGATTACCATAACTATTTATTTGGCTAGTATTATATAAATGTGTGAATGTTTCTTTTTAAAGTATTGTTTGTTTTATTTTATTTTTATATTTATTAATTTTGTGTTATTAAAAAAAGTTATTTTACTTGTATATTTATTTTGTTTTCCATTAATTTAAAATAAGCAGTTGCTTAAATAATTTTATATCACATATTTAACATAATGTATGTATTTTTGTAATTCTTAGTTTTGTTGCTAGACGTCTATATAATATAAATTTATTTTCATCTTCTTTATATTTATTAAAATTATTTTTATTTTTTATTTTTTAGTAATATTTCATTTTTATTTATTTTATTTTATCTTTTTTTTTTTTTGTATTATTTTTAGTAATAATTAATTTTTATTTATTTTTGTATATTAATTTTTGTTTTTTATTTTTAAATTAATTTTTAATTCAAGCTTTACAGCTAGGCTTAACAAGTTCGGCCGATCTGATCTACCTAATCTGATATGAAAATATAGACTGTAATATGTGTCACATGGAAGTCTATAAATAAACAAAGCAAAACACTAAAAATTTCACTCCGAATAAAAAATCATAATAATATTAAAAGTTGACACCAAGCCGCAAAAATTAAATAAAAATGATTTCATTTTTTGTATAAATTCTAACGAAAAATGTTTAATTACAAAGCTGAATCGCATATCAAATTCAAATTAAAATCAAATTTTTGTGGCATGGAAACATTTTGCTAACGGCCATGCGGTTAGTAAAGCACGCAGCAACAGGGTGAGAGATAAAGAATTAGATGGACAGAATAAATATTTAGAGAACACAAATATTTTACAAACTGACACTGACCACGCCCAGCTTTATTACAGCTGAAAAATGTGTGGAAAAAATGTCAATTAAATGGAATAAAATGTTATTGGAATTGAAATTGTTGTCGTTGGTGTTTGAATTGTTGCTGTTGTTGCAGTTGTTGCTGCTTCTGCTTTGCTTTTGATTGGTGTTTGGTGTCAGATTGCGGGTTTTCTGTTTGTCCACAGCGGATTTGAAATGGGCGGCAGTTAATGCCACTTAATTAATAACAACAATTTAGCTCTTTTATTTGCAGTGACACTTTTCATTTGTTTAATGATATCATTTTTGAGAGTAATTCGCGCGATTGTTTTATTTATTTGCTATGTAATTGTAAATTATTTGCCATTTGCTGGCACTTAAAGTCTTAAGTGGCGAAATTAATAAATAAGCTCACCAATATGCGGATGTGTGCGCGTATGTGAGTGTGTGTGCGTGTGTCACATAATGCACATTAATGGACCGCAAAGAGCTTTATGTCAAAGACTTAAAAGTGTTGCGAACTTTTGTGCGGCTTTGAGAAAAGTGCTCCTAAAAATGTAATTTTTGCTCATTATTTAATAGCTGCAAGAGGAACTCTTAATGTAAATAAAAATAGAATCATTTATTAAAATGTATAAATAACATTTAGACTGTTCTAAGCATTGTAATGAATTACCAAGTCAGCGCAAAAGCAGCTTGCATTTATACAGTAGGTACACTAGTAGGTACACTAAGTACAAAGAGAGAGAGCGAACATAGAATGAGCGAAATTGCCGCTCTTACAACTCTAACATCAAATAAAATAACTGTTGAGTGCTTTTCGATGACTATGTCTCTTTCACTCACTCTCTGAGCGTGCACTCTCACGAGCGCAGCCAATAGTAACGGTTTTCGAATGAGTTCGTTTGCGAACGGCTCGACTCTCTTTTGTTGTAGTATGCTCTCTTCTCTCAAACAGATCGCCGTACGCTTGGTTGAGTGGAATGAAGCAAAGAGAGGTTTAAGTGAGTGTGTGCGTATGTATGATTGCGTGCATATGCATTGTATTGTATGTGAACATTCGCTACCATTGAGTGATAGTGACTGAGCCTTTTAACAGTCACCGTTTGCATTGAGCTTTCGTCACTTCGTTTTATTAAACTCGCGCCAATTGCATTGCTCTTCCACGAATCGTTCAACTCAAGGCGCTCAGCAGAAAACGAAAATGAAGAGAGCGGTTCATTTCACGAATAGAGCACAAAGAATCAAACGCTTAAGCTTTGTAAGGTGTGTAAAAAGCTTTGTAATATAGTAAAAGGGCTTTCATTAAATAAAATGATATACATATATATTTTCAGCTCATTGCCAGATCGTTTTTATATCAGTTACAATCTGTAATATATCTGGTGCCATATTACTTGGCAGTAGCATTAAGATTTTGTTTCATATGAGAAAACTGGTGCTGAATCGCTTTCATTCAATTTGTGCCACATGGTTGGGCTTGCAAGCTGTGTTTAATCCACCCTACATGGATTTCGGGCATGCTGATAATGTGTCTTCATAGAGCAGGCATAACAAATGCAATGCTAATGACAGTCAGGCATTAAAGCCGCACCCACACATGCACACACACACAACCTTGGCACCCAAATCCCAATACCCAAAATCCACAAGGCTTTCAACACTCCACGTGCCAATGCAAAATGTAAATCCCTATCAGAAAAGCCAAAGCCAAAGTAAAAGCAAAACCAAAACGAAAAGCAAAATCAAAATCAAAATGAAAACGTCGCTGCTTGGCTGCGCAGTACACAATAAATTTGCATGCCACACGCACACATACACACACACACAAGCGTTTATGAATAGATATTGTTAGTACAATAACACACACACATTCACAGGGAAAAAGTGTATATAAGAGAGATATAGATATACACAGGCATAATGCCTAATAATCCGCATATTGTAATATCTGTATTATATGTGGAGAAGCCGCCAGAACGACGCGACGCGACGCGACGCTGCGCTGCGCTGCGGCATTTGCAACTTGTGTGCATGAATGTCATTATGTGGCAGGGGGGGGAAGGGGGTGGCAACACCACCCACCCGTACAATTCTTAATGCGCCCACACACTGTGTAAATATTGTATAAAAATTGCAGCTTAATCACGCCCAAACATGTGTGCAGCTGAATGCGACGTTGACGCTGACGTCGCTGTTGCCGTCGCTGCCGTTGCTGCCAAAGTGCCTTCAACTGCAGCTGGAATTTAGCTGCGCCTGTGTACGCTTAGCCGTATCTGCGCCCGGATGACGCCTGCCAGACTGCTGCCACTGTCAGCCAAGTGTCGCTGTCGCCAGCTCCCTCTCTCCCACTCTCCCTCTCTCTCATTTCTTTGCCGGCTTTGGCAGCGCTCCACATGGCCATCACGGCCGCTGCATCACTGCATTATTTGTGCTCATATGTGGCCTGGCCTCACTCTCTCTCCCTCTCTCTCTCTCTCTCTCTCTCTCTGGCTGCTCCTTTGGCCGCCGCTCTGGTTGCCTTTGCCGGCTTTTATGCCCGCAGATTTGGGTTAAAAGTAGCTTCCCTCGTGTATTTAATAGCCATTCAGCTATAGTCATCGCCGCTTGACTCAGCCCACTTCTATAGCCGCATCTGCATTTTGCATTTGCATCTGGTTTTCGGCTGTATTGCCAATTGTGTGTGTGTGTGAGTGTGTGTGTGTGTGTGCTGTGCTTGGCTCAAACAACTTGGCCTCCGTTTTATTTTACTTTCCAATTATAAATATTATGCTCAAATTGTCAGAGCACGAACTTGGAAGCTATTGATAAAGTCATCTCTATGGCTTAAGTAATTTTTGCAGCATTTTCTAGTGCTTTAAAAGTGAAAAGACAGGCTTAAGTGTCATATATATATATAAAAGGTATTGGCAATTGCCTTCGAGACTCTCTGATCTCAAAGGCAACAAAAAGATATGGTTCAAATCACTCTGCCTAAAGTTCAACACTAGCTAAGTTAAGCCTAGTTTATTTGATTGAGTTTTTAAATTAATATTATATTAGTTTAATGCATTTGTAAGTGAATAAAGCTATTCAAATGATTATCGTTAATTTATAAGCCGAGTTAAATGCGTTTTGGCTGGCAGCTGCTTCAGCTACTGCCAGCAATTAGAGTAGGATAATTCATTTCATTTCAAGCAAAATCTTATAGAGCTCTTCCAACGGGCATTTCAGAGGTCAACGTGGACAACGTGGCGGATAAAGAGGCCATGCCATGGCAACACATCCTTATTAGCCCTAGTCTGCTCAGCTCAGCTCAACTCAAGTCAACTCAACTGAACTGAACTCAAGTCATCTGCAAAGTCGGCGAAAACAGTGAATCAAGTAAGTTGTTGTGCTAGCCCCACAGCTAAAAAGCTAGAAGCCCTCGCACAATATTGGCATAGGAGCTGCCATAATTCCAAGAAGCGCAAGTCGAAAGCGGGCCATAAATTTGTATACTTAAGATGCGCGTGCGGCCGACAGCGGGCTTCAGCTGGCCAGATCAAAAGTATCGCAAGCATTTCCGTCAATTTGGCTGGCAGCTAAGTTGAGGCCAGCTGGGCGCCAACTGGAGCCACATTAATTATACGCAACACAAACATTTTGTTGCAAAGTTGCAGAGAGCTGGCTGCTCTCTCGCGGCATGTCCAGGATCCTCGTCTCGAGCGCATTAAATATTTAACGCCTGCCAAAACACTAATGACAAACACTAAAACTCGACACTAAATTTGAAATGCTTTAAAATTTTATTGAAGCATCCATTAAGCGGAGCCTTAACAATGCTGTTGTTGTTGCTCCTCCTCCTGCTCCTCCTGCTGTTGGTAGGACAATGCGCAATCGCAAAATAAACGCAGCATAAAATCCAGAAATGCCAAAAATAAATTCGCTACTTTAAGCTGCGGCAACTCGTACTAGTTATGCCAGGAGAGACGAGTGGGCGAGGGGGGGGGGGCGTGGCCCGTCGCGATACTTTGCTTTTATTGCAGGCTACTGCTGGGTGATGCTGCTGTTGCTGCTGCTGCTGCTGTTGCTGCTACTTGCTCTTAACATTAACGTGAACTTCATGTTCTTATAAGACGCCAGTGTGCACATGCTGGTCGCGATGGGCGCTGGGCGCTGGGCATGGCATAGGTGAAAGTGCAGAGCGGCAAGGTGGCAATACAAACTTCAGTTAGCAGCAGCAGTAGAGAGCAGCAGCAGCAGCAGCAGCAGCAGCAGCAGCAGAAGTAGCAACAGCAGCAGGAGCAGCAGCAGCAGCAGAAGCAGCAGCAGCAGCCCACAAAAAAAACACACAAACACACACACACACACACACAACACACACACACAAAACACAACACACACAAAAAAAAAAAAAAAAACAAAAAAAAGAGCAGCAGTAGCAACAGACAGCAGCAACAGCAGCAGCAGCAGCAGCAGCAGCAACAGACAGCAGCAACAGCAGCAGCAACAGCAGCAGCAGCAGCAGCAACACGACAGCAGCAGCAGCAACAAAACAGCAGCAGCAGCAGCAGCAACAACAGCAGCAGCAGCAGCAGCAACGGCAGCAGCAGCAACAACAGCAGCAACGACAGCAACAACAACAGCAACAACAGCAGCAGCAACAACAGCAGCAACAACAGCAGCAGCAGCAGATAGCAGCAACAACAGCAGCAGCAGGAGCAGCAGCAGCAGCAGCAGCAGCAGCAGCAGCAGCAGCAGCAGCAACAGCAGCAGCAAGCAGCAGCAGCAGCACCCATACAATTTTAATCACATTAAGTTCACCGAGTAGATATCTGTGTGTGTGTGTGAGTGAGATGGCATTACGCTAACCTCTCTCGTTTGCCTCTACCGCGTGTGTGTGCGTGTGTGTGTGCGTGTGTGTGTTTGTTTGTAATGAATATTTGCAAGTTGTGCCTTGAGCCTCGCTGCAAACACAGCGCAAACAAACTTAAAAACTGTAGCGCACTCAGGCAAAATAAATACTTGAGCAACAACAACAACAGCAGCAAACAAACAACAACAACAGCCACAAGCGGCGCTGCTCTCTTTTTTTCTTCGTTTTCTTGGTATTTTTGTATTTTCTTTTCTTTTTGTTTTTTTTTGAAAATTTATTTGGTTAAGTGACTTTGAGCCCCTAGCCGGCATGTGTGGGCGCGGCGAGGCGTGGCATGCATATTGAAACAAAGTGACTCCCATTGCGTATACGCAACGTGGCCGTAGACGCACAGGCAAAGCAGCGAAATCATTAGCCAAACCAAGCCAAGCCAAGCCAAGCCGCGAAACGCCACTCAATATAAAGGCAGAGAAAAAAACAAAGCCGCTTAAACTCAGATAAGTTAAATTTATATAGATAAAATAATATTTATATGTATATATGTACATATATATTTGTAGTGTACTTATAGAACTTTTACGCCACTCAAATGCATTTAATTAAAGCATATCAAAAGCAAACCACAATAAATATAAAACAGTTAAAAATAAAATATATTAAACATATATCATCTACTATATCATAATATCATATGTATAGATATACGTATTTTTTTTTTTATTTTTTTTTATTTATTTTTTTTTAATCATATAGTTGCTTAATTTGAATTGCCCAGGCTTAGGCTGAGTATAAATTCCATGAAGACAAATTACGCGCAAACGGAAATGTGTGGAGATTTAAAAGAAAAAATGTGCGAATTTTCAGAGTGCACAGCTATGAGGCATAAATGACAATGAAATAAAGAAAATGATGCTTAGAAAATCAATAGACGAACAGCAAATACCCTAGCACACATCATATAAATAAATAGTGAAATATATTGCAATTGTAGACCCAGCTGTATATTCGATATTATTATTAATGAAGGAAAGTACATATGTATTAAGTATTAAAAAAAAATAAAAAAATAAATAAATAACAAAACAATAGTGACATTAATTTCTTGAAATTTTGTTTTATTTAATTAAAAGTTAATTTTATTGTTAAAAATTATTTTTTCATAATTTACTTAACAAAAAATTATTTTATTGTTATTAATGAAGCAAAGTACATATTAAATATGTATATAAAAAAATAAATAAATACAAAAATTTTTAATTAAATTTTTTTTTTTAACGTTAAAAATAATTTTTTCATAATTTATTTAATAAGAAATTATGTTATTGCTAAACACTATTTTTTGTATAAAATTTTAGATTGTATTATGAAACAATATGATACAGTTTTATATCATTGTAGTCAAATAAATATTATTACTTTCCATATAATTGTCATAGCTAAAGGAAAACCCATTTGCTTTAAGACACTGCACAGTTGATGTCAATTTTAGAATACTTTCTTCTTTAAGTGTATACAAGCTGAAACAGAAAAGAAGAAACAAAGAAAGAGAGAGAGAGGGAGAGAGGGAGAGGGAGAGAGCAGAAAAAAACAAAATGCGAACAGCTGCTGCTGTCGATTTCAATGAGATTTTCCAGGCAACTACATCGCTTAAGATGCGACATTTTTCAAGACACGCTTCCGTTTGGATCCAAAGCTTTGATTAGCTTTTGAAATGTTGTTGCTGCTGTTGTTGCTGCTGTTGTTGCTGCTGCCTCTACTGGGCCACTAATTAGAATAAATCTAAATTGCTCGTTTTGCGGCAGTCAGCGTAATGACTTTTATGCGCATGCTTAAGCCCGCAATTATCCACAGCAGCCAAAGATTAAATCGTGACAACAACAACAACAACAACAACAATAGAGTGCAACAAAAGACTGACAGCCGGCAACTGGCAAGCCCCAAAAAATCCACATTATTGATATAGGGGGCTATGACCAAGGCCAAAATAAAAAAAAAAAAAAAAGAAAAGAGACGGTGGCACGAGCCAACCCAACCACCCACAAAGGCTTAAAAACCGCAAAAATTACAAAGCATTCAAGACCGAAAAGAGGCCAAAAGGGGGGCCAAAGGGGGTGCAAAGGAACGCTCAAGCAACAGCAGGCGAGCAGCCAGCCAGCCAGGCAGCGGAAGTTATTCAAGTGAGGCATAAGAAAATAATTAAAAACATAAAAGCAAGAGCTCAGACCTATCTACGATATGCCCTATAAGGAGAGCAAAGCATATTCAATTACAGCAGTAGCTCAAAAGAAGAAAAGAGCACAACAAAATGATGAAAGAATATGAATATATAAGAAATTAACAAAGAAATTAACATACAAATATATGCATATATTTAATTGTTATATTTTATATTTTGTATTTTGTATATACATACAGAAAAAATTATTATTATTTGTTTTGTCATTGAAAAAAGTAAATTTGAATAATAAGTTATCATTAATATTATTAATAATTATTAATATGATAATTATTATTAATAATAACCATTCAAATAAATAAATAAATAAATAACAATATCATTTTTTTTTTTAAATAAGTTTTTTGTAAACAAATAAGCATAATTTTGTATTATAAAAATTAATTACAAAAGTTAAAAAAAAAGAAAAATAAATAAATTGGAGGAATATTTTTAGTTATATTAACTTAAAAAAAAATTTAAAAATAATTAAAAAATATATATATTTAAATTTATTAAAAGAACTTAACTGAACTACAAATATTAATCAAATTTAATTATTTTTATTATTATTTTTTTTTTTTTAACAATTTTGTAATTAATTTTCATAATAATATTTTTTCCTTTTTTTAAATAATGTAGTAATTAAAAAAAAAAGCATTCGAAATAAGATTAAAAAACAAAACTTTGGCTATAAATTTAATATATTAACTAATCGCAAAAAAAAAAAAAATAAATAAAAAGTAAATAATTAAAAAAAAATAAAATAAAATAAATAAAAATAAAATAAAAATAAAATAAAATAAAAAATAGAAAAATAAAAATAAAATAAATAAATGAAAAATAAAATAAATTAAATTAAGAGATGAAAATAGATAAAAAATATTCTGTATGATGAAATGTTATACCTTGACTAAAAATTTAAATCAATTATAAAATAAAGATATAAATTTACAAATATTTAATTCAATATTTGAAACTAAATTTATATTTAGTATTTTTTAAATTTTTCGCTTCAATATTGAGCAAGCAACATATTCAATAAAATGTCACACATACATATATACATCTACAATATATTGGATATTGTCTCCCCCCCTCTTCAGACGAAACCTTTAAATGTATTTTGTCTCTTAAAGCCGTGGCTCAGCTCATTAAATATTTAAATGTACGCATATTATTTACGCATCCCTCAGTTGGCAGGCTGCACTGTACGACGATTACGGTTGAGGTTCTTGTTGATAACTCAATGTGCCAGCATCAGGACCGTCTCGTCTTGTGCATGCATGACAAACAACTCCTTTGCTCAACAAGCAAACCACAGGCCACAAAAGCAAAAATATATATATATGTACATACTATATATATATATATAAAATAAAGAAAAAAGCAAAAAAGAATATGTTTGTTAGCAAAAGGGGCAACAGCACAAAAAAAAGGAAAAGAAAAGAAAAAAAAACACAAGAAAAATATTGTGAAAAAGGTAAAAGTGAAATGTCAAGCGAAACGAAGGCAAACACAAAGATGAATCTGAAAGACGTGGTGGACCTAGTAAAACGGTAAAGGCAAACAGCGCGACCCCTCCCACAAAGACGCAGCCAAAGCCAACGAACTTTTCGCTTTTCAAAGTCATATGGCAAATCATAAATTTAAAGCACACACAGGGAGAGAGTGAGAGAGTGAGAGTGAGAGAGATAAACAACAAGAACGTGATCAGGCTGTTGCAGCCAAAAGCCCCCAAAATCCAAAGCATCAACTCACACACACACACACATGCCAACATAAGTGGGGCCCAGAGTTTCTAAAGAAACTCGACCGCAAATTGGGCAGCGGAAGCAGTCCAGTCAAATCAGTTTTCCACTGCATTAAACGATGCCCACCGACCATACAAAACAGATATAGACATGTGTGTGTGTGTGAATGGGACGACATGGTTAAATATGTAGGCCACCAAATAAGTGGACAGCCAGTGTCGATGCTACAAATGATGATGGCCTATCGCCATTGTCTTCTCGGCTAGGCACTTTTCGTTAGAGTGTGGAAATCTGGACGTGAGGCCATTTTCTATGTGGCCCCGCTTTATGACAGCCACTTGTCTGTTTAACAAATAAGAAAAAAAAAAAAAAAAACTGGTACAAGAGGAACGTAAGAGATAGTCGATACTCTAATGCCCTACCAGTAGTAGCATAGATAGATGGAGAGCTGAAGATGATATAGGAATTTTATTAGAGCAAGCAAGATCTAAGATAGATTCTCGATTAGCTGCATCAGGAATTGCTATTATAGAATAGAGAGAGATAGAGAGAGTGAGAGAGCGAGAGAGAGAGAGAGTGAGAGAGAGAGAGAGACAGAGAGAGATTCATAGGAATGTCATTATATATTTTCTTGATAATATCGAATTGAGAAGAACATTCACATGTAGTAATACTATATTGGGAGTAGTACTACATTTCTAGAGATATCTAGAAGAGACCAACAAGTTTTTCAAGATACTACATAAATATACAAAATATTGTATATAAATATGCAATATACTATAAGATATCTATGTATATCTAACCTGCATATTATAGAATTTCTACAATAAATAAATAATAACTCTCTCACATAACACTTATGCAAGAACTGGCATTCCCACTGCACTAGACTCCAACCAGTCAACTCTACTTAAATGTATTATTCAACTCTGCCCTAAATTTACTTGAATTTGCAGGGTACACAAGTGTGTACAATAGCCGAAAGGACTTGGTCGAGTACTCGGTGTTGCTCTACGTCGGTTGCGGCCAAGTGCTTAAAGTTGCAACTTCAACTGTCAGTCGAGCTATTTGCTTGCGGCAAACTCAATTAAACCAGGGCACAGTGCGCACTCTTTCACACGCACGCACGCACGCACGCCACCACCTACCAGCCCACCCTGGTATTGCCCTCAAAACATATACATCATTCTAGTTCTAGTCCATGTCCCATGGGTCGGCCAACGGAGGCCCCACATTAAGAGTTAAGTGAGCGCAAACAAAGTTCCGAGCTGACAATTGCTGTACACTTCAGCTGATTGTCATAGTGTCTAACGTGCCCTGAAATCAGTGTATTGTGTGCAGTGTTGTAAAACGACGCCTGCTGCAATTTCCACACTGTTTTCATTTACAGCAGGTAAAGATAAAAAGTGTGGTAAAAAGCTGTAATGAGTTCTCTTGTTTACGGCTTGACTACGGCGTGAACAAAATCAGTGTGTAGTGTTGTATAACGACAACAAGCTGTCTCTTACATGCCGTAAAATTCACAATTTAGGAAAATTGCAATCCTTGCTCAATGAATGATGTTGTGCATAAAAAGTAAGATGGCAAAGCTTGTATCAAATGGCTTGACAGTGTTAGTAAACGAAAGGCGTAGTGGGTGTGTTGTACTATATTTTGTGGAAGTAGAAACTTTGAAATGTTTTTGATGTGAATTGTTACTCAAGTTCCATAAATCTATGGGTAGATAGCTTGGTTAGTAATCATTGTGTACGAAATTTGTTTTCCAGTGTTGTAAAACAACAATTGAATGTTGCATATATTGCATGATTTCGTGTTTTATATATAAAAAAATAATATAATATGTACATACATATATGAATACAAAGTCTTGGTGATAAAATGTCAGTGATTAGTGTTGTAAAACGGCAAAAAACTCATTCAAATATGAGGGGCATGTACTAAAGCAGAGCACATAACCCCCAGCACAATCAACTATGGCTGCTTAAAGTTCACAATTATAGATACACTTGACGCATGACGTTGTACAACACTGTTTTGCTGATATCATCGCGCTGAGGTTCACTCACTATTTGCTGCGAGGCCAATGCAAATATATTAGCCAACCAACTGGAATATTGGATGAAAAATGTTATTAGTTCCAGCACAGAATTAACCAACACTGGCAGCAGGGCGCATTCGCTGGCTCGTTTGCTGATTCAGACCAACCGCAAATATTGCTGAGCCGCATGACAACAAGCAAATAAGCGATGCATTACAGATGTGAGCCAACTGGCAACTGCCGACGATGGATGGCATCGCCTGACGCCTGAGTTGTCCACGTTAGCTACCCAGCTGTGTATGTCTGTGTGTGCGTGTGTGTGTGTGTGTGTGTGTGTGTTTTGTGGAAATGCAGGCAAATTATTTGCTATAACGTAATTAACATGATTTATAGACGAGCACACAACAGACAGCCAACAGCGAGCATCAGTCAGTCAAGCGGGCCACAGAACACGTATGTGGTGTATGTATGTGTGTGTGTGTGTGTGTGACTGTTGCTGTATTTGCAATGTTGTCTGTCATGGACAGACGACTTATATTGACAGCTGAGCTGCAGCTTTGATGGCCAACTGACTCGTTACGGGGTCATAGACGTCCAGATACTCGAGCATTCAGCATTTCCTACAAAGTTTATACAGATGTGACAAATATTTGCCATAGGGCGAATGTACTCTCTATGTGTGTGTGTGTGTGTGTGTGTGTCTGCAATTGATTAATTTATATGATTCAAAGGGTGTCTGGGGGCGTGGCGTTTGGCAATGCGGCTAACAAGATAAATAAACATGAAGTGCCAAATAAAGATATTGTTACAAAGTTCCCAGACATTTGTTGACGTGAATAAAAATGTATTTGCCATAAAGAGCATAAATCACAAAACATTCTATAGAGTCGAGAGAGAGAGAGAGAGAGAAACGGAAATGAAATTGATATACGTTGCGTTGCTATGGCCCAGCCACACATAAAATATTCAATTATTTTCTAAAATTACAATTTTTGCAACTGTTGCCCAAATATTTTCATGTACGCCTTTAATTTGGCCAACAATGCATATTAAAATTTACACACAGAGAGAGCGAGAGAGAGAGAGAGAGAGAGAGAGAGAGAAAGAGAGAGGAGAAAGAGGTAGAGATATTGTGTTCCTGGCCCTTGTGTCGTTCTGTATTTACAATTCATTTAACATGCGGCGAAATCAATAAGCGTAATATTTAAAATTGTAAAATATTTGCATACGTATGTATATGTATTATCCCATAAATTTTTAGTACATAAACAAAAAGCTGCTAGCCAACTGACTGGAAAAAAAAAAGTCCAAGGCATATCAAATTTGATAATAAATTTTAGAATGGCCAATCAATTTGTAATCAGGCGTCAAAGTCAGCTGCTGCGCATGAACATTATTCATTGGCTGTTGGCAAATTTAACATGCACTTTAAAATCAACCAGAGGAATGATATTAACTAGCGTTCCTCTCAAGTGCCTGGTAAACCTGCAATGAACTATTCACATAATCAATTTCTACAACGAGTTAACTGATTTGCCATGAACATAAGTTGACGATCTTTTATTTAAATGCAAATGATCTAGGATTACTTCGAATTTACCCTCAAGTACCTGGTAAACTTGCAATGAGCTATTCACATAATCAATTTCTACAACGAGCTGCTGATGCAGTTAGCTAACTGATTTGCCATGAGCATGAATCAAAGATTTGTTATTTGAATGAAAATTTATCTTGAGCTTCAAGATCCCAGTTAGCCTCAAGTGCCTGGTAAACTTGCAATGAGCTATTCACATACTCAACTTCTACAACGAGCTGCTGATGCAGTTAGCTAACTGATTTGCCATGGACATGAGTCAACCATTTTTTATATGAATGTAAACAATCTAAGGTTGCTTTCAACTTAACCTCAAGTACCTGGCAAACTTGCAATGAGCATTGAAAATACTCAATTTACACACCTAATTAGTAGATATCTCCTTATCAACTCTCGAACTGAAATTGACACTGAGTTTGATCAAGTCTAGTTGGCTAACTGATTTGCCATGAACTTTGCCATGAACATGAGTCAAAAGTTGGTATTTCGAGTTAATGAATTTCCAATTTTGTTCTAGCTAGAAGTTTTGCTCTGCCACATTTACTTTGGGGACAACAATTTGTGAGGGAACTCTTGCCTAAGGTGCGCACACATTGCTCGATTTATTGGAATTTCGTTTGTTATTTTCTTTTTCCCCATTTTTTTCCCTTCTGGTTTTTCGTTTTTTTTTTTCGGAAGTAGTGCAATTAATTTTGCAACAAAAATTTGTTTAGTGGCTGGCGGTCATTTTGTTTCAGCTTTTGCACTTTGTTTGCATTTTTTACTGTCAGTTTTTTAGTTTTTCCTTTATTTTTTGTTCCGAGCTTTGGCCCAATTCGAAAGCAATTTTTTTCCAATATGACACCCACACAGCGTCCTGTGATGTGGAAACTAAAACTAATGCGGCATGAGCATGAATACGTGTGTGCACATACTTTCCGCACTGGCTGTTGTTCCAGTTGTTGTTGTTGTTGTTGTTGTTGTTGCACAAATTGCTCAAGCCACATTGTTGCACTTGGCGAGACTGCGGCTGGTGAAGCGTAAGCGCCGCAAAAGTTGCTCTACGCCCTGCAGTATGCTAAGATTTATAGCTGCGACTACTGTTGGCTTCTGTTATTGTTGTTGTTGTTGTTGTTGTTGTTGTTGTTGTTTGTTTTGGCTTAAAACAATTTTGAAAAGTTTGGCTCGTGCGTCGGCAGCAGAAAGTATAGTACATCAAATTAAAACTATCCACGTGCTCTGTTAGTTTTGCTCACTCTCTCTCACTCTCTCTCTCTATCGCTCTCTCTCTCACTCTCTCTTACATCATACAAAATATTACACACGCATGAACGAAATATATATCTTTATATGTATTATATACATATATATGTATATGACCGAAATCTTTTCCAAGTTTAATGTCCTTTTGGAGCGGCTGTCGTTACTGTTGCTGGCGCCATCTGACGGCAGCTTTATGCACGACTTGGAATCTCTTTGTTTCCATAAGTGAATTAACTTTATTTAATTCTATTTCTTCTGCATGGCGACAGGAGTTGGCTGGGATGTGAAGTGAGTGAGAGAGGGAGAGAAAGAGAGAGAGAGAGAATGGGCTAGAAAAATAGAGATACAGAAACGAACGGAATTTGTGAGAAGGAGAACTGGAAGGACAGAGAATTAGAGAGAAAGGAATGCTTCTATACGACAAAGTGAGAGAGAGAGAGAGAGAGAGAGAGAGAGAGAGAGAGAGAGAGAGAGAGAGAGAGAGAGAGAGAGAGAGAGAGAGAGAGAGAGAGATAGAGAGAGTGAGAGAGAGAGGCAGAGATACAGATAGAATGAAAGCAGAGAGAGGGAGAGATGGAGCCAGACAGGGATTAATAGTGAGAGGGAAAGAGATGGAGAGAGATAGAGTGAGAGAGAGATAAAGAGAGAGAGAGAGAGAGAGAGAGTGAGAGAGAATGAGCGTGACATGGAGGAAGTAAGGGGAGTGAAATTCGGACGGATAGATAGAGAGAGTGAAAACGAGTTGAAAGAAAAGAGATAGAAAGGATGAGGAATAGTGAAGAAGGACGAGTGTGTGAGAGAGAGAAAGAGCGCTTCACATAGAAAAATCTACAGAGAGGGAGAAGCAGAGTTGCACATAAAGAAACTGAGAGGGGAGAGGGAGAGAGAGAGAGATATAGAGAAAAGAGACAGAGCGCCTTACAAAGAATAATCTACAGAGAGGGAAAATCGGAGTTATACGCAAAGTAACTGAGAGAGAGAGATGAGATGAGAGAAAAAGCGCTTCACACAGGAAAATCTGCAGATAGGGACAGGCAGAATTACACATAGAGTAGATGAGAGAGAGAGAGAGATCCACCACAAAACAATGTCAACTACCGATAGTAAGAGAAAGTGAAGTGAATCAGACAAAGCGAATTCTCCAATTGTATATGCCGAACTTTTTGTAAGTTTATCCCCTGATAAACTTCAAGTTTATTATATCAGTATGTGTGGAGATATGCAGCGTGAGTAGTTCGCTGATTTATGGGGCAACCCTCGCAATTGTTGCAGTTAAAGTAACACAAACAACTGCAACTACATGAACTACATTCGAGAGTTTTTTCACGTGTGTTAAATGATTTTTGTTGTTGTTGTTTTCTGTTTTTGATACCTTTTTTTTTTTATTTAGCACTTGTTTTATGTTGTTCGCCTGTTGTTGTTGTTGCTTGTTGCTGTTGGCTTTGCATATTTTGTATTTATACGTGGTTGTTAAATTAATTGCGACTTTGTGCGGCGTACATTGTTGTTGTCAGTTGTTGTTGTTGTTGTTTGATTATTTGTTTATTGTTGTTGTCCGTCATCAACCACATCAATGGCTCATTAATTAATTATTAACGCCATTCAATTCAGTTACCCATCATGCTAATTTACAATGTTAATTGGCAGATATAGCGTTTGTTAATTTGATTTTCATGTCATGCTTAGCCCTACTCTTTACAATTTTAATAATAAATACATCAGGCAAATACACAAACGGTGAAACTTTCAATTCAATTTATTTTATAATTGATTACAAATTGCATGACAATTCAGGGCAAAAAAAGGATTATTACATATATCAATGACCATGGGGAGCTTGTGATGCTGTCAATCCATTTGATGTTTGTGGTTTTCAGATTAGTTTTTCATTGAAACTTTTACTCATTCGATGTGATTCGATGAGGCACCAAGTGGAGTCCAGAGATCACGGTTTAGTGAGTGAATGAATATATATTTAGATTGTAGGATTCTCAGAGTTTAAATTACGGTTGTAGAAAATTTTTAAAAATATCCTATCGTTGATATTTTAAGTTTTGAAAAGGTTCTAAAATGATATTTGATATTCAACTTTAAAAAAATCGATATATTAATAGTTTTCGATACAGAAATGATAAGTCCCGAAGTCCCGAAAAACCGATATTCTGATATTTTGATATATTTTCGACAACTCTACTTTAAATACATATATACAGAAGGCATTTTCTAGCTCGCTTAACTATTTAGCGATATCAGCTCTGGCCCTGAATCGTCTTCTACTCACCCACAAATGAATTCGCGACTCTTCTGATTTAACTTTCAAATTGAATGACAATTAGCTCGATATAAATGCAAACTTACTATTGACACAACAATTGATAGCTGGCGCTTCAAGTGATTTCAAGTATTTGCATTATATTTGAAGCATATTGGCCAAGTCGTAAGCCGTGAAACGTCGCGTCGCAGCTATGAATGAAGCTGTTTAACTTGCTCTGCTTATGCTTGAGCGCATAAAAGTGCCAACTATTTGTGTACGAGTGTGTGTGTGCGTGTGTGTGTGTGCGAGGCCATCAATCAACGCACAAGAGCTCATCACAAGTAACTGCTCTTTAAACACTAACAAGTCACTGGCTTAAGAGCTATCGATATGCAAAGAGCTGGCGAATGGACTCGCTTGACTGCTTGATAAAGTGTACGCGAATACAGTGAGTGTGTGTGTGTGTGTGTGTGTGTGTGTGTGTGTGTGTGTGTGTGTGTGGGACTCTGCACTATGCTGTTCATTTTAAGTGAAACCAAAGTATTAAGACGCTCACACCCTTCTCCGCCACTCGGCTAAAATGCATTAATCTTACACCCGCACAAACAGAATGTCTAAGGGGCGTGGTGGGGAGTGGAGTCTGGAATATCGATGGCGGGCGCTTGATGTCGATGTCGCTGTCGCTGTCGCTGTCGCGGATATTGCAATTTGATGGAGCTGCAGCAGTTGGGAGCGAACACAGCGAACTGCAGCCAGGGCAGGAGTCGGGCAGGAGCCGGGCAGAAGGAAGCGGAAGTGCCGTCTGGTGAGTAAACAAAGCCTAAGACACTTGAGCGCTGGCTTACGCCATGCCCGAAAACCTCCCCCCTCTCCCTCTCTCTCTGGGTGGGTTTGTTGTCTCTGTCTTTGTTTCGCTTGCTGCCAGCTTTGCGAAAGTTTACTTTTTATCTTTTGTGCCACTTGAGCTCAGTGGTTGGCTGGCTGGGTGGCTCAGTCTCTTGGCCGTAGATAAATGCGCAACAAATGCAGTTTGCTGAAGTCAATTATTGTGTAAGTAGCTTAATTCGCTTGGCGCACGGCTGACGGCGATTCGTAATTGAATTAGTAACGTAAAAAATTTTGTAATTGGATCCAAATTGAGGCCATGCGTTGTGTGGCAAGTGCGAAACGCTTCCCTCTCTCTCTCTCTCACTCTGTTTGATTTAAGTTCTTGTCGCTTCTATTTACAATTCTCATGGCATTCCGCACTCAGTCGTTTGGCTTTTGCCTTAAGCACATATCATGCACCTTAAAGTTAAGTTTCCCTTTGGCTTAGAAACTAGTTCGTACTTTTCGCTTGCTCAGTTGCAGGGCGAACAAATTTAAAGTATTGAAAAGTTAGTGTGTTTTCTTTCTTACTTGCTTTCTTTCTGTTTGGCCTTTTGTTTGTCCACAAAGTCACTTGAGCCATCGCACAGGGCCCACTTCAAATGCATGGCGCTCTCGAGAAACAAATGCACTTTAAGTACGAGTACTTTTAACACTCACGAGTGCGCCTCACAGCGGCTCGTGATCTGGGGGCAATGCGGCTCAGCTTTTTGTGGGCTAAAAGCAATTCGAGAACAACGAAAAACTGCAACCACTTAGCTATTAGAGCCATAGCCCCTTAGCCTACGTGCCTGCCTTGTATTAGCTTATCAACTACTGTCAGGCTGAGCGCAGGCCCCTTATATGCCTTATATACCCTATAAACCAAAGCAAACTTGTGCCAAAAACCATCCAAAATTATCTTTGCTTGCCAGCCATGAAATTGTCATACATGAATATAGATCACAATTTGAATTTACAATATTTATTATTTTATACATTTATTTTTTATGTTTTTTTAAATATATTTTTTATATATTTTTTAATAATGTTTTTATATAGTTTTTCATATTTTTTAAAAATATATTTTTGTATATATTTTTTATATATATATTTTTTTTATTTTTTAAATATTTTTTATATATTTTTAATATATTTATATATATTCTTTATATATATGTCGAATCGATATTTTTATTTTCTTTTATTAATTTGCATTTCCGATATTTTGTTATTCAATTAATGCATGTATCATCACTGATCAACATATGTATCATCTCTAACAAGCAATGTACAGAGAACGAAAGAGAACGAAATTGTTGTTTTACCGTTATGGGATTCTATCCCTTTTCCTTTATGTGTATCTGTCTCACAAACCATGTAATTTTCGCGAGCCCAACAGATCATCTGTTCTGCGTAGTCTCGGTCTGACAATGCGATAGAGTGAGATGACTATAACATCTAGCAGAATGTATTAGTATTGAGCATGGTATGTATCCACTAGAATATATTGAAGAAGAAGAGCAAAGTGATGCTCATTGATGTTGAAAACTTGAAGTAGAAAGGTCGCGTCATGTCAGATCCGAGAAAACGAAAAACAAGGCACGCGCTGCTGAAAAAATAAATGTGGAACCTGACGGTAATGAAACTACGACATAGTATATATTTTTTATATATTTTGATATATAGTTTTTATATTTTTTTTTAAATATATTTTTGTATATATTTTTTATATATTTATATATATATTTTTTTATATATTTTTTTATATTTTTTAAAATATATTTTTATTTTATATTATTATTATTTATTATTATTTTTATTTATATTTATATATTTTTTTATATACATACATGTATATTTTTTATTTTTTAAATATTTTTTATATATTTATAAATATATTTTTAGGTATATACATCACCTACACCTCATACTCGCATCATTAATGCCTCACTGTTGGGCTCTCTATATGTAGAAATATGAAGTCACGAAGTAACTCCCAATTAGCTTGCATTTCGCCTGCTCTCATTGGCCATGTCAGCCATCAGCTGCAGCTTATTAGCCGAGTCGAGCCCTGCGCCTAAGTAATCTACGCTTATATTGATAAAGCCAACTGAATTAATTCAATATTTGGCTGCATAAATTACGCTCAAATGAAACACGGAACGAATCGAAACGAAACGAAATGAAATGAAAGAAATGTAACGATAAATCTTGTTATTTATACACACACACACACATTCATAGTATATGTATATGTATGCAGGATTTACCTGTGTATCTGGCTCTCTCAATTGTCTGTCTGTCTGTCGGTTTTTGGCTAACTGTGATGAAATATTACCCTTCACATGTTGTGCATTTCATTTGGCCATAATAACTAAAAAAAAGAAGGAAATAAAACAAAAATTGTGATAAATTTAGTTGGCCCAAACAGACTAAGCCAGCTATGCATATGTGTGTGTGTGTGTGTGTGTGTGCATTGACATACTTATATACATATATATATGTATATATAATGGAATATATATAAAGTTCACTTATATTTCAATTCAGATTAAGTTCTATAATTCATCAAGTCGACAGCGCCTTCGCATGCCGATACCCTTGAGGCGAGCCGTTGGCCAACAGGGTATATGCGCACCTTAACTACCTATTAATAGCGTGCAGCTCGTTCGATTTCGGCATTCGGTATCTGTTGGCCGTGCAAGGCGCTTGAGTGAGTCCTTTGACTCGATTCGTATATTTTGTTTTGGCTTTTTCGTTGGGACTGTTGAATTATTGATATGTCTGCTCTCGTTCTCCCTCAATCTCTCTCTCTCTCTCTCTCTCTCTCTCGCTCGCCCTTTTGCTGTGTGTGTGTGTGTGTGTGTGTGTGCTTAGTGGACTGCGAGGATTCGAGTTGTGAGTGCCCTGCATAATTCATTATGTATTTCTGCGTCCACGTAACCCACGCCCCACCCCTCGCCCGCCTCACAAAGTGAACAGCACTGTTGACTGCCACGGCCACGCCCAGCCGTTGGCAAAGCGGCAAGCGCGCGCATGTTGCCATCTCCAACTGACGCCTGTTTAGGCATATAAAACATAATAAATTCCAGCTCAATTTTCGTTAGTGGATTATGCCATATAACACACTTTAGCCCAGAGTTTTTAGCATAATAAAGTGGCCAACTGTAAAAAGGGCTGCCAGCCGCGAGCCGTGGACCCAAGGCGCGGCCGTTGCACGGCTCAGCCGCATGCAGCATCGTAGATAAGCAAACAACAGCAAACAATAAAGAATAAAGAAAAACAACGCCAGCCGTAAAAGAAACGAGCAGCAAAGAAAAAGAAAAAAAAGTGAATAAAAAAAAAATAGAAAAGTAGAAAATTTTCCTTGGATTTATGCGAATAAAACGAGTGTTGTCTGAATATATATGATTGCAATTCCGAATAGTGAGTGGGGTTAACATGATTTATAATGATACAAGAGCCTAGCAGCCAGCAGCTGAGATAATTGATTCGAATGAGATATCAATGCTGCCCCCCCTCAACCTCTCTCGAGCGAATGCCATTTGCATTCATTGAATAATTTACACGCAGCGAAAGAGTTTCGCCAGCATTATTCATATTATTCATCGGCATTATCATTGAAGATTATGTTAATTGCAAATTCCACTGTCTGTCTGTCAGTCTGTCTCGACTTTTCGCAAGATTTATATTTAAAGCCTTTCTTATACAACACAAATAATTAATGCATACAATTTCTATTTCCTATAATTATGTGGAATAAACCTGGCTGCTGCAGCCTCTCGGCGGGAGACTTTTGGGTCGACTTTTGGAGCCGAGCATATTTCAATTAGCTGCTGTTACTCAGTTGTCAGCCAAGCTGCTTGCATGCGCTCATAATTAAAATATCACTTGCCCGAAAAGGTCAACTTTCTCAACTAATTAAATCGGGAAATTCTTCTTGCCTTCACGTAGCTCAGTTATAAAGTAAGAGTATGTTCGACTCAGAAATGCCGGGTAACTTATTTTTGTATTTTATAATCAACTTTTTAGCTGGCAGCGGTGAAAGTGGGAGACACTGAACGAGGTCTGGAGTGCATGTTCCTGGAGAGCTCATTCAAGAACTACCATCTCAAACAGTTGGGAGTAGATTACATTATAGCGATTGCTAATGTACTATATGAAGCTAAGCTGGGTTTTAATAGGTATAGTGATCCAGGTTGAGTTGGTTTAACATTTGAAACTTAAGTTATACGATAGTATTTGGTAGATGAGATATGATATGCAGATGGTATTAGATATGATAATCGTAATGAGATATGATCTGTAGATAATATAAGATATGACAATCGTAATGAGATATGATATATAGATGGTATTAGATATGATAATCTTAATGAGATATGATATATATTATAGATTGGAGATAAGATATGTAGATAGTATAGTCTATGAGAATCGTAATGAGATATGATTTGTAGATAGTATTACGTTCGCAACAATCTCTAAGGTCAATGCAAATTGTTTAACCGTGAGCATTTCAACTCGAGTGCGGCTGAGCATTGAGCAAAGAAGATATCGAATAATTCTTGTGCTCTATACTCTAAGTATACACCATATAAATCCATGTCCATAAACAACCGTTGAGTAAGAATTGTCAATAAAATGCTTTACGGAGCGACAAGCATTAGCAGAGCACGAACTGAGGTAACTCAAACAACAGTTCCTGACATCAGATGCTTCAAGCCGCTCAGGGCATTTCCCACTGTTATTTAAAAGTATTCAAAGAGAGAGAGAGAGAGAGAGAGAGAGAGATAGAGATAGGGAGAGGGAGAGAGAGAGAGCTCAGGCCTTCATGAGTTGGTTTTAGCTCAAACATTGGAAGTTAAACGTGAAAATCAGTCAGATCAGGCACTGTTGAGTGGAGTATATAGCGCAGCTCATGCTCTTTCAATTTTATAGGAAACATCTCTTATAAAGAGCTTTGAAATGAGTAAGACGAAAGACAACAGGAAAAAAATATCCTGATTTCCCATTTTAAATACCTGCTTGGCATATTTATATAGATAAGAGAACATTTAAAAAAAATACTAAAAATTGGCTGAAGTGTAAGGAAACCTCCGTTAACTAATACAGAACATATACCAACTCTAACTGAATTCAAATATTTGTTAGAGCCAAAGTCAGTTACTGTGAGGCAAGCACAAATGCTGATAGCCTTGCGAGTCTGTCTGCCTGTCTGCCTGTCCAGGAGTCATAATATTTTATTCGTCTGTTGGCGTCGCAGACACAAAAGCTCAAGCCCAGCAGCAAACAGCAGCCGCAGCAGGAGACGGCAGGCGACGGCAGGAGACGGCAGGCGTCGGCAGCGCTGTGGCATGCCACGCCATGCTGGAGCAGCCCTAATTGGCCCAAGTGGCTGCCCGGGCTGCCTAAAACTACAGCTTGGCCGCGCCCTGCAGGGCGCTCATTGTAGTTGTTGCTGATTTCTGTTTCTTATATTTTTTGTTGTTCACAATTTTTTGGTATTTTTATTATAGCTGTTGTTCGCTCAGCTCTCGCTTTGCATTGCGTTGCACAAAGAAAGTTGTTTACGCAAAAATGTTGCGCGTTGCGTCCGCTACACGCTTTTCAAGTGGCAAAAAGAGGAAGACGTTGACGGCAACAGCAAAACCAAATCAAAAACAAATCTTGTTACGACAAATTTCAGCTACTATGCGACCAAGTGGAACAAAGGCGGCCGCCCGAGACGTTGCAGACGTTGCAGCTGAATGCGGCGAGGGGCAGCCACAGAATGTCTCGCTGCACAAAAAGAAATGCGCATGGGTAAACACAATGGCAGGTCCTTAGATGCTCGACTCGACTGCCTTCTGGTACGTAACACTAATTTGCTTAAAGCCAGCCGCGGACCAAACTCAGCAAATGACATTTAAAGTGCAGCGAAAAGTCGCTAACTAGCACAGGCGAGCACAGCAATGCATAGCTCGGCACAACTGGCCGAAAACGGCGACGACAGCTCGAAATGAAATGCAAATACTATTTACAAAGCTGTGTAAGTACTGAACAATGCGGCGACCAGCCCTTGCACAGGCCTCCAGCTACACTGAACGAAATTTGCGAAATTTACTTGAATTAAACTTAAGTCAATTACATTAAATTGCACTAAATATTTATCACTTAAATGAAAGCATTTTGGAAATTATTTAAAGTCAATTAAAATGCCAAGTATATTGAAGAGTTGCTCGACAGTGAGAATCACATAGAAAGGCAGTTAGAAGTAGAGCAGAGTTGCTTGCGCATAGTCATATTTATTATACCTTTTGTGAAATAGTTGATTGCAATGCCAAAATTTTACTTTATATTGAATTCTTAGGCAATGAGAATCACATAGAAAGGTAGTTTAAGTTAAGCATAGACTCAAATATATTGTATACTGAATTTGTAGGTAATGAGAATCGCTTAGGAAGGCCGTAAGAAGTACCTTTTGTGAAATAGTTGATTGCAATGCCAAATATACTTTATATTGAATTCTTAGGCAATGAGAATCACATAGAAAGGCAGTTTAAGTTAAGCATAGAGTCAAATATACTTTATATTGAATTCTTAGGCAATGAGAATCACATAGAAAGGCAGTAAGAGATAAAGCTTAGACGATTTCTGAACTAATTGCATAATCACATACATATATCCGATATATTTCTTAATTATAATATCAAATACACTTTATATAGAGTTGCTTGGCAATGAGAATCGCATAGAAAGATTGTTGGCGCATTGAGACCCCTCGCTGTTTGCAAATTGAAATACATTCAAATATATTTGATGCCCTACTTTGAGTTAATAATAATACCAAACATATTGACCATTTTCTATACGCTGAGAATCGCATAGTAAGGCAGTGAGAGATGAAACAGAAACAGATGACATTTCAGGTGGTTATTCATATCATTATTTATTCTACTGTTGCATCAGCTAATAGCTCATTTAAAGGTAAACTTTTGAGCATATATATTCCTTTCGGGGCTCTTCTGGATTTTCTCTCAGTGTAGTCCTTCAGTCTCGACCTGTTCGCTGGCCGGCAAAAGCCACTAACAAAATTTTGCATTGTTGCCGTCGCTTGTCAAGTGTGTTCGGCTGCTGTTGCTGCTGCTGCTGCTGTTGACGCAAAGTCTTTGCCTTAACAAACTCGAAATGTCACTGAGGGGCATAGCGAGGGGGAGGGGGGGGGGAAGGCTCACACAGAAAACTTACTGACAAAGGCCTGTAAGGCACAAAATGCGTGCATTCAACTGCATGCGAAGACGGTAACTCGCTTGACTTGCACTTTGTTCTGCCTGTAGATGTGTGTGTAGGTGTGTGTGTGTGTGTGTGTGTGTGTGTGTGTCTGTCTCTAGACATTGTATGCCAAATTGAGTCAATTTCCTGTGTGTGTGTGCACATTTGCTGTCAGTTGTGTGCAGGCTTCGTCAACTAATCAATTGCCACTGACGCATTTTAAAACGCCTCTAAGTTCAGCTCTTTAACACATGCTCAAAGCGTGACATACATGTGTGTGCGTGTGAGTGTGTGTGTGTGCCAAGTGCCTGGCATTTAATGTGCTTTAGCAGAGTTGATGTCGTTTTTATTTCGCCATCTAGACGGCTTCTTCTTCTCGTTTTCTATATTCTCGCCCTATTTTCGGATTTCATTCTTTTTTGGGGTCGCTGTTTTTTTTTTTTTTTGTAACGCTTCAACTTTTTAATGATCTCTCAAATTGCTTATTTCCTATATAATGCTGGCTGCCAGCAATTACTTCTCTGTCTCACGCTCTCGTAGGTGTGTGCGACTGTCACTTGACACAGGAGCAGTGATGGAAATAACGATGATAATAATGAAGTTTATCTTCTTCTATTTTCGTTTTGCTTTTTCTGTTCTGTTTTTTTTTTCTCTCTCTAAAGTTTCCCCCGTGTTGGGGGACGTGTGTGCGTGTGATATATATATATATATATTGACATGTGCAGGTAGATTTTTTTGTGCCCCAAAAGTGTCTTCAACACAGAGTGAGAGAGAGAGAGAGGGAGAGAGAGGGAGACACACAAACAGACACAGAGCATGATGCTTAACTGCCGTGTGAGCGTGAGTCGTTTGTCAAAAGGCAGCAAAACTGTTGACATAACAATGATTATACGCCTCATTAGTTACATATCTCTCAGACATATACATATGCATGCATGTGAGCTTATTCGAGTGTGCGTGTGTGTGTGACAAAGCTGCTGTGGCTAATAAGCAGCTTGAGGCGTATTTACCAGCTGGCGCCTAAAAGTATGCTACACTTTTTGATCATGCTGCGGAAGTTGTCCGACTGCAAGCAGTGCAAAGCAGTGCAATGACATGTAAAGCAGTGCAACATGCCTAATGGCTAATGGCTAGGCTGCACATGCTCAACAACAGTTGAATTGGTCACGTTAAGCTAGTTGAGTGTGTGTGTGTGTGTGTGTGTGTGTGTGTGTGTGTGTGTGTGTATGTGTGTGTGCTTAGCTACTTATATATGCCAGAAGTGTGTGTATTTTTATTTTTAGCTTAAGATTGTAAGAGTTTAGCGGAAGAGCGAAGCACCGTAGCATAAATGTGAGTCAATGCAATATATACACACATACATATATAACAAATATATATATATTTTATACATATTATATACTCTTTAACTACGTATACATTCACTTATTTAATACACTACTTCAATTTCTAATTCGCTTCGATTTAGCTTAAATTTTCCAGCTCTAATTTGTCTGCTTGTTTTTTTTATGGTTTAACAAATTGCTTAAAATTCGTTTAATTTTCTCAAATGTCAGGTAAATTGTGCCTGATGTATCAGCGACGATTGCCCTCTTTAATAGCCAATTGAAAATTGTATTTTTGCCACTCAAATATTTGTTTGCCGCCTGCAATTGCTGTTGGCTTCAATGTTCGTTCCCTTTTTGCCTTGCTCTCCCCAGTTAGAGATAAATATAAAAAAGATCTATTGTCTGCTGTGTGCCATATTTATTAAACTAATGAGGCGTTAAGCAGTCGCCAAGTGCCAGATAAGAAACGAATTGAGCTCTGCCAATGCCGCTGCCAATGCCAATGCCAGTGGGTGTGGGTGGGTGTGGCATTGCTGTAAAACGGATGCTGGAATTTCTGAAATTTTCAATTTGTAGCGAAGCAGAAAAATGGCATCTGATGGGCCTTTTATGGGGCTTGGCGGCTATTGACAAAAGGGCCAACAATTTAAAAGCTCAATGGCTGCGGGCAGCTGTGCGTGTGTGTGTGTGTGTGTGTCACAAGGTGTTGTGCGCTTGTGTATAGGTGTAGCTTTGATGCGCTGCTGGCCGGGGGGGGGGGTCGACTTGGTTGGCTGGCAATTTTCCGCGCTTGAATTCATTTAATAACGTGCGACACATAAAAAGCAGTTGGCAGTTGCCAAAATCATTGCGGCAAAAAAAAAAAAAAACAGAAAACAAAAATGAGAAGAGGAAGCAACAGCAACAAAAGATAAAGACAAAGACAAAATACAAAGGCAAAGACAATGCCAAAGCCAGAGAACAGAAACCAGCAAAAGGTGCGTCACAGTCACGTGTGTGTGTGCGAGTGTGTGTGTGTGTGTGTGTGTGTGTGTGTGTGAGTGTGTGTGTGCGAGTGTGTGCCAGTGTGTGTGTGAGTTTGTTTGCTTACATGTGCATGCCTTGGCATGTCTGTGCCTGTCTTTCTGTCTGTCTGCCTGTCTGTCCGTTCCGTTCCGTCCGTTCGTCTGTCCGTCTGTCTTTATGCTGGTGCTGTTGCTGGTGGGTGTCATCAGTGTTGCCATTGCAACATATTATGCTTGTAAAAATTGAATTTTAGTGGCCGGGGCATAAAGTTCCCGGCTGTATGGGCGAGTGCAAGCGAGATAGTCGCATGTCTTTTGGGCATATATTCGCACATTTTATTATTGTGCACAGTACGTGTGTGTGTGTACTACACACACACACACACATGTGTGCGAGTGTGTGTAAAATTTAATAATAACGACCCTCTTAAACCAACAGCTTGCCCGCTTTTCTTTATACTCTCTACTCGCATACATTCCATTTTCACTCATCCTCTCTCTCGCTCTCTCTCTCACTCTCTTTTCATTTCTCAGTTTCTTTATTTCTTTATATGTGACGTCGTTCTGTTGTGTTTTGCTTGGATGTTGCTTGCAATCTCTTTGCGTTGACATTTAATGTAATAATTTTTACGATGATGCTCGACGGCATTAAAACGAGATTAAACACAAACAAACGAGGCGCGGGGCCTGGCCGAAAGAAAGGAAGGAAGTGTGGGGGGGGGGGTGGAAGGAGGGCAAGGGCATACAGTTGCTACTGAGGCTGGGTATTATGCGTGTGTGGATCAACGACAGCGAATGGGACGTATGAACATTTCCTGTTTGATACACTTGAAAATGAACGCCAAAGATATATATACATATACATATACATATATACATATATCGTATATATGCTCATAAAAGATGATGTAGCACATAATTACGAGCACGCACAAGTACCCATATGAGCACACACACACACACACACACACATGCAACACAACAAACATTCATACAGATAATGGTTCAATAAAATAATCTCTTGAGTTAACACAGCGAAAAAGGAAAAAGAAAACAAATATACAATACACACATACACACATACATACATACATACATACATATATCATAAAATCAGTCACAAATGCCATCGACAGATGCCAACGGGACTTAACTAGCCGTAATGCGTGTAATTGTATATGTACACACACATACACATATATTTACATAGCTGGGCATGCACTTAAATATACAATTATATATATTTTACAGTGCCTGAATTCAGTTTGCCGACCGATCATCATTTTGTTGGCTGACAGCAACTTTTAAGCATCTGTCAGCTCTCGCTGCCATTAATTTCCGAGCGATTGCGCACAATGAATATTTTTTTTTTTTTGTTATGCCTCTGCAGAATCATGTTAGTTGTGAAAAGTGCATTACAAAAGTTTTATCATGCCGACAATGTTGATAAGTTTGATGCGCGATATGAATATTAACAGAGTACTGGAGAGATTTCAGGGATAATTCCAGGGAAATTTAAAGCCTTGTAAAATATTAATAATATAATATTGATTCGGTAAATTGTGTTAGGTTAGACAATTTCAAGTGATACCCAATTGATTATTATATATGAAAAGGTCTATTTAGACATCTTAGATTCTCTATCTACTTAGTAATATATCTGACTCTTTATCGATTTGTTAATCAGAGTAATCTTCGTCTGTCAGTCTGACTAACCGTCTGCCTGCCTATCTGTCTGTCAAACAGCCTACTAGTCTGACTGTCAATCTGTCAGTCAGTTTGTCTGTCAATCTGCCTGCCAATCCGTCTGTCAATCTGTATGTCAATCTGTCTGTCAATCTGCTTGTCAATTTGTCTGTCAATCTGCCTGTCAATCTTTAAGTCAATCTGCCTGACAGCCTGTCTGTCAATCTATTTGACAGTCTGTCTGCCGATCGCTGAGTATATCTATCTATCTGTCTATTAGTCCGTTAATCTATCTCTCTATCCGTCTGTCAATCTAGTTGCCAAACTGCCTGTCAATCTGTCTATCCAATCTGTCTGTCAATCTGTTTGTCAATCTGTCTTTCAATCTGCCTGTCAATTTGTCTGTCAATCTTTAAGTCAATCTGCCTGCCAGTCTGTCTGTCAATCTATTTGCCTGTCTGTCTGCCGATCGTTGAGTATATCTATCTATCTGTCTATTGGTCCGTCAATCTATCTCTCTATCCGTCTGTCAATCTAGTTGTCAATCTAGTTGTCAATCTATCTGTCAATCTATCTGTCAGTCTGTTTATCTATCTATCGGCCTGTCTAGTTATCTATTTCTCTGTAGATCTTTCAGTCGATCTGTCAGTATATCTATCTACTAGACAGTTGTTTATCTATATATATCTCTCTGTTTATTAATCTCTCTATCCGTCTGCCAATCTACCTGCCAAGCTGTCTAACAGTATAATAACCTGTCTGTCTAGCTGCCTATCTATCTGTTAATCCGTCTCTCTATCCGTCTATTAATATGTCTATTCAATCCTTCACTCTCTCTCTCTCAATCAATCTGCTCTCAATCTGCTTGTCAAACTGCCTGTCAAACTCTCTAGTCAATCAGCCTGTCATCTTTCTCTTATCATCTCCAAAATCGATAATTATCGATTATGAAATAGCATTTATCGACTGCTTGCAACAGCCTTATGATCATATGACATTTCATTTAGTAATCATAGATTCAGATTCAGCAAAGTGTTCAAGCTCACACATATGTATATGTATGTGCATATATTACATATGTATGTATGTGAGACAAACTCGAATAACAAATGTCTGTCAAGCTCTGGTGTGCGAGCAATTTGGTTCACGTTACGGCCTTGTGGTTCATTTGATATGTGATTTTATTATATGTGTGTGTGTGTGTGTGTGTGTCAAGGACATTCGTTTCGAGTATCCTATTGTTATATTGTGTTAATTTTGTTTGATTTGCTGCTGGCTGATTTCAGGCCTCAACTAACACGGCTAAAAAACTTTTGCGCAGAAGAAGAAGAAGAAGCAGAAGAAGTGTAAGCTGAAGCAAAACTAAAAAAAAAATAAAACCAATGTGAACAAAGCGAAAGTTGTGGGCATTGTGTGTGTTTAATTTGCTTGCCTGCCTTATTGTTAGTTTATTTATTTTCAAGCAAAGCCCTAAGCTCCTCCACAAAAAGCTGACAATGCGCTGCTCATGTGTGTGTGTGTGAGTGTATGTGTGTGTGTGAGCGTTGTTTTACGCTTGAGCGCACAGGCAAAAGCCAAAAACAAATTTGGAAATGAAAACGAAAACGAAAACGAGAATGTTACAGTGCCTGCCCCCTCAAATGAAAATGAAAATGCGATGAAAATGTTTGGCCAAAGGCACTCACTCGCTGAGCCACCTCCAAGGGGCGTGGCCAATAATAAAAGGGATAAAATCATAAGCCCAAATTTATGGCACTCGACAGCCCAAGCAGGCCCAACAACCCAGCTCGGAGTCAAATTGTATGTGTGTAATGGATCAAGTTTATTTATAAGGCTGCCGCAATCGCTCGCTTCAACACTTCAATTCTGGGCATCACATGAGGGCAAACAATATTACGCATACGCAGCGTTGTTCGATGTAGCGCCATCGACAACTGGATGATGAAGTGTTATTTAAATATAAATATATTATCTATCAATAAGCTGCCTAGACACACGCACAAAAGCCACCAAAATGCTGAAAACGTGAAAAGCATTTTCCCGCATCAAATCTTCAAATTTGATGCCATTATTGTGTTTGCTTTTTTTTATGAACTCACTCTCCGTCTCTCTCTCTCTGCATACATGCTGTGTGTGTGTGTGTGTGTGTGTCTGGCTTAATAATAAAGTGATTGCCTACTTTGGGTAAGAAACGCCGTCGGGCAGCGTTCCCTCGTCTTTTTATTAAATTATGCGCATTTGATGCCGCACAAATTCAGTTTAGCTCGACTCGTATCTTTTCTGTTTCTAATTTAATGCTCAACTCTGTGCTGCTGCGCTCTAAAATTACCAATCGATAATTGGCAGACGATAGTTAAGTGCTAAGAAACGGATATTCAATTACGCATGGGGATATTGAAATTATAAAAGGGAAATGCGATATGAGCATGTGTAGTAAAATATGATTCATTTACTCATTGTAGATGGAGGTTTCATGAGAGAGGTGAAGCGAAGCAACAGGCGTTGCTTGAACTTTTCCCCTGCTTCTCTTAGAGCAAGCTACATTGAATAAAATCGCATCAAACTCTTTGTTAATATACGCAATTCGAAGAAAACTCCAACATAATGCAAATTTAACTTACATGCTCAGTCGCTCCTTCCAGTATGGACTGCTCTTGCTAAATCGATATCTCAAATCGATAAATCGATCTTTGCATTAGTGAATTTGCTTGTGCGTGAATAGCTTCATCTATTGCTATATATATTTATATGTAATATATATATTTTTATACCCTGAACCCATTGAAAATGGGAAATCAGGGTATAATGGTTTTGTTAAAATGTATGTAACAGGCAGAAGGAGGCGTGGCAGACCCCACAAAGTATATATATTCTTGATCAGGGCGACGAGAAAAGTTGATTTAGCCCTGTCCGTCTGTCTGTCCGTCCGTCCGTCCGTCTGTCCGTCTGTCCGTCTGTCCGTCTGTCCGTCTGTCCGTATGTTTGAACGCGTCGATTTCCGAAGATACAATAGCTAGAGACTTCAACTTTTTTTTAAAATGTCCGTATATAGCACGCGCATATCGAGTTTATCACATAATTTCGATAACTTGTCCGATTATTTTTTTATCGATGAAAAACCTTATCGAATGTCAATTATTAAATTATATCTCCTACATCTTTTGAGCTAGAGTCTCCAAATTTTAAACGTAGACTCATATATACTTTTTAGAATTTCGGTTTTTGTTATAATTCACCCCCCACCCCTATATCCACCCCCCCACCCTCACCTTTGTAAAATGCGTATTTCAAATACTAGAGACTTGAGATTCGGCACATACACGCATAGTAATGATATAATCACAATCTGAAAGTTTCATGAAGAACGTACGTCCACAAAAAAAGTTATTAAATAATTAAGTTTCAATGAGAAGCCCACACTGCAGCCCATGCGTGCGTGCCTATATGTGCCTATGTACATATGTGTGTGTGTTTCTTTTGTAAGCAAAAAGACGGGTTCAGGGGATTTCGTAGTCGAGCAGTCTCGACTAGAGCTTTCTTACTTGTTTTTAAATATTTATATAAATATATATCACATGGAATTTACCGTAGTTCGATAAGTAAAAGTTATACGAAAATATTTTGCCAGCTTCACAAGAGTTTTATCAAATTTAGTTTTTTGTGAATTTTATATAATTTTATTTTATTAAATATATTCAAAAAATGATCTTAAAGTGAAAATTCTACAAATCAAAACTTTGACAGGAAATGCAAAATCTTCTTGATTTCTTAAAGAATTTTTTATTGTTTTTTCCTTCAGACAAAAATTTGTCTAGTTTGAAAAAGAGTAGTAAATAGAGAGTAGAGCAAGGTAAAGTCAAACGTTGTCAGTTTCAGTTTCATTTCACCATGTGCCACACCCATAACTCACTCTATATACTCATTTTACTGTCATGAATGAGCATACAATATCAAATCAATATCCAAATTCTATTCACATATAATGATAATAATAATAATAATTATAATTGAGGCACGTCAAAGGCATTGTTAGTTAATGGAAACATCATTTGAATGAAATTAAGCATTAATGGCTGCCGTGCACTGCAGTTGAATGCTGTTCGAAATTACTTTTAATTAAAACAACATAAAAGCTAATTGAAATCACAAATTAAGCTTACACAACTGCTGCTCCTGCTACAGCTCCTGCTGCTCCTGCTGCTCCTGCTCTGTGCTCAGCTGCATCATTTGCATAAAGTATATACATATTTCATTGATTTACTTGTTGCGCTTCGAATCGCACTGGCTCTGGCTGGGTGGCTTTGTCCAAGAAATTTACTCATTCGCTTGAGTGGAGCAAATTGGGTTTAAAGCCACTCGACAGAGAGTTCGAATTCGAAATTTAAATTCAATTCTTTGGCCAGCTCATTTTCTTGTTAATATTTTCATACAAATATGTCTATATATTTAGCTATTTTTATACATTCCACAAGAAAATGGCAAAAGAGCTGCATAACATAGCATATATTTATATAGATAAAAAGAACTGTAAATATATGTATGTATATAATAGATTATGTTGCGCAGGCCGCAACAAAATTCCCATTTTGTTAGAATGCAAATTAAAATATTTATGCAAATGCGAGCCAAGGAATACAATAAATTATGCCATGGCAGCAAAGGAATAAAGCCAACAAAAAAAAACCAAAAAAGAGAGAGAAGAAGAAGAGAAGCAGATGAAGCGAAAGAAGCAAAACTGAATTTATACAGAAAATAGGCAAATGGGCGAAGCGACAGGCACGAAAACAATTACCTGTTACATGACGAAGAAGCCAATCCCTATTATTATTATTATTATCATTATCATCATTATGATTATTATATTTAACATAAATGTTGTTGGCGTCTGTCACAATAATTTGCTGGCTGTAAACAAGTTTTTTCGAAAGAAAGCAAACAAACAAACGAGGCGCACGACATTTCGATACATACAAAAAAAGTTAGCGGGAAATTCGTAACAGAAAAAAAAAAAGAATGAGCAAAACGGAAGCCGGAAATATGCAAAGCCAAACGCAGGTAAGTCGAGAGAAGCAGTCGGACAATGGAGACGCATTCACATTCACATTCTGCCCACTCGACTTGCAGCAGTTGAGAGTCTTTGCCACACTCTGATTGTTTTATAGGGCCGGATCACGCATACGCCCCGTTTGCCAGCTACTTTAAGCAGTTTGCCAATTAGGTGCCGCTTCAGCTGCCGCTGCTGCAGCAATAATAATAAGAATAATAATAATAATAATAAGAACAAGCAGCAGCATGAGAGCAACGCTAGCTCTACGAGAAAGGGGTAGAAAACAAGGCAACACCTTTTTATGGCCGTCTAAAGAATTTAATTAATGCAAGTCTCGTGCGCGCTTTGAAATAAAAGCGCCCGGCCACGCCCACCGGCAGACAGCCAGAGCGCTCACATACCCACGGCAAGTGGAAATTAAAAAGGGAAACGCTAAAAGCGACGCAACTAAAAAATTAATAAATAAAACTGTTAAGCACCGAAGAGAGTTAGACGAATGCTGAATGCTCTAAATGGAAGTGGAGTATAAATGCATATAAATATATAAAATAATGTATTATAGGGATTTGCATAAGAAAACTATTAAATGATATATAAATAATATTTAATAAATAAATAAAAAATATATAATTAATAAGTAAAGAAAACTATAGTTTAAATTGATATATATGTATATATATATATGTTTTTTTTTTAATTTTTATATTGTATATATATATTTGTTTAAATTTAAAAAAAATTGATATATACATATGTATATATGTATATATTTTTTAAAATTTTTTTATATTGTATTATATATATTTGTTTAAATTAAAAAAAATATATATATGTATATATTTTTTTTTAATTTTTTATATTGTATTGTATTTGTTTAAATAAAAATTTTTTTAAAATATATTTTTTTATATATATCTTTTTATATTTTATTAAATATTATTATAAATACCATTTTTTTTTAATTTTGGTTTTATTTACAATTAATATTCAAGCTGATATTATTTATGTTAACTATAAATAAACGGTCTGAGCTCCATTCAACTCAGTTCCTATGATTTACATTTTCCTTAGTCTATCTGATATCTATTTGAAAGGCCCTAGACGTAGACTCTTTCGGGCTCTTTCTAGAAGTTCCACAGCTAATTCATTTCCCTAGACATGTAACTTATTTATATATCCTCATCGTGTTCCCTTTTTATTTTTAAAACTTCATTTATTCATGTACATCCAAATCATTATCAAGGACTGGTATCGCTTCACCATATCTCTGGCTTTTCTCCAGGCCCCATGCAGGGCCTAATTTGAGAAAAATTCTTCTGCTTTCCATATATGATATATATAATCAGGCAATATGGATGCGGGCAACATTTTCTTAGATTTGATATGACTTAAGAGATAATCGAGTAAGTCACAGAGCAGAACGCATTACATATGCTCGCTCCCTCACTGCCTCGTTCTCTCTCTCTCTCTATCTTTGTAGGGCATGCGAATGAAAGTCAAATGCTAAAAGTTTCGTTGACAACGCAGACAGGTAAATACCGTGCAGCAGGGAAGCTGGTGGAGCAAGCTGGTGGACGCGCTCTGTGAGGCTGTGAGGCATGGCTCTGAAATCCGCTTAGAGATGCGCTTAACAGCAATTATCTTCATTACGCGCGCAGCGCACAAAAGTATGCAATGGTAAACAAGAAACACGGCAAGAAAAAACAACAACTGAAATAATGCAAAAAAATAAAGAAAACGACAAAACAACTCTCAGCTCTCAGCAGGCCAACGACGATTTGAAGTCCTCACAGGCAGCAGAAGTGCAGCCATAGAAAACTTCAATATGGCAATGCAAAAAATCATGGGTATATTAGGAAAAATTTGAATAAAATTATTATATATTATGTATTGCATTTTATACATATAGTTATCTATGTATGAATTCCATCCAAAGAATATATAACACTGCCATAAAATTTGTATAAATTATAAATAATAAATGTAAACTTCTCTGTAATCAAATGTTGACAAGAATAAATCAGACTCTGCTTCTGTATTAAATATCCCAAATGTATGTATTAATATCCCAAAATTTCACTTTGCCAATGCGCCACAAATCAAAGCTTTTGGAAAATTCTCTTAATATGAAAAATTGTAGAGAACTCTCTTAACTGCAAAGAGAGTTCTTCATTTGTATTTAAGCAAAACTCTCTTGACTCCAAGGAGAGATCTTGATATAGATCTAACAGAGCTTATAGAAAACATTCTTAGCCCCAAAGTGAGCTCATTCATTATATATATAAAAGAAGCCAAAGCCGAGTTTTTGTATTAATTCCTCTACGTGATTCCCTTACGTAGTTCCTCTTCGCCTTTAATGCTTAGCTGATCGATCACACGCTCAACTTCACTTTGATGCGCTGACCCCAAGCAGGCCTGGACGACTGAAGAAATGCTGCAGCTGCAGCCCTTTATATAGAGGGCCACTTTTACTCAAGCACTGTCTCTCTCAAACACAGCAGCGCAGTAGCGCTCGTTACAGTCGAGCTTCAAGTGAGCGCAATGGGAACGTTCTCTGCTGCTGTGAGCAAATTAATACTGCTACATACACATAGACAACTTTAATGATCTTCTGCACTGCTTCTCTGCTTGCTTTTACTTTTACTCAAGCACTCTCTCTCTCTTAAATGCTGAGCCCGTTACAGTCGAGCTTTAAGTGAGCGCAATGGAAACGTTCTCTGCTGCTGTGAGCTTTCAAGCTTTGTTTTGCCTAAATACAAATACCAAATGAGAGCTGCTGCATACATACAGACAACTTCAATGATCTTCTGCACGTCTTCTCTCCTTGCTTTTACTTTGACTCAAGTACTGTCTCTCTCAAACGTTGAGCCCATGCCTGTGCCTATGTGTGTCTATGTATGTGTGTTTGCGTGCGTGTGTGTGTTTCTTTTGTAAGCAGAAAGACGCGAAGAATTATTGAAATATCAGCTCTCCGAAGGGTTCAGTGGATTTCCTAGTTGTGCAGTCTCGACTAGAGCTTTCTTACTTGTTTTTATATAAAACTTATATTTTTTTATATAATTTTTAATAATTATTTTTTCAGATAATTAATTAATATGTATAATTATAAGTATATATGATTTTTTATTTAATATTTTATGTACAAAAAATATTTTATTTATTTAAAGCCATTTTATTTATTTATTTGTTTATTTATTTATTTTGTTAATGTATTCTACGATAAGATAAGATAACATATTTCTTGTAGTAGTCCATTCAACATAAATAAATACTAAAATCTTTTCGTTTGTTTATAAGTCATTAGCTCTGCATTCCATTAGTCTAAATTGTTAGCTAATTGCATAAAATCAAATTACAATTTGCTGCGATTATAAATTCATTAAATCTGGTTATAGCACTCGGAGACATCTTGAGCCGCACTTCAAAATATTTATATAGTTCTATAAATGTCAAAAGAAGAGCAAGAAGAAGAAGAAGAAGAAGAGGAGAAAAAAACTGAGCGAACTGTCATAAAGCTGAAGACGTGTTCAAGTTTTATTGCTCGCGGCAAATGTATATCAAATGAAGGCGAGAGAGAGAAAGAGAAGCAGAGCATCTGGAACAGGCGTGTGAGAGAGAGAGAGGGAGAGGTGAAAAAAAAAGACGTGCAGTCGAACAATTAGGATGACAGGCAGCAACAGCAACAGCAAAAGCTCTGGCTCTCGCTCTCTCTCTCTCTCTCTCTCATTGCTGCTCACCTGGCGCCTTCACCTTGAGCGTCTGAGCATTAAGCTCTTCATACAAATGCGTCGCTGATGGATGTGTTTCGAGTGGCGCCCGAGAATAATGCCGACTCTCGGCTGGCTGACGTCACCGAGCTGCCTGTTTTGGGCGTCTTTGACTTGTCGCCGTTATCAGTGGAGCTGGCTGGGGCCGGGTGCGGGGTCTAAGCGATTTATAAAAGCCAAACGGCAAATGGCGACCGTCAAAGCAAAAGTGTTGCAAGCAATTTGAGCAATGGCGGCGAGAGTTCTTTTTTCTTTACTTTTTTTTCTGTTCTTTTTGCCAATTGTTGTTTGCTCGCACAGCAAGACAACAACAGATACAATCCTGGGCTCCTGCCGCCTCCTGCTAACCTGCGTTGCCATTATTGAGTGCGCTCACGTAACTGACATCAGCGTGCGTATAAATCAAGTTGCAAATACTTTTGCCAGCCTCGCACTCTCTCACTCTCACTCTCTCTCCCACTCTCTCTCTCTCTCTGTGAAAACATGGTCACATTCGCATATAAAACTCCATTTTAGAGTTCATGAATTTGGCAACTGGCATATTCTCGCTCATATGATTAGATTAATGCATTGTATAATGGCTCGAGCAGGCGGCCGCTCCACCTCCCGCCACCCCGCACCACCCAGCAGCACCCTCACTTGCTCTCTACCCTTCTGTCATCAACTACACACACAGGGCTGGCAATCTCTCACGCTGATTGCTCTGCTCCCCGCCCTTCTGCCCCACACTCTCCCCCTTCCACACTTTGAGTGTGCGTAAATCATAATTTAAATGCAAACGCTTGGGTTAAACACTCGTTCTTCACACACACACACACACACACAAACACACTGACAAACTGTGCGCACATCTATCATGCATTTTGATCACAATAATTGAATATAAATTATTAAATAATGATGAATTATGGAATGCGAACAAATGAATACTTTTAAAGCCTGCTTGCCCATTCAATTGTAAAATGAGCAAAATCTTTTAACTAAAAAAAAAAAGAAGTTTAATTTATTTTTGCAGCTATTTTTTATAATGCTGTAATTGTTAAATTGTAAAAAAAAAAAAAAAAAAATGGTAAATGAAATTAGAGATATTTGCAAAGAGATTTAAAGTCGTAAATCGCTAGAGCAGAGGACTTTTTGCATTTATTGAAATCAACTTCCCACGTTCGCCCAAGTTCAAGCATCAAGATTCGGAATAAAATAAAAATAGAAGGGAAACATTTCCGGGGGTTTGGGTTTATAAGGCTGGCGCTGCGTTAGCTCAAGTGGAAATCCGACGAGAGAAAAGTTTCGGGTGAAGGAAGTCAGCCTCAGCTTGAGCTGGAGCTGCTCTCGGCTGGCGTGTAAAAGTATACGAAAAGTGGTCTTAACTGAGTCCGTGTTGATGGATTAGATGTGTAATATGAGTAAATGTGGCAACAGCAAAGGGAAAGGGAAGGGGAGAGGGAGAGGGAGAGGGAGAGGGAAAGGCAAAGGCAGTGTCTGAATATAAACGCTAAAACTTTCGAAAATTGGGGTCAGTTGTAGTGCCTGGTGCGGCGGGCAAGCCTATGTCCATGGACACCCAATCGAGTACGATGCGCTGGAGGAGCTGCGCTATGTCCTGGAGCTGCACATGCCACACATTGATGTAGAAGTACGCGCCCTGCATAAAGTTGAGTCCGCGATACGGCTCCAGCGCCAGCATCGGCTCGCTCGAGGCATACAGATTGATAATCATGTGATCGAAGAGCCGTCTGTCCTCGACGTTGCGCAGCGAGTCCAACGGTATCAGGCCGAGCTCCTTCACCACCACGCCGCCATTTGGCTGCACGCTGCTGCCGACCAGCAGGATGAAGTCGCAGTTGTGCTCCGCGGCGAACTGCTGCAGGGCCAGCTGGGCGAACTCGAACGCAATGAAGCGGGTGACGGCCATGGGGAAGCAGCACTGGGCAATGTGCACCAGGTGGATGCCATTGTTGGCGCGCAGCAGCTTGAAATCGCGCCGCAAGATCTGCGGCAGCGTCAGATCGTTCATATCGAACATGGCATTGATCAGCGCGTCGTAGAGCTGCGTCCGCTGCGACATATCCAGCTGGCCGAGCTGCTTCTCCAGATACAGCAGCAGCTGATAGTCGCGCACTGTGTGCAGCTGTTCGATCGGATCCATCATGAAGTTGCAGTTCTGCAGCAGCAGCCCGGCGTGCAGCAGCTCGAAGACGCGCAGGCAGCGCACATTGGTGTAGTTATAGATGGGGCTGTCGTAGCGCTCGATTATCAGGGCGGCGCACGAGCGCATCGGATACATGATGCGCTGGCAGTAGGTGGGCAGCCGGGCCTCCTCGCACTGATAGGGCCGGTAGTCGTAGACCTCGTCGGTGCAGTAGTGGAACGGGCTCACATGATGGTTCACCAAAATGAAGCGGCAGCGCACCAGCAGCTCCTCGGGCACATCGTCGCGAAAGACCAGATGCCGGTCCGCTGTGATCGTCTGCTTCTCCAGCAGAAAGCGCACCTCCGTCTTGCTGGCAAAATCGCGTCGCAACATATTCAACACAGGCATGTATCTGTGCAGCAGCGTGCCCGGATTGCGATAGTGCAAAAAGGCAATGGCCAGCGTGCTCACCACTGAGTCCAAGTCGCAGCTCTCGTGCGACAGCGCAATGTACATGAGCTCTGTGCCGCCGGTGGGGCGCTGTAATTCCACTGCAGATTAGCCATGCAACAAGAGCAACAGCAACAACGACAACTACTCACCCACTGAATCAGACTCTGTGAGCTCTCCAGGTAACTCACAAAGTCCAACTGGTAATTCTCCCCGCCATTGTCCATCGTACAGCAGTCGAATGAAATTCGTATTTGTGCTTTCGAATAATACGCACTTCTCAGCGGCTACTTGGCTTAGTAATTATTATTGCTAATGAAATTTGATGTATTGTTTGCCAATGTATTATTAACAGCGAGAGATTTGTGAAACGTTTGCCAATTGTACAAAACTTACGAAGCAAAATGCTCGATAGTTCCACTGCAGCACTTATTTGTGTTATCGAAAATAGTAATCGATAGTAGTAAGTGATGAGAGTATCCATCGTGACGAACGCGGAGAGCTTATTCAAATTATTGTAAATCTATACGATAGGCTCGGATTAATTTTCCAATTGAATGAATTATTTTATTTGGGCTTAAATTTAACATAATAAATCAAATAAATAATAATATATAAAAACAAATTTGTTTGCTCGTTAATATTTAAGCACTATTGGGTGCTTCTTAGTAAGTAAAATATATATTATATTATATTATTTTATATTTAATACTTGAATCATTGGGCTTATATAGAGTTTTTACGAAAAATCTGAACGCACCTATAATTATTGCTCGAAAGTATTTTCAAAATGAATATATTTATTATATATTTCGTGTATTTATTTATTTTTAGAATACAAAACTTAACTTTTTAGAGTTTATGTATTTTCTTAATTTATATATTTCTGTGGGTGACATATTAAATATTTTCTAAAGTCAAATAAAAGTTATAGAGTTTATGGAGAATGATCTTAAAATTCATATATGACGTGAATTTCAATATTTTTGAAATTTAAATAAGTTGTTCCAGAACGTGAACATTTTATAGCTCATATATTTTCTGAATTTATATTATTTCGTGAATTTATATATTATCAATTTCACAATCTATTAATTTCCAAATTGACTTTGTAATATTTCGAATTGTAATAATTAAAATATTATATATTTTTTAGATTAATTTATTTTAATTTATTATTTATTTTTATTTATTTTTTATTTATAATTTTTTTTTATTTGTATTTATTTTTTATTTTTATTTTTTATGTTTATTTATTTTTTATTTTTATTTATTTTTTATTTCTATTTATTTTTTATTTTTATTTTTTATGTTTATTTATTTTTTATTTTTATTCTTATTTTTTATGTTTATTTATTTTTTATTTTTATTTTTTTTATTTGTATTTATTTTTTATTTTTATGTATTTTTTATTTTTATTTTTTTTTTGTATATAAATTTTATTTGTATTTATTTTTTATTTTTATTTATTTTTTATTTGCATTTAACTTTTATTTTTATTTATTTTTTATTTTTTTTTTTGTTTATTTATTTATTTTTTTATGTTTATTTATTTATTTATTTTTTATTTTTATTTATTTTTTATTTGTATTTATTTTTTATTTTTATTTATTTTTTATTTATATTTATTTTTATCTATTTATTTTTTTTTTACAATTTGAACCCACTGTTTATTTTTTATTTTTATATTTTGTAAATTTAAGTTTATTAATTTCCAAACTGAATTTTATTTATTTATTTTATTTTATTTTTTTTAATAGGAAACATAATATATTTTAGCTAAATTTTTTCTAAACATTTTAAATGCAACTGTAATTAAATTAATTATATAATTAATGCAATCACGAAGGAAATAGAAAGCTTTGGTTAAGCAAAGTTAACTTTCATTTGTTCACAGGGTACGTCTGTGTGTGTGCGTGTATACGTGTGTGTGCGTGTGTGAGTTTGCTTTCCGTATGGCATTAGGCTTGGCGCAGTTCACGGACAGTGAGTCACGCCGCCGTCTTGTCTGTCAAATGTGGTCCGAATTGGCTGACTTTTCACATTTGACCTGCCCACGTAACGCGTTTGCCACACACACACACACACACACACACACACACACAGAGCGTGCTCTTCATGTGTGTGTGTGTGTGTGTGTGTGTGTGTGCGTATTTGCAGTTATAGTTGCCACTCTGCTGTGCGGGGGGAGGGGTAGTTGGCAGAACGTGTGATTTATAATGCTCGCTACGTTGCTGCTTTGGTAAATTACTTTTGCACACGTTGAACTTAAACAACATCACATATTTTTGACGCACAAAAGTTGAGCGATTTTTATTTTATTTCGCCATTTATGAAGAGCAGAAAAACGGGAAAAAAGAGAAAAAAATAAAAAGCTAAAATCAAATAAGAGCATTGCAATTGGACCTTAACGACTGCAGAATACTCATTCATGACCCAATTTCTGTTAGATATATTTTTCGATGTGCCACGCCCCCCATATATATTAGTTCAATATGAATGTTAACAGTAATTTAAGCGGTAAAATGACTTTCCACGCCCCCAATAGGCGTAGATATATTCGCTATATCTAATTGGTTTTTAAGTGTGACCCAAATTTCAATTTCAAATTTCTCCTCAAATTTCACTAACTGAAATACCATAAAGTGCATTCTACGACTTGTCACGCCTCCTAGTGGGCAGATTGAGAAAATCTCGCTACTCATTCGAGAGTAACAGCCAGATGGACATTGCTCAAAAACCAATATGCTCAATTCACTGCCGTGACTGAGTATGAACGACGACAACAACAAGTTAAAGCTGTGCTGCTTTAACAATGCTGGCAACGCGGAATACTGAAGCGCAACAAGGCATGCCATTAGGTGCTGGCCAAGTATTTTGATTTTGTGGCACGCTCTCAGGCGCGGCCAAAAGTCACTTAGACATTAGCCCCCAAGACGAGCCCAAATGACCTTCAGATGGCAGAGCATATACATACATACATGTATATATGTATATGTGTATATGTTATATACTCCGATAGTTGCTGTTTCGCTGCTGCTGCGCATCGTCCCATTTAAAGGCAAACATTATGTTGAATATTCAATTTAATGTAGCTTATAAATCATGTAGATCCTTTTGCTGCTTAACGCCTGTCCATTTCCCATTCCTCACGCTCCACTCTCCCACTCTCCCACTCTTCCTCTCTCCCTTTCTCTTTTTCTTGATTTCGTTTATTCTCTGACAGTTTTTGTTTGGTCCTTGCCTTTGGCCACTTTCAAATTCAAGTAGTTTCCTTATCGCATCACTGATGGCTCGCTCTTTCAGCTCTCACATATTGATAACTCCTTTCAGTTTGATTAACTGGCTAGCAGGCGTGCCATCAGCCATCGGGGCGTTGACCAACACTGACACAGCACAAGTGCCAAATGGAAAACAAAGCTACTTAACAGCAGAGAGAGAGAGAGAGAGCATGGCGTAGATAAGCTCTCCTATGTATGCCTACTGCAAGCACTTCAATTACACCCGAAGCCAACTAATTAACATATTGGATTAGACTGTTTTGCTTAATGGAGATACAGGCATATATGTATCTGTATATATACATACATGTATAGATGTGTATTCCGTTTTGGCTTTTTCATTTTCTAAATGTGTCAATAAAACCTGTTGGATTATGTTAATATAGCTGTAAGTTAGATAGACAGCCTTAAGCTGTTTCCATTTGTAAGTCGAAATCATAGAAGCACTTGTAGTCATAAGATGGATATAAATCTTATATGTATATGCATTGTGTAAATTATTTTATATTTAGCTTTCTATGTATGTATGTATGCAATTATATTCAATTAAGTCTTTGAGCCACTCCACTCAACTAACTAATATTTAAGCTTCCTTCGACTTTAGGCAGTTGAAATGAAACTACAATTTGCAAATATTTTCATAGAAATATATTTCAAATTGTAAATTTTGTTTTAATTACAATTAAAGGCCTAACAGAGTTGTTTAAAATATTTTTAATGCTTGGAAAATATTTAAATTTATTTTGAAATACTTGGAAAATATTTGAATTTATTTTGAAATACTTAAAAAAAGTATTTTATAATAATCTTATGTGTTTTTGATTATTCAAATAGAATAACAAGATATTTAAAATGTTAGAATATTTAAACAATTTTTAAAAAATATTTAATAAAAAAAATAATTTAAAAAAATGATAAAAACTATAAAAAGTATTTGTATAAAAAATGTTAAATAATTTTTAAATATTAAAAAAAAAATGAAATAAATATTTTAAATGTGTCATATAAAATATATTACATATTTAAAAGCAATTAAATTGCGAATTAATCAGCCATATTAAAAATATAAAAGCAAAACTAAAAGTAAATAAAAAATCATTTGTTCAAATTCAAATTGTTGCTCGCGGCGTTATTTAACTGCTCTACAGAAATCCATAAAAATATAATAGAACTGGATTAGTGTGCAAAACAAACAGCCAGAAGGAATGCCATTTTAATAAATAAATAGCTTAGCTTCAATATTTTAAATATATGTATTTTATAAACGTATATATTAACGTTAATTAGAACAGATAAATTAAATAGTTCAATTTACTGTGCATTAAATTTAAATACATTTCTACTAACCGTATCAGCTAGACGGACTTTCAGCTGTTTCTTTTCTTTTTTCGTATTTCCCTCTGCGGAACTGTGTAAAAGTTTATGCACTTGCTTTACACTCGATTGTCTGGGTGTGTGTATTTGTATAACGGGTTTTTGTCTGATATTTGGTTTGGTATTTGTTGCATTTTTGAGCACTTCTAACTAATTAAGCATACACAGTGTGGTGCTGCCGGTTATTTCTGTTAGATCAACAAAATTTTTGGCACAATTCAAATTTCAAATTTCGCTGCAGATGCTGTTTCGAAAAATTCACGAGAAAAAAAATGATCACAAAAATTGAATGTATTATACATACATATACATATGTATGTATATACTTTTCATTGATTCAACACAATTAAATAAATATATACTAGAAAACCGTAAGTTGCGTGCACAGGCAACAATTTGATTGTTAAGAGAGCGGGCGGCCGTTAGACGCGTCGTCGTCGTTGACGTTTTCGTTGTCGTTGACGTAGTCGAAAGCACGTACCGTTATGCGCTATGTGTGTGTCACTCTGCTGAGCGAAGTGAAGCAACAAATAGCGGCAGAGTTCAACGTTAGACTGAACGGCGACTTGGTGCGAGCAGCACAGCACAGCCAGTGTGGTGAGTTTTTGCCTGCCTGCCTCCCCCCCCCTCTTATTTATGAATTATATTTCATTCGAAAATTGACACACAATCATCGAGCTCATTAAAATCAATTTTCTCCTCTGCTATATGCATTAATTGTGCCAATAATATTTATATTTTGCGCACTTCAAAATTGTGGCAACATTTATTAGATCTTCGCAATCCATAACTGTAAATAAAAATCCATGCTTAAAGGAAGTAAAGTTTTTAATATTGTATAAAATTATTATTTACCGTATGTGTAAAATCGAATTAAGCGTGCCAATGTTCATTGAGTTCTCAGCTTCGATTTTACAATGTTCATCTGGCTAAACACTCGCTCGACTTCCGCGTTTGACCACGGCAGCGACAGTAGCTTAACACAAAAGAGGCTAACGCTTTAAAACGGTATTACCTCCCGAATCCACATAAGCATTAACTTCCGCCCAAAATTTTGAGGTGCAATCCGTATTATCCCACTTTATCAAATGAACGCTGCTGTACTGCGGCACGATTTGTTCAATTTCAGTGACAGATAATTTGAAGTGCTCTAAAATGAATTACTGCCCTTTTTACATTCAAAATTTTCTCAACAGAAAAAATATCGATTTGCTGCAGTATTTGGAAGTTGTCTGGTAATCTAAAGAAAATAAGTGTTAGTCTATTTAACATTATTTATAAAAAAAATACTTACCTTTGTTTAAGCTCATCTATAAGAGCAATTATAAATTCCGTGCACCTAAATCGCACTTCTGTTTCCATTTCGGTTGAAATATTTTCTTTTAAGTTTTCTATTAATATTTCAAATGCATAGCCTAAATGCAGATTTCTCTTTACATGTAATTTGTATTCCGTATTTAGGACGTCAACGTTGTCATCTGGGGGTATTATTTTTGCTTTTAATATATTTATTCCAAATACAAGATCATTTAAAGTTTGCTTGCATTTGAATTGGTGGCTTGAAAATTTTTGTTTATAGCCTGCATTTCATTCAATACAGGCCTTAAAAATGTTAAATATAACAGATTAATTTCGTCGCTATACAATTGATGCAATTGCTGCGCTTTGTAGCATTTTTCTTTTGTTGCTGCAATGCTAAAATGAAGCTTGAGTTCAACCCACTGATCCACAATTCTGGCCACTGCAGTTTCAATGGATAGCCAGCGTGTTTCGCAGACTCTCGGAATCTTGATGGAGCCTTAAATAAACAAAAGTGTTATAAATCAGAGAAAACAAGACTGCGAAAAAGACAAGACTGGACAAACACAACACGGATTAGTCAGATCTAAAAAGACAAACAAAAATATTAAACAGCAACATATTAAGTAATAAAACAACACATAACACTCAGATTCTAACTAACCTTATCATTATTGATTAACTCGTAAATTTTTAGATAATCTGTTTGGCGCTTACTGCTTTTTGAGAACCAGTTAAAGCTTTCATAAACAATATATTCTAATGATTCCGCAAAAACTTTGTGCAAGCCGAATTCACTGCTAATTGCACTGAATGGCATACGCATTTAATTAATATTAAGCTTGGTACGTCCTTTTTTAATTCGGTAAATACGCTTTGATTTGAACCAACCATTACGCTAGCGTTGTCTGTACCGATTCCAATTAACTTGTTAATATTAAGTCCCAATCTTTTAGCTCTTGACGGAGGCTATCAGCTATGGTGTTCGAATCTCCTGCATCAAGTTGGACAAGAGACAAAAATGTAGATACCATTAACTGCCGGGGGCAACTAAAATAATTAATTACAACACCTGAAAATAAGTCTCCTATGGATTATCCATTTTATTAATTTATATATTTTATTTTTAACTTACCAAGAGACTTGCAAACACTGACATCAGTACTTTCGTCCAGCAATAAACTGAAGTGAGCATCACCAATATCAGTTTTTAATTCCTCCAGAAAACATGGACCCAAAACATTTTTAATTATATTTGTACACTTCGTTCTATGAACTTTCACATTTCCTCCATCGAATTTTGTGGCGCACAATATACCCAAATGGTCTATTGGTGAAATCGCAGAATGGGTGGCAATTACAAACACAAGGCTGCTTCTTGTTGTTTTGTTTTAGGAAGCATAGTTGGTGAAAACGTGATTTTATTTTTTTGTGTGAAGCAGCTTGTCTGCTGCTTATGTTTGTTTGTTTTGGCATGTGCCTGCAAATCGTATATTTTAGAAACTATGCTAGTTTTGCAATATCTGCAATAACACTTATTTTCATCATTGCGATCTATCGCTAGCCAATCCTTAAATAATGGATCTTGCAGCCAGGTTTCCCGCGGTTTCTGCTTGTATTGTACTTTGGGCATTTTATTTTGCAGATTTAGTCGCGTCTATAGCTCAACGAACGATTTCAAAAATGGTGAAATTCTTATTAGAGATGGAACAATATACAATAAGATGGTAGGGCTGCAACGATATATTGTAGTGCAACAGCTGATGATAATGATGCCACCTTTCATAATTTAAGTAGTGCTACCACAATTTAAAAAAAAAATCTAAAAAGTGCCAGTTTGATTTCTAAAAAATGCCACATTTCCCGCCACCAGCTAGCTTACAATTTTTCCTCAATTGCAATTGAAAAAGGCCAGATCTGGCCACTAAATGGCTAAGTTGGCAGCCCTGCTGCCTGCATGCCAGTGTGGTGAATTGAGCGCCAGCCAGCGAGAGAGCAAGAGAGCGCAATTGGTGAATTTCTGCTCTTTCTAATTTACAAGCAGCCTTCTCTGCGTCCTTACGATGCGCTGCGCTAATCGCAGTTGCTGCTGCTGCTGCTGCTGTCGATGGCTCTGCTGCTGCGGTTATATTGAATCTGTCTCATAATTGTAACGATCCCACACACGCACACACACACATATGTATATGCAGGTGTCAGCCAAATCTCCGCGCGCGCCCCACTTTCACTTCTTTTGGCAGCTTGTCGCTGGCACAGCTCCAGTCCATTTCGCTTTGAGGCAACTGTTGCAAATGGCACCGGAAATGGGTTTCTAGATGCTGCCGCTGCTGCCGCTGCTGCTACTGCTGCTGCGACAGCAGTCTTATTGTAGCCAACAAAGATCAAAGGGCTGAGCTCGTATAAGCCAGGCTCCTCTCTCATTTCATAGCAATGCAATTCTAATAAGAAACCAACATTCTGACGATAAAAGCTGAACTACTTTGCTCCGCGATGAACTTAAGACGAAATTTGAAATACAAGTGGAAGCCAAAGTTCAAATATTTGAAATAACTTTACTTCAGTGGGGAGGATAAGGTAAGCCAAGGCATGCCAGGCGCGCGTATACCTATTAAAATAATATCTCTTTAGTTTATCTCCATTTGGTTTAAATTTAACAATGCAGATTAAATGTTGTACATAATTATTTATAGAACAAATTCGACCCAGGGGCTAGCCCTGGAGTTAAATGTAGAACAAAACAGTTGAGTGCCGAGTATCAAATGATAGCAATTACTCGCATTTCAGCAAAAACTCTTGAAACACTTTAATGTTCGCCTTAGCCATATTTAACTCTTGTTGCTTGATGGCTTGGCTAACAGCCGACTAGGCTGCGAACATGAAGTTTTCCAAGAATTTTGTGGCCAAGACTTGAAAGCGAACTAGATGAAGTATATATTTATTTACTTAAAAAATATATACATATGTATGTATGTATGTATGTACACTGCGCGTCATCAGGTTAGCGCCCCCCTTTACACTCAACCTCAAAGCTAAATAAAATCTAAACATCAGAGCTCCGTCTTTGTAATTTTTTTATATTATACTCTATTTATATCTCTTTAAAATACAAAAAGAATGGCTACTGTAACAATAAGGATTATTTTTTAATAATTGTTTTTGTAAAATGTACAAAAAATATGTAACAAAAATTTGGTCATCAGATTAGCGCCCCCTGCATTAAATTCAATTTATTTAAGCTAATGACCAAAAATAACACCGGTATTTTAAGCTATTGTTATTTTTAAGTAATATTAGTAGTGCGTAGTGCCGCCCTTGTTTAAAATTACTTCAAAAATTCGATTAGGAATGGAATTATAAAGTTGTTCAAATAATTCAAGGATATGGTTGACCAAGCGTGTTCAATATCTTTGATTAACTCTATCCTTGTACTATATTGCTTTCCGGACTCATATACTTTCCTGACCAACCATCCCCAGACGTTTTCGATGATATTAAGGTCGGGTGAGTATGGTGGCCACTCCATGAGATCAACTTTTTGGCCCTGGATCCAGGACTTCACGGATCGGGCGGTGTGAATTGGGGCATTATCGTGCTGGAAAGTCCACTGCATGTGTTGAAAAATGTTTTGGAAATGTGGAAAAGCAGTTTTTAAAACGATATTATAGTCCTGTGCGTTCATACGCGATGTCAAAAATTGAAGCTTGCATGTGCCGTAGTAAGATATTGCTCCCCAGACCATAACCCCCCCACCCGGCTGTGTAACCGGTCCAAGTGATGTTCTTCTTTGCGAAGGTCATAGAAATAATAATTATAGCCATCAGGTCCTTCCAAATTAAATTTTTTTTCATCTGAAAAAACAACATACTGCCATTGGGTAGACCACGTCATGTGCGCTCTGGCAAAACTAATGCGCATTTCTTTTCCCAGCATATTGAGTGGTGGTTTTTTTTTTAATTTCAGTCTCTTTATGTTATTAGCTTTCTTAATTAATCTTTGGACCTTGTAGCTCGCCTTAACACCGGTTTTTTCCCTAATCTTAGTGGTTGAGTCTGGGATTCGAAGCTTCCCGAACTATTGCTCTTCTATCTGCTTGTGAAATCACTTGATTATTGCCGCCTTTATAGTTTTTTCTATATTTTCCTTATTTTTAAGAAAATTGCCATTGTATCCTGTGTCTTCCTGTTTTTTCAGCAATTTTATAGAAGGATAATCCAGAATCAAAGTATGCCTCAATCTTTGATTTTTCATCAAAAGATAAAACTGTTTTTTTACCCATACTGTACATTTATTTAAAGATATTGAATACTTTGAGCTTCCCAAAAATTTGGTGACTGTACTTGGCAAAATAAGCAAGATAACTAAAATTGCATTTGGGGGCGCTAATCTGATGACGCAAAATAAGTGCACGCATTCTTTGCGAAAATAAAGAAGAATAGAAAATAAAATATAACGGTTCTTCTCTCGCGCTTGATTTTATTACGAGAGACATCTCATATGTTGACAACAAAATCAAAAAAAAACTACGAAGTTGCGTGCAATAGGAAAAGAGAAAAAAGCAAAAGAAGATGAGTGTGAAGGGGGGCGCTAACCTGATGACGCGCAGTGTATATAGCTTAAGAGTTGGTCTGAACACAAATTAAATTAAAAGATGTATCTGTATCTGTATCTGTATCTGTATCTGTATCTGTATCTGTATCTGTATCTGTATCTGTATCTGTATCTGTATCTGTATCTGTATCTGTATCTGTATCTGTATCTGTATCTGTATCTGTATCTGTATCTGTATCTGTATCTGTATCTGTATCTGTATCTGTATCTGTATCTGTATCTGTATCTGTATCTGTATCTGTATCTGTATCTGTATCTGTATCTGTATCTGTATCTGTATCTGTATCTGTATCTGTATCTGTATCTGTATCTGTATCTGTATCTGTATCTGTATCTGTATCTGTATCTGTATCTGTATCTGTATCTGTATCTGTATCTGTATCTGTATCTGTATCTGTATCTGTATCTGTATCTGTATCTGTATCTGTATCTGTATCTGTATCTGTATCTGTATCTGTATCTGTATCTGTATCTGTATCTGTATCTGTATCTGTATCTGTATCTGTATCTGTATCTGTATCTGTATCTGTATCTGTATCTGTATCTGTATCTGTATCTGTATCTGTATCTGTATCTGTATCTGTATCTGTATCTGTATCTGTATCTGTATCTGTATCTGTATCTGTATCTGTATCTGTATCTGTATCTGTATCTGTATCTGTATCTGTATCTGTATCTGTATCTGTATCTGTATCTGTATCTGTATCTGTATCTGTATCTGTATCTGTATCTGTATATTCATTAATTTAACATAATCTAGCTGCCTAAAATCCATCGAGCGTGGTGACTCAGGTATTTGGCTGACAATTGAAGCTGTGCTGCCCAGTTAAGGAAAGTGGGAAGCAGTAGTCGGAGCTATCTAAAGCGATTTAGCTATGATTAATGAATGGATCATGTCTGTCGTTATATTCATTGCTCTACAATAATTACAGTTTAGTTTTTAATGAGCCAACTCATTCTGGGCTCCGCCCGCCCGCTCGTCCAAGTGACCGAAAATTCGACACTTACTGTGGCACAAACAGCTGCTTGTGGCAGCTCGCCAAGTGGCAAAGGGGCAAGCTCACTCGGTTCAGCTGCTCGACTCTGTTGCTGCTTCTGCTAATTGGTCAACAGAAGAAGCTTTGTGAGCTGCGGGTGTGTGTGTGTAGGTGTGCGTGTGTGTGTGTGTGTGTGTGGGTGTATCGTACAACACTTGATTATGCATTAAACAAATTTCAAAGTGCAGCCCCAGCGGGTTTGGGCTTGGGGTGGACAAACAGTAATACAAACAAGTTCGACTGCTCTGAATACCCTGTAGTGGCAGCACAGCAACTCGCAGCAAATATTTGAGTAGCCTTCGCAGCTGGCTCAGCACATACACACACACACACACACACACGAGCGAGCTACTCAGCTATTTGAGTGCGCATTTTATGATGCGGTTTCTCCTTTTATTTTTATTTCTTTCTCTAGGAAAATTTGTTGCTTGAATAACTTTGGGGTTTATAAATATTTTCTGATTATTATTAACAACGATGCATATTGATATTTTAAGTTAAATTCTTATTATATTAGAGAGGTAACACATAAGACGAAGTTTTGGTTCAATGGAACAGGCATACATACATGAATGTAGGTGAATACCAGATGGTATTCGTTCGACAATTACTCAGTTTTGTATAGTTTAGTCTAGTAATCAATTATTGCTCGAACCCCAATCGGAGCTCTCTCTCTCTCTCTCTCTCTTTCTTATTTTGTACATCCCATATGCCTGTTACATACGCTTTAACAAAATCCAAATGCCCAAAATGCGAATTTTCAATAAATTCAACTTGACTCAAGACAAACTGGAATGCAATACTAAAGCACATTCCATTGTCGAGTTAAAGAATCAAAAGATGGCAATAAATTAAATACCAAATGAAACAAATTAAGCTGAAGCTGAAAATCGATGCAGCCATTCGACATTTTGCTAACTGTTGTTGATAATACCCTTGGCATAGGGCATAAAAACAGTGAGTGAGTGTGATTGCGAAAAGATTTGCGTGTGCATTTTGTGTTTAATTATAATAATTATTGTCCTGGGACAAATGCCTGCCTCCTCCTGCTGGCTGCCTCCTGCTGCCTTCTGTAAATTGTGCTCAAGGCCTGACGGCAGTTGCTGCATTTCCAAGATGGAAATTTCCGGCTAGCGTTATCTCGATGCTCGGTGTGGGTGACTTAATTGAGAATGAGATTTGATTAATTTGCATGCCATAAACAAGTTTCAATTTGTTTATGTGCTCAAAGTCAAGCGAGGCTCGTAATTAAAGCAAAGCTGCTGCAGCGCTAACTCAGCAGCTGAACGGAGTCAACGAGTCGAATCACTGGCCTGCCGCGCCCCCTCTCCATCACCCATCACCCATCACCCCCCGCCATCCATTCCCCAAGCAAGCCTCCGATTCGTCGTTCGCAATCATGCAAATGAATTTCGCAGCAAAGCAACAAAAGGAGGAAGCAAAAGAAGAGCCAAATGCGAAGGCGAAGCAGAGATGGAAAGAATGCTGCCAAGGTAAGCAGATTAAAACGCCTTTGACTTGGCAACGTGCTGCAATCCAGAGCAATCCAGACGCTGCCTCATCTAGTCTTTGCATGCAAATGAATGCGCGTTGCATGCGGCAACAGGCGATGTCAATGGCGACAGCGACAGCGACCGACGTCGACGTCGACGACGGCAACAGTAGCGTGTGGTAAATACATATTTACCCAATGTATTCATGTGCAAACAATTACGCGTTCATTTTTGCGACTTTTGTCTCACACACACACACACATAGAGAGAGGCACACATACACACAATGGCGACAGCGCGACTGCTTTAAAGTTGATGAACCTTTGAGCGTTATCAATTCTAGTTCAATTTGTGGAACCAGTTCAGCCCTGAACCCTTTGATATCTGTCTGCTCTGTTGGCTTATGCAGTCATTAAGCTCAGTTCAGGATAATGTGCGTGACAGTTAACTAGTTCAATAGAACTAGCATTGAACTGGCACCATTTGTAACTAGTTCAGTAAGGGCGAAGCCTACTAATAGTTAGGGTATGTGTTGATAAGTGAATTGTGAACTAGTTCCGTTCACAAAAATGGTTCACTAAATAAGTAGTTCAGGATTATTATTAATTTGATGATCTATCTAGTTTTGAGCTACTGGTTCATTTCTGAATTTGTTGAATAAGTAGCATAGTAAGGCTCTCATTATAATAAACCTGAGAGCAAAAAATGAATGTGACTGGGGAACTAGTTCAATTTGAAGAACAAGCTGCATAGTGAGAGCTATTGTTCATTTTCTCAAGATTGGTGAATGGAGAATGCAATTGATTCAATTTGATGATTCAGTTTGATTCTATAGATTCACTTGCTCAATTTCTTAAATTGTTCATTTTCTCAGCAGATTCAACTTGATGAACAAGTTCCCTAAAGAGATCTGTGGATTCAGCTGCTTGCTGTTCACAGGCTAAACGATACCGTTCACAGTCCATTGAACTGCGAAGCTCAGTGGTTCATCAGTTCATCTGAAAGTCTTGCTCAATCGAATCAGTTCTGTAACAATATCAAAGAGCTGCACGTGCAGCTGCTGCTGGCTTTATGCTGTTCCATTTGGTTGGGCTTAGATCGGCTTGGGTTTCGGTTCTGTTTGGCTTTGTTGTGATTTGCGTTTTGTATATTCATATATGCATAAATATCCTTGACCTGTTTGCGTGTCTTGCGCTTTTGTGCGTGCCAGGAAGTCAAGCCGACAGAGGGCCCGACCGGCCCGACCGGCTCTACTGGCTCTACCGGCCCCGCCCACAGCCAGGCAGTGCGTGCCATGCAGGCCTCACTCTTTCCACACATACGTAGAGTATTTTACATAAAGCACACACAGACATGCACACGCACACAGGAACAAGAACAGGAACAGGGTCGTATGCCCATTTGATATGCAAGCAATCCATGCAGTTAACGACGTGCACATAAATATTAAGAAATCTTAAAGCTCTCGACTCGAAATAAAACAGAGCCAAGCGAGCTCAGGCCAGACACAAGCATGCAGAATCCAAGGATTAAACGGTCTTAAAGCAGCCGCAGCAGCAGCAGCAAAGCAATTTCAGTCCAAACTGGCTAAAGCATCTATAAACTTTTGCTCAAATCCAAAAATAAACTTTTGTCTACTTTAATTAGTATCAAGCACTTGTTTAATTAAATAAACTGCCTCCTGTCGCCTTTAGCTAACTGCCGCCCGCCTCCTCTCACAAAGGTGCAAAAAACTTTTCTCCAAAACAATAATTTTAAGTCAACTATTTGTAGAGCTTAGTGAAAACACAAAATAATACAAGATTGCTTATGGATTAAATTTTGTATATACTATAAAAATGTTATTAATTTAATTTAATTTGTTGGATATAAATAGATATTTCAATAATTCTTCACGTCTTTCTGCTTAAAAAAGAAACACAAACACACACATGCACAAGAGGACACACATACATAGGCACGCACGCATAAACAGGCATGTGCTGCAGTGCACAGCAGCAGAGAGCGTTTCCATTGGTCATTACCTGCTGGCGGGCTCAGCATTTAAGAGAGAGAGAGTGCTTGAGTAAAAGTAAAAGCAAGGAGAGAAAAAGAGCAGAAGATCATTAAAGTTGTCTATGTGTATGTAGCAGTATTAATTTGCTCACATCAGCAGAGAGCGTTCCCATTGGTCACTTAAAGCTCGACTGTAACGGGCTCAGCATTTAAGAGAGAGAGAGTGCTTGAGTAAAAGTAAAAGCAAGCAGAGAAGCAGTGCAGAAGATCATTAAAGTTGTCTATGTGTATGTAGCAGTATTAATTTGCTCACATCAGCAGAGAACGTTTCCATTGCGCTCACTTGAAGCTCGACAGTAACGGGCTCAGCATTTAAGAGAGAGAGAGTGCTTGAGTAAAAGTAAAAGCAAGCAGAGAAGCAGTGCAGAAGATCATAAAAGTTGTCTATGTGTATGTAGCAGTATTCATTTGCTCACAGCAGCAGAGAACGTTTCCATTGCGCTCACTTGAAGCTCGACTGTAACGAGCGCTACCTGCTGTGTCTGAGAGAGACAGTGCTTGAGTAAAAGTGGCCCTATATAAACGGCAGCAGCTGCAGCATTTCTTCAGTCTGTCCAGGCCTGCTGGGGGTCAGCGCAACAAAGTGAAGCAGAGTGTGTGATCGATCAGCTAAGCATTGAAGACGTAGAGGAACTACGTACATAGAGGAAATACGTAAAGGAAATATGTAGAGCAGCTACGTAATGGAAATAAGTAGAGGAAATACTTAGCGGAAATACTTGGATGAAATACTTCGAAATACGTAGAGGGAATACTTAGAAGAAATAGACAAACGAATAGTGCTAAATCGAATCAGCTCGTCACCCTGATCGAGAATATATATATTTCAACAAAACCATTATACCCTGATTTTCCATTTTCAATGGGTTCAGGGTATAAAAAAAGCTAGGAATAGATCTAGTTAGACCTGAAATCTTAAAGCACCATCAAGGTGTGAATACAATTTGAATTACAAAACTTGGCTAATGGCAAATTGTTAAATATTAAACATGTTCTATGCCAACAAATATTTGTAATGAATCCAGGCTCGAATTCATGAGAATTTGCATTGCAGCAACTAAATTGAGATGGATAAGAGCTGAAATAGAGGCTCGAAGACTCGAAGCATGGGAGAAGCTGTTGATTGAACGCCGTTTGGCATGGGCTGCATAGCAATTTATGTGAGCATAAACAATTTACAGTCTGTTTGCGTTGCCTTCTGTTGCCAATTTCAAGTTCATTGGCTAACCAAGGTGGGCAGAGAGAGAAAGAGAGAGAGAGAGAGAGAGAGGTGAGTGCTGCCAACTGCCGACTGCGAACAGTGCGGGAACAGTTCGTTAAGTTTTCTTGATTTGCCTGGCAATAAAATGGGCCACGCCCACAGCTCTAGCTGGTCTGTGTGTAAGTGGGAGTTGTGTCATCGACACGCCGAAGGTGAAAGACAAACAACTTGGATGCCAAGTTGTTAACAAAGTGCTGCCACGACCTAAACGACCTAACTGCCAGCCAGCCAGCCAGTCAGCCAGCCCCGCCTCTCGCCTCTCGTCTATGCCGCCTCCTGCTATGTCTATGCAAAACGCAAACAGAGAGGATGCGACTACACTGAAATATGCTGCTGGCCAAACCTGACAAGACAATTGACTGGAAAATGTTGTTAATGAACTTTGTGCGACATTTTGATTAGCTGTCAGTGTGGCTCACTGGCTCACTGGGCTGGCTGGGCACCTGGCTGGCCATCCAGCTGGCCCGGCTAGTCAGTCTCTCCGATTTCGGGTCAACAAGTGTCGGCAATGATGGATGTCAAAGTTGTTCGCTCGCCGAGCAGCGGCTGCTTGACATACATTTCTCTTTTTTTTTTTTATTGGGTGCTTCTATTTTGTCACACTGTGATAAAACATCGAAACAACAACAACATCAGCAACATTAGCAGCAGCAGCAGCATTAGCAAATGGAACAATGAAAGCTGAAAAAAAAAAACAGAAACTTTTTTCTTCTTCTTCCCCCTTTTTTTTTTGCGGAAAAGTTGTAAACTTAATTTATAGTTTTTAAGCAGCCGCCGGCTCGAGTTGGGCTCGGCGCAGCTAGAAAAATGTGTTTTGCCGCTATCGTTGGCCTGTTTGCTGTAGGCGTGGCACACACACACACACACATGCGCTGGCCTCTATATGTATTTGTACATTTTCACATTTCATTCTCGTCTTAGTGCCTGGAATTTCGAAATGAAATATTTGACTTTTAGTCTAAAAAGTCAGCAGAAAGCAGGCAAAAAAAAAAAAGGAGTGTGCGAGAGAGAGAGAGAGGGGGAAGCGAAAGAAAACACAAAAAAATGTGCGCAAACAGACTGCAGACAGCAGGCAGCACACACACACACACACACACACACCCTTTTTTGCAGCATTTGCATTAAATTTAATCAGAGCTGCTCTTTAAGCAACACATTCGCAGCAGCAGCAGTTGCAGTTGCAGTTGCCCGTTGCATATGGGAAATGCATGAGCTCTGATTTGATTTGCGTCTCCTTTGGCACTTATTAAAAAATCTTTTTGGGCAGTCGCGCATAATTTGTACATTTAATGAACGTCTGTTTGCCTAAGTTTCTCCCTCTCGCTCTCGCTTAAGCTCGCTCTCTCTGCTTTTCAAGGTCCTTTACGCTCAAGTACTGACCATAATGATGTGTGTCTGTGTGTGTGTGTGTGTGTGTGTGTCCAGTGTTGCATTGCAATTAGAAAGTTTGCGTGCATTTGGGACACTGGTCAACAGCGTAAACTCAGTGCCAGACTTTACTCAATTCTGCATCTGAATGGAGATTAAAGAGATTTTTAGTTTAAAATAGAAGCCATATTTGACAGGAATATAGATATAATACATACATACCATACATATACATATACATATACATACTATATTAATATTATAGCTTTTAAGTAAATCAATTTTTGTAAATAACTGTTTAGATTAAGTTATCAATTTAGGTAGCGATGCGCTAAGCTGAAAATAAATACATTTTATAATTTCTCTTAAAAAAAAAGAATAAAATATATATGTATGTGAAAGTATATTAAAAAATATTCTTCAAATATTATACAAGCTTTTAGAGATACCAAATACTAAAAAAAAAATAAATAAAAAAAAATAAAAATAAAAATAAATAAATAAAAAAAAAAAATTAAAATAAAAAAAATAATAAAAAAATAACAAAAAAATAAATAAAATAAAAAATAAAAATAAATAAAAATAAATTAATTTAAAAAAAAATAAAATAAAAAAAATAAAATAAAAAAAAATAAAATAAAAATAAAAAAATAATAAAAAAAAAAAAAAAAAAATAAATAAAATCTGGTTGTTTTTTAAACAAGAATATAAAGTCTTGAGACTGTATGTAGACTTTTTGGTAGATTTATTGTTGTTATTGTTTATACTACTTAAAAAAATATATACATATATATTTAATATAACTTTTTTGTGAATAAACTTATCTATTAAGTACTTCAGTAATGGCATATCAATATTTTGAATTTATTTTGTAAAAACCCGAAATATTGAAAAATTGCTGATGTACGTTGACTTTTTGCCTTGACTGTATATATAGAGAGATGAAAGATAAGCCAGCTGTGTCAATAATGTAGACTCAAAATGTAAATCAATAAAAAATAAATACAAAAACTAAAAAAAAAAAAAACAATATACACACATTTTATAAAATTCTCAAAAGAAACAAAAAAAAAAAATAAAAATACTAATAATAATTCTTGCCAAAAATGTTGCAGAAAATTGGAGAGAGCGGGCCAAGTGGAGATGGGCAGCAGTCGAAGCAGAAGCGCATTCCTTGCCCACTGGCCGGCTGCTGGACTCTGCTGGCAGAGGATGAGCTGCTGGCGCACCTGTTCAACGAGCACCTGACAGAGACGCCGCGCAGGCCAATGGAGCTGGCGCTGCGCATGCGCCGTGTGGACACTGGGGAGACGGACGCTGCTGCTGCTGGTGCACTGGCAGCTGCCAGTCGGGCAGGATCAGTGCCTGGGCGTGCTCAACTGGACGGGCAGCAGTCGGCGCTGTCTGTTCGAGCCGCAGCGCCATCTGCAGTTCGGCCAATCCGCGCTGGCCGCCTGCCTGCCGGTGCTGGTGATGGCTCGGCGGACCACATGGTCGGCCCTGCTGGCCGACTGCCCGGAGCTGGACAATGGCCATCCCAGCCGGGACAGCATCGTCTATCGCTTCTGGCTGCTGGCGCCGGCCACACGGCAGCCCGTCCATGCCAGTCTGGGCTTCATCAATTGCAGACTCCAGTGCGGGCTGCGCGCCCTCTGCCAGCTGCGCAGCCTGGGCAGCCTGGGCAGCCTGGGCAGCCTGGGCAGCCAGCTCGGTCAGCATTGCCTGACGCTGAGCGAGAGCCAGATGGATCAGATGTGCTGTCCGCATGGCAGTAGCTGCTTCCTCGAGCTGGTCATCATCGAAGCTGGCTGAAAACTTTTGCATTTGAATATTTGGAAATTTATGCAAATTACATTTGATTATCAAACATAAAAGGCAACAACAAATGTAATCAGCAAAAATTTCATTTGTTTTGTGGCAGGGGCGTGGCATGGGGGGGGGGGGGCGTTGAGGTGTCCACTTGTCAGCTGGGCTCACATAATGAGGCAAAAGTTTTTCGCTTAGTGCAGTTTATGTTGACTGTGTGGAGGGAGGGGGATGGTTAGGGGGCGTGGTGCATGGCAGGGCTGCGCTGTTAATAAGCCAAAATCAATTTGAAGTTGATTTGAGTTCAGTTCAGTTCAGTTCAGTTCCGGTCGCAGCTTCTTCATAAGTTTTCCATCTCTCATTTGGCGCAGTCTGCGATTTTCTTTTGCTTTATCTTTATCTCTTCTTTTTTTTGTGTTTTTCTTTCTTTCTTTTTTTGTTCGGCACGAATTCTGCAAGTTTATTGCCACATTTTGTGAGGCGCGCGCATTATTGATTTCGGTTGGCACTTTATTGCCATTTGGCCCGCTGGCCCCATTTTTGACCCGTTGCCTCGTTTTGGCCAAAACGGGCTGAGGCTCATTTTATGAGCGCAACAGACGACGGCGGCTCGGCGTGAAGCTGGAAATGTGCCATAAATTACGGTGTTTTATGTCTTGCCAGTCAGTCAGTCAGACACACACTTACACACACACTCGTACACTCACACACACACACTCGTACACTCGCACACAGACGGACAGACAGATCAAATCAGATCAGATTTCCAAATGTAGCATAAGTGATTTTTTGAATATTGCGTTTGGAATTGCTTGGGTGGGGTGCAAGGGTACGGCTTGGCACTTATTGGAGCTGACGGAACTAGTTTCAAACGACCAAAGTCTAAAATGAACCAGTAATGTGCTTTGCCAATGGTTGATGGTTGTTAATAAATCAAAAAGGCGCTGCGAAACTAGTTCTGAAGAGCTGAATGAAATCAGGTGAAGCCAGGAACTAGAACTAGTAGCTAGAAACTCTAGAATCCTCCAATAAGTTCCGATTTTATATAGAACAGCAACAACTAGTTCAAAGGAACAGCTATTGAGTCCAGTCAGTATTTAATCAAATGGAACTAGTTAAAAAAAACAAACACGAAAGTCAATTTGGCTATTAATTGAAACTAGCTCTCCAGTTAGATTAGTTTTGACTGTCAAAACTAGTTTAAAGGACTTCATGGAACCGGAACTAGTAACAAATGAACTTTGAACTAGTTTTCAAAACTTCATAAATGAGCTTGCAACTGATTTTCGAAACTTAACATAAATGAGCTTGGAACTAACAAGCGGAACTAGTTCTGAAGAAATAGAAAAACTGCTTTGATTGCATTTTGAGTAGTTCTAAAGATATGCTTCATACACACACAAGCAGAAGTGCCTACATATTCCCATATTCCCAACTGTGAACCAGTTCATTTGCATTGCTTCTTCTACGAACTGGTATCAGTTTATTAATCAAAACATTCAATCACGTAAGCTTCCGAAAATATTGTGCAAAATGGCAGCCCATAACGGAGAACTGCTTCGTAAGTTGTTGGTGTCATGGAACTAGTTTGAATAAACAATTGAAATAGTTCACAGAGAGAGAGAAAGAGAGAGAGTGGGAGAGAGAGATAGCGTATTTTATTGCAGTTGCTCTGAGGGTTATTTATGCCAAGTTTGTTTGCGAAGCAGCTTGTCCTCTGCCTATTGGCAGGCTAACAAAGCCGGTAGCTCAATAAGCCGGAGCACACTTGAGCCCATCAACCGAATCGAGTGAGCCAGCTGAAGCTCTGACTGCTGTCTGCTGCCTGCTGTCTCTTACCTGTTACCTGTATTTTTGTCCACTGTCGAACAACAACGAAAGCAGCTGCGACATTAGCATTGGCAGCGATTTTCATATTCGCTGCTCGAAATCCTAATATAACACGGCGACATGTTTACGATGCACTCGCACAGAGATATATGTAGCACACATATACATACACAAACGTGCACACACACACATACACTCAGACATTGGCGCTACTTTTACTGCATAGTTTCATGTGAATGCCTGCTGGCATGTTGGAAATCACAAAAAACAAACCCTTGTCCCGCTCACCATTTATATCCCCTAGGCCTTGAGTTAGTGTGTGTGCGTGTGTGTGTGACTGTTTGTGCGTGCTCGAACATCCCAAAGGTGGGGCAATGGCAATGCCATTGCCGCCATCGACACCGGCTCCGACACCGAAACATAAAGGCTAAATGGAACTTGAATGAGCGCCGAGTGGCACATGCTACCAAGGTGAATGGTTAGGCAGAAGGCGATGACCGAGGGGGGGGGGAGGTGGTGTGTACTCCCATTGGTGGCTGCAAATAGTCAACAACAGCGACCACTGGACAACAGCAGCAGCACTTGAGTCATTTAGCACTCGTTAAAATATAGCCAGCACGGCCTAGGGTCCATTCAATTGGAAAACTCAATGGATTCCAATTGGAGCGAGCAAGTACAGAGAGAGAGAGAGAGAGAGGAACATATCAATGCGAGTAGAGTAAATATTGTGGGCATTTAGATGTCATTAGGTGTTTTATTTTATGAATATTTTATACTGATGTGGGTGGGTATACATATATAGAGAAGTGAAAGCGTTTTGCATAATAAAAGTTATTTTTTAAAAAGTCCTTTCGTATTTATATACATATGTAATATATATTAGTATTAACTAAATATATTTTTTCCAAAATTAAAATATTTTTAGTATATATGCATATGAATATTTTATACTGAAAATAAATACATACATATATGTAAAGCATATATTTAAATTTCTGCTAATCAAAAAAAAAAAAAATAAATAAATAAATAAATAAAAATAAATAAATAAAATTAAAAAAAAAAAAAAATTAAAAAAAAAATAATAATAATAAAAAAAAAAAATTAAAAAAAAAATAATAATAAATAAAAAAAATAAATAAAATAAAAACAAAAATTAAAAAAAAAAAAATAATAATAATAATAAATAATAATAAATAATAAATAAATAAGTAAATAAAAAAAATAAAAATGTATTATTATTATGCATCTCATTTTTTTCTTATTTTTAAATAAAATATTATTATTATGCATATAATTTTTTTTTTTTTTATTACAGTTTGTTATCTCAGTCAGTTCTTCTTCTTCTTCTTCCTCTTGTCATTCTTGTCATTATTTATGTCGTATCAGCAAACAATCAAAAGTTGTCTGCACAAACATTCGCCCCCTAATCCCGACCAAGAAGTTTGTTCTGGCCAGCTGTCTTGGCCACGAATGCAAAAAGCCAACAGATTGCGAGTTTGCTATATACATACATATGTATGCATAAGTATATATTTATGCATATATCTGTTGCATGTCATATCTGCTATCGATATCTCTGTCACATTTATATCTCAACAAAATGGCCTAGAGCAAGTCTCTCTCTCTCTCTCTCTCTGTGTTAATAGTCTTTGAAGTTGTTTGTGAAAGGCAACTAACATGGGAGAAACTCTCTCTACCTCTCTCTCTCTCTCTCTCACTCTCTCTCTCTCTCTCTGTCTCTGTGTATATTGTGGCAGCTGGTTGGAAAAATACAGTTGGGCAGGTAACTCGGTACGGTTCGCTGTCAACGTGCTGTTGCTTGCTGTGCATGTCTTTGTGGTTTTTCGGGCGCTTAACTATAACAACAAAACTTAACACCTTTTGATCGGCAGGCAGCGGCAAAGGCGTTGATAGCCGCGCACATGTGTGTGTGTGTGTGTGTTGGTGTGTTGGTGTAGCTGTAGTTATGGCAGAGAATAAATTCCTTTAAGCTTGCTTGGAGAGCTTGCACACATTCGTGTTGAAGCAGCTCGTTATTCATAAACTTAATGCCAAAAAGAGCATAATTTTCATTTTGCCTGCTTTTCGGTTTGCTTTACACTCCCTTTGGGCATAGCGACCCACACCTTTATAGATGTGTGTGTGTGTGTGTGTGTGTGTGTTCAGTTTATATGCTAGCATGTAAGACTAAAGCACACACGGCAAATAAAAGCCAAACATTGAGGCAGCAACAGCAACAGCAAAAACACCAATAAACTTGTACTTGTGTGAGCCAGCGGTAAGTGGGAATTATATAAACATATACATCAGTGAACAAACACTTTCACACACACACACGCACACTTATACAGTCGTGCATGCCATATAACATGCCACATACACGAAGCCAGCAGCTGGCAGCTGGCAGCTGTTGCTGCGTCTTATCAGCGCTTAGATCGACAACGTGCCACATGCAATGCGGCGTATGAGCAATATACAGAAAGAGAGAGACAGACAGAGAGAGAGAGAGACAGAAAGCAAAAGAGACAGGCAAAGAGAGTGAGAGAGAGAAATAAGTAGAACGTCAAGTAAAAGACGACATTGAGCATATGTATGCTTGTCTGCCCCGCTTTCGTGTGGCTAGTGGGCGGGGGGCGGGCTAGCCAAAGTATGCCTATGCCTAGTTGTAGTTCACAGTTCACAGTTCACAGTTCACAGTTCACAGTTCACAGTTCACAGTTCACAGTTCACAGTTCACAGTTCACAGTTCACAGTTCACAGTTCACAGTTCACAGTTCACAGTTCACAGTTCACAGTTCACAGTTCACAGTTCACAGTTCACAGTTCACAGTTCACAGTTCACAGTTCACAGTTCACAGTTCACAGTTCACAGTTAACAGTTCACAGTTCACAGTTCACAGTTCACAGTTCACAGTTCACAGTTCACAGTTCACAGTTCACAGTTCACAGTTCACAGTTCACAGTTCACAGTTCACAGTTCACAGTTCACAGTTCACAGTTCACAGTTCACAGTTCACAGTTCACAGTTCACAGTTCACAGTTCACAGTTCACAGTTCACAGTTCACAGTTCACAGTTCACAGTTCACAGTTCACAGTTCACAGTTCACAGTTCACAGTTCACAGTTCACAGTTCACAGTTCACAGTTCACAGTTCACAGTTCACAGTTCACAGTTCACAGTTCACAGTTCACAGTTCACAGTTCACAGTTCACAGTTCACAGTTCACAGTTCACAGTTCACAGTTCACAGTTCACAGTTCACAGTTCACAGTTCACAGTTCACAGTTCACAGTTCACAGTTCACAGTTCACAGTTCACAGTTCACAGTTCGCAGTTCTCTAATCTTAACTATCGTATATAAGATATAGAGCTGCTAGCGCCATCAATTTGGCTGATCAAATGCATCAGAGAAAGGCAACAAAAATTGGTTTTCTTTTTTCTCTTTTCTCTCTTGTTGTCTCTCTTTCGAATTAAATAAATTGCTTTTGGCAGGCTAAAAGGCTCTCGGCCTTTATGAGTGCTGTAAAAGTGAAATGCACTGCAAGTTTGACTTTCCATTTTGCTTGAACTGCAATCGTTGCCAATGGGACGGAGTCCCTGACCGTACCGTGCTACGGCCGTACCGTGCCACGGCCGTGCCGTACCGCGCTGCTTGTCATATTTCAAATGGGAATAGCTGCTGCCAGGATAAGCCGGTGCTGGTTGGTGTTGAAGGGTGCGCCGTTCGCATCATTGCCCGTTCGCTCGCCCCCATTCGTAATTCAATTATGCATTCCGGCAGCGTGTCGGGCATGCCTTCTGCTGCCTCCTGCTACCTCCTGCTGCCTGGGTGTTATCCTCGCGCTTTGCAATGCAACTAAAAAATTTCTGTTACATTCCGCATTCAGGTCATTAATACGCCATCTTCGGCGGCTGGTAGAGCGTATGCCGGACAGCCGGCACTAGAAGCGCCCGCAGACGGTGCGGGTAGAGGCGCATCATGCCCCACGGGCCATGCTGCATGCTCAGGCCCAATGCTCTGTTTGTTGTCTATCGGATAGGCACGGACGGACAATTGGAATGCAGTTTGCGTTAGCTGCTCTCGCCCTTATTGTTGTTGTTGTTGTTGTTGTTGCTGAAATGTTGCACGCACGGCTGCGTCCTTGAGTGAAATAAGATGAAATGCTAATGATGGCAAAACATTCGAATACCGTTGCAATACACCAACACCAACACACACACACACTCACACACTCACACATACACGCGGTGGGTCACATGTTCATTAGCTAATTCTGATAATTATGTGCAGAGTGCTCAACATACGGAACGCTGCATAGCACCAAGTGCATTTAAGCATCGTTGAGTGCCACATCAATGGCTGACTTCATTAGCTATAATCGATAGGAGCTGTCATGTTGGATCTCAATATATCGCATAAGTATTTATGTAAGTAGATGGCATTCCATTTGAAATATATACTTAAAAATGTCATACACTTATGGTGTTTACATATACATATGTATGTATACTTATATAAATTGAGTTTGAAGTGGTGCTAGGCAGCTAGGCCATATCATTTAAAAGCTTTGAGAATCGCATAGAAGAGCGCAGAGCGCAGCATGTGTGAGAGAAGAAGTTGGACTTTTGCATATGATAGATTGATACATATTTAAACTAAGGGAACATAGAGAAAGAGAGGAGGGAATGCGAGCAGGAGATATGCGATAGATATGTATATAAAAGAGAGAGAGAGAGAGAGAGAGAGAGAGAGAGAGAGAGATGTATTGTGATGTATACATAGGTAAGAGAGATAGGGCATACCTTGTAAGAGATATAGGGCGTAATTTGTCATATAACGGAGTGCATAGAGAAAAGACGAGATGGTATATGCTACATATATGTATTTTATATATGGTATATTACTTAGGAGTAGAAGAGATTTTGATAGAGATTTTAATAGAGAGAGAGAACTAGAAATAGAGAGAGAGAGAGAGAGAAAATGATAGTGAGAGATTATGGGATAGTTTTAGAGGTATGCAGATACATACAAGTATAGAATGATATGAATGTAGAAAAGAGATATACCGAGATGGGTGTACAGAGATCCGTATTTATGTATACAGATATAGGCGCAAGAGTTTCCCACATATCACCCATAAATTCTTCAAGTCATATGAGTGTATCACGTTTGACTCGAGAATGTGGCGCAGCTTTGTTGACAAATGGACATGATTAATCAAAGTAACTGGCGATATTTTCCTTCATTTTCGCAGTCGGCTGCAAAATGCAAATATGTATGAGCAGAGTGGTTGTTGTTGTTGTTGTTGTTGCTCGCTCGCACTTCATTGTTTGGCTGCTGTCAATCGGCTTTCATTGGGGCTTGAATTGAAAATTGAATTTGCTACGCCAATAAATGCACACACAAGAATCCATATACGTTAGCTCCTGAGCACCGAATAGAAAGTTGTTGTGGATGAGCCCGACCAGGCTGGGCCAGGGCAAAAATCAATCAAACAAAACGGACTGACACTTAGACAGACGATTAGGAAACAGCTTCGGCGTTGGGGCAACTTGATATGCAAGTCAGAGACTAGCAGCGGAGCAGATGAATGAACACCCAAGAGACAGGCTAGAAACAATTGCAGCCGCATACCAGATGCTCAATGCCAGCATGGAATAGATGATATCTGATGCAAGCCAAGGGGGCAAAGGATTCTGTCATTGTTTCGCTTAAACGCACAACAACAGGGCGTTAAATTGTGTGTGTGTGTGTGTGTGTGTGTGTGTGTACAGAGTTGAACGAACTAACTAGGTCGAATTGTCAGATACCCTGTAAGAGGAAGAAGAAAGAAATCAAATGATTGAGTTGCCTTAAATAAAATATAGAGAGGTTTACCTTATTACATGCTGCTTAAAGCGACTTCATAGAAGAACTCTGCCCGATTAACATATACCCTGTAAATAGAAAAGAGAAAGCTTGCTCCTACAATGAGTGAGTTTATATGTATGATATATAAGAAGTAGGCCTGTTAAACACTTTTTGCTAGATTGCATATACAAAATTATGCCCACTTGATGGATACCCTGTAAGCAGAGTAAATTTGAACGAGTGTCTGATCAAATTATTATGCATAAACCATAAGCTCTACTCTTATAATGTCTATTACCTAGACCTATGCTCAACTGTCAGATACCCTGTAAGCAGATCAGATAAAAGTTAATTATGATAGAAAATAACGAAATTTATTTTATTATAAAAACTAAAGAAACTAAAATTACATTATAAATACCAATAGATGAATGACTATACCCAGTTGACAGATACCCTAGCAGGTCAGAGAAAATGAATACCATAATCTACAAGTGAGTTAAATTTATAATATATGAGAAGTGCTACCAGTTTTATTGATATATTTCATATGAACATGGACGAAAAAGAAGAAGAAAAATAAATAAATAAAAAATAATAATAATAATAATAATAATAATAATAATAATAATAATAATAATAATAATAATAATAATAATAATAATAATAATAATAATAATAATAATAATAATAATAATAATAATAATTATAAAAATAAAAATAAAATACAAAAAAATAAAAATAATAATAAAAATAAATGTAAAAATAATAATAAAAATAAAAATGAAATATTAATAATAAAAATAAGAGTAAAATAAAAATAAAAACAAAATTAAAAATAGAAATAAATATAATAATAATAAAATTAATAAAAATAATACAAATAATTTGAATACCTATAATAATAATAATAAAATAAGGAAATCCATCTTAAATAGCCAATTCTTCATTTACAGGGTATCTCATCTTCGTTCTGTATGCGATCTGTTTAATGGCTTTTGTTTTGATTTCACGCACTAATTGAAGATCTGCTCTATGGAAGTTGTCTCCGAGCTTAGGGCTAAGCCCTCAATTCGAGCCCCGTTTGCACTGAGTGAGCTATGAATTCTATTTGATTGAGTTCTTGGAGCTAAAGCAGTGCCAGCTGTAGCTTGCTAGTTGCTTGACTAAGTGTTTTTCAGCTGCTTGGCAGCTCTATTTAAAAAACAAAAAAGAAAAGCCCAACCAGCTGAAAGTGTGTGTGTGTGTGTGTGTGCCTGGAGTTACAAATAAAACGCAACCGAAATGAGCTTAAGAGCTTAAGGAGCGCTAAACAAACAACGCAGCACACAAAACCCGCGACGACCCGAAGACGACGCCAGCTGAGTGGGAGCCAAGAAAGCCGAAGAAAGGAGGAAACTAGACGCTAGAGGGGGTGAGGGTGGGCGTAAAGCAGCGTCAGCGTCGTCAACTGGCTTACAGCTGACTGAGTTGGGGCACAGGTTCGTGGTCCGTGTGGCCTGGCCTGGGGTCTTGCTCCTGTTGCTGTTGTTGTTGTTGCCTGTCCTGCTGCTGCTGCTGACTTGTCGCTGGCTTTTTCTATGACGCGCGCCCCAGCAGAAGGTTTATTTCTTTTTTTTTTTTTGGTTAACATACGGCACGGCACTGACTGTGCTGGGGGCTGTGCATAAAAGGGGGATATGCCCCGCTTTTATGGCTAAGTCAAATATGAAAGCAAGTTACTGTTCGCTCACTGTTACTCCTTGGTTCTGGCACTCGCCCTCTGCTGTGCCATTGCCACATGGACGCCCCCTTTGGCCATGTCAGGGGCATTCAATTTGATTTATTGCCACTTAAAAGGCAACATTCAGTTTTCGAAATAAATAACACGTTTACACATCCAAATGAAGCTTCAGTTGTTGAGAGCGCTACAATGGAGCATCCACCCACAGCCCAGCATCGCCCCACCACACACACAGATACATATACGCACACACACACGCACACTCTCAGCGCTCTGCTTCAGCGGGAAACTCATCTGCGCCTCGCGACGGCGACGAAATTGTTAATAAGAACGCATATATTATGCCAGCACAAACACACATGAAGAGCACTCACACATGTGCGAGTGTGTGTGTGTGTGTGTGGGCTCCTGTTGAAAATGCTCACATAATTAATCGCATAGCCGTCGCCGTTGTCGTTGCCGTTGTCGTTGCCGTCGTTTGGCCAACCTGAATTGGGCCAATATCGCGGCCGGCAGGTAAGGCCGCCAAAGTAGCTGGCCGCGTAATCGACTGTGGCTGACAATCGATTGGCAGCCAACTGTCTAACAGTCGATTGCAGCAGCAGCAACAGCAACAGCAGCCGACATCGCCGTCGATTGACAGGCAATTAATCGAGCTTCAATTTCGATGACAGCCAGACGATTATAATTGAAATATGCCTAGCCTCGGGATATGCCTAGCTCAAAATTCTCTCTCTCTCTCTCTCTCTCTATGTGTGTGTGTGTGTGTGTTATTAAAGAGATCTTGTTCACTGTGATTTGTTATTAACTAGTTGAACTAACAAAATGAAATAAATTGAAACAAAAGTCATGTATTAATACAAAAGAAAATAAGCAAAATAAAATAAATATAAATGTAATATATTAAAATATAAATAAAATGAAACAGATTCAAATAAAATAACATCAACAAATTATAATAAAATCTAATCAATTTAAATAAAATAAAATTAAATTGAATAAAATAGATTAAAGTAAAATAACATGAAATAAATGAAATGAAAAATTAAAAAAAAATTTAAATAAAAACAAGTATGAAAACTCAAGTCGAGTCCGCTCGACTAGCAAATCCCCTGAACAAATTATTGAAGCAGCCGAGAGCGTTCCCATTGGTCACTTGAAGCCTGACTGTAAAGAGAGAGAGACAGTACTTGAGTAAAAGTAAAAGCATGGAGAGAAGAAGTGCAGAAGATCATTAAAGTTGTCTATGTGTATGCAGCAGTTCTCATTTAGTATTTGTATTTAAGTAAAACGAAGCTAGAATGCTCACAGCAGCAGAGAGCGTTCTCTTTGCGCTCACTTGAAGCTCGAATGCAACCAGCGCTAAGAGAGACAGCGCTTAAGAGAGACAGTGCTTGAGTAAAAGTAAAAGCAAGCAGAGAAGAAGAGCAGAAGATCATTAAAGTTGTCTATGTGTATGTAGCAGTATTAATTTGCTCACAGCAGCAGAGAGCGTTCCCATTGGTCACTTGTAGCACGACTGTAACCAGCGCAGAGACAGAGACAGAGACAGTGCTTGAGTAATAGTGGCGCTATATAAACGGCAGCAGCTGCAGCATTTCTTCAGTCGTGCAGGCCTGCTGGGGGTCAGCGCATCAAAGTGAAGTGGAGCGTGTGGTCGCTCAGCTATGTATAAAGACGTAGAGGAACTACGTAAGGGAATTACGTAGAGGAACTACGTAGAGGAAATACTTAGCGGAAATACTTGAAAGAAATACTTCGAAATACGTAGAGGGAATACTTAGAAGAAATAGACGGCAAAATAGTGCTAAATCATCAAGAATATATGTATATATTTTATGGGGTCTGCAACGCCTCCTTCTGCCTGTTACATACATTTCAACAAAACCATTATACCCTGATTTCTCATTTTCAAAGGGGTTCAGGGTATAAAAATAAATAAAATAAAATAATTATTGCAAAATACATATAGAAAAATAAAATAAAATAAATTTTACATAAAATAAATTAAAATAAAATTAAAATGAAACAGATTAAAATAAAATAACATAAAAAAGTATAACAAACTAAAATAAATTCAAATAAAATAAAATGAAACAAGACATTAAACAAAATAAAAAAAAAAGAAATTTAAATAGGTTTTAATAAAAGTAAATTCAACAAAATAAAATAAAACAAATTTTAAAAAATAAATAAATTAAAATAAAAAATTTTAATTAAAAAAAAAAATGAAATAAAAACTTTACAAAAATAATGTTTTTTTTTTTTTTTAAAATATTTATTTTGTAAATCTTCATGCCGTTGCCATGCATTAAGAATCACGCCCCTTTATAGACGTTCTCGCTACGTCCCTGGCCAGCTGCTTTCAGTTTCAGTGCGCACATAAATTTATGTACACAACTAGCTTAAGCAGCAGTATCAAATATTATGGTAACTATTTAAAATGATCTGAATTTTAGCCACTTTTCAGCTTAACAGCTAAAACTGGGTGGTTTCCCCAGCGCTTTGCTTGTTAAAATGAAATTGGATGCGAATAGTTAGATAAATTCGATATATAAATGTTATGGAGTGTATGTGTGTGTGTGTGTGCATGTGTGTGTGTGTGTGCATACCAATAATAATTTTCGCGCACTTTAAAAAGGCATTAAATAGCAATTGCATCAGGGCCACGAACATAATGTTCCAAATGACTGCCTTCTAGCGCACACACACACACTAACACACACACACACACAGACATACTCTATGTGGGTGCTGTACGCGTAAAATTTATGACCGCTGACCATTTTTAAATAGCCACACGCGCACCTGGGCACACCTGCGCATAATGTGGTCGTTTCATATAAAATTTCATTCATGATAAATGCGCAGCAAGAAATAACAACAAACAGAATAGCAATACAGATACACCAACACACACACATTCAAATTCTTTGGGTTGCACAAATTTTAATTAAAAAACATAAACTTCATTGCTGCGGCAGTTGGCACAGATTTTGTTGCGTAACCAGGCTACCTTGTTGTTGTTGTTGTTGCTGTTATTGATGTTGTGGCTGTTGCTATGATTTACTTGCTCGCTATATGGAGACACGCCCACAACACACACACACACACACACACACACATGCCTGCTGTATGTAAACATTTGGCCGTGTTTCGTGTTCATTAAATTAGTCATTGGCCAAGAGCTAATTTTGTTGACGCAGCACGTTAGCAACTTTCTGTCTGAATTGCCCCAACTGCACTTACATACATACACTTATTAGAGATTATTTAAATATATACATACATATATGTATATGAATTACAATTTAGTGGCGCATTTTGTTTTTATCGCGCGTTTGCGGTCAATTCACATGCCAATTGAATAATAATTGTGCCTGCGGCATTTTTGGCAATTGAAAACGATGTTGGGTTAAAAAAAATAATAATAAATAAAAATTAAATAATAAAACAGGAATTACGATTTGAAATTAGCAACCAAATGTGTGATTAGAGCTGCTTAGCTTGCCAGTTATTGTCATTACAAAAAAAAAGAAAAGAGAAGGAAATAATGATAACAGCGCAAGGAAATTATAAAATAATATCATTTCAAGTGCTCGACTCATATATACATATATACCTTGACTGCGACAGCAGGAATCGGGCAGGACTTGCAGGAGACTGCTTTTGCGTTCTCCTTTGATTAGTATGCAAGCATAGAGCTTGACATATTTCCACATCAAGTATTCACTTCTTCGAATGGACATTCATTAATGTAATATATAAATTATAATAATACTAATAATATATCGCCTAAAAATATATCGCATCACGAATATCATATGACCAGAGTGTGCTGTCTAACAACATAGCGTCGTATTGTTAGAGTAGTGTTGGAAAAGCCATTAGCTCAGGTTGGCAGCACGTTTCGTAGCATACTAGAGCAAGAGTGAGACAAATATATAGCTGCGCTGAGCGAGAATGAGATAGCATGTGGGCCTTTAGTCGATGTGTTGGTTACTGCTGAGAATCAAGAGACTATATAAAGAGAGGGAGAGAAAGAGAGAGAGAGAGAGCAGAATGAGAGAGAACGAGAGAGAGAGAGAGAGAGAGAGAGCTAGTAAATTGTAGAGGCACAGACTTAAGGCGTGGTCATTCTTCTGCAATTTACTAGCTCTTTCTCTCTCTCACTCACTCCTTCTCTCTCCCTCTCTCTCTCTCTCTCTCTCTCTCCCTTTCTCCCTCTCTCTCTCTCTCTATATATTTTCCCTTTCTCCCTCTCTCTCTCCCCCTTTGCCTCTCTTCATAAGAACCTTTTTTTATATTTCTCGCATATTCATCGAGCTCAGCATCTAAAACCCTTTTGCATATTAGACCAATATCAAAGTATTACAGTCCAAAATCAAATACATTTCTCGCCAGACAGACAGACAGACAGACAGGCACAGATTTGACTTCAACTGCTTCTTCTTCAACTCTCTGCTTCTTCGCGTTTTCTTCCCGTTTTTTTCTTCTGACTGTTACATAAATTAGCACAGACACATAATACCCTTTTTAATCATTCGCAATGGGTTCAGGGTATACAAAAAACAAAAAAAAAAATCATCTACATGAGGCGCATATTTAATTTCCCAAGCAGTCCGACCCCTAAGCCCCCAGCCAGCTGCAGCCTCGGCACCCGCCCGCACCGCACCGCAAATCCTGTCACAAAAGGATTTCCATGGCCTGCTGCTGGCTTGGGTTGTTTAGCTTCAGTTTTTTCTTTTTTTTTCTTAAATATTTTTTTTTATTCTTTTGTATTATTTGTTATGCTCGTTCAGCTTATGGCTGCGGGGGGTATATTGGTGTAACGTAATGCATATAAGTTGATGTAGATGATCTCGAGTAATCAATATATACATATATACATATAATCATATCATAGCTCAAGTGGGCGTGGTCAGTGTGATTATGTTGCGGAAGAAGTGCAGTAGGCTCTATAGGAATTCGAGTTGAAAGCTCTATAGTTAACTATTGATACGCAACTTTAATGTTATCGATGTCTGACTACATTGTTATCGATACTCAATAAGAATGCAATCAAGAGAAGAAGAAGACAATTGATTGCAATTAATTCAAATGAAATCCTTTCCCAAGGAATAGACTCTCTCTCTCTCCTCTCTCTCTCTCTCTCTCTCTCTCTCTCTCTCTCTCTCTCTATTCAAGTAATCTTTAGACTTTTAGACGAGCATTAATCAGTCAGTTCTGCTCGATTGTGTTCTTATAAGGTATTTTTGTTGTTGTTGTTGCTTTGTTTTGTTTTGTTTTGTATTTTTTCTTCGTTTTTCGTTTGTATTTTGCTGTTGCTGTATTTTATTATTCGCTTTGAGCCTTTCTCATGCGCTATGTTCGTGTTTTTAAATTTCATTTTATGCATACTTTATTTTTATTTCTTTCATTATTAATCGCATGTTTACACATCAGAAACGCACCGTGCATTGGCGCATGTGTGTGTGTGTGTGTGTGTGTGTGTGGGGCGTGGCTGACCCAGCTGATTCTTTAAATTTCCAAACACGCATCGGGCTGTTGTTTTTCCAGTTTTTCTCTCCCTCTCACTCCCTCTCTCTCACTCTTTGCCTGCTTCTTCGCGCCGGGATAATGAAGTGCGTTCATAAATCACATTAATTGCTCGCTAGATGGCGCTGTCAGCGTTCAATATGGCGACGCCTAAGCACACACACACACACACACACACACACATGCATAGCGTGGCAAAAGGAATTTAAATAGAGCAACAAAATAAGAATAATAGAGCTGCAAGAGAATAGATTTAGACGTTCAGCGCGCATCAAAGTTTAATTAAAATTCTGTTCTGCCAAAGTTGTTAAAATGTAATTTAAAATTGACAAAAAAAAAAATGTAAGAAAAAAAACATCAAATGCAACCGAATTGAACACAAACAAAAAGAACAACTAGACAAACACAAACTAAATTGAACGCCAAAACCAAACGAAACGTAGAAGAAGCGAGCTAGAGTCAAAGAACAGTGGGCCAGCGGTTGGGAGGGGGCGTGGCAGGGCAGTAGTGACAACTTGCCAGGAGCAAGGGCAGCCGCAAAATCTGCTGCCAACAAGCTATCCACACACATTTGCTCAAGCACACACACACACACACACACAGACGCACAGTGTATTATCAGTGTATTGTCATGTGGCACGCCCATACGCCCAATTCCTGATAAAGTTCAAAAGTGAATGCTTTTTAGTTACACAAATTGCCAAACAAACAAATTCAGCAAACGCAACTAAAAGAAAACAACAACAACAAAAAAATCTGTTCACATACACAGCTATACATAGGGGCAACCGCACAACCACATGGTGCAACCACACACACACACACACACACACACACACGCACACAGAGAGACACGGCCCACTTACCGTCAGAGCCAGCGGCAGAGCCGGAGTTTTCAGTTTTTTTGTTTTCAGCTTCAGTTCTTATTCACCCACAGTGCAGCTGCCGCTTTCCCCGCCGTCACGCCCCTCTTTGCCCACGATTAGCCAAAGAAAAATAAGTAAAAAGACAAATAAACCTTTTAGCCGCCTACCACCCCCGCCCAAAAAACAGCGAACAACAAAATCCGTGTAAGTGCGCCAAAAATATAACTGCTTTTAGTTTCCACTTCCGTTTTAATGCACCGCGCAACGCGGTCGCAGTGCCCCCAAAAATTGCATTGGTCCCATTGAGCGACGACTCTACCCTGCCCACTGCCCTACGCCGAGCATATTGACTAACTGCTGCAACCTGTGACAGAGCAGCGTAATCAACTGAAAGTCGAAAAGAATTGCATGCAGTCAAAGATGAGCTATTGAACATGAATCAGATTGAAAGATGTAGAAAGAGTTGAAAACTCCTAAGATGTGGATAGTTGAAAGAGATATTGAGAGAGTTTAGATTGAAGCGATATTGTTGAATGTTGAACATTACAATAATTAAAAGGTCTAGAGTTGATTGAGTGTTGAATTGAAATCGAATTGCTTGCTAAAATTGAAACAATTGATATGATGTGAAGGTTGATTGAAACTATTTTATTGAAAGCTGCTGAAATTGAGAGAATGTAGAAAAATCATTCATAAATGAGTATGTTGTTGAAGAAGTTACAGGATTTGGAAGATGGTTGAAAAGGTATACACAATCAGTGTTGAAGTATATGAAATGATTGAAAAGTCTTGAAGCCTTATTGCGAATGTATTGAAAACAGTTGAAATATGAACTCAATGTATGATCTAACTGAATTATGACTATATTAAATTAAGCTACTTAAATATTAGACTACCTTTTCCATTGAATGCTTTTGAAAGCAATTGACAAGTAAAAGTTAATTGAAATTGAATATTGATTGGAATCTGCATTGAAGCTGTCTTAAAACAGAATGTAAATTCAATTGAAGACGCATTGAATAGTGAAGCTTCTATAAAACATTTAATATTCATAATTTAATTAACATATTTTTATATTCTAATATAATTTAATTGCAATAAGATTGAAAATAAATTGAAATAGTATATAATACATTTAATATTCATAATGTAATTAACATATTTTTATATTCTAATTAAAAATAAATTGAAATAGTATATGATAAATGAAGTTAACACACATTATTAATTTCTAAATAAATAGTTTCCTCTTTTAGTTCAGCTGCTATGCAATTGAATTGAAACTCTGCGGAATAGTGACCCGATTCGATAGTTTTAATTAATTGAGCTCTGAGCTGTGGAAAGCGTATAGAAAGCGTGTTGCAAGCAGCTGACCTGGCCGCTAACAATGCGGATCATGGCTTTGAAGCTGGTCACATCGGTCGAATTGTTTTGTTGCCTGGTTAGTTGGTTGGTTTTTATTCGCCGAGGGTTGGCTGACCGGGTTGTCCGGGGTTGTTCGGGGTTGTTCGGGGTTGTCCGGTTGCCCGAGTTGGCAGTTCACACATTTGTCGAAGCTGTCGCGCTGCTGTTGGCATTGTTAACGCTGAGCTCCAGCTGGAGCCCAGACACAAGCCGAGTGCCCTATGACATCCGACCTTCGGGCACTGCCAGACTCAGTCTCTGTCTCTGTCTCCCTCTCTCTCTCTCTCTCTCTCTCTCTCTCTCCATATTTAATTTTATTTGTTTGGTTTTTTAAATATTGTTCGCGCATTGCGAGTATTTCAGTTGGGGAAGGCGGCAGACATAGAGAGATTAGGCCAAGACTGAGCAGGAGGCGGCTGCACACGTTGGCCGAGCGGAAGTGCTGCCCCAAGCGGAAACACATTTTCAAATCTCTCGTGTGTGACGTAATATGAGCGACTTCCGTTTGCACTTTGAGCATCCGGCGAGTGACAGACACAGCGGTCTGCTTTTGTCCGCCAGCTCATCAAATACCAAAGATTCAATAAAAAAAAAAGTGACTGAGTAAGAGAGGGAGAGCATACATACACTGAGAGAAAAGCAGGAGCAAGCTGAAGTAACTTTTGCTTTTTTCATTTTTTCGTTTCGCTCAGTGTATGCACCTGGACAGCGTAAGCCCATGCGGGCTTTAAGCTAGTTATTTATGTTTTGGTCGAAAATGAAGTTTTTGCCTAATAATTAAAAGAGCGTGAAAAATAGGCCACTCAAGCTGGTTGAATACCCGAAATCCCCATAAGATGGCCAACATGAAATTGGTCCAAGTTTCTGGCTGAAATGGTAGTCGGCGCAGTTGGAGTCGGAGCCGGTGCCGGAGCCGTCGAGGTCAACGTCATTCGTGTCTACCCTACGCCATTTGGGCCACTAAATTATTCATGTGCATTCGGCAGAAGCTGGAGCAGAAGCAGCAGCAGCAGCAGGAGTCGGGGCCGGAACAGAGGCCGGTCCGGGGCCGAGGCCGAGGCCGGTGCCATTTTACATGTGTTTCTCACGTGTTTTAATTAGTTTTGCAGAGTTCATCAACTGGGTGCAGCCAGCCAGCCAGCCAGCCAGCCAGCCAGCCGGAGAACTGGCTCCACTCGGAACATTCCACAAAAGTTGTGAGTTATGGCGCCCTGCTATGGCAATGTCCTCGCAAATAATGAACATCACAAATCAACGGCTCGTCATTAGCACACAATGTTCTGCCAGGTCAAAGCCAAGTCGACCATGCCCCCCCCCCCCTCCCCCTCTCTCTGTGTTCATCTCGTAGGCGTAGGAGCTGCTGCAGATCTTTCTTTTTAGGCTGCCCATAATTTTTCAGCTCAGTGAAGCAAAGGTGACGGCCTCTGAGCTATACATGTAATTATAGCAGCTGTTGACCAAATTAATTGTGCAGCATGTGAGACAGCACACACACACAGAGAGAGACTTTGACTGACAAGCATAGATAATTAATTTAAAGTCTTAAAGTCTTCGCTAGAAATTCAATTAAAAATTTAACAAACAAAAAATCTAGCTCTACTCTTGTTTGGTTTCAGCAGTTTCCTGCTTGGAAACGTAATAAGGTTAGCAGCTAAAGCAGGTATGCTGATTCTTATGAAACATAAATATTCCAGCTTGTTTTGAGCCATCGCACAAATTCCCACGAAATGCTCGAATGCTCAGTGAAGCGCTTCAACATCAGCTGACCACCTGACCTGCCTCAGCTGTACCGTTTGTTCAATTCAATAAACCAAAAGGTCAACAACGGACAGCAGCTAAACTCAAGGCAATTGAGCAAATATATGTATATACAAATATATGTACCCTGTAAGTGAAACCTTTTGATGTGCTCAAATGCTCGAGATTTATTTGAAAGCGAAAAAAAGCCAGCGAGACTCAGATAATTGCTCGCCATATACATAGACAGAATTAACACAGGTGAGCTTATACGTGAGCGAAGGTCGAACACAGTGAGCGAGCGTAAGGAACTAGCTTATTTATATGTATAGGCGTACTGGGAAACTGGAACAAGTGAAAGCAAGTAAGAGTGCTCAAACTGGTACTGTCCGGCTAGAAAATACTCTGAATCCCACTAGAAGCTGACATTACAATCATTTTACAAAACAAATATACGATATTTATCGATAATAATGACATGGGCTGTGCTTATCGGAAAAAAATATGATAAACTCGAACTGGGTATGGTATCTAGACTTATATATAAAATATCAAGACTCAGTCTCTTGTGGTATACGAGATCTATGTGTTCACATAAGCAAATATATATGTATATTTATTTTTATTTTATTTTTTCACTTTCAATAGTTCCAGACTTGAAAAGGTCAAAGCATTTTTCGTAAAAAATTAATGTGCATAAAAATTTAGAAAATAATATCAATGAAACATAGAAAGCGCACATACAAATACTTTTGGCTGGCATTGTTTTTATCATATTTTTTCCACTTTTTTTCTGCGGCAAACAAGGCGAATGCCAGAGATACCCGAGGGTAATATCCAATCAGACTCAATCAATTTGCCACATAACGCGAAATTCGTAATTAAAACTTGCAAAAAATTATACATCTCTATATGTATATATGTATGTATATATTACCATGCATATCACTGTGCACACACACATATGGACATGCACTCACACATAATTATAATTAATTTGGGGAAACTATGGCAACGCATTCACCTGCAGGCGATTGACGCAAACCAGAAGCTGAGCGCAACAAAAACTGCGCCGGCAACATGCAAAACCGGAAGCAGTTTTCCCATTTCCGCTCTGCTTTCAACTCTGGCGAAAATTGCAGAATAAACATTTATCCATTTAGCCAACTTTTGCCAGATCTTTGATGGAGATTTGTAAAAATATGATTTAGAAAAAGAAACAAAAATGAAGAAGAAACTGAAATTTTAAAATCAAAAAGGTTTCAAAGGATTCCATTGTAGTAGTGCATAAACATGTTCTGGAGTTATCTGAATATTTGATGTTTCTGTAAATGGGAACACACGGCTCGTTTGGCATTTTGCTGCATTTTAATGAATGGCAAGACTCGCTTAAGCCTTGCGGCTAACCCGATAATCAGACGCAGCTTAACGAAGCCAGCTTAATTTGGGTTTGATTAATTATTAATTTAATTGCGATGAGTGAGTGTGTGTGTGAGCGCAGCATAAAGATATTATCTACTTAACTTTCTTTGAGTATTACATAATTATGGTATATCGAAATTACTTTTCAATCGGCACTTGATGTAGCTTCAATCCTCCTAGAGCGGCTTGTCTCGAAGCAGCCCTAGGCATAATGAAGTACCTTACCTTTGTTATCACTGATTGAGATGGCTTTATGAAGTGTAGATCTGGAGGATTCCTGTCAAATTGAATCACAAACTCAGAGAGGGGGTACTTGAAGAGATAATCAACTGTCTTTAGAGATTTTAAGCAGCATACAGAAGAATACAGAAAAGTCGATTGGAAGACTGACCATCATATGCTATGAGAGATTGCTGAGATCCCAGCACTAGAACTTATTTCCAATTAATTCCTATGATCCCTAATACAGATCATATACAGGAAAGCAAAGACATAATTCCAAAGCAATTTAAGGCTCTATTAAAAAACTCCAACTACTCATAGCCATTGTCGAATATTAAAGCAGAATAAAGTATTGATTATTGTAACTACAAGATGTGCATACTTACAAGCTGCACTGTAATTGAATATGCCAACAATTTGAACTGTTGCCATCAAATGTTGATTTTAGAAAACATATCAAATTGTCGAACACTTTGAGTATTTATTTAAAAATTTATTAGATTTATTACATCAAAGACGAAACATTTTATAGCCAGCTCAATAGAGGTCAGATTTGCAGCCACAGATAGATGTATGCATGTATGTATATGTGTGGGGCAAAAGCAAGGGCCAAAATTAAAGGCGATCAAACTCAACAGCAATTGAGGGAATACAAATAAAATAAATGCCGGCTCAAATGAAATACATGAAAAGAAAAGAAGAAATACAAAATAAAAAGTAACAAGAATCAAAAGCGGAGCAAAACTTGCACAAACGTGTGCCACTCACTGCCTGTGTGTGTGCGTGTGTGTGTGTGTGTTAGTATGCGTTCAGGTGTGAAATTTTATTGAGTCGAAATACGAAATATATGCAAATTGCGAAATAATTTAATGGCGCGTTTAATTGGGTTTTTAGCGTGCACGCAACGATGGGAAAAATGAAAACATATCAAAAACAGGAAGAAAAAAACAAAAAAAAAAAAACGAGAAGAAAAGTAAACGGAGAAAAAAAAACCCTAAGAAAACGAGCACAAACCCAAGAAGGATTGCTGAGAGCGAGCTGAGGCTGGGGCTGAGGTCTGATTGGAAAAGTTTTGGCATCTGGCAAAACGAATCAATTGAAATTGAGCGCCGACGATGGGCGCTAATAAGAACTTGATGTGCGGTTAATGGAGACCCACAAAGAGAGCAAAGGTACAGAGAGAGAGAGAGAGAGTGTGTGTGTGTGTGTGTGGGGTAAAGCAGCTTTGATTTTTAAGTCGCTGGCAGAAAGTTTTATCATTATCGTTGCGCATGCAAATCGCTGGCAATTGCCAATTGCCAACATTTGACGAGCAATGAGCCAGCACGAAGCCGGCAAAAATCGAAACTCCATAAAGAATAATACATTGTGCTTAAGAGGAGTGCGAACATTTCACAAAAAAAAAAATAAATAAAATAAGAAGAAGAGGGAGTAGATGAAGATTCGCCAATAATCCGTTTCAAATGCAAAATTTACAGCCAGGCAGGTACAGTTGTGCCCAAAAGCTAAGAACAGGCAATTAGTGAGGAAGTGCAAAGAGCTATAGCTAGATCTCGCTCTCTCTCTCTCTCTCTCTCTCTCGCTCTCTAAATTTTAATACAATTTCTTGCAGACTTTTAAATTCACTAGATGAAGATATAGAGCAAGTTCTTTTTTTTTATACCCTGAACCCAATGAAAGTGGGAAATCAGGGTATAATGGTTTTGTTGAAATGTATGTAACAGGCAGAAGGAGGCGTGGCAGACCACACAAAGTATATATATTCTTGATCAGAACGACAAACTGAGTCGATTTAGCACTATTCGTCTGACCATTTCTTCTAAGTATTCCCTCTACGTATTTCGAAGTATTTTCGCTAATTATTTCCTTTACGTAATGGCTCTACATATTTCCTTTACGTACATATTTCCACTACGTAGTTCCTCTACGTCTTTAATGCTCAGCTGGTCGATCACACGCTCCACTTCATTTTGTTGCGCTGACCCCCAGCAGGCCTGGCAGACTGTAGAAATGCTGCAGCTGCTGCCTTTTATATAGGGTCACTTTTACTCAAGCACTTTCTCTCTCAAGCACAGCAGGCAGCGCTCGTTACAGTCGAGCTACAAGTGACCAATGGGAACGCTCTCTGCTGCTGTGAGCAAATTAATACTGCTACATACACATAGACAACTTTAATGATCTTCTGCTCTTTTTCTCTCTTTGCTTTTACTTTTACTCAAGCACTGTCTCTCTTAAATTTTGAGTCCGACGGCAGGTGGCGCTCGTTACAGTCGAGCTTCAAGTGAGCAATGGCAACGCTCTCTGCTGCTGTGAGCATTCAAGCTTCGTTTTACCTAAATACAAATACCAAATGAGAGCTGCTGCATACACATACATACATAGACAACTCTAATGATCTTCCGCTCTTTTTCTCTCCTTGCTTTTACTTTTACTCAAGTACTGTCTCTCTCTCGTTACAGTCGAGCTTTATGTGACCAATGGGAACGCTCTCTGCTGCTTCAATAATTTGATTTCGACTTGAGCTTTCATACTTGTTTTTTTATTTTTTTTTTTATAAAGAAATAATGTAAGAGTTTATTTATATATTTATAGAATTTTTTCAATTTCAATTTAATTTACGCTTTGTTATAAAATCTGTAGTGTTGTGTGAATGGTATTTTATAAAATTTCGGAGTTTGGGCTATATATATAGAATTAATATTAGTCACCTAAATTCCTCTTGTTCCCCCATCTATGACAGAAATTAAGCTCAGTTTTTGTTCGATTAAATAGGACCAAAACAGTTATATAGAAACAAGGCATAATTGCTGTTCTTCTTAGTGAAACAAAATATGCCAAATATTGCTCATGTTTATTTTTGACAGATTTGCAAAGATCGACTTAAATGAAAAAGAAAAGAATCCAAGAAATAATATGAAAATCTTACAAATTGCCAGAGACCTTAAACAACAATTTTTAATTTATATAATATTTTATTTAATAGAAGAGTTGAATTTTTATTGCATTTTAACGAGGAAACTAAATGTAATTTTCACAAATTAACTTTGTTTCCATGGGTACAGCAAATTATAGTGACTCAACTGTCAGCTCGACAGACTGAGAGCTAAAAGCGCTTAAAGAGTGCTTACCATAGCGCTTCATTATAGAGCTGAAGCCTTAGTAGCGCCTCGCTTCGCCAACTAAGTATACTTCCCGTCTACCTGAACTCTCTGTCAGTTAGTTAGTCGTTCGATTATTATGTCTCTTATAGAAGGCCGCAGTTGTTAGGTTGGTTTTAATTTTAAATTAATGTTAATCTCTAATAAATAAATATATAAATCCCTCTTATAATTACCTGAGCCATGGCTAATTGAGCAGAGAGAGAGGGAGCTTGTCATATTAGTTATAACTTGGATGGCTATAGCTAAATGTCGCACCTGCTTGACTTATCTGTCAGTTGGTTAAGCTGTCAGACGAGTTTCTTCCACTTTCTCTGCTTTTCCAAACTTCTTCTTCTTCTTTTTATTTATATACAGTAGAATCCGGTTATAGCGACACTCAAGGGACCGTCGTTTTTGCGTCGTTATAGCCGGATGTCGCTATAACCGTATAAGTTTGCTCAGAAATGTTTGTCTGGGGACCAGATTTTTCGTCGACATAACCGGTTGGACGCTTTAAGCGGAGTCGTTATAACCGGATTCTACTGTATATTTTTTTTATTTTCCATTTTTTTGTTTGCCTCGGTTAAGTAATATGCTGGAGACATTCGCCGTGCTCAGCTGTGGCTCAGGATGAGCTCGATTGCCCGTACCCGGAACGCAGTTCTCAGGGTTTTTTTTTTTTTTTTTTTCTTTTTACAGCGCCAGCAGCGCACGGCTGCCATTATAAATTATTATTCATGAGCGGATGCGGATATTGAAAAGTTTCATTTTGTTGTTGTTGCTCTCCTCATTGTTGTTGTTGTTGTTGTTGTTGTTGCTATTGTGGCTGCTGCTCGCGTCTATCTTCATTTCAATTTTTACGCCGTTGACGTCGTCGTCATCTTCAAGCAGTCCTTCTGTTGTTGTTGTTGTTGTTGTTAGTCTGGCTCTGAGACTTCTCGATTTCTAACCATATGTACATACATACATACATATATAGTATGTGTGTATGTATTATTGCAGTTGTTGGTGTTGTTGCTGTTGTGTTTGACGCTGCGCGTGTTGTTTGGAAATTAGATTTGTGCACGTTTCTTGTTTTCTATTTCCGTTTATCGGCATTTTCTTTTTCTCTTTCTCTTTATTTATTATTTTTTGGTTCAATTCGTATTGTTTGTTGCGCAGCTTTTGCTTTTCCTTATTTTGTATTTTTTTCTTGTAATTTATTTGCTGGTTTTGTAATACCCTAGCCATAACTTTTCCGTACACCAAGCGTGGAAATTGCGTTAATCGATAGATTTTCAAACTAGAATTTGAAATTGGTTTATTTAGTGTTGAAGTGAAATGTAAAATGAATCTAGAAAACATTTGCCATAAGAAATTTTAGGAATTCATATAGGGAAAAAAAACAGCTAAAAATGCATCTCCCTTTCTCTCTCTCTCTCTCTCTCTCTCTCTCTCCCTCTCTCCCCCTCTCTCTCTTTTCACTTCAGATTTACTGAATAGCTCTACTTCTTATTACTCCTTTCTCATTATTTCTTTCTTCGATTATATCTTCGTTGTCTATCGATGACACCTCGATAGTTTTCCACTTCTAATTGCTATTGACTTGCTGACTAATGGCCTCAGTTGTGTTTTGTGCTCGAGTGCTCGACAGTTATTGGATTTCAAATGAAGATATATAGTTTATGTAGTCAGCCACAGGCTCAGCTCCGGCTCCAGTTCAGACTGTGTCTAATTAGAGAGGAATGCACTGAGCTGGAATCGAACTCAAAGCAAATCGAACCTAAGCAGCGTTTATCGAATCCTCTAGACAAGTCGAAGCGCACGGCCTTTGACTCTGGAGTATTTGTATTTTGAAAAATAATGTTGCTGTCAGGGCGACTCTGCTGCACAAGTGGACAACCCTGCTGGGTGACAACTCTGCTGATGCATAGCTCACAGTTCTCTCAGCTAGCCCAAAAGTAGCTGCTCGATATGCAGCTCAGTTTGTCCATTTTGCCGTTCAACTTTTGTTCGCTCGCTTCCGGCTAGCATTTCAATTTGTGCCCGGACTTGGACTTGGGCTCGATGTCGCTTTTGTTGTTGTTGTTGTTGTTGTTGTTGTTGTTGTTGCTGTGCATGTGTATTTACATCTATGTAGAGAGCGCAATCGTATCTATGTCTATTATCTGTATCCACATCCACAGCCACAGCTGCCAGCCTCAGCCTCAGCCGTAGTCTGAGCCCAACTGTCCGTCCGTTTGCTGCGGCTGCTGCTTTAAAATTGATATTCCATTGACGTTTGGCGACCTACTACGGACTGTGCCCAGCGTCAGCTCGTTTACAACTTTGTTGTTGTTGTTGTTGTTGTTGTAGAAGCCAGCAAGCCGCATTGATTGAAATAAACTTTTGCATTGTGTTACTTTGGGCAGCCTCAGATCTTTGCCTTAGCTCTAGCTCACTCGAACAGACACACATACCCTCTCTCCCTCTCTCTCGCTCTCTCTAACTTTGTAATCAATGTTCGAGCCGTGACGCAGGCAAATTAAGTCTGGCTAACTTCATGCTAACTGATTCAAACTTAGCCACCTCAGCTGACTGTATCTGCGTTTGACCTTGATCAGTAGCCGCTAACTAGGCACGCTCATATTTCACACACACACACACACACGCACACTCCAGTTCTCTGTGGGCAAATCCTTTGCCGTCGATCTAATTCAAATGAGCGACTCGTTCGCCTTTGGCCTATGCATAGGGCGCATACAGCCAGCCGGATATGGCTTTTTATGGCATTAAAGTAGAAACGTTAGATGTGCACCCACCACGCCCACCACGCCCACGCCCGCCCACGTCGGCGACTCGTTTTAGCCCTGGCCCCAAAAAGCTGACCCGGTAAAAAGCATTGAAATGCCAAAACAGCCGCAAAGCGAACTGCAAAATTGAAATATTTTGATGTTGGCAGCAAGTTAATGTAGACCAGCAGCAGACCCAAGCACAAACACACACACACAAACACCAACACACACACACACACACACACGTGTTGAATTATAATAAACCAGCAATGGGCTGCACAAATGCCGGAAATCGCTAGTGAGACGAGCAAACCTACTCCACCTCCTCCTCCTCCTCCTCCTCCTGCTACTCCTCCTTCCACACACAGTGAGTGAACCTGGGCCTCAAGCCCGAAGGCCAGAGCACGTATAATATACGGGCACACGTACGAGCACGAGCTATGTTTCTATGTGTGTGTGTGTGGGCGTGGTGCAGGAGGCGGCCCTTTACTTGTATTAATATCCATTAGATTTATGTTTAGCAAATGTAACCACAGAAATTACACTTTAAAGTCAAAGCCCGGAGAGGGCCAGGGACAGGGACAGGGCGAGCGCCAAGCCGGAATGAGCTGCAATTTTTCGTCGATATCGAAATGCGTATGCCTCTTCCGCTCCCACTCCATCTCTCTTTCCCTCTCTCAGACTTACACATTAGATATTGCTTCAGTTGTTTTAATGGCTCGGGTTGGCCCTCATAATTAAACGGCCCACCATCTCCATCTCCATGCCCAACCCCTTCCCCATCTCCCCCGTCGTCGGCGGCAAACCAAAGTCCTGACAGGCCGACCCGCGCCACTGTTGAAAGGCTCGCTCGGCACGTAAATGGGCCATACATAAAAGGGCCCGGCCCATTTGGTTGGCAACTTATGGGGCCTGGACTTTAACACTTTGGTGCCACATTAAGACTGCAAATTGTTAAACGTGGCACCTGAAGCAACCTTGAAGACCCCGACGAACCGACCCCAACCGGCGACCCGGCCAGCTGCCGTAATCTGACCTGCCTAGCCAGCGGCGTCGGCTGGGCGTTGCCATTGGGCCATTACTTAAGTTCATTAGCATCTCGCAGCGGCGCTTGCTGTCCGAAAATTGACTTTAATGTGGCTGACAGGCGGCTGCTGTGGGAGGGGAAGGGGGAGGGTGGTTGGCAGTGGTTAACAGACAATTGCCACACTTGCCACTTGCCACTTAACATGAAATTGACTTGAGAAAATTGCATCAGACAGGTCTGGCAAGCTGGTCACATTGTCAAGCAGGCTCCCCCCATCCCACCCCCTAATACAAGTAGATTCCTTAATCTCTGCAGAGCAGCTAAACTGATTTCTTCTCTGTACATTTGGCTGTCTAGGCATACTCTAATAACATTTAACAACACTGTCTTAAAGTATTTTAATATACCAAACAGTCTGGTCACACTGCCAAGTAGAAAACCTCTTCTGATTTGAGTAAATTATCAAATCAATAATCGGAAAACATATTAGAGTGATGGGAGGAGAAGAGAGATAGGTAGAGGAAGAGAAAGTGACGAGGAGAGTGTGAGTGCAAAGATTGCCCAGCGAAGTCAATGAGAGGCTTGAACCAATGAGAGGCTGAACAAGAGCCAAGTCAAGCCACTAAGAGTCCGTCGGGCAGCTAATTAAAATGGACGAAGCATAAACATTGACTTTAAGCAGAGAGTCTTAAATTGCAGCAGCTACACTGCTGCTCAATTATAAATGGAGTAATCATAGAGCAGACAGGCGAAATGCGAGTTGTGGAGCGTAGCAGCGTGGAAATAAATAAAAATATGTCAGCTGCACTCAGCTGGGCCAACTTCCTGGCCAATTGACGCCAGGAAAATGGATGGGACTTGGCCAAGCCAAGCCAAGCCAGGCCAGGCCAGGCAAGACTCTGGCTCTGGAAATGGGAATTCGATGCCAGCTGTAGATTTTCCTTATTGATGACTGGCAATGTTGTTGACATTATTTGTGCGGTCGATGCGACGCCAGCTGGTCGCCATCGATGCAAAGTTGTTGACGCGCAAGTGTTGCACATGCAACTCAATTCAATTCCATTTCTGTTGCCCTCAACAAAAGGCCGCACCAGAGAGGGGGAGAGTGTGGCGTATTAAGCGGCAGAGCATCATTTGCCCATGAGAATCAAAGTCTCGATTCTCATAAAAATGATTCATGATATCGCATTATTTCCGTATCATTTGTAATTTCCAGTTTCCTGCTTATTTTCACCACCCACACACACACACACACAGACAGACAGAGAAACTAGAAGAGCAAGAATGAGGCGAGGGCGTAGCAGGAGGAAAGCTGCTGCAATTACTATCTATCTGGTATTTTATAACTTTTGTGCGCGTCGTCGTCGTTGGCTTTCCGCTCGCTGCGCACCTCTTGCTGATTACAGCGCCAAAGTCAGAGGCAGGGGGCAGGAGGCAGGAGGCAGAAGTCACAGAGAGCGAGAGAGAGAGAGAGAGACATAGTCACAGTCACAGTTCCAGTCATAGCTACAGCTACTGTATCATCATCATCATCATCATCATCATCATCATCGACTTGTCGTTGTCATCATCGTTACCATTCTTTGTTCGCCTCGCTTTAGATATCTTTGACTATGTATCTCTCTGTGTGTGTATGTGTGTGTGTGTGTGTGCGCCATTTTTGTTGTAGTTTTTGATGAACATTTAATTGAATTCTCTTACTACTGCGCGCTTTGTCTTAAACTACCACTACACACACACACACACAGAGCTACTCTGATTTGTTGTAGTACATTTGCCCGGGTTACAATTTCTTTGGCCAAAAGTTATGCGACTTTTCGTTTCCGTCTAATTAAAATTACAATTGAAATATGCTCCAGCTAAAATTTAGCTTTAAGCTATGGCTAAAAGGCTGCTCAAGAGCAAATAATATTTCAGGAAATCGGAATTCAGCTTAATTGAATTAAGTTCTCAATGAGTGATTTGAACTGGTTCAACTAGAAAACTAAGCAAATCTTAGTTGATTGATTGATTGATGGCCGTGCAAGTTACCGCTTGGTATAGCCCGTCAAATTCAGAGAGAAGAGCGCAACAGAAGTTAGTTCATTTGCTAATGCTTCGATACCGCCAAATTGAACTAGTTTAGTTTAGAATGATAGCTAACTGATTGATTGATTGATTGAGCCACTGGCAAGTTGGCTGCGGGTCAAATTCTTCAGATTCCAAAAGTTGAATTCAAATTAAGTAAGTTCATTTGTGTTTTGCGTTGAAACAGCACACATTGAACTAGTTCAGTTAGCATGATAGCTGTCTGATTGATTGATTGAGCCGCTGGCAAGTAACGGCTAAAGTCCGTCAAAAAGTTGAATATAATTTAAAGGAGTTTATTTGTGTTTTGCGTTATAATACAACAAGTTGAACTAGTTCAGCTTGAGCTGAAATATTTAATATCATCTAGTGATTGTCTTATAAGTGAATTATATATGAGTAAAGTTCTACTGATCGAGTATGAACAACTTAATTGAAATGAATTTCGTTTTGTTTTATATTTGGATTCCGATGAACTAGTTCAGTTTGCAATGAATTAAATGATAGCTGATGAATGATAAAATGAGCAAGAGGTAGTTTTTACTATAAAAGTGCTCTAAACTATTATATAAAATATATATTCTGACTTTATTGACTCAATTGATTCATATTATCTAAATATCATATTTATGAATCAAACTATGAGGAACATGTTCAGAAGTTTTGCCACACAAGTGTTTGTTATAGACATACTCGGCGACCTAGTTACTTGCATATATTTAATTTAAATAGCTCAATTGCAAAACATTTCGTGTGTACTTGCTGAACTAGTTCCGAGCATTGGTTCATTTGGCTCAATAGCTTGCAGCGTTTGCACGTAACTCTCATTTAAAGTTTTCTCTCCTCTGTATGCAAATAAACTGTATTTAAAGGAAGCCCAGTTGTCGCTCTCCCTCTTTCTCTTCCACTCGCTATCTATCTCCATCTCTGTCTCCCGCTCACTGTCAACAGCACGCAATATCAAATGGTGAATAGATAAAAACAACATGACTTAATGAGTGGTATTTATTTTTATGCTAATTACTTTCGAATAAGCAGCACTTGATGCTGATGCTCCTGCTCCTGCTGCTGCTCCTCCTCCTGCTGCTGCTGCTGCAAGATGCAACTGTGGCAGCTACAAAGTTCGCTCTAATGAGCGACAAACAGACAGCGGCAGAAGGAGCCGTGCCAATGGACGATGGGTGAGCAATAATTGTTGTGAAATACCCCATGAGCGCGGCCCAGCGGGTTAATAGCGAAAGCGACGTCAGCGTCGACGACGACGACGACGTTTGTGTAAAGTAAATGCCATTATACAATAAGCAAGTTGTGCTGTAAATATTCTTGAAATGTACAAAAGCACTCGCGCTGAAAGCCGTAAAGTATGCAATATGACAGCGCATAAAGGATACGACTGCGAGCAGCAGCTGCTGACAGGGCAGGAGGAGGCGGGACAGAGCAGAGCTGCTGCAGTCCAAGTCCAAGTGAGAAAAACAGTAAATACTTATACATACACTATATATGTATGTATATGCATGCTAAAGATGAAGAAGCACAAGTCGAGCTACAGGGAGAGAAAAAAAAGAAAAGAGAAACAACAACTTAATTACCATGCTGGCTCACACAGCGGCCGCTATTAAGAGCCAGCAAGAGTTTCAGTCAACATCAAAGATAAACGAGCAGCCCCTAGCTGAGATTATTTCTATAGCGCACACTATGACTATACATATACATATATACACTCTATAAATATATATACAGTTACCCGCTGACAATACTTGGCCCGTAATTGAGTTTTAGGAAAACAAAACAGCGAGCGCCGCCTGTGCAAATTAACAACTGATTGTTGTTGGCCGCGTGCTGAGCAGAAAGCTGCTGACCGCTTGACCGCCAGCTCGTCCTCGAATTAATAAAAACTCATTAAAAACATTATTATAAATTGTTTGCTAATGTTGCATAATAATCATATATATTTTGATATGATTTATTAATGTGTTTATTCAATTATTAAATGTTGGAGTTTGCATAACGCCTCCTGGGGGTAGAAAGAGACCTACAGTCTACGATTAGTTCATCAGATAGTTCAGATACATCATACATACACTATGCATACATCACACATACATGAAACATACATACATAAAGCATAATTCGTACATAAATCGTATATAAGCCATACGTGCATCACACATACATCATAAATACATTAAGCATACATCCTGAATTCGTTATGCATAAATCATACATACATCATACATAGATTATACATTTATCATACTTCTATCACACATACATCACATGTACATCACACATACATCATACATACATTAAGCATACATCACACATTCGTTATGGTTAAATCATATATAAATCATACATCGATTATACATTTATCATACTTCTATCACACATACATCACATGTACATCACATACACATTCATTGAGGTTAAATCATGCATAGATCGTACATGGATTACATATTTACATCATAAATCTTTCTTACACATTTACATCAAACATATATTATACATTCATCATTCAAACATTATACACTGAATATACTTACATCATGCATACATTAAACATACATCATACTTACAAAAAACATGCATCAAACATACATATATCATATGTACATTATACATACATCATATGTACATCATACGTACATCGTACGTACATCATACGTACATCATACGTACATCATACGTACATCATACGTACATCATACGTACATCACACGTACATACATCATATATATTTCACAGAGATGGGATGAACATATCTGATCAACTTACAAAACTCTTCTCTCTGCTTAAGTGAAGAAAATACTTTCTGCCTGGAAGAGTGTTCCAAGCTGTTCTCTTGATACTATCATATATGTAACTGAAAATGATCTTATCAATTCATTTGAAAATTTTAACTGCATGAAAAAAAGGAAAACAAAAATAATTCCATGAATATTATTCATTATTATTATCTTACGATTAATTAAGTTTAATATTAGTGAAAACTAAAAGATATAAACAAAAGGCATTCTGAAACAAACTCTTTGAATAGGAAGTCTCACGTCACTTAGTTCAATGAGCAGCACAGTAAATCATATCTCACATATGAATATCGAGTGAGTTTAACTAACAGCCTCTATTTTCACACTTACAGACTAAAAAAAAAAAATAATAATAATAAAAATAATAAAAAAAGAGAAAATCAAATCCGTAAAAGTTCGCTCTGTGTCACAGCTGATTCTTGCGCTTGCGGCCGGGTCGCACGGCGTAAACACTCTGGGGCAGCGGACCGTTGGGCAGCAGCTTGCCGGAGCGCGTGGCGGCCAGGAGTCGGCGCTCGTGGACCTTGCGATGCTTGGTCAGGTGATCGGAGCGAGCGAAGCATTTGGCGCAGTAGTCGCACTTGTAGGGCTTCACGCCCGAGTGGGAGCGACGATGGCGAGCGAGCTCATCGGAGCGGGAGAAGCGCCAGCTGCAGTCGGGCCAATTGCAGGCGTACGGCTTCTCGCCCAGATGCCGGCGCAAATGGGCCTTGAGGTGGGCGGGCTTGGCGTACAGTTTCTCGCAGCTGCCAAAGGTGCACAGGTAGCCCTTCTCCCCGGCAGCATTGTGGCTGAGCTGCAGCGGCATGGCTGCTGCTGTTGTCGCTACTGTTGCTGCTGCTGTTGCTGCTGGCGAGTTGGGCGCAGCGAGGCGCAGATTGTTATTGCTCTCCTGCAGGAAGTCATCGCACATATCCGTGCAGAGCGGCGTGCGCTCGGGCAGTATGTCAATGAGCTCGGGTATTTCCACAAAGTGATCCAGCAGCCGCTGCTCCCAGTCGCTCAGCTCCGGCGGCGCTGATGCAGAGCCAATGGCAAAGGGCGCCAAATCGTGGGACTCTGCATCGCCAAAGTCGAAGAGTAGCTCCTGATCCTCGCTGCTGTTGCTGCTGCCACTGCAATTGTTGTTGTTGTTGTTGTTGTTGTTGCTGTCGAGTGTAATGATGCCATAGTAATCCATGCCTCCTCCTCCGCCTCCGCCGCCGCCTCCTCCTGGCTCATAGCCATTGCCGAAATTCACATCCGCATAGCAGCAATCCAACTGCTGCTGCTGCTGGCAAAGCGCCTGATCGAAGCAATCCACTCCAAGCACAGCCGGCTCATCCAGCTCGCTGTAGAGCTGCTGAAAGCCGCCCGTCGCAAAGAACTCCATGGGAACAAATGAGCCGAGCGCCGGCTCTGTCCAAATATTTATGCACGAATCGTGATTGGGAAGTGATCGAACTTTCGCTCTGGACACGCTCGAGTGCGAACATTGACTGACTGATAGGCGATATGCGTGGGCCTCAGCCAAGCCACAACAGGCACCCGGATCCCTGTGGGAATAATTAGCCCGTCGGAGTCATACATGCAAATGGAATGTAGTGGACAATTTGCAGCCGTTTCGATCTACGTTTATCTAACCCGTTCGCTCGCTGGCGTCATTAACAACAGCAGCAACAACAACAGCGACAGTAAACAGCCATATGTTGCCGCCGATCAGTCGAAGCACACATGTGCCACACACGCGCACACACACACACACACACAGCCTCACTGAGATGAGCTGCTCTCGCAGCTGTTTCTGCATGTGTGCAACAGTGCCAAGCGGTGTCAGGCGGTTTGACGTCGCCGTTGCTCGACACTGTGTCATTGTTTACGGCACCTGCTCACGCTCCGGTTCCGGCGACGGCAATTGCCCGGCATACGCATCCGTATTTATCGCTCAAGTCCCCGACGTCGATTATTGTGAATTTGTTAATCGTTTGTTTTCTGGGTTTTTCTTCATTTGACAATTAGTTAATGATCAACAAACAAATTTTTCAACTAATTTACTGTCCCATGGGGGCAAGAGACGATCGCACAGAAAGTAACATGAATATGTTGTGAGAGTGCGTGGCATTGTCAGATAAGCGAAAGAGATGTGGTCGAGGGGGAGAGGACGGTGGGAGAGAGAGAGTGAGCAAGAGAGATATAATATAATTGACACTGATACGAACAGAGCAAGCGCAAAGCAGTAGATTACTAATACATAAATAATTAAATAATAATTTTAGCAAGATATAGTTCAAGTGGGAATTTAAAAGCATATTGAAAACTACTTTTGCATTATCTATATTATACATGTATTAAATAATAATTATCAATCATTTCTTTTACAATATTTATTTTATTTTATTTTATTTACTTCCTTTATTTTAATTTTATTTATTTCTTTTAATTTATTTAATTTATTTAAATTACTTAAATAATTTATTTTTTTATTTTTATTTTTTTATTTTACTTTATTTTTCTTTATTTTATTTTATTTATTTATCTTATTTATTTTATTAATGTTACTATATTTTTATACATTATTTTGTTTACTTTATTTTATTGTATTGTATTTTATTTGATTTATTTTATTTATTTTATTTTATTTTATTTTAATTTAATTTTATTTAATTGTATTTTATTTTATTTACTTCCTTTATTTTATTTTATTTTTTCTTTAATTTATTTATTTTTATTTTTTATTTTACTTTATTTATTTATTTTTTATTTTACATTATTTATCTTATTTATTTTATTATTTTTTTTATATATGTTATTTTTATTTTTATTTATTTTATTTATTTTATTTTATTTCATTTTATTTTTTTTTAATTTTAATTTTATTTATTTTAATTTTATTTATTTATTTGATTTTTTTTTTGTATTTATTTTATGAATTTATTTTACTTTATTTATTTCATTTAATTTATTTTCTTTATTTTATTTTATTTATTTTAATTATTTTATTTAGCTCATTTTTATTATAATAATTTTTTTTTTAATTTAATTTAATTTAATTTATTTCACTTATTTTATTTATTTAATAATTAATTTCTTTTAATAAATTTATTTTATTACCTAATTCATTGCAAACGTAACTTAAATGTAAATCTAGTCTGTTTATGGATTTATAAATATAATAGTTTATGTCTCCAATCATTGCCATATCCATTCATTCATTCTCCTTCATTCCCCCTTCATTCCCCGATTTTCTGCTAAGTGCTCACTTATTCCCAGCTAAGTATAATTGAATTTGAATATATTCTAGCAGCGCCATTTGAATTGAAGTTCATAATTGTTATATAGCTGTAGCTAAAGCCGAAATGAATGCTCCGCTCTATGGATGCGAGCTCAATGGCATTAGTTCATTAGTTCGCCTGTCTGACGGCAGATACGTCTAGCATGGAGCTTGTTTGTCAATAGGCTTAAATGGGCGCACAAAGGAGCATTAGCTTGGCTCGACGCCCAAAACGGCTGCCACGCCCACCAATTGACGCTGCCTCTGCCGCTGACATTCATCCGATATACGCTGCCAGCTCCAGCTCCGGCTCCGGCTCCAGCTCCAAATTAACATAAATTTTGTGCGGCAATCGCTGAAATTTACTTTTGCATGTTGTGTAATAATCAGGCGGCTGTAAATCCTTGCAATAACCACAATCAGTTCACAGTGCCCCGGCCTCCCCGCCCCCATCTGCCACACCCACAGACCCGCCGCAGCCCTGCGCAGTGCCACACTTGGGCCCTACGTGAAGTCATTTGGTGGGCGTCGCGCTTAGCGCTAATTGAAATTGTAAAAATCAAAGGAGGCAACAGCATTAAAGAGGACTTAAAGGATAACAACGGCTGACAGCCACTTGGCTGGGGCAGTTTGTAATTACGAGCGTGTACTTTGATATTAATTATATTTAATTTGTCGCTGCTGCGTCTCGAACCCGGCTCGCCCTATTACAAAAAGAGCACAAGTAAAATAAAACAAAACACAAAGCGAGTGGAATACTAAATACCTATACAGAGACAAATAGTGTTATATAAGAGAGACGAAATAGATATTGAAGCATTTGAAAGGAAAAGCAATAAAGATGAAGCTGCTTTAGTTTAAATTCAATTTGCATCTTCTTCTCTCTATTCAGCTTTACTCTACTCTACTTTATTTCAGTTTCATCAACACAGGTCTACTCGAATTTGCATTCTGTTCTAATCTTAGTGCAATTATACTGTTGACTCTACTCTACACTTGACTCTACTCTACACTTGACTCTACACTTGACTCTACACTTGACTCTACTCTACACTTGACTCTACTCCAGTTATAAATCTACTCTAGTCACAACCACACACCAGTCTTAGTTCTACTCTAGTCTCAAATCTGCCCTACTCTACACCATTCGAATGCATTCTACACTACTCTATACTACTCTACACTACTCTACACTACTCTACACTACTCTACACTACTCTACACTACTCTACACTACTCTACACTACTCTACACTACTCTACACTACTCTACACTACTCTACACTACTCTACACTACTCTACACTACTCTACACTACTCTACACTACTCTACACTACTCTACACTACTCTACACAACTCTACACTACTCTACACTACTCTACACTACACTACACTACTCTACACTACTCTACACTACTCTACACTACTCTACACTACTCTACACTACTCTACACTACTCTACACTACTCTTCTCTACACTACTCTACATCACTCTACACTACACCACACCGCTCTACACTACTCTACACTGCTCTAAACTACTCTACACTACGTTGAAGTACTCTGCTCGCCTCTGTTATAGTCTCTCTCTGCTCTACCCTCTCTCTACTCTACTCTACTCTACTCTACTCTTCTTCAGTCAACTCTATGTAACTGATATACATGTATGGGAAAGCAAACAACTTTGTAGCTAGATGGATATATAGAGATACAGATGTTTTATATCAAATGTTTTTGATGACATAAGCAGCAAATGCAAATACAAATACATTGTATGTATGTACATATGTATGTATTTCTGTGTTGGGTTTCATGTTTATATGCAGTTATAGATACTGTTATTTAGTAAGTGCTTGGCTCGAGTGCCATCTTGCAATGAGATTGAGACAACGCCAGACATGACAACATTGCAAACGGCAACAGGGCATCAATCTAAATTATTTGGCGCCCAGCATCAGCAGCAGCAGCAAAATTCTGTGGCAAGAACTTTGGCATTTGGTGGTTTATTTGAGAGTTGAGATAACATAAATTAGTATGCCGCTCAACTACTCGAGCAGTCGAGCGTTCGACTCGTCGACTCCTCGACTCTTCGACTCCTGCTTGGCTCTGTTCAAATTCCTAGGAATGTTTCGTGTAGCTGCATCTGTATCTTTGGATGTTTTGCTGCAACCGCATGTATCTGAATGCATACGGACATGCAGAACTGTAGCTGCATGCGAATGCGATTGTGTGCACCGCAAGTGTCATAACGGGAATTATGCATAAAATTTAACTGTAAATTGCAGACGGCAAAATGTTGTCAAGCATGCAGGCAAAGACGACCACAAATTTAAATGCATGTCAGACTATTTTCTGGCAGAAACCTTATCCCAAAGTCCAAAGGATTTGGCCATGCCACAAGCCCCAAGTCCCAGCAACAAATGAGCTCCAAGCATTTGACAGGTGTGGCGCACAGATGCCTCCAGAGCTGGACACGCACACACACACACACACATACAGACAATCGCATAGATATGGAAATGGAAAATGAATCAAAAATAAAACAGAATGGAAATCTTTAAGGACAGGCAACTTACACAAATGGAAACATAAAAAAATAAAAGAAAAGAAAAGAGAAAAAACAAAAACTAACTAACAAGCAACAGCAGAGAAAACAAATCGGTATTTATTTATTATTTCGAATATCACTTTAGCACGTTTGGAGCGCATTCGGATCGGTTGCCTGGCACTTGCTGCTTGTCAATAGCAGCTGAGCTGCTTGTTTTCATTGGATTAGGCAAGTTTTCCTTTGCATTCAGGCTTCAAGATTTTGTTGGCCAGCAACGGACGACCGCACGGTACGGTACGGCACGGCAAGGCACGGAGATTGAACCAAAAAACGGATGCAAAAGCAGCTTAGGTTGCGTCTAAATTAAAAGGACATGCAGTGCGAGAGAGTGAGAGAGTGATTAGGCTAGCTTGACCAACACAAAATGTATATATAAATATCTATATATATATATATGTATATGGGTTTATATGTATAGCCAGCAGCTCAATAGAACAGATTTGATAACAATAGAACAGCTGCTTGACAATTTGTAAGCCAACGCAATGCTGATATTGTTTCCTTGTACTCGTAAATAACAATGCATGAAATCAATGTGTATAATAGTTTTGGCAGAGTAGATTACAAAGGGGATTACAGAAGAGCATAACGATTGTTAATACTAGAGGCGCATGCACGAATTTCTAATTAAGTAAGTAGTTACGTTGTATAACGCTCTGTATAACAGCATAATAATGTGCGGTTGGCTGGCTAGAGATGGCAGGGATATGAGTATAACAGTAGTGTTTAACAATTTTACATATCAATTTTGTATAATAGTTTAGACTCACGACTGTGTATGACAGCTTGGTCAGTATAACAGAAATATAACAATGTACTTAAACTCTCTCCTCCCATAAGTATAACAGTATATCAAAGTTTGTCCAACAGTTTTGTATAACACTTTTGTATGACAGTATATTACAGTGATATTTAACAAATTTTATACATCAATTTTGTATAACAATTTGGCATCACGACTTTGCCAGTATAACAGAATTATAACAATATGCGGCAACTCTTTCCTACCTCAAATATAACAGTATATCAAAGTTTGTTCAACAGCTTTGTATAACACTTTTGTATGACAGTATTTTTCAGTGATATTTAACAATTTAATACATCCATTTTGTATAACAATTTGGCCTCACGACTTTGCCAGTATAACAGAATTATAACAATATGCTGCAACTCTTTCCTACCTCAAATATAACATTTCATCAAAGTTTGTGCAACAGTTTTGTATAACACATTTGTATTACAGTTTTCATTGACAATATTTGATCAAATATTCAACAAACTGTTAATAACTTGCAACAGCTGTTTGACTTTCGTATAACAGCTTGACCATTACAAGAGTATAACAGTATAACGCTTTGACTATTCACTGCCATTCATAATTGGCCTTATCCACTTCGACTTGGCAGGCGGCACACTCCAATTAATTAATCAATTAAGCTTATTTGCTGGCAAACTTAAGGAATGCCCAACCATGGACTGCTGAATCCAAGTCGCGACGAGTCGAGTCGAGTCGAGCCGGGTCGAGTTGGGTCGAGTCCCAGTATCCCCGAGTATGTTTGGCTCCGGCAACAGGTCAAAAGTTTTTAGCCAACTATCAAAGTCTGGGCCGAGACACACAGGGCACTTAGTTAGCTAGTTAGCGCTGATGTTGTTTTTGCTTCTTCTCTTTTATTATTATTATTATTATATACATTTACTTTTTTTTTGTTGCGCTGTGCAAAGTTTTAATAAACTCGCAAGCGACAATATTTTGCGGTCGCCCCGAACTGCAGATAATAATTTGATTTTATGTGGCGCGTACGCGACTCGAGAGCAATTTGTTATATTTACAAAAGAAAGTGAACTTTAGCTTAAACTTAAAGTTTGCGCCAAAGTTGAGGCCAGCCGAGGGCAGCGAACTTGGCTATGAATGGAGGGTACGCACTGGACAGCAGATAAAGTGGGTCTAACTCAGCGAGTGTGCGACTGTGTGTGTGTGTGTGTGTGTGTGTGTGTGTGTAGCCATATACATATATTATGTTTAACTGTAGCTGGCACTGGAGCTAAGTCTGAGATTAGGTGAGATGCAAACATAATCCAAAGACAAGTGAGTTAACTGCCTTGACCCAATTTAATTAAACATATGTATTCGTGTTTGTATGCGCCATGTTCGCACCCCAGAAAGCTTAGTGAGATGAGAGCTGCGAAAGGCAACGGCCGCGGCCCAGAATTTCAGTTGGCCAACTTCTTCGGAACGAGGGCACATGTCAAAGCTAATGACAATAACAGCTACAGGCTGATGGAGAAGAAGAAGGAGAAGCAGGAGAAGGAGAAGGAGAAGGAGATGAAGAAGAAGTGTTGCCATTGCTGATGTGAGCCTTCTGATTGCGTCTACTCCACAGCTGCGTGTGTGTGCGTGTGTGTGTTAGCTGGGCTAACACAAACACAAACACACTCGAGCCACGTACACAGAACATTATTGTAGCCAAAGACAGCAGCAGCGACAGCAGCCAACAATTAGTGTTGACAGACATTGCACTCGGGCAAAGCCCCAAAGGAATTTGAGGGCTCGTCGCATACGAAACGTTGGGCGTGTGTGTGTGCGTGTGGGTGTGACATTTACTATATGATCGTCGCCACAAATGGCCGGCCATGTAATTTGAGCTTTGCCATATGAGCCGAGTATGTGCCGGCTCTGCCATAGCACAGTTAATTGCAATCAAATTTAAATATTGCCACAGATCCGACTTGTTTCAAAAACTATGGCAACTGTGCAAAAGCCCCAAAGAGTTATCAAATGATTTGATAAGATGTATATAGTATATGATAGTTAATAAGCTCACAAAGAGGTTACTGGAGTACTATAGTAGCATAAGCTTTCAGTTCACTTTGTCAGTTACTTTGACAGTCACTTTGATAGTCGCTTTGATAGTCACTACGACCGTCATCTTTACAGTCACTTTTACAGTCACTTTGACAGTCACTTTGACAGTCACTTTGACAGTCACTTCAACAGTCACTTCGACAGTCTTTTTTATAGTCATTTCGACAGTCACTTTGTCAGTTACTTTGACAGTCACTTTTACAGTTACTTTGACAGCTACTTTGACAGTCACTTCGACAGTCACTTTGACAGTCACTTCGACAGTCACTTTCAGTTCGACAGTCACTTTGTCAGTTACTTTGACAGTCACTTTTACAGTTACTTTGACAGCTACTTTGACAGTCACTTTGACAGTCACTTTCAGTTCGACAGTCACTTTGTCAGTTACTTTGACAGTCACTTTGATAGTCGCTTTGATAGTCACTTCGACCGTCATCTTTACAGTCACTTCGATAGTCACTTCGATAGTCACTTTGACAGTCACTTTAACAATCACTTTTACCTTGAGCTCAAATTAGTCCGCATTCAGCTCAATGTCTGATCGGCGCTTCCATAGGCATTGCACACAGCATTTAGCATTTAGCTGCAGGCTGTCAACGATTTGAGCTGGCCAGCTGAGCCAGCGGAGTGAGCCGTCAATAAGGAGCGAGCGGCGAGCTGACCAAACTGGATTCCGGCAAGAGATGGAGAGGTCCAAGAAATGCCAGAGTCGGAGCTAAGCTCAGTTGGACAGCAGCAGCAGACGAGGCAATCACAATGGCTGCAGTTGACCAAGTGTTGTTGTTGTTGTTGTTGTTGTTGGCTTAAAATGTAGCTCTGTGAGTGTGTGTGTGTGTGTGTGTGTTTGCTTTGAAGTTGAGCTTGTGTATTGAGTGTAGGTAGAACGCAGCAACAACGACAGACTTTGGCTGGCTAATGAGGCAGTGGGACAACAATAAGCGCAGCCACAAAAGCAACAGCAGCAACAGCAACAACAACAACAACAACAACAACAACAAACAGTTATGTCTAGCCAAGGGACATTTGGCAGCCAGGCTTTCAGCTTGGCCAATGCGCATAAACGTAAACGTTTTGGCTAATTTGTGCGTGTGTGTGGCGAGCATTAATGAAGTGACAATGACAATGTGAGTGCATGAGTGTGCATGTGTATGCATGTGTGTGTGTGTGTGTGTGTATGCGTGTAGCTGAAACAAAGGCAAAGTGCAAAGAAGTGTTGCATACTTTTGGGCGGCGTCAATTTGCAATTGAAAAGAATGGCAATGGCAGCCACGCAGCTAGCCACATAGCTCATAGCTCATATATGTCACACACACACACACACACACACACACACACACATGCACACAATTTAGGCGGGTGCGCTGTGTGGCATGCCTTTAAAACAAAGTGGCACAAAAATGGCATTACACAAAAAAGGATTTATTTAGTTTATTTGCTGTATATCAGCAGCCATAACTGTCAAGTGTTTGTTGTTCTTTGTCTGGCTGACTGTCTCTCTGAGTGTGTGTGTGAGGTTGAGCTACTGTTACTGCTGCTGCTGCTGCTGCTAAAGCCTGAACTAGAGCTTTGCTGCATGATGGCCATCATCATCAATCATTTTGATTTGCGCTAAAAACTATGCTCTGCTCAGCTCAGCTCAGCTATGCAGCGTTGCATTGCAAAATACAACAACAAATGCAAACAAACACACACACATACACTCTTATAGTGTAACAATAAAGTTCAGCTACAACAACAACAACAACAACAACAAGGAACATGTGAAATGACAACAACAATTCATGTCGACAAGTTGCGTTTGCATTTTATTTTGTTTTTGTTTTCGTTTTGTTTGGTTTCGTTATACCCTGTGCAAAGAGGGTTGCTTAAACGGCTAAGGCTAATTGCAACACCTTGAAGAAGGCTCACAGAAAACAGATATCATCTGAGCTGAGTTGAGTTTCGTCAAGCTAAGAGGTAAAAGAGAAAGGGAATGGAATGAGATTTAATATATGTATTAATGTATATTAATAATTTTAATATTTATATAATATAATATGAAATCTCTCCATATTATAATACACATTTCAATAGCAAAATCTCTATAATAGACATACTCCACTTCACAGGGTATCTGCCCGTCGTGTTTACCCCGCTTTTTGGTTGCCTTTTTTTTAGATTTGATGCATTTAGTAAGTATTTTCTGGTCTTTTGTTTTGTGTGCGACCAGCAAATGCATTCGAATGCAAACACACACATAATGTCCGTCCCACAGTGGGCGCTGCAAGTATGCATACACTATGCATGCATTAGTTTTAGCTGCTCGAGCAGTTAATAGATAAGACTGCCAGCATGCATGGCATAGAGAGGACACACAGTCGCCCCGTCGACTAGGGATAAAATATTTTAACGGCTCGCTCGTAAAGCTGCTTCTCAAATATTTTTACAGCATTTTAAACACAGGCGACAATGCACATAGATACATTTATATATATATAGAGGGGATATATATACATATACATATGTATATAGTTACATGTGGGCACATAATAAAATTTTAATTAAGCCCAAGCAACAGCACAAGGCGCTTGAGTTGCGCGTCTTTTAATTCAATTTATAATTACTTACATGCAGCAGCAGCAACAGCAGCAGGCAGCAGCAGCAACAGCAGCAGTAAGCAGCAGCAGCAGCAGCAGCAGCAGCAGCAGCAGCAGCAGCAGCAGCAGCAACAGGAGGAGGCAGCAACAGCAACAGCAGCAGCAGCAGCACCAGCAGCAGCAACAGCAACAGCAGCAGCAGCAGCAGCAGCAGCAGCAACAGCAGCAGCAGCAGCAGCAGCAGCAGCAGGAGGAGGCAGCAACAGCAACAGCAGCAGCAGCAGCAGCAGCAACAGCAGCAGCAGCAGCAACAGCAGCAGGAGGAGGCAGCAACAGCAGCAGGAGGAGGCAGCAACAGCAACAGCAGCAGCAACAGCAGCAGCAGCAGGAAGAGGCAGCAGCAGCAGCAGGAGGAGGCAGCAACAGCAACAGCAACAGCAGCAGCAGCAGGAGGAGGCAGCAACAGCAGCAGCAGCAGCAACAGCAGCAGGAGGAGGCAGCAGCAACAGCAGCAGCAGCAGGCAACAGCAGCAGCAGCAGCAGCAGCAACAGCAGCAGCAACAGCAGCAGCAGCAGGAGGAGGCAGCAACAGCAGCAGAAGCAGGAGGAGGCAGCAGGCAGCAGGCAGCAGCAGCAGCAACCCGAGTTGCTATAAATAAGTAATATTGCCACTGCCAATGCATCACAAACCATTGCACTAGTGTTGGTGGTTCGGTGGCTGCGGTGGCTGTGGTGGCTGTGGTGCCACACCACTCGCTCGTCCCGGCGTATCAATTAAGTTAAGAAACATTTGCGCAATTGCTGCCCAGCCAAGTGTGCTTGCTGCATGAACTGAAATGAAGACAGCCGTCAGCCGACAGTCGACAGCGAGAAGTATGAATGAATTATTAAAGATGCACAGGAATATTAACTCCAGCTACAGTTGAGTCTTGCATACCTGAAGTGCGAGACAAATTGTTGCTATATTCTCATTTATGCCACTCAATTTGTTGCATCTCATTGTCCAACTTTCGAGTGGCCCTGCAAGTAGAGCTGTGAAAGACATGGATAGCCTTTGTCTATATGAGAGAGTGAGACAGAGAGATCGATGAAAATAATGATGTTTTAAGAAGAGAGAGAGATAGAGAGAGAAAGAGATGGAGAGACAGAGAGAGAGAGAGAGAGAGAAAAAGTGATATGGAAAGTGATATATTATAAGGGATTCAAGCTTTATCAGAGGTTCCTTAGGAGAGAGAGAGAGAGAGAGAGAGAGAGAGAGAGATAGAGAGATGGTAGAAATGATATTATAAGAGATTAAGGCTTTATCAGAGGCTTCTTAGGAGAAAGACAGGGAAAAAGAATCTGAGAGAAAGAGAGAGAGAGGGAGAGAGAGAGAGAGAGATAGAGCGAGAGAGAGAAAGTGATATGGGAAAAATTTTATTATCAGTGATTAAAGCTTTATCAGAGGTTCGTTAGGAGAGAGAGAGAGAGACAGAGATGGTAGAAATGATTTTATAAGGGATGAAGGCTTCATCAGAAGTTTCTTAGGAGAGAGACAGAGAGAAAGAGTCTGAGAGAGAGAGAGAGAGAGAGAGATAAAGAAAGAGACAGAGATATTATAAGTGATTAACGGGTTTTTTAGAAGTGAGAGAGAGATACTGAAAGAGAGAGAGTAGGTAGAAATGATATTATAAGTGCTTAAGTCCTTATCACAGCATTCTTAGGTTAGGCTGCATAAGGTAAGATGCGTTTTATAACGTCTTTTCCTTTCTCACTCATCGCCCCTCTAGGTTCCTTAGACTTACGCTTAATATTCATAGTCTTCTATAGTAAATAAAATATATAATTAATTTTTGTATATACATAAAATATATTAAATAAATACCGCACCTTCCCCAGTCGTTTCATGGCCCCTTTGAATACCCACTCAATATAAACCGAATTTCCAATAATTCATATACAAATTCATGAGTCTCTTCGATTGCTTTCAGTTAGCTAACAAATTCCTCAAGTGGGTCACTTTGAGCGCGCATTACTTAGCTGCTAATTCCGCATATTTTCGCATCTGATTCCTTCCGTCCAGCTGTCTCTCCGTCCGGCTGCTGTGCGCAAAGTTGGCGTGTGGCAGCTTGCCAACCTTCATAAATCAAAGGGCTGACATAAAACCTTGAAATGTTCAATATGAATTCAGCCATGCTACAATCTATATATCTTTCCATCTATCCATATATCTTTCGTTCGCTCTCTGTCTCTGTGGCACGGGTCGCTCTTTGTGTCCCGAATTGCACTAATCTCATGGGAAGAGAGAGAGAGCGCGCTGCAGTTCGCCGTTAGCCTCCGGTTTTCGCTTTCGCTCGAAACTTTCTAATAATTTCTATTTGAAAGGCGGTCCAAAAGTTGTGCGTTGTGTGCAAAACTGTCATATTTCATAAGTCTCTCTCTCTCTCTCTCTCTCACTCTCTCATAGAGAGGGGAGCCAGAGCAGTGAGGGCAGCGGCTGCCTGTGTATAATTACATGGTTCAACTGTCACGGCGGAAAACAAATAAATGAGTTTCACTCGCAAAACTTTTGGCAGTTACAGCGCCAGCTTGGCTTATGACTCCACAATATCGAACCCACATGCCGCATGCCGCATGCCACATGCACTTTGTGGCCATCGATCGACGAGGCAACAGCAGCAGTAACAGTAACAGTAACAGCAACAGCAACAGTAACAGTAACAGTAACAGCAACAGTAACAGTAACAGTAACAGTAACAGTAACAGTAACAGTAACAGTAACAGTAACAGTAACAGTAACAGTAACAGTAACAGCTCATGCATCATCATTCGATACGCATTCATTTTGATGCCCTTTGCGGCGTAAAGTTTTATGATGCAGAAATGTTGAAAACTTTGTTGCCTCATCTATGCAACATTCATATGTTGGCCACGCCCCTCACCACCACCCCCCCATAGCAGGATTCTAGCTTGAAAACTGCATGCCAAACAATGCCAACGTGGCTCTGTGGCAACAAGTTTCCCAAGCTGATTGCCAAAATCGA